>CM062295.1:276930946-277530946 GCA_031216915.1 Pictodentalium vernedei | reverse complement strand
CTACCAGTGGGATCGTCCCATGATAGATCTTTTTGCGACTCACCTAAACAATCAGTTACCGACGTTCGTGTTGCCATGTCCAGATCATCGGGCGTACGCAGTAGATGCTCTATCGATCCCATTGGACGGAATGATAGGATATGCATATCCTCCTGCTCCGTTGATTCAGCAGATTCTGTTAAAGATCAAACAGTCTCACTGCAAAATCCTGCTAGTAGCACCTCTGTCATCACAGAAACCTTGGATCAATCTTCTCAGGTGTCTGTTATGGGACATTGCCTGGAAGCTTCCTCCTCGAAGGGATCTTTATCAGGGGAAGTCACACGCTCTGCATCACAACCCAGAAGGTCTCAACCTTCACGTATTTCTGTTGTGCGGTCCTTCTTGCACAAAAAACATTTTACAGGATGAGCAGTGGACGCAATTTCTAACTGTAGGAGGACCTCCTCTTTGTTGAATTATGCAGCGAAGTGGAGGGTTTTCTTCCATTGGTGTACGGATCAGTCTGTAGATATCTATGATCCATCTATTCCACAGATTGCCAATTTCCTGGTCTACCTGTTTGACGAACTCAAACTGCAGCCTGTCACTATTAAGGGCTATAGGTCTATGTTATCAGACACTTACGCTCATCATGATAACTTGACTGTGGGATCAGATACTTCTTTATCCAAGCTAGTTAGAAATTTCTCAATTAATAGACCTAGAACCCTCAGATTAATTCCTAAATGGAATTTGGCTTGAGTTCTGTTGAAGCTTCAAGAAGCTCCTTTTGAGCTATTAGACGATATAGAGTTCAAATTCATGACCTATAAAACGGCTTTTCTCTTAGCCTTTGCATCTGCCAGAAGAGTGAGTGAACTTCATGCATTATCTGTTGATGATTCCCATTACCGTAGTGTGGGTAATACTGTTTCCCTCACTATGGAAGTGGGATTCTTGGCTAAGAATCAGATTCCAGATAAGCGGCCGGAGTCTATTGTCTTTAAGGCTTTACCATCCTCGGATAACCGTAGACCTTTGCTGTGTCTAGTTAGAGCAATGCACATTTATAAACATCGATCAGATTTTATTAGAAAGGGAAGAAAAAGATTCTTTCTTTCTCTGTTTCCTAACAGAAAAGATATAACTGTTCATTCTAGCGCTAGATGGATTCAGATGGCAATACGTTTGCCTATGAAAGTCTATCTTGGGATCAGCGTTCTGTCAACAAGATTTCAGCGCACGAGGTTAGAGCACTGTCCACTTCTTGTGCTTAATCTAACCGGATAGCCATTACTGATCTTACAAAGGCTGCATACTGGACACAGCCCTCTTCATTTACCAAGTTTTACCTTAGAAATTTTGTGTCCATCTCCGGTGACCTTAGATCTTTGGGTCCTCTTTCTGTTGCTCAGAATGTCGTCTACAAGGTCTTTAGGCAGTCTGCTCGTGCACTGACGCTGTTCCGCTGCCCTCTTCATTCTGAGGAATTTATCCTCAGAACAAGGGGGAAGGGGGGGGGGGGGGGTGACAGTTTTTCCCTTATGTTATCTAGATTTAAAGTGAAAAGCAAGGGGATACCTCCAGAGACAGTAGTCCAGCGCCGGTGCTGGGTGGTTTTAATGTGTAGCTCAATGTGAAACAATAACTATGTCTCATTTATGTACTGTTTTTAAAGTGTAGCTCACTATGAAGCATTTGTATATGTTACGGGTCATATGAGCATTAATATACAATCCCCGGACACTTTTAAATGAGTATAAAGCATCTCATTCTCTGAACTAGGTTTATATATTGGTTTCCTTCACCAAATTAGCATAACGGGTTATGCTGACATTAAATGGAGAAATTATGTAATTCTCAGTTACATTGTTGGGGTTATGCCATTCTCTTTTCTTGTGAAAGAGAAGGACATATGTAATTCCTATGTCTTCTGTTCTCCTGCAGGAGCTATCCTTTATTGAAGTAATTGAGAGATTGGATTTTCCTTTAAGTCCTAGGCCTCCAGCCTTTTTACGATTCAGCTAGTCTGGGCCATTGGTTGTGGTATAAAAATATGATAAATTTTAAGTAATTTGTATATTTGTTATACTTAACAATGGCCCAGACAGGCATGTCCCTCCCATGAGTGGGCACTCATACCTCCCCACTGATTATAACATTTAGCAGGCACTATAGAAAGAATGATGGTTGGTGCCAATTTCGGTACCTTCCTGGATACTGCGCATGCGCAGATAATAAAAGTATGGAGGGCCAGATAGGATTTATATTTTTACACAGTTATACCAATGGCCCAGACATAGCTGGTGTTAACTCTAAAATATCTAGGGCCAAACACAAATTTTGCCCCCAATCCCCAAAATTTGCATGCAAAACCAAAAATTAGAAGTCCTATCTGGTTCTCCATACATTTGCCCTCTGCGCATGCGCAGACGTCAGGAAGTGATTGGAATTAGCGCCAACACCATTCTTTGTTTGGCCCTTGTCAGATAACAACATACTGACTTTTGTGCTTTTTAGTCCCCTACCGGCGTCACCAGAGGAGACTATAGGTTTGCACTCTGTCGATCCGTCAGTCTGTCAGTCTGTCCGTCAGTCACACTTTAGTTTTCCAGCGTTTTTTTTGGAAATGCTTCAAAGGAATGATTTCATTTTTGGTAAACTACTATAGAACGATGACTTACAGATCAAGTTTGAGTTTCATGCTGATTGCATTATTCTTGTGGGAGTTATGGCCCTTGGAAATATGGAAAAACACCAAAATATCAGTTTTCCGGACTTTTTTTGGAAACGCTTCAACAGAATGATTTCATTTTTTGTAACCTACTATAGAACGATGACTTACAGATCAAGTTTCATTTGCACACTGTCCATCCGTCAGTCTGTCAGTCAGTCTGTCAGTCACACTTTAGTTTTCCGGACTTTTTTTGGAAATGCTTCAACCGAATGATTTCATTCTTGGTAACCTACTATAGAATGATGACTTACAGATCAAGTTTCATGCTGATTGCATTATTCTTGTGTGAGTTATGGCCCTTGAAAATATGGAAAAGTGCCAAAATATCAGTATTTTTATACTGTACCAATGACCCAGACATAGCTGGTGCTAACTCTTAAAATATAGGGCCAAACACAAATTTCGCCCCCCAATCCCCAAAATTTGCATCTAAAACTAAAGAAAACATGTCCTGAGAGGCCCTCCACACTTCGCCCCTACTGCGCATGCGCAGTGTCAAGGACGTTCCGAAATTGGCGCCATTTATCATTCTAAGTTTGGCCCTTCATCAGTTAACATCTGACTGATCTTTGTGCTTTTAAATCTCAGTTTAAATGATGCCAGACACATAAATATTAGTGAAATGGTGATTCTAAGGAGGATAGAAAAGGAGGAGAGGAAAAGAATGTGTGACAGAATATTATCAGGGCTGTAACTTAAAATTTTTTAATGAAATTATGTTAAGTTACCTATTTTCAAGGCAGCAGCCATTTTGTTGTCATTCTGATTATTTAGTTACACTGTTTTTTCAAGTGTTTTTCCTCTCTCCCTGTCCTTTAAGTTCCCCCTTGCTATTCTCCCATGCTTTGGCATAATTTCTGTAATTATTATTACTAAAATTTCTTGGGAGTTTTAGCTGAATAACAGAATGAATTCTGTTCTTTCCCCATGTTTACGTCTTCACCTACGGGTGGTTAGGCGTTGTGTTCTGCATCTACCATCTGATGTTCTGCAATTTCTTCCCTGGAAGTCTCTGTTTTGCATCAGATGGTGTATTTTTGGTAACTGATTTCGGGCCTGGGTGCCTGGAGTCTTATTTTAGTGTTTTTACACTCATTGTTTACATTTACAACAGCCCTCTGTGTGAGGGGGGGATTTCTAAATAATAATATCTTTATGTTATTTTAATCATAACTAGATACATTATTATTGTTCGTAAGTGTTGAATAAATTGTTTAAAATATTTTTAAAATTTTTGTCCACACTTAGGCTTGGGATCCATTGGGGCTCAACGTTACTTTTCAGAAACTTGGGCTGTTCTGAAAAAAAAAAATATTTTTTCAAAATATTTTGATTTCAATTATTTTTTCTATATTAATGGATCATATTATTATTATGTATTTTGATTGCCAGGGGTTAGTGCGAGTACCAGGACTTGTTTTCTTTTCACATTGAAAGGATATTGATCAATTGTTTTAAGAGGAAGTCTTCCTCTGACCTTATTATCATTCTATATGTGGTCAGTGTACTCGCATTAACTCCTGTTCTGTATCGTATGATTTCGATGACAATATGGGAAGCGTATGTCACGGTATGTTGTTGGGGATTTGGACACTCCGGTCCTTTCCCCGCAGGGTCACTCTACTTTATCAATTTCTATTTCAGACGATCAAGATTAGGGTGATGTATCTGTGATGTCTTCCAACAGTGTGCCTCCGTCGTCACAATTAATGAAGGGCTAGCGGAAAAGTGCTCATGTAATACGCCAATTGCCTAAGAGGACCCTAGTAGGTTCGACGGCCTTTGACGTCCGCTAGCTCGCCCGGTGTAGCGTCCATTCACCGAATGGTTCGGCAGCCGGGTTCGTCCGTTGCGGTCTAGAAGGAATTTTGGGGTGATGCGAGCACTATAAAATTAACTTAATGCACACCCAGTGACGGCGGATCGGAGGGAGAACGGAGGAAGCCTTTTAGTCCGGTTCATAGCTCGTTCCGGTCCATCCGGACAGCAAGCGAGAGAGGCCCCTCTCTCGTTCAACAACATCTGGCCCCAGATGTTGTGGTACAAATGTGTCGTTAGCGGAGCATACGTCCGTCGCTCGGGACGCTCCGTTGTATAGGCAGTCCGCTGTGACTGCTAAGGCTTCCTCTTCTCGTCAGCGCACACGACCGCACCTTGGCTGCGTGACCGCCGATATATTACCAGCTTCGCCGATCAAGGATTCTTCGGCGACCAGGTCACACCATCCGGCAGCCAGGGATTCGAGACCGATGGACTCCGGACGTTCGCATAGGAAAAGTATGCGGGAGCCATCTGATGCGGAGCTGCCCTCGGCGAAGCAGCGATAGACTGCGCCTCCGCAGGTCTCGACGCCGGACATTCTTGTGCACATAGCACAGCTTATCGCAGCATCCCAGCAGCCGACAGAAACGGTGTCGGATCGAGAATTATCCGACAGCGCTGGGTCGGTAGCCGGGGACTCGAGGCCTGCAGACTCCGGACGTTCGCATAGGAAGTGTGCGGGAGTCAACGTACACGGAGCTTCCAGCGGCAATGCATCGTAAGTCCGCTACTGCACAGGCCTCGGGAACGGACGTGCTTTCCTTAATAGCACAGTTTATCGCAGCATCCCAGCATCAACTGAATCTGTCGCATATATTTTATCCGACGATGCTGGGTCGGGACGCTCCGCGGAAGCGGGTACGGACGTCCGAAAGTTTCATCCGGTCCGACGGGATACCGAAAGGGATTCGGTGGATTTCAAGCTTTTCCTTTCGGAACAACATATGCTGCGATGCCGGATAAGAAACTGATAGCGTCGGTGGACTTAGAAATTTTTGGTTCGGTTCAGGGACATCGTCCCTCAGTTCCGACATAGTCCAATAATGTCACACAAACTTTTGAATTATTGAACGACGCTATATATATTATTATTTTATGCTTGCTATCCAAGCATTTCTGGTTTCTTGTTCGAAGAGTTATGGAGATGTCTTTCAAAAGTGTGCCTCTGTCGTCATAGTTAATGAAGAGTTAGCGGCAATAAGTGCTCATGGAATATGTCTATCGCTTACGGAGTGACATTCGCTAGCTCACCCGGTGTAGCGTACATTCATCGAATGGTTCGGCTGCCGGGTTCGTCCGTTGCGGTCTAGGAAGGAGATTTGGGTGATGCGAGCACTTTAATTACTTTAGTACTCACCCAGTGACGGCAGATTGAGGACAGATCGGAGGAAGCCAACAACATAGGGGACCGCATGTTGTGGTTCAGATATTTTACATTCGGAGCATATGTCCGTTGCTCGGGACGCTCCGTTATATTGACAGTCCGAGAGACTGTCTTTAATGCTTCCTCATCCTCACAGCAGGGCACACGACCGCACATTGGCTACGTGACCTCGAGTATCCGATCAGTTTCGGCATTCAGTGATTCCACAGCGAATAGGTCGCGCCATCCGGTAGCCAAGGGACACGAGGCCTATACACTCCGTTCGCTCGCATATTGGAAGTATGCACGGGGTAACGATCTCGGAGCTTCCTGCGGCAATGCATCGTAAGACCGCTGCTCCTCAGGCCTCAGTGACGGACGTGCTATCCGAGTTAGCACAGTTGTTTCGCAGCATCCCAGCAATTGACGGTTTCTCGGTTGAATCAGGAATTATCCGACGGCGCTGGGTCGGTGCGGTCCGCGGTTGCATCAAGCTACGGACGACCGAACGCTTTATAGGGTCCGACAGGATGGCGAAAGGGATTCGAAAGATTTCGAGTTTTCCCTTTAGTTGTATCGGAAGATGCCTTTCATATCTTCTGGCATTTCTTCCAGTGATTATTTTTCGGACTTCATTGCTGCGATCTTGGATAAGAGACTTATAGCGTCATTGGACTCGGAATTTTCGATCGGTACAGGGACTTTGTCCCTGACTTACCGACGCAGTCCAATATTGTCATTACAACATGTGTTTTAATTTTCGACGCTATATATTTATTTATATACAAGCCTGCTACTAAGCATGATAGTTTAGTTTCTTGTCCGCGTGGCTCATTTCTGCCATTTTATCTTTTTTACATATAGTTTATTTTGGCAGAGCAGGGCATACCGAGAGTTCATATGCGTCTAGACGGTGTTATTAAAGACTGCATATATTCTTTTTCGCCGTTTATGTCTTTTCCAATTTCAATGTTGGGAACGACATTATGTATAGTAGACTTAACTTAGACGCTTTATTATACGTAATCCGCCTTACTGAGGCGTTATCATTACGTCTTCAAGAAAAGATTTACGGGATATTATTCTCAATGTAATTTCTTTTGAGGGCAGTAGTTTGTTCACGTATAACTCCGCCCTTCAGTGGCTGATTGGAGTTGGTTAGACGTGATGCAGCCCTAGCTACATCCACGCGTGGATAGTAGGTTAAGAACTCTCTCAGAGTCGCTTCGTTCTCGGAGGAGCTTCTCTTCGACGGCAACTTTCCGGCAATCCATGAATTGCTTGATTTATACATTCTCTTGTCTATCTAGTGTTACAAGAGATTCAGACTGGGGCAAACATTCGGTGGTTGACTCAGAGAGTGCCCCCGCAGTTGCCGGACCCGAGTGTGGCTGTTATGACGGTTGCCAGTCAAACAGATTGGGATATATACTGATCCCTACGGATTCGAAGTGCCAGGGTCTTTGGGTTCCGCAGTCTTTTAGCTATCAGTTTAACTTCCGCGGAATAATGTTTTTTAGGCTTGCTTTATGTCATTGCATGAACATTATTCAGAAACGCATGCCCAAATTCCTGTCCTTTAATTCGACAGTAGTGGCGTATCTCCGGAACCAGGGAGGCACTCTTTCGTTTCCGTTATTCAATTTAATGGAAAGAATCCGTCTGTTGGTTATAGTACACCAAGTTCAGTTTTGGTCCGTCATATTCCGGGTCGTCTGATTGTTTTATCGGACTCCCGTTTTCTTACGGGTCGCTTGTTGCTGTCAGAATGGACTCTCAACAAACAAGTATTCAATCAGATTTGCTATCTATGGGAGCGCCCAATGATGTTTTATTTATGACACAGCTTGCTAATCAATTGCAGACGTATGTGTTGGCTTGTCCAGATCTCTGAGCTAATACTGTTAACGCTCTATTGATCTATAGGACGGAATGATAGGATACGCGTATCCTACGGCGCTGTTGTTTTAGCAGGTATTGCTAAGATAAACAACCACAATACATTTCTGTTGATAGCATCTCTATCTTCACAGAGATCATGAGTAATTTACTCTCTTGTCTACTGTGGATCTTAACGTGAAATCTTCCTCTATGTGAGGATCTTTTTTCACTGGGTAAATCGTGTCATCTTTATCACAACCAGCAAGGTCGCAACCTTCATGTATTCCGTTGGGTGGTCCGTATTGCATTGTAAGCACTGTACTGGACGAGCTTTGGACGCGATTTCTTACTATAGGAGATCCTCTTCTTCGCTATTCTATGCGACTAAAGTGGAGGCTCTTCCGTCGTGGTGTAGGGATCATTATGTTCATATGGTTGATCCCTCCATACTACTCATTGCTATTTTTTAGTATACTTGTTTCACAAGATCTACTGCAGCCTGTTGTTATTTAGGTTATAGGTTTATGTTTCCTCATACCTATGCACTCTACGATAGTTTACAATTGAGTCTTTTGTCTCTTTATCTAAGTCAGTTAGTAACTTTTTGATAAATAGACTTAGAATCTTTAGATTAAATTCCTATACGGATTTTAACTTCGGTTCTTATTTAGCTAAGTAATCATTTGAACCTCTGGAAACAGTAGTTTTCAAATTCTGACCTTTTAGACAGTAATTCTGTTGGTTCTCTTTTACTGTAGAGTCAGTGAGTTTCATGCACTATCAATAGATGATTTTCACTTCCATAGTTTCGGAATCAATACTTCCGTTACTATTTAGGTTGGATTGTTGCTTAAGAGTTAGGCTCCTATTATCCGGAACCTATTATTTTAAGGTCCTTCCGTCTTCGTATGGGCATAGGCCTTTACTCTTTCCGGGTACAGTTTATAAACAGATATCTGTTTATTACAAGGGCGTAAGCTTCTTCTGTCTTTGATGTCTAGTAGAAGGACGTTACGCTCCATTTTATTGTTAATGGATTCTATTAACTAGCGTACTGCTTATGGTATATCATTGGCTTAGCAGTTGTGCTTAAGATTTCGGCTCATGAAGTAAGAGTTCTTCTACTTCTTGGGCTTACATTAATAGTGTTGCTATTATAGATTTTTGAAGGCTGCTCATTGCGCTCAGCCATCCACATTCATGAATTTTATCTCAGAAATATCGAGTCCATTTCTGGAGGCCTCTATTGTTAGGTCTATTATCTACTGCTCAGAATGTCATTCACTTAACAGTTGCTACTATAGCTAGGTAGGCTGTCTGTTTCGGCAGTGTCTCCGTTCGGCTGCCCTCTTCGCTCTGGGCTATTTGACCCAGGGCAAGAAAAAGGGGGGGGGGGGAAGGTGTTCCCTTGGGTCACCTGTTTTTACTATGAAAACAAGGGGATACCTCCTCCGGAGTTAGTAATTCTGAGCTGTTATTGGGATGGTTGTTTAGTGAGAAGTTTAAGTTTATAAAATTCATTCAAGTCTTAGTTTTTAAAGTATAGCTTTTGAATATTGCATATGTCAACGGACATGATTATGCAATTCTCACACACTTTTAGGAGTATAAGAGTCTCTATTCTCTAGACTTACTTTATTATTGGCTTACTTTAAAAATTATTAGTATAAGGATTATTGGATATTAATAGAGTACATGGATGTATGAAGCTCAATTTTTGGAAGGTGTTGTATCTTTCTAATTTATCATAATAAGAAAGATACATGTAAGGCCTATTACTTCTTTCCCTACAGGGGATGACTCTATTTTATTTTATTGAGCGTATTCCATTTTGCTCTATGTCCTTGGCCCTCCAGCCTTTTTACTATTCAGCTATGTCTGGGTCATTGGTACAGTATAAAAATGTTAAAAAATTTATAGTAATTTATATATTTTTTATACTTACCAATGACCCAGACGGGGATGGCCCTCCCAGGAGTTGGGAACTCTTGCCTCCCCGCTGAGTACATAGCGCTTACCAGGCACTGGTTATTAGAATGATAAATGGCGCCAATTTCGGAACGTCCTTGACACTGCGCATGCGCAGTAGGGGCGAAGTGTGGAGGGCCTCTCAGGACATGTTTTCTTTAGTTTTAGATGCAAATTTTGGGGATTGGGGGGCAAAATTTGTGTTTGGCCCTATATTTTAAGAGTTAGCACCAGCTATGTCTGGGTCATTGGTAAGTATAAAAAATATATAAATTACTATAAATTTTTTAACTTTCTGGACTTTTTTTTGGAAACGCTTCAACGGAATTCATGCTGAACACATCATGTAATTTTATAATATTTATAACAATTAGTTCATGTTCCCCAATTTCGGGACATGGGCCTGACGTCATCTTTGTTGATAATGATTTTTCCACTGTTGGTTAAGTATTTCGTCCCTACCCTCCCTTGATCCCCCCCCCTTCCCCCCAGTTAAACTCCCAAGCTTTTTGGCTTGTTTTGGGGAATTTTTTTTTATAAAATTTTTTGGGAGTTTAATGTGTGACACAGAAAGTTTATTCTGTATATCCCCAGGGTTACGTCCTCACCCTTAGGGTGTTTAGGCATTTTAGTCATGCATCATACATCCAATGTATCGTTTTTTCTTCTGATGAAGATCTTGCCTTACATTGGATAGTTCAAAAATCTGTTACTGACTTCAGGCCGTGTTGCCTGGGGTCTCATTTCCGGTTTTCAGTCTGATGTTGTTTACATTAGCAACGTTCGTTATTTATATGTAGGTTCCTATTTATTATATGGTAGGTCTGTTGTAAGATACATTATACAGTCCCGTAGTGTGGCAGTTAATTTTTTGGATGAAAAAATTAATTTTGTCCACACTTGGGCTCTTTTGGGATACATTTGGGTGCTTCGTTCCCTTTGGGAACTTGGGCTCTTGTCAAAATTTTTCGAAATTTAAACTATTTTTCAATTTATATTTCGAATGTTTTTGTTATTATGTATATTTTTATTATATTTAATGCGGAATTGGTGGGAGTTTGATCGACTTAGTTTGCTTCATTATGTGAGCATATTGCTCAATAAGCAAGGCGAGGAAGTCTTTCCTCTTATTTTCATGTAGGTTGCCTTGCTTGTAGTCGATGTAATTCCACTAATTCTTGCTCAACATGTGTCGCATGGGATGACAAACGTTGCTGACGGGGCGAGGGGCCACTGCCGGTCCTCTCGCGATGAGAGGCTGCCACCGGTCCTCTCGCCCTACGGTCGCTGTAGTTTTTTAGTTTCTATTTACAGAGGAACAAGAACATGGTGATGTTTACTTGATGCCATCAGAAAGTGTGCTTCCGTCGTCGCATTTAAATAGTCAATCAGAGCTAGCGACAAAAGTGCTCATGAATATTAGACAGGGCAATAAACCAGAGTGTGATTTCAAATCCCTGTTGCCAGCTAGCTCAACCGGTGAAGCGGTACACCACCTGAGGGTACCGTGATGCCGGGTGTGTCCATTGCGGTCAAGGAGAATAGAAAGGGTAGAATGAGCACTATAATATAATATCTATATAAGGCTCTCCCTGCGCCAATGGAGAGGAAGAAGCCGGCAAGTTTAGCAGGAAGCTCGGCGAGGTCTGAAGAAAAAAATTCGGGGGAATCTAGCCGTGACGTCGTCCGTCTCTCCGTCTGTCCATCCGGGCGTAGACGGAATTCGTGTCCGTTCCATAACTTCTTACAGCCTTGAAGGATATTAATGATACTTGGTATTATTATTGCCCACAACCAGAGGGTGTGTCGCGAATAAGGTTGGAATGGCTATCAAGGCTTTTTTCGGGGGAATCAGCCACCCTTTGGTGGCCATCCTCTAGTTACAGCATCTGGGGTCAGATGTTATGGTTCAGAACTTGCGTCAGTCGGAGCATACGTCCACGCCTTCCGTCCGGGATGCTCCGTTCAGTTTACAGCCGGGTTCGGCTATAGTTACGGCTTCTTCTTCAGCATCTACTAAGCAAAACCGACCGCATCTTGGCTACGTGACTTCTGATATCCAGCTTGCATCGCCGAGAAAGTCACTCTTCGTCAGAGAAGTCACACCATACAGTAGCCAATGAGATGAGGCCGCATTTATCAGGACGCCTGCAGAAAAGAGCCATCTCGGACACACACTGTCCCAGGATCAGCCGGCAACCATGCAACAGAAGACCGCTGCTCCTTAGGCTCCCGTAACGGACTTGCTGTCGCAGATTGCACAGCTAATTGCAGCATCCCAGCAAATGCAGAAGCAGACGACGGCTGTCTCAGAACTTGAGCTGTCTGAGGGTGCTGGGTCGGTCCAGTCATCTGCGCGTTCAGATGCCGATGACCGTGAGTATAATCTGATTCAGTTGGTTGATGAAAGGGATTTGGAGGAGAATTACCCTTCCCTTTCAGAACAACAGGATGGCGATAGCGCTTATGCATCGATACTTCCCTGAGTTTGTTCTTGAGAATTAGAATGCTGCGACAGCTCGAAAGTAGCACTATTCAGTAGCTAAGACAAGGCCTCATATATCGGGACGGCCGGAGAGAGAGCCGTCTCAGACACACTGTCCTGGGAGCAGCCGGTGGCCAGAAGATCGCTGCTCCTCAGGCCTCTGTTACGCTTTTGCTGACACAGATTGTGCAGCTCATTGCAGCATCCTAGCAAGTGTAGAAGCGGTCGACTGCAGTCTCAGAACCTGAGCTGTCGGATGGTGCTGGGTCGGTCCAGTCATCTGCGCGTTCAGATGCTGCTGGCCGTGATTTTCAACTGATTCAGACGAATGATGAAAGGGATATGGAAGGGAATTACCCTTCACTTTCGGAACAACACATGGTTGAGATGGATTTATTCCATCAACACTACCCTGAATTTGTTCCAACAAATCAGAAAGCTGCAACTACTCACAAGAAACCCCTAGCGATGTTGCACACTGAATTTATCTGGAAAAAGAGGTTGAAACGTCTTATCTGGTTAAGTATAGACAGGTGTCGCAGGCCTTTGGCCTTTTAGACGACTCCATTTTCAACTTTCAAGTGGAAAGAAGTATGGCAGTTTCTTGTCATCATCTTCCGTAATTTCACCGATCGGAAAACAGGGAAGATGTATTGAGAGTTCCTCTGCATTTGAATGAGTAGGCTAAGGACCTAGCTATGGCCTTACCTTCATCATTCGTTATTCGCTCGGTCACAATTGAGATGGCATTTCTTCATTCAGAGCGAATTTAGACTCACTGTATTATGCAGATCACCTTTAACAACTGTGACGCAACGTCTCTACGGAAACGAATTGGAGGACGTTTCTACATCAATTAGAGTCCTTTCCAGGGCTATTATATTTATCACGTATAACTGTCTTAACAGTTGCTAATTCGGAATTAAACAGACGTGACTGAGCCCTTATGTCGTCATCCTTAATAGATGACAAGGTGAAAAACTATCTTTGAGTCGCTCCGGTTTCCGGACACTAAGTTTTTGACGATAAGCTTTCATTGGTTTATGACCAAGCTGCAAAGAAAGCGTCGATACTCTGCTCCTTAAGTCGATGTCTAAACGGCCTGTAATAGCAGAAAAGAGTAAGGGAGGACGTCCTAAGGACTCCTCGTGAGGGTATAGTTAACCCTCCTATAATTACTCTAGGGATCATCATACAGCGACTCGGATATGGGGCTTAGGTCTGATCGAGACTACCGGTCAGAAGCCCCTAAACTGCTGGGTCGAGGCTCTTTGCGAATGAGACGCAGTTCCTCCTTCCATAGGCCTCGCAGGTACTACAGGTGTGGGTTAAGACCTCTATTGCTTAGCAGTCAACGGATGGTTATCAAGATTAACATCAATCTGGATAACTATTACGGAAGACCAGTAGACGAGAAGTGTGGTTTCGGGAGGCCGACGGCTATCTTTCTGAGAGAACCACAACTAACTTAATGTCAGATAGACAATGCTTCCGTCAAATCCTTGCATAACAGTCTCTCCAATCGGAGGTAAAGGTTCTCTTGACAATGAAGGTAATAGAGGTCGTCGAGAATCAAGATTCTCTAGGATTCTGAAGTTAACTGTTACTCGTACCGAAGCCATAGAGCTCGTTCCGACAGATAATAGACTAGAGCTTGATAACAAGTTTATCAAAGCTCTAAAAGTTTATTTATGGTTATCATTTAGTCAGTTAAAATGAGTGATTGATTATACTATAAGCATAAATCTGATAATAGCTTCTGTCTGAAGATAGCGCCCTGCGCTGTCACTCGAATATTAACTTGGTAATGTCTCATTACCATCTGGTTCGTCTGCTATTATCCAGAATGAAATTAGTTTTATGCGACTGATGAGGTTGTGCTGAGTGGCCACTCATCTTGTTTAGATGGGTCGCTTACGCACACGTCCCCTCCAGTTATTCTTACCCAGAACTGGAGTGTGATAATGCATTCGCTCAGGACCAGTATTGTTTTAATGGATCTAGTAAACAAATGGTCCATATAGAGGCAGATATTCAGTGGTTAACTCATGAGTTCTGCTGCAACTGCCAGATCCAGCTTTCACGATTATGACGGGTATAAGTCAATAGTTTGGGGCACGACCCTGAGTCCAACATACTCTAAATGCAGGAGTCTTGGGACCCTCGGTTCCTGCAGAAACACATAATCATCAAGAATGATGTCGGTATTGTTAGCGCTACATCAATGCGGACTCGCTTGTTCAGATATTGTTGGACAACTCAATAGTGGTAGCGTACATTAGGAACCAGGGCGGCACCCATTCAGTTTTGTTATGATACCTAACAGAAAAGAATTTTCATGTTCATCTCTCTATCCATCATATTCCAGGTCGTCTGAACGTACTTGCAGACTCGCTCCTCGGAAAGGTCACCTGTTTCATATGTATGGATGCTCAACATGTGTTTATTTGTACAGTTTTGCTACCAGTGGGATCACCCCATGATTGTTCAGTTTGCGACCCACTGGAACATTTAGTTACCGTCATTTGTGTCGCCATGCCCAGATTATTGAGTGCAGGCAGTAGACGCTCTGCAGTTCATGGGGAGGAATGATAGGATATGCGTATCCTCCAATTCATTCGATTCAATAGGTTACATTTAAGTTTAAACAGTCTCCTTGTGAATCCTACTAGTAGCACCTCTGTTGTCACAGAAATCTTGGATCAGTATTCTGAAGTGTCTGTTATGGGACGCTCCCCAGAAGCTTTCTCCATGAGAGGGTCTTCTTTCAGGGGAAGTTTTATTCTTCATGTCCTTCTCCACCCATAGTGGCATAATGGAGTCGGTTAGACGTGAGGGAACCATCGCGGTTCCTTGTGTCGCCGCCCCACGAAGTGGGGAGCAACATATAGGGATTACTTTTGTCGTCTTGCGTCGTCTGCGTCGTCATTTGCATCACACTTTCTCTTATCCGCCACTCCTCTTTAACCTATAAATGGATTTTGATGAAACTTTCAGTGATTCTTTATCACATAATGGCATTGTGCACCTCCTATTTTACAGCACTGTGCACCTCCTATTTTATTTTTTGATCCGCTGTATTTTTTCCAGAGTTATGCCCCTTTTCCACTTAGAATTCTGTCTGAAATATTAAAATATAGTGCAGGCGACACACGTCTTCCACGGAGGACTCACATCTAAGTTTAAATTTTTACCAAAAATTTCAACAAAACCATATCATGTGACCCCTCTTTGGAACGAGCTCGACGAGCGCGTTCCAAAGAGGGGTCACTTGATATGGTTTTATTGAAAATTTTCGAAAAATAATATTTTTTCAGCTGCTGAATTTGCATGTTATGCGGGCGGATGCGAGCGATTCGTTGGGTAAAGGGTTAAAGGCAATTACCGGGCAAGACATAGTTTTCTTCCTGCAAGCCGCATATAATTTAATACATGCATACTATGCATTTATGTCGTGTTCTATGGCGACCTAATGGGCTCATCCGCTTTTTAGCTGAATTAATGCCCTGTCATTTTTGTTGATTTGTTATATACAAGCATTTATTTTTAAATCATCACAATTAAAATGCGACTCTTGAGTACCTCACAGACTGTATAACCAGTTAACTGGTATTCAGATGATTACATGCTAAATATAAATGCTTTCGCGCATTATTATTATTAGGCTAACGCTTTATTGTATTTGGTGGACCTTGAAATAAAAATCTTATTTGGGGGCGGTCTGTGTAGGAGCCTGTTACTCATACCTACGTACATCTCTAGATCCAAGTTACTATTTTATTTTGTACTCATCTTACACATGCTTTTACGATCATAGATATTGGATTATACACGTGGGAGAGTGTTGTTACTGGAATTTATTGTACAGAAGCCGCCTATGGATTACGTAGGAAGTGTGTTTTCTCTTCAGGAATCGTTCAGTGTGGCTTGATTGAATATGTGTATGTTATACTTGTATATATCACCAGTTTTCGACGTAATTGTGTACATCATCTGCGGTGTATGTTATTTAGTGTGCAATATTAATTACCAGGATCATCTTTATAGCCGAAACTTCTGAAGTAACATCAAGCACCATTTATTAATCTTGAATTAATACCTGAGTGCCTGTTCGAGGATTATTTATATTGTTTTTTGGGTCCCGCTGTTATTGTTTCCAGAGCTCTCCCCTTTTTCTTTTGAAGATTTCTTCAAAAAGTTGAGGGGTGGGTGTGTTTTTAGTTTAACTTGACAAAGTCAAGATAAGCTATTGCCACCACACGTGCGGAAGTCTATTAGTCTGTGAGTCTGTTAGTCTGTGAGTCTGTGAGTCTGTTCACATTTTCCTTTAGCACAGGCTGCACCCCGCAGTTCTTGTCTAATCGTCACAAAATTTTATATGCAGGTTTGGCGTCATGTCTAGATGAGAACGTTCCCCTTTGGTATGGCTGCCCGAGCCCAAAACCCGAAAACCATTAGCAAAGTCTACAGGTTGTATTTATGAAGGGATTTCATTGTAACTTGGCAGGATGCCCCTGTATAATGCCTAGATGAGAAAGTCCCCTTTTGGTCATGATCTGTCAACCGTGATGGCTGCCCAAGCCCAAAACCCAAAATTTTTTAGCACACTCTGCAGGTCATATTTTATATGGAGGAATTTCATTGTAACTTGGTAGGATGACTCCGGATGATGTCTAGATGAGAACTTCCCCATTTGGTCGCAATCTGTCAACTGTGACGACTGCCCGAGCCCAAAACCTTTAGCACAGTTAAAAGGTCATATTTATGGAGGGATTTCATTGTAACTTGGTAGGTTGACTTCATATAATGTTTAAATGAGAACGTTCCCTTTTAGACATGATTGGGCAACTGTGATGGCTACAGTAGCCCGAAAACCTTTAGCACAGTCTCCAGGTCATATTTATGAAGGGATTTTATTGTAATTTGGTAGGATGACTCCAAATAATGTCTACATGAGAACGTCCCCTTTTGGTCGTGATCATTCAGCCTTGATGGCTGCCTTAGCCCAAAAACCTTTAGCAGTGCATAGGTCGTATTTATGTAAGGATTGCATTGTAACTTGATAGGTTGACTCCATATAATGCCTAGATGATGACAGCCCCTTTTGGTCATGATTGGTAAACTGTGAAAGCTACAGGTGCCCGAAGCCCGAAAACCTTGAGCACAGTCTACAGGTCATATTTATGAAGGGATTTCATTGTAACTTTGTAGGATCACTCCAGATGATGCCCAGATGAGAATTCCCCCTTTGGTTGCGATCATTCAACCATGATGGCTGCCCGCGCACAAAGCCCGAAAACCTTTAGCACAGTTTACAGGTCATATTTATGAAGGGATTTCATTGTAACTTGGTAGGTTGACTTCATATAATGTCAAGATGAGAATGTCCCCTTTTGGACATGATTGGGCAACTGTGATGGCTACAGAGGCCTAAAGCCCAAAAACCTTTAGCACAGTCTACAGGTCATATTTGTGAAGAGATTTCATAGTAGCTTGGTAGGATGACTCCAAATAGTGTCTAGGTGAGAACGTCCCCTTTGGTCACGATCATTCAGCCTTTATGGCTGCCCGAGCCCAAAAACCTTTAGCATAGTCTATAGGTTGTATTTATGGAAGAATTTCATTGTTACCAGTTAGGTTGACTCGATATAATGCCTAGATCTTGACATCCCCTTTTGGTCGTGATTGGTCAACTGTGACGGCTACAGGGGACCAAAGCCTGAAAGCCTTGAGCACAGTCTACAGGTCATATTTATGAAGGGATTTCATTGTAACTTCATAGGATCACTCCAGATGATGCCCAGATGAGAATGTCCCCTTTTGGTTGCGACCATTCAACCATGATGGCTGCCCAAGCTCGAAGCCTGAAAACCTTTAGCACAGTCTACAGGTCATATTTATGAAGGGATTTCATTGTAACCTGGTAGGATGACTTCATATAATGTCTAGATGAGAACGTCCCCTTTTGGACGTGATTGGGCAACTGTGACGGCTTGGTAGGATGACTCCAAATAGTGTCTAGGTGAGAACGTCCCCTTTGGTCGCGATCATTCAGCCTTGATGGCTGCCCGAGCCCAAAAACATTTAGCATAGTCTATAGTCATATTTATGTAAGGATTTCATTGTAACTTGTTAGGTTGACTCGATATAATGTCTTGATGATGACAACCCCTTTTGGTAGTGATTGGGCAACTGTGACGACAAGAGGGGCCCGAAGCCCAAAAACCTTGAGCACAGTCTACAGGTCATATTTATGAAGGGATTTCATTGTAACTTTGTGGGATCACTCCAGATGATACCCAGATGAGAATATCCCCTTTTGGTTGTGATCATTCAACCATGATGGCTGCCCGAGCCCAAAGCCCAAAAACCCTTAGCACAATCTACAGGTCATATTTATGAAGTGATTTCATTGTAACTTGGTAGGTTGACTTCATATAATGTCTAGATGAGAACGTCCCCTTTTGGACGAAAACCTTTAGCACAGTCTACAGGTGATATTTATGAAGGGATTTCATTGTAACTTGGTAGGATGACTCCAAATAATGTCTCGACCCTGTAGTTGTTGTCCAATCGTCACAAAATTTCATATGCAGGTTTGAGGTCATGTCTAGATTTTAACGTCCTCTTTTGGTCGTGATAATTCAGCCTTGATGGCTGCCCGAGCCCAAAACCCCAAAACCTTTAGCATAGTCTATTGGTCATATTTATGGAAGGATTTCATTGTAACCTGTTAGTTTGACTCCATATAATGCCTAGATGATGACATCCCCTTTTGGTTGTGATTGGTCAACTGTGACAGTTTCAGGGGCCCGAAGCCCAAAAACCTTGGACACAGTCTACAGGTCATATTTATGAAGGGATTTCATTGTAACTTTGTAAAATCACTCCAAATGATGCCCAGATGAGAATGTCCCCTTTTGGTCGCGATCATTCAACCATGATGGCTGCCCAAGCCTAAAGCCCAAAAACCTTTAGCACAGTCTATAGGTCACATTTATGAAGGGATTTCATTGTAACTTGGTAGGTTGACTTCATATAATGTCTAGATGAGAACGTCCCCTTTTGGACGCAATTGGGAAACTGACGGCTACAGAGGCTCGAAGCCCGAAAACCTTTAGAACAGTCTACAGGCCTTATTTATGAAGGGAATTCAATGTAACTTGATAGGATGACTCGTTTTGGAATAATTTCACTGTAACTTGGTAACTTTCATTGATATACGTTAACTGTGAGGGCCACATACATTAACTGTGAGGTCATATTAACCCACCCCTCAGCTCTTTAGTACAGTGTACACCTCATATTATTTTTATCAAAAACATAGCATACAGGGAACAGAAATGAACATATTCCCAATTATCACAATTCTTGTCTTATTTCATAATCCTTTCATAAACATTGAACATTATCCTTTTCATCAAACACAACACACAAGTTAAGCTACAGTGTCATTGACACTTTCATTACCCATAATCTGGCTTAAAATGTATGTATCTTTGAAGGATATTGTTTTATCCGTATTTATGTCCTGCATACAGCTGAAATGTTATTGTAAGGCGTATGTTTGTGGGAGATTGTCTCTTATTCTCAGATACGCCATCCTAATTTTGGGGGCTTAGTCTGGACTAGCCTTAAAAATTAAGAACTTGTCTTCATGCTTACAATAAGGAATTACTTTAAATTGGGCTCCTTATTTTGAATATGTCTCCTCTATTACTACATAGAGAGACATACATGTAATTCCTAACTATTCTCAGTTCCTTCATCATGGATTGCAGGATTGGAATTATTTTTAAAGTCTTAAGCCCTCCACCTATTTACTGTTCAGCTATGTCTGGGCCATTGGTATAACTGTGTAAAAATATGACAAATTCATAGTAATTTCTATATTTTATACTTACCAATGGCCCAGACGCATGAGTGGGCACTCAAACCTCCCCGCTGAATTATTATGTAATACTCTCTTTTACAAAGAATGGTGTTGGCGCCAATTCCGGAAACTTCCTGACGTCTGCACATGCGCAGAGGGTAAATGTATGGAGGACCAGATAGGACTTCTAACTTTCGGTTTTGCATGCAAATTTGGGGGATTGGGGGGCAAAATTTGTGTTTGGCCCTAGATATTTTCGAGTTAGCACCAGCCATTGTAAGTATAAAAATATAGAAATTACTATGAATTTGTCATTTTTTTTCAGTTTTGTATGCAAATTTTGGGGATTGGGGGACAAAATTTGTGTTTGCCCTGAATTAAACTGAGCACCAGCTAGTCTGGGCCATTGTTAAGTATAAAAAATATACAAATTACTTAAAATTTATCATTTTCCCTGGATTGGAGGAATTAAAAGAGGTAATAAAAATATTTTGTAGTTGCAGGTATGTTTACAGTATGTAGTATGAACAATACAGCTGAACCTGTCTTGAGAGACCAAAAAAGACCACCCTTTTTACGAGGCAAAATTGGTCTCTCAAAACAGATGGTCTCTCATGACAGGTCCATTACAGAGTAAAACAACCAAATGGTACAAGGTCACAGCAGTCTCTCAAGACAGGTGATCTTTCACGACAGTGGTATCAAAATAGGTTTTACTGTACTGAATTTTGCATAATTATTTGTATGAGAAGTAGGCTAAAAGTGTGCTCTTTGCTTGTCAGTTTTTTGTAAGAAACATGCCATAGATGCAGTATACAGATTTAAATCATCCATTTTTTAATTAATTAATTGTATTTTTTCAGTTGGTATTCATGGCTGATACAGAGTTCAGTTAATGGTGAGTAAATATTATTCTGTATCAAGGAATGTATGCCTTGGACTTAAAAGTGTACAATTAGTTAGTTACTACATCAGAACCCTGTTAGTTGAATAGCCAATTTGCCATTAAAAATTATTCAGTTAACACAAGTATTCAATTAACAGAGATTTGGTCATTATCCTGTATTACAGAGATCAATTGAGCATTTATTCTATTATATCTCATAGAGCTCTATTAAAGAAGATATAATAGATTGAATGCCTGCAAAGGAGTTAGTGAGATCAAATCTTGATATATAAAAGTGAAAGTGTGTGTTTGTCTCTCTCTGCCTGTCTGATTTTGTGTGTTTTTTTGTAGGGTGAAGACTGATCGAGCCAAAATTTGGCAACTGGGGGTAAATTGACAAGGAAAAGGATATTAGATGGGTCCCAATTGTGTCCAATGTCACAGTATCCACAGCAGCTATCCACGTTTATGTGTAGGCTATAGATTCGGCCATGCCTCGATTGCTTGAGACAAAATTTGCATCCAGGGCTGGGGCATGGGATGGGCCTTGACTGCATATGACGTTGCATAAAACCTTCAGCCAGTGCAGCACTGTGCAAAGTACGACTTTGCCGTGCCTTTCATGGGCAAGGCAAAATTTGGCACCTAGGGGTCATTTCACAAGGAAGCTGACATGGGATGGGTCCTGACTGCATCCAACATTGTGTTAACCATTCAGCCCATGCAGCGTTGGGTTTTGTTTGACTCAATTTTGTCTCAGCCGGTAAGAAAAGGACATGGGATGGATCTAAATCATGTCAGATATCACATTAACCTCTAACTACTCTCCTACATTTTCAGAGATATTGAGCTAAAATTGGCACCTTGGGGTAATTGCTTATCATGAGTAACATGTGCAGGGTAAATGAAACATGTGACATTGTGTTAACCCTTCAACCATAGTGACATGAGAGTTCACCAACTTCAAGGTAATGAGCAGAAATTTGAGGGTATTCAGCAGAAATTCGGCATACTAGGGTAATTTATTATGAGGAGTAAAATGAGTAGGGTTAATTTCTGTAAGAGATCATATTAACCCATCAACCATTTAAGCTTTCCACCAGTGAAATGCTGGGACTCCTTTCTAAATTTTCAGAGATATCTAGCAAATTTATTACCTAGGTTTAATTTATTATCAGGAATAATACTGATAGTGTGAATTTTACATGTGATGTTGTGTTAACACTTCAGCCAGGACAACACTGGTATGTAGCATTTTCAGAGATATGGAGCTGAAATTTGGCACCTGTGGACAATTTCTGAAAATGCCGGGGAATTTTACATGCACAGTTATATTAACCCTTCAACCAACAACCCTTTGAGTAATGCCGGTATGCACTCCAATGTTTACAGAGTGATTGAGCTGAAATATGGCACCTAGGGTAATTTGACTATGTGGGAAAGATATGTGGGATGGATTGCAATTGCATCTGACAGTTGCTCGCCATTGTTCAGTGGTTCTCTCTGGGTACTCTGTGGCTTCCTCCACTCGTAAAACTGTCCGACATGAGATGACCCTGGCTGTCAAAAGTGTCGTTAAACCCCAACCAATAAATAAATATCTTGATTTGAAATTTGTTTTATTGGAAGTAACAAAAGCAGAGTGAATTTTACATGTGATATCGTGTTAACCCTTCACCCTGATACATGCGCTAGTAGTCTATAAACTAGAGGAATTTAGTGATTGTCATGTAATTTCTGGATATATTTCAAGATTTTTTCATTCAATTAGCAGGAGTTTACTCTATATGCAATGAATAGGTTAAATTTGTACTGAAGGTATGTAAATGGTATGTAAATGGTTTTGTGTTTGAAAGTTATATTCAGTTAACAGGGTTATTCAGTTAAGAGATTTCAAGTTAAGTGGGCTTCTCTGTATCTGTAATAAATTCCTAAATATGATTAGTTAGTTGCTACATACTACAAAGCCATCTTGGACAGAGTTGAGGAAATCACACAGTAATCCAATGCAGTTACACAGGTATATTTTGTATCATGTGGAAGGCCTGTGCCAAATTATTGATTCATTATCCAGCACTGCTAAGGCTGAGCATATCAGTCCATATAAACAGATGTGTAAATAGATTTGTGTGTCCCATTACAGTACATGTACTGACTAAAGAGAAACTTCTCTTCGAAGGAGCATGGTAGTTACAACATTGAATCCCAAACTGAAAGGTACATGGTTCAATCCTTACCTGCAATAACTGTGTTGTGTTCTTGGGCAAGACACTTGATACTTATTGCTCACATGGGGGCACAATAGCACTGTGTACTGAAGCGTACTGCTTGTCGATGGTGCACTTGCCTTCAACCGCTGCAAACTAACCAGAGGGTGAATTTGCTGATACTGTCACATACAGTGAGCTAGAATCCCCCAATTTATTCTCTTAGTACCTCTTTAGGCCTGACACCTTGATTCAGATTAAGGTTCACAGAGGGTGAATTTAGTGATGCTACCCTGCTGTGCAGCAATTCCAAATTAACCCTCTGGGGATCTCTTCTGCAGATGACAGTCTGCTTATTTCCAGGTTTGCTGCCAACTGCCTGTGCGGAATTAGTAAGTTGGAGAGTCTGACAGTTGTTCGCCACTGTTTGGTGGTTATCTCCAGTACTCTTGCTTCTTCCGCTTGTAAAGCTGTCCTGTCTCGATGGGATCCTGGCTGTTGTAAGTGTCATTAAGTTCAAATAAACAAACTTCTCTTCGAGGCTTATCCTTGGTGTGAGCACCTGCTCTTACATCCTTTGAAGAGGAGTATCACAGTATTGTACCAAGATGTTGTGACTTACCAGGATAATACCCTGATATACCCAGGTGCAGGCATGCACATTTCACGGTAACAATCATTCAGGTTCCGTCATGGCAAAATCATGGAAATGGAAAATACTCTCCCAAGCTCTTCTGAGCATTGTGTTTTCTTTAAAGGTGAAATAAAACCGGAAATATGTTTTCCACAATTTGAGTTAATCCTCAATGAAGCACGGCACATCATAATAGCATACTGATACTTGGTTTGGTGATGCCAGTTGATTGTTGAATATTAGCATTTCGAACAACTTCTGGTTCTTATTTAGTCCATTACAAACAACTCTAGTGTCTGTAACAACAATGTTTTGCAAACACACTATCACACAGACATCACAATTGTTTTTTAGATTGGAATTTTTAGCCGCCTGTATCACAGAAACAAATGAGAAATGAAAATGTTTGGTTTGGAGTGGAGTGAACATTTTACAAGACACTGAATAGAGGCAAGGGGAAGAGGTGAACTTGTAAGCAAGTCATGGACATTTCACCCCAATGACAGTTTCTAACTGTCCGATTTGGAGCATTTGTTTTGCAGAATAATTCACCCCTTCAGAATCTGAACTTTTCAAGAGTTAGTTTCATATTTTTATCAAACTGAAACTAAACAAAAGAAGATGGTATCATAGGACTTCATTTTTTCCTTTAGTTTATTTTTTCCTGTCTCCTCATATCCTTTGACACCCTTATTTTTTATAATAAAGTTAACATTCTTGGTCCTTCTTGAACTTACGCAGGTTCTGAATGGAAAGATGAGTAACATATTTAAAACAGATTCCCGCAATAGTTCTTAGTGAAGAGCCGATTATTGGTATCGGCTTATAGATGGCATATCGGCCGGGTATCGCTATCGACAAAAAATACCAATTCTGACGATATTGGCAGCCGATATGTCTTTTTTTCCAAATCAAGTTCTCAGGCAAATCGCTGATAATCTCAACTAAATAGTACTAGTTACTCAGATTAGGGCTTTTTAGAAAACATATATTTTTATACTGTACCAATGACCCAGACATAGCTGGTGCTAACTCTTAAAAATCTAGGGCCAAACACAAATTTTGCCCCTCAATCCCCAAAATTTGCATCTAAAACCAAAAGAAATCATGTCCTGAAGGACCTCCATACTTTGCCCCTACTGCGCATGCGCAGTGTCAAGGACGTTCCGAAATTGGCGCCAATTACCATTCTTTGTTTGGCCCTTCATCAGTCAACATCTCACTGATCTTTGTGCTTGTAAATCTCTAAGTTCTAAGGAGGATATAAAGGAGGAGGAGAGGAAAAAGGAGTGACAGAAATAATCAGGGCTGTAACTTAAAATATTTTTATACTGTACGAATGACCCAGACATAGCTGGTGCTAACTCTTAAAATATAGGGCCAAACACAAATTTTGCCCCCCAATCCCCAAAATTTGCATCTAAAACCAAAGAAAACATGTCCTGAATGGCCCTCCACACTACACCTCTACTGCGCATGCGCAGTGTCAAGGACGTTCCGAAATTGGCGCCATTAATCATTCTAAGTTTGGCCCTTCATCAGTTAACATCTGACTGATCTTTGTGCTTGTAAATCTCAGTTTAAATGATGCCAGACACATAAATATTAGTGAAATGGTGATTCTAAGGAGGATAGAGAAGGAGGAGAGGA
The DNA here is from genome assembly GCA_031216915.1 of Pictodentalium vernedei. Lineage (NCBI taxonomy): Eukaryota > Metazoa > Mollusca > Scaphopoda > Dentaliida > Dentaliidae > Pictodentalium > Pictodentalium vernedei. The sequence continues at coordinate 277,505,459 of CM062295.1, read as the reverse complement.
AAAATGTGTGACAGAATGTTATCAGGGCTGTAACTTAAAATTTTTTAATGAAATTATGTTAAGTTACCTATTTTCGAGGCAGCAGCCATTTTGTTGTCATTCTGGTTATTTAGTTACACTGATTTTTCATGGTTTTCCTCTCTCCCTTTCCTTTAAGTCCCCTCTTGCTATTCTCCCATGCTTTTGGCATAGTTTCTGTAATTTTTATTACTAAAATTTCTTGGGAGTTTTAGCTGAATAACAGAATGAATTCTGTTCTTTCCCCATGTTTACGTCTTCACCTGCGGGTGGTTAGGCGTTGTGTTCTGCATCTACCATCTGATGTTCTGCAGTTTCTTCCCTGGAAGTCTCTGTTTTGCATCAGATAGTGTATTTTTGGTAACTGATTCCGGGCCTGGGTGCCTGGAGTCTTATTTTAGTGTTTTTACACTCATTGTTTACTTTTACAACAGCCCTCTGTGTGAGGGGGGATTTCTTGAAAATAATATCTTGATGTTATTTTAATCATAACTAGATACATTATTATTGTTCGTAAGTGTTGAATAAATTGTTTAAAATATTTTTAAAATTTTTGTCCACAGGCTTGGGATCCATTGGGGCTCAACGTTACTTTTCAGAAACTTGGGCTGTTCTGAAAAAATATTTTTTCAAAATATTTTGATTTCAATTATTTTTTCTATATTAATGGATCATATTATTATTATGTATTTTGATTGCCAGGGGTTGGTGCGAGTACCAGGACTTTGTTTTCTTTTCACATTGAAAGGATTTTGATCAATTGTAATAAGAGGAAGTCTTCCTCTGACTTTATAATCATTCTATATGTGGTCAGTGTACTCGCATTAACTCCTGTTCTGTATTGTATGATTTCGATGACAACATGGGAAGCGTATGTCACGGTATGTTAGTGGGGAATTGGACACTCCGGTCCTTTCCCCGCGGGGTCACTCTACTTTATCAATTTCTATTTCAGACGATCAAGATTAGGGTGATGTATCTGTGATGTCTTCCAACAGTGTGCCTCCATCGTCACAATTAATGAAGGGCTAGCGGAAAAGTGCTCATGTAAATACTCCAATTGCCTAAGAGGACCCTAGTAGGTTCGACGGCCTTTGACGTCTGCTAGCTCGCCCGGTGTAGCGTCCATTCATCGAATGGTTCGGCAGCCGGGTTCGTCCGTTGCGGTCTAGAAGGAGTTTTGGGGTGATGCGAGCACTATAAATCAACCAAATGCACACCCAGTGACGGCGGATTAGAAGGAGAACGGAGGAAGCCTTTTAGTCCGGTTCATAGCTCGTTCTGGTCCATCCGGACGGCGAGCGAGAGAGGCCCCTCTCTCAACCAACAACATCTGGCCCCAGATGTTGTGGTGCAAAATGTTTCGCATTCGGAGCATACGTCCGTCGCTCGGGATGCTCCGACATATAGGCAGTCCGGAGTAGACTGTCAATAAGGCTTCCTCATTCTCATGGTAGCGCACACGACCGCTCTTGGCTATGTGACCTCGGATATCCAGTCAGCTTCGCCAGTCAGAGAATCATCGGCGACCAGGTCACACCATCCGGTAGCCAGGGACACGAGGCCTGCAGACTCCGGACGTTCGCATAGGAAAGTGTGCGGGAGTCAACGTACACGGAGCTTCCGGCGGCAATGCATCGTAAGACCGCTACTGCACAGGCCTCGGGAACGGACGTCCTTTCCTAAATAGCACAGCTTATCGCAGCATCCCAGCATCAACTGAATCTGTCGCATATTTTTTATCCGACGATGCTGGGTCGGGACGCTCCGCGGAAGCGGGTACGGACGTCCGAAAATTTCATCCGGTCCGACGGGATACCGAAAGGGATTCGGAGGATTTCGAGCTTTCCCTTTCGGAACAACATATGCTGTTGTGTATGTCATCTGACTTGATCTTCTACAGCTTCTTTCATCGGACCAGAATGCTGCGATGCCGGATAAGAAACTGATAGCGTCGGTGGACTTAGAAATTTTTGGTTCGGTTCAGGGACATCGTCCCTCAGTTCCGACATAGTCCAATAATGTCACACAAACTTTCAAATTATTGAACGACGCTATATATATTATTATTATATGCTTGCTATTACCAAGCATTTCTGGTTTCTTGTTCGCAAAGTTACGGAGATGTCTTTCAAAAGTGTGCCTCTGTCGTCATAGTTAATGAAGAGCTAGCGGCAATAATTGCTCATGGAATATGTCTATCGCCTAAGAGGTCCCTTGTAGGATCGACGGAGTGACATTCGCTAGTTCACCCGGTGTAGCGTATATTCATCGAATGGTTCGGCTGCCGGGTTCGTCCGTTGCGGTCTAGGAAGGAGATTTGGGTGATGCGAGCACTATAATTACTTTAGTACTCACCCAGTGACGGCGGATTGAGGACAGATCGGAGGAAGCCTGTTAGTCCGGTTCCTGGCTTGTCCAGGTCCGTCCGGGCTGTGAGCGAGAGAGGTCCCTCTCTCGTCCAACAACATAGGGGACCGCATGTTGTGGTTCAGATATTTTACATTCGGAGCATATGTCTGTCGGTTGGGACGCTCCGTTATATTGACAGTCCGAGAGACTGTCGATAATGCTTCCTCATCCTCACAGCAGGGCACACGACCGCACATTGGCTACGTGACCTCGAGTATCCGATCAGTTTCGTCATTCAGTGATTCCACGGCGAATAGGTCACGCCATCCGGTAGCCAAGGGACACGAGGCCTATACACTCCGTTCGCTCGCATATTAGTAGTATGCATGGGGTAACGATCACGGAGCTTCTAGCGGCAATGCATTGTAGGACCGCTTCTCCTCAGGCCTCAGTGACGGACGTGCTATCCGAGTTAGCACAGTTTTTTCGCAGCATCCCAGCAATCGACAGTTTCTTAGTCGAATCAGGAATTATCTGACGGCACTGGGTCGGTGCGGTCCGCGGTTGCATCAGGTACGGACGACCGAACGCTTTATAGGGTCCGACAGGATGGCGAAAGGGATTCGAAAGATTTCGAGTTTTCCCTTTCGTAGCATCGGAAGCTGCCATTCATATCTTCTGGCATTATCTTCCAGTGATTGTTATTTCGGTCTACATTGCTGCGATGTTGGATAAGAGACTTATAGCGTCATTGGACACGGAATTTTTGGATTGGTTCAGGGACATTGTCCCTGACTTACCGACACAGTCCAATATTGTCATTAGAACATGTGTATTATTTATCGACGCTATATATGCATATAAGCCTGCTACCAAGCATGATAGTTTAGTTTCTTGTCCGCAATGCTCATTTCTGCCTTTTTATCATTTATACGAATAATTTATTTTGGCAGAGCAGGGCATACCGAGAGTTCATATACGTCTAGACGGCGTGGTTAAAGACTGGAAATATTCTTTTTCGCCGTCTATGTCTTTTCCAACCACAATGTTGGAAACGACAGTGATGTCTAGTAGACTTAACTTAGACGCTTTATCATACGTAATCCACCTTACTGAGGCGTTATCATTACGTCTTCAAGAAAAGAATTACGGGATATTATCCTCAATGTGATTTCTTTTGTGGGCAGTAGTTTGTTCACGTATAACTCCGCCCTTCAGTGGCTGATTGGAGTTGGTTAGACGTGACGCAGCCCTAGCTACATCCACGTGCGTGGATAGTAAGGTGAAGAACTCTCTGAGTCGCTTCGTTCTCGGAGAAGCTTCTCTTCGACGGCAACTTTTCAGCAATCCATGAATTGCTCGATTTACACGTTCTCTTGTCTATCTAGTGTTGCAAGAGATTCAGACTGGGGCAAACATTCGGTGGTGCCACTGCAGTTGCCGGATCCGAGTGTTATAATTATGACGGTTGCCAGTCAAACAGGTTGGGATATAATATTGATCCCAACGGATTCGAAGTGCCAGGGTCTTTGGGTTCCGCAGTCTCTAAGCAAGCACTTATCTTCCGTGGAATAATGTTTTTTAGGCTTGCTTTATGTCATTGGATGAACATTATTCAGAAACGCATGTCCAAATCCTGTCCGTTAATTCGACAGTAGTGGCGTATCTCCGGAACCAGGGAGGCACTCATTCGTTTCCGTTATTCAATTTAATGGAAAGAATCCTTCTGTTTGTTATAGTACACCAAGTTCTGTTTCGGTCCGTCATATTCCGGGTCGTCTGATTGTTTTACCGGACTCCCGTTCACTTATGAGTCGCTTGTTGCCGTCAGAATGGACTCTCAACAAACAAGTATTCAATCAGATTTGCTATCAATGGGAGCGCCCAATGATAATGATAATTGCAGATGTATGTGTTTGCTTGTCCGGATCTCTGAGCTAATGTTGTTAACGCTCTATTGATCTAATAGGACGGAATGATAGGATATGCGTATCCTCCGGCGCTGTTGTTTCAGCAGGTATTGCTAAGATAAACAACCACAATACATTTCTGTTGATAGCATCTCTGTCTTCACAGAGACCGTGGGTAAATTTACTCTGATGTCTACTGTGGGACTTAACGCGAAATCTTCCTTAATGAGAGGATCTTTTTTCGCTGGGTAAAATCGTGTCATCTTTATCACAACCCGCAAGGTCGCAACCTTCACGTATTCCGTTGTGTGGTCCGTATTGCATTGTAAGCATTGTACTGGACGAGCTTTGGACGCGATTTCTTACTATAGGAGATCCTCTTCTTCGCTATTCTATGCGGCTAAAGTGGAGGCTCTTCCGTCGTTGGTGTAGGGATCACTATGTTCATATTGTTGATCCCTCCATACTACTCATTGCAACTTTTTAGTATACTTGTTTGACAAGATCTACTGCAGCCTGTTATTATTAAGGTTAGAGGTTTATGTTACCTCATACCTATGCACTCTATGATAGTTTACAATTGAGTCTTATGTCTCTTTATCTAAGTCAGTTAGTAACTTTTTGATAAATAGACTTAGAATCATTAGATTAAATTCCTATATGGAATTTAACTTCGGTTCTTATTTAGCTAAGTAATCATTTGAGCCTCTGGAAACAGTAGTTTTCAAATTCTGACCTGTTAGACAGTAATTCTGTTGGCTTCTCTTTTACTGAAGAGTCAGTGAGTTTCATGCACTATCGGTGGATGATTTTCACTTTCGTAGTTTCGGAATCACTACTTCCTTTACTATTTAGGTTGGATTTTTGCATAAGAGTTAGGCTCCTAATATCTGGAACCTATTGTTATTAAGGTCCTTCCGTCTTCGTATGGGCATAGGCCTTTACTCTGTCCGGTTAGAGTTTATGTATTTATAAACAGATATCTGTTTATTACTACGGGCGTAAACTTCTTCTGTTTTTGATGCCTATTAGAAGGACGTTACGCTCCATTCTATTGCTAATGGATTCTATTAACTATCGATACTGCTTATGGTATATCTTTGACTCAGCAGTTGTGTTTGAGATTTCGGCTCATGAAGTAAGAGTTCTTCTACATCTTGGGCTTACATTAATAGTGTCGCTATTATAGATTTTTGAAGGCTGCTCATTGCGCTCAGCCATCCACATTCATGAATTTTTTATCTCAGAAATATTGAGTCCATTTCTGGAGGCCTCTATTGTTAGGTCTATTATCTACTGCTTAGAATGTCATTCACTTAACAGTTGCTACTATAGCTAGGTAGGCTGTCTGTTTCGGCAGTGACTCCGTTCTGCTGCCCTCTTCGCTCTGGGCTATTTGACCCAGGGCAAGAAAAAGGGGGGGGGGGAGGAGGGTGTTCCCTTGGGTCACCTGTTTTACTATGAAAACAAGGGGATACCTCCTCCGGAGTTAGTAATTCTGAGCTGTTTTTGGGATGGTTGTTTAGTGAGAAGTTTATGTTTTAAAAATTCATTCAAATCTTAGTTTTTAAAGTATAGCTTTTGAATATAGCACGTGTCAACGGACATGATTATGCAATCCTCAGACACTTTTAAGGAGTATAAAGAGTCTCTATTCTCTAGACTTACTTTATTTATTGGCTTACTTTAAAAATTATTAGTATAAGGATTATACTAGATATTAATAGAGTACATGGATGTATGATGCTCAATTTTGGAAGGTGTTGTATCTTTTTAATTTATCATAAATAAGAAAGATACATGTAAGGCCTATTACTTCTTTTTCCCTAGAGGGGATGACTCTATTTTATATTATTGAGCGTATTCCATCTTGCTCTATGTCCTTGGCCCTCCAGCCTTTTTACTATTCAGCTATGTCTGGGTCATTGGTACAGTATAAAAATGTTAAAAAATTTATAGTAATTTATATATTTTTTATACTTACCAATGACCCAGACGGGGATGGCCCTCCCAGGAGTTGGGAACTCTTATCTCCCCACTGAGTACATAGCGCTTACCAGGCACTGGTTATTAGAATGATTAATGGCGCCAATTTCGGAACGTCCTTGACACTGCGCATGCGCAGTAGAGGTGAAGTGTGGAGAGCCATTCAGGACATGTTTTCTTTGGTTTTAGATGCAAATTTTGGGGATTGGGGGGCAAAATTTGTGTTTGGCCCTATATTTTAAGAGTTAGCACCAGCTGTGTCTGGGTCATTGGTAAGTATAAAAAATATATAAATTACTATAAATTTTTTAACTTTTTAATGAAATTATGTTAAGTTGCCTATTTTCGAGGCATGGGCCTGTTGTTGTCATTCTTGTTATAAAGTTGCACTGCTTATTCAGTGTTTCCTCTCTCCTGGTCTTCTAAGTCCCCCCTCGCTATTCTCCCATGCTTTTGGCATATTTTTGAGAAAGATCATTTCTAAATTCTCTTGGGAGAATAAGCTTGGTTACAGAATGAATTCTGTTATTTTCCCCATGTTTACGTTTTCACCCATGGGTGTTTAAACGTTGTGTTCTGCATCTACCATCTGATGTTCTGCAGATTCTCCCCTGGGAGTCTCTGTTTTGCATCAGATAGTGTGTAATTTTGATGACTGATTTCGGGCCAGTTTTGTCAGTGCCTGGAGTCATGTTTTCTGGTGTTTTTACACTATTTGTTTACATTGGCAACAGTCTCTTTTGAGGGGGGCTGTTTGCCTTTGGAGTAGTTTATCTCACTATAAGATACATTATTATTATCCGTAAGTGTTGCATTAATTATTTAATATAATTTTAAAATTTTTGACCACACTTAACCTTGGGATCCATTGGGGCTCAACGTTACTTTTCAGAAACTTGGGCTTCGCTGAAAAAATATATTTTTATACTGTACCAATGACCCAGACTTAGCTGGTGCTAACTCTAACAAAACCAGGGCCAAACACAAATTTTGCCCCCCAATCCCCAAAATTTGCATTCAAAACCTCATGTCCTATAGGACCTCCATACTACGCCCCCACTGCGCATGCGCAGTGTCAAGGACGTCCCGAAATTGGCGCCAATTATCATTCTCTGTTTGGCCCTTCATCAGTCAACATCTCACTGATCTTTGTGCTTGTAATCTCAGTTTAAAGGATGCCAGACACGTAATTTTTGGAGAAATGGTGATTCTAAGGAGGATATAGAAGAAGGAGAGGAGAAAGAAGTGACAAAAAATAATCAGGGCTGTACTTAAAATTTTTTAGGAAATGATGTTAAGTTGCCTATTTTCGAGGCATGGGCCTCTTGTTGTCATTCTTGCTAAAATGTTGCACTGCTTATTCAGTGTTTCCTCTCCCCTAGCCTTCTAAGTCCCCCCTTGCAATTCTCCCATGCTTTTGGCATATTTTTGAGAAAGTTTATTTCTAAAATTTTCTTGGGAGAGTTGCTTGGATACAGAATGATTTCTGTTATTTTCCCCATAGTTACGTTTTCACCCATGGGTGTATAAACGTTGTGTTCTGCATCTTCCATCTGATGTTCTGCAGATTCTCCCCTGGGAGTCTCTGTCTTGCATCAGATAGAGTGTAATTTTGATGACTGATTTCGGGCCAGTTTTTTCAGTGCCTGGAGTCATGTTTTCTGGTGTTTTACACTGTTTGTTTACATTGGCAACAGCCTTTTTTTGAGGGGGGCTGTTTGCCTTTGGTGTAGTTTATCTCACTATAAGATACATTTATATTATCCGTAAGTGTGTCATTAATTATTTAATATAAATTTAAAATTTTTGACCACACTTTGCCATCTGATCCATCGGGGCTCAACGTTACTTTTCAGAAACTTTGGCTTCGCTGAAAAAATATTTTTTCAAAATTATTTTGATTTGCAATTGTTTTTTCATTTATTAATGGATCATGTTATTATGTATCTTTGTGTCAGGGGTTTGTGCGAGTAACTAGGACTTGTTGTTGACTTTTCACAATGAAAGGATATTGTTCAAATTGTAATGGGAAGAAATCTTCCTCTGACTTTCATGATCATTGTATTAATTGTAGTCAGTGTTCTCGCACTAATCCCTGTTCTATATGTCAATATTGGGATGACAAACATTGGAAACGTGTGTCACGGTATGTTGTTACTGGAGAAAGGGCTATGCCGGCTCTTTCTCCGCAAGGTCACTCTACTCTCTCAGTTTCTATTTCAGAGGAACAAGAACAGGGTGATGTTTCCATGTTATCTTCTGTAAGTGCGCTTCCGTCGTCACAAATGAATTCAGAGCTAGCGGCAAAGTGCTCATGGAGATTAGACAAATGTCGTCCGCTAGCTCGCCCGGTGTAGCGTCCATTCACCGAATGGTTCGGCAGCCGGGTTCGTCCGATGCAGTCCAGGAGGAAATGTTGGGTGATGCGAGCACTATAAACATTCAATGTGCACACCCAGTGACGGCGGATAGTAAGCGAGATCGGAGGAAGCCTTTGAGTCCGGTTCCTAGCTCGTCCAGGTCCAGCCGGGCCGCGAGCGAGAGAGGCCCCTCTCTCGTACAACAACATCTGGGACCAGATGTTGTGGTACTAAATGTGTCGCAAGCGGAGCATACGTCCGTCGCTCGGGACGCTCCATTGTATAGGCAGTCCGCGGAGACTGCTAAGGCTTCTTCTTCTCGTCAGCGCACACGACCGCACCTTGGCTGCGTGACCGCCGATATCTTACCAGCTTTGCCGATCAAGGATTCTTCGGCGACCAGGTCACACCATCCGGCAGCCAGGGACACGAGGCCGATGGACTCCGGACGTTCGCATAGAAAAAGTATGCGGGAGCCATCTGATGCGGAGCTGCCCTCGGCGAAGCAGCGAAAGACTGCGCCTCTGCAGGTCTCGACGCCGGACATTCTTGTGCAGATAGCACAGCTTATCGCAGCATCCCAGCAGCCGACAGAAACGGTGTCGGATTGAGAATTATCCGACGGCGCTGGGTCGGTACGCTCCGCCGAAGCATCGGGGGCGGACGACCGGGAGCATCATGAGGTCCGACCGGATGGTGAAAGGGATACGGATAATTTGGAGCTATCCCTTTCGGAACAACATAAAGCTGCCGTGGACTTCATCCGGCACTTTCTCCCTCAAGTGTTCCGTCGGGTCAGACTGCTGTGGTTCCGGACAAGAGGATTATAGCGTCATTGGACTCCGAATTTTTTGAGCGGTTCAGGGACATCGCTCCCGAGTTTCCGTCGCAGTCCAATAATGTTGCAAGAACATTTGAATTATTGAACGACGCTATATTTAAACTTGCTTCCAAGACGCGGAAAGCAGGTTTCTTGTCCGCCAATACTCTCAACCTGCCTTTCATTAATGCAAGGAATAAATTCGACACGGCAGGACAGGGTATTCCGAGAGTTCGTCTGCGTATGGACGACGAGGCGGAAGACTTAGAGCTATCATTACCATCGTCGGCTTCTATTCCAACCGCGGTGTTGGAAACAGCTATTTCGTCTAACAGAGCCAATTTAGATGCCTTATCTTACGCAGATCACCTTACTAAGGCGTTATCACTGCGCCTTCAAGGGAAAGAATTTCAGGATATACAATCCTCTTTAAGACTTCTTTCAAGGGCAGTAGCTTATTCCACGTGTAACTCTGCCCTTTCTGTGGCAAACCTGGAGTTGGTTAGACGTGACGCAGCCCTAGCTACATCCACACTCGTGGATACTAAGGTGAAGAACTCTCTTAGAGTCGCTTTGGTCTCCGGAGAACTCCTCTTTGACGGCAAGCTTTCTGCTATTTATGATAAAATTACAAAGAAAGCTTCGGATTCTCTGTTGTTCAAATCTGCTTCTAAGAAGTTGGATACAGCAGACAAGAATAAGACAGGCACTTCTGGGTCTAATGCGCCCAAGAGAGGTTCCTATAGAGGTTCCGGTGCGTCCTCTTGGTCTTATTCGAGAGACCGTCAGGGTAGCGACTCTCGTTCGGGACGTCCTTCGGGCCGGGACAACCGGTCGGCCGCCCCGGGGTCGACGGGATGAGGTGCGGGTCGTGGAGGACGTGGTTTCTCCTACCGCAGACCTCGCAGGTCCAGGAGGTGATGGCTTAAACCTCTATCGCGTACCGGTTGGTGGAAGGTTGTCGAGCTTTTCACAAGAATGGGCGTTGATTACGGACGACCCTTGGGTGAGAGGAGTGACTTCGGAAGGCCTAAAGATATCCTTCAAACGAAAGCCTCCATTAACTCGAAGTCCAAAGTGGACTCAACTTCCGTCAAATCCGCAGAAAAGAGACGCTCTGTTATCAGAGGTGCAGTCTCTTTTAATGAAGAACGCGGTAGAGGTCGTAGAAAACCAGGAGACTCCGGGATTCTACAGCCATCTGTTTCTGGTTCCGAAACCAGACGGCTCGTTCCGTCCAGTCATAGATTTGAGCTGGATAAACAAGCTGATCGTCGCTCCGAAATTTTATATGGAGACGATTCGGTCGGTCAGAGCGAGTATTCGGGTGAACGATTATGCAACAAGCATAGATCTCAAAGATGCGTACTTTCACGTCATGGTACATCCGACATTCAGAAAGTATCTACGCTTCGCAGTCCTAGGAGTGTTGTATCAATTCCGGGCGATGTGCTTCAGACTGAATCTAGCACCCTGGGCTTTCACTCGGGTAATGAACTCAGTAATGATGTATTTCCGAGCTCATTCGTCTGCGGTAACGTCGGCCTACCTGGACGACATTCTTCAGAGGTACGGCAACAAGTTCACGCTTCAGAACGATGTTCAGAATCTACTTCTATTGCTCCGACGTCTCGGTTTTATAGTAAACGAGGAGAAGTCGGATCTGGTGCCGTCCAAGTCATTCACTCATCTGGGAATGAGCTTCGAGACGCACAACAATCTCGTTCGTCTGCCGTTAACCAGAGCGAAATTAGTCAGTTGTTACGCTCGCTATTGTCTTCACGCAGACAAAGTCACAGCGAGAGAATTTATGAGACTGATAGCTAGGTCTGTGCGGAGCCGCTGCGGATCTCATTCCGATGGGGCGGTTACGCACACGTCCTCTCCAAATTTTCTTGACTCAGAATTGCAGTGTGAAAATTCATTCGCTCGACGTAGACGTTCTCTTGTCAGATCAAGTGAAACAAGAGATTCAGACTTGGGCAAACATTCAGTGGGTAACTCAGGGAGTTCCGCTGCAGTTGCCGGATCCGAGTTTTACCATTATGATGGATGCCAGTCAAACAGGTTGGGGTGCATCATTGATCCCAACGGATTCGAGATGCCAGGGTCTTTGGGATCCGCAATTCCTGTGCAAGCACATAAACATCAAGGAAATGATGTCAATTTGGCTTGCGTTACGTCATTGGATGGACATTATTCACAATGCTCATGTCCAAATCCTATCCGACAATACGACAGTAGTGGCGTATATACGGAATCAGGGAGGCACTCATTCAGTTCCGTTGTTCAATCTAACAGAAAGAATCCTTCTGTTTGCGCTAGAACATCAGGTTCTTCTTTCGATCCGTCACATACCGGGTCGTCTGAATGTGCTAGCAGACTCCCTTTCACGAAAGGGTCGCTTGTTGCCGTCGGAGTGGACTCTCAACAAACAAGTATTCAATCAGATTTGCTACCAATGGGAACGGCCAATGATAGACTTATTTGCGACACATCTCAACAATCAGTTGCAGACGTATGTGTCTCCGTGTCCGGATCCAAGAGCATTTGCAGTAGACGCTCTGTCGATCCCTTGGGACGGAATGATAGGATATGCGTATCCTCCAGCGCCGTTAATTCAACAAGTATTGCTAAAGATAAAACAATCTCAATGCAAGATTCTGTTGGTAGCATCTCTATCGCCACAGAGACCGTGGATAAATCTACTCAGGTGTCTGTTGTGGGACCTACCGCGAAAGCTTCCTCCACGGGAGGATCTTCTTTCGCAGGGGAAATCGCGTCAACTCCCTCACAACCCGCAAGGTCTCAACCTTCACGTTTTTCTGTTGTGCGGTCCTTCTTGCATGGCAAGCACTTTACAGGACGAGCAGTGGACGCGATTTCTAACTGTAGGAGGACCTCCTCTTCGCTAAACTATGCGGCTAAGTGGAAGGTTTTTCGTCGTTGGTGTAGGGATCATTCTGTAGATATTTTTGATCCCTCTATACCAGACATTGCAAACTTTCTAGTATACTTGTTTGACGAAATCAAACTGCAGCCTGTTACTATTAAGGGTTATAGGTCTATGTTATCTGATACCTATGCACATCATGATAGTTTACAAATTGGATCTAATGTCTCTTTATCTAAGTTGGTTAGAAACTTCTCGATAAATAGACCCAGAACTCTTAGATTAATTCCTAAATGGAATTTAGCTTGGGTTCTTCTTAAATTGAAGGAAAAGTCATTTGAACCTCTTGGGACAGTAGATTTCAAATTCTTATCTTATAAGACAGCTTTTCTCTTAGCTTTCTCTTCTGCTAGAAGAGTCAGTGAGCTTCATGCACTGTCGGTGGATGATTCTCACTATCGTAGTGTCGGGAACACTATCACCTTCACTACTAATGTGGGTTTTTTAGCTAAGAATCAGGCTCCTAATAAATATCCGGAACCTATTGTTATTAAGGCTCTTCCGTCTTCAGACGGGCGTAGGCCTTTACTCTGTCCTGTTAGAGCGTTACGTATCTATAAACAGAGATCTCAGTTTATCAGAAAGGGACGGAAACGTTTCTTTCTGTCTTTGATGCCTAATAGAAGGGACATTTCGGTCCATTCTATTGCTAGATGGATTCAATTAACTATCCGTACTGCTTATGAGAGTTTATCTTCTTCTCAGCAGTCTGTGCTTAAGATTTCCACTCATGAAGTAAGAGCTCTTGCTACTTCTTGGGCTTATGCTAATAGTGTTGCTATTACAGATTTAATGAAGGCTGCTTATTGGTCTCAGCCATCCACATTCACGAATTTTTATCTCAGAAATATTGAGTCCATTTCTGGAGACCTGCATTGTTTAGGTCCGTTATCTGTTGCTCAGAATGTCGTCCACTAAACAGTTGCAACTATAGTTATGCAGGCTTTCTGTTCCGGCAGTGACTCCGTCCGGCTGCCCTCTTTGCTCTGGGCTATTTGACCCAGGGCAAGGGGGGGGTGGGGTGGGTGTTCCCTTAGGTCACCTGCTTTATAGTGAAAAGCAAGGAAATGCCTCCTCCAAAGTCAGTATTTCTGAGTCGCTTCCGGGATGGTTTTAAAGTGTAATATTAATGTTAAAATTCATTCATGTCTTATTTTTAAAGTGTAGCTCGGTGTGAAGCATTTGTATATGTCTAGTGTCAAACGGGCTTTAATATACAATACTCGGACACTTTTAAAAGATTATAAAGAGTCCCAATTCTCTGGACTACTTTATTTATTGGCTTACTTTAAAAATAATTAGTATAAGGGTTATACTGGATGTTAATAGAGAACATGAATATTATTGTGCTCAATTATTAAGGGTATTGTATCTTTCTAATTTAATATTAAATAAGAAAGATACATGTAAAGCCTAATACTCCTTTTCTCCTTAAGGGGTTACCTCTTTATTATATGGTTGAGCTTATTGGATTTTCCTCTATGTCCTAGGCCCTCCAGCCTTTTTACTATTCAGCTAAGTCTGGGTCATTGGTACAGTATAAAAATGTTAAAAAATTTATAGTAATTTATATATTTTTTATACTTACCAATGACCCAGACGGGGATGGCCCTCCTAGGAGTTGGGAACTCTTGCCTCCCCGCTGAGTACATAGCGCTGACCAGGCACTGCCAGTAAGAATGATAATTGGCGCAATTTCGGGACATCCTTGACACTGCGCATGCGCAGTGGGGGCGTAGTATGGAGGTCCTATAGGACATGATTTCTTTTGGTTTTGGATGCAAATTTTGGGGATTGGGGGGCAAAATTTGTGTTTGGCCCTAGATTTTTAAGAGTTAGCACCAGCTATGTCTGGGTCATTGGTAAGTATAAAAAATATATAAATTACTATAAATTTTTTAACTTTTGAAAAATTATTTTGATTTTCAATTGTTTTTTCATTATTAATGGATCATGTTATTATGTATCTTTGTGTTTAGGGGTTGGTGCGAGTACTAGGACTTGTTGTTGACTTTTCACAATGAAAGGATATTGTTCAAATTGTAATAGGAAGAAATCTTCCTCTGACTTTCATGATCATTGTATTAATTGTAGTCAGTGTACTCGCACTAACTCCTGTTCAATTTGTCAATATTGGGATGACAAACATTGGAAACGTGTGTCACGATACGTTGTTAGTGGAGAGAGGGCTATGCCGGCCCTTTCTCCGCAGGGTCACTCTACTCTATCAGTTTCTATTTCAGAGGAACAAGAACAGGGTGATGTTTCCAAGTTATCTTCCGCAAGTGCGCTTCCGTCGTCACAATTGAATGCAGAGCTAGCAGCAAAAGTGCTCATGGAGATACGACAGTTGCCTAAGAGGTCCCTAGTAGGATCGACGGCGCTGTTGTCCGCTAGCTCGCCTGGTGTAGCGTCCATTCACCAAATGGTTCGGCAGCCGGGTTCGTCCGATGCGGTCCAGGAGGAAATGTTGGGTGATGCGAGCACTATAAACATTCAAGGTGCACACCCAGTGACGACGGATAGTAGGAGAGATCGGAGGAAGCCTTCTAGTCCGGTTCCTAGCTCGTCCAGGTCCATCTGGACTGCGAGCGAGAGAGGCCCCTCTCTCGTACAACAACATCTGGGACCAGATGTTCTGGTACAAAATGTGTCGTTAGCGGAGCACACGGCCGTCGCTCGGGACGCTCCGTTGTATAGGCAGTCCGCTGAGACTGCTCAGGCTTCTTCTTCCTCTCACCAGTGCACACGACCGCACCTTGGCTACGTGACCGCTGATATTTTACCAGCTTCGCCGACCAGGGATTCTTCGGCGACCAGGTCACGCCATCCGGTAGCCAAGGACACGAGGCCAATTGACTATGGACGTTCGCATAGGAAGAGTATGCGGGAGTCACTAGATGCGGAGCTGCCCTCGGCGAAGCAGCGAAAGAATGCGCCTCCGCAGGCCTCGATGTCGGACGTGCTTGCTCAAATAGCACAACTTATCGCAGCATCCCAGCAGCCGACAGAAACGGTGTCGGATCGGGAATTATCCGACGGCGCTGGGTCGGTACGCTCCGCCGAAGCATCGGGTGCGGACGACCGGGAGCATCATGAGGTCCGACCGGATGGTGAAAGGGATACGGATGACTTGGAGTTATCCCTTTCGGAACAAAATAAAGCTGCCGTGGACTTCATCCAGCACTTTCTTCCTCAGGTTGTTCCGTCGGGCCAGACTGCTGCGGTACCGGACAAGAGAATTATAGCGTCATTGGACACTGATTTCTTCGAGCGGTTCAAGGACATCGCTCCTGAGTTTCCGTCTCAGTCCAATAATGTCACAAGGGCATTTGAATTATTGAACGACGCTATATTCAAGCTTGCTTCCAGAACAGGAAAAGCGGGTTTCTTGTCCGCCA
Organism: Pictodentalium vernedei; assembly: GCA_031216915.1. Classification (NCBI taxonomy): domain Eukaryota; kingdom Metazoa; phylum Mollusca; class Scaphopoda; order Dentaliida; family Dentaliidae; genus Pictodentalium; species Pictodentalium vernedei. The sequence continues at coordinate 277,489,659 of CM062295.1, read as the reverse complement.
ATGCTCTTCACCTGCCTTTCATTAATGCAAGGAATAAATTCGATACGGCAGGACAGGGTATCCCGAGAGTTCCTCTGCGTATGGACGACGAGGCGGAAGACTTAGAATTATCATTACCATCGTCTACGTCTATCCCAACCGCGGTGTTGGATACGACTATTTCGTCTAATAGAGCCAGTTTAGATGCTTTATCTTACGCAGACCACCTTACAAAGGCGTTATCACTGCGTCTTCAAGGGAAAGAATTCCAGGATGTTCAATCCTCTTTAAGACTTCTTTCAAGGGCAGTAGCTTATTCCACGTGTAACTCCGCCCTTTCAGTGGCAAACTTGGAGTTGGTTAGACGTGACGCAGCCCTAGCTACATCCACACTCGTGGATAGTAAGGTGAAGAACTCTCTCAGAGTCGCTTCGGTCTCCGGAGAACTTCTCTTCGACGGCAAGCTTTCTGCAATTTACGATAAAATTACTAAGAAAGCTTCGGATTCTCTACTGTTTAAGTCCGCTTCTAAGAAGTCGAACACGGCAGATAAGAGTAAGACAGGCACTTCTGGGTCTAATGCGCCCAAGAGAGGTTCCTATAGGGGTTCTGGTGCATCCTCTTGGTCTTATTCAAGAGACCGTCAAGACAGCGACTCACGTGCGGGACGTCCTTCGGGCCGGGACAACCGGTCGGATGCCCCGAGGTCGACGGGACGAGGTGCGGGTCGTGGAGGACGTGGTTTCTCCTCCCGCAGGCCTCGCAGGTCCAGGAGGTGATGGCTTCAACCTCTATCGCGTTCTGGTTGGCGGAAGATTGTCGAGTTTTTCACAAGAGTGGGCGTCGATTACGGACGACCCTTGGGTGAGAGGGGTGATTTCGGAAGGTCTGAAAATATCCTTCAAACGAAAGCCTCCATTAACTCGAAGTCCAAAATGGACTCAACTTCCGTCAAATCTGCAGAAAAGAGACGCTCTGTTATCAGAGGTGCAGTCTCTTTTAATGAAGAACGCGGTAGAGGTCGTACAAAACCAGGAAACACCGGGATTCTACAGCCATCTGTTTCTGGTTCCGAAACCAGATGGCTCGTTCCGTCCAGTCATAGATTTGAGCTGGATAAACAAGCTGATCGTCGCTCCGAAGTTTTATATGGAGACGATTCGATCGGTCAGAGCGAGTATTCGGGTGAACGATTATGCAACAAGCATAGATCTCAAAGATGCATATTTTCACGTCATGGTACATCCGACATTCAGAAAGTATCTACGCTTCGCAGTCCTAGGAGTGGTGTATCAATTGCAGGCGATGTGCTTCGGATTGAACCTGGCACCCTGGGCTTTCACTCGGGTAATGAACTTGGTAATGATGTATTTCCGAGCTCATTCGTCTGCGGTAACGTTGGCCTACCTGGACGACATTCTTCAGAGGTACGTCAACGAGCTAACGCTTCAGAACGATGTGCAGAACCTGCTTCTATTGCTCCGACGTCTCGGTTTTATAATAAACGAGGAGAAGTCGGATCTGGTGCCGTCCAAGTCATTCACACATCTGGGAATGAGCTTCGAGACGCACAACAATCTTGTTCGTCTGCCGTTAACCAGAGCGAAATTAGTCAGTTGTTACGCTCGCTATTGTCTTCACGCAGACAAAGTCACAGCGAGGGAGTTCATGAGACTGATAGGTCTGTGCGGAGCCGCTGTGGATCTCATTCCAATGGGGCGGTTACGCACTCTTCCTCTCCAAATTTTCTTGACTCAGAATTGGAGTGTGAAAATTCATTCGCTCGACATAGACGTTCTCTTGTCAGATCAAGTGAAACGAGAGATTCAGACTTGGGCAAACATTCAGTGGTTAACTCAGGGAGTTCCGCTGCAGTTGCCGGATCCGAGTTTTACCATTATGACGGATGCCAGTCAAACAGGTTGGGGTGCAACATTGATCCCAACGGATTCGAGATGCCAGGGTCTTTGGGATCCACAATTCCTAGGCAAGCATATAAACATCAAGGAAATGATGTCAATTTGGCTTGCGTTACGTCATTGGATGGACATTATTTACAAAGCTCATGTCCAAATCCTGTCCGACAATACGACAGTAGTGGCGTATATACGGAACCAGGGAGGCACTCATTCAGTTCCGTTATTCAGTCTAACGGAAAGAATCCTTCTGTTTGCTCTAGAACATCAAGTTCTGCTTTCGGTCCGTCATATACCGGGTCGTCTGAATGTACTAGCAGACTCCCTTTCACAAAAGGGTCGCTTGTTGCTGTCGGAGTGGACTCTCAACAAACAAGTATTCAATCAGATTTGCTACCAATGGGAACGGCCAATGATAGACTTATTTGCGACACATCTCAACAATCAGTTGCAGACGTATGTGTCTCCGTGTCCGGATCCAAGAGCATTTGCAGTAGACGCTCTGTCGATCCCTTGGGATGGAATGATAGGATATGCGTATCCTCCAACGCCGTTGATTCAGCAAGTATTGCTAAAAATAAAACAATCTCAATGCAAGATTCTGTTGGTAGCATCTCTGTCGCCACAGAGACTGTGGATAAATCTACTCAGGTGTCTGTTGTGGGACCTACCGCGAAAGCTTCCTCCACGGGAGGATCTTCTTTCGCAGGGGAAACCGCGTCAACTTCATCACAACCCGCAAGGTCTCAACCTTCATGTTTTTCCGTTGTGCGGTCCTTCTTGCATGGCAAGCACTTTACAGGACGAGCAGTGGACGCGATTTCTAACTGTAGGAGGACCTCCTCTTCGCTAAACTATGCGGCTAAGTGGAAGGTCTTTCGTCATTGGTGTAGGGATCATTCTGTTGATATTTTTGATCCCTCCATACCAGACATTGCAAACTTTCTAGTATACTTGTTTGACGAAATCAAACTGCAGCCTGTTACTATTAAGGGTTATAGGTCTATGTTATCTGATACCTATGCACATCATGATAGTTTACAAATTGGATCTAATGTCTCTTTATCTAAGTTAGTTAGAAACTTCTCGATAAATAGACCCAGAACTCTTAGGTTAATTCCTAAGTGGAATTTAGCTTGGGTTCTTCTTAAACTGAAGGAAAAGCCATTTGAACCTCTTGGGACAGTAGATTTCTCTTAGCTTTCTCTTCTGCTAGAAGAGTCAGTGAGCTTCATGCACTGTCGGTGGATGATTCTCACTATCGTAGTGTCGGGAACACTATCACCTTCACTACTAATGTGGGATTTTTAGCTAAGAATCAGGCTCCTAATAAATATCCGGAACCTATTGTTATTAAGGCCCTTCCGTCTTCAGATGGGCGTAGGCCTTTACTCTGTCCTGTTAGAGCGTTACGTATCTATAAACAGAGATCTCAGTTTATCAGAAAGGGACGGAAACGTTTCTTTCTGTCTCTGATGCCTAATAGAAAGGACATTTCAGTCCATTCTATTGCTAGATGGATTCAATTAACTATCCGTACTGCTTATGAAAATTTATCTTCTTCTCAGCAGTCTGTGCTTAAGATTTCGGCTCATGAAGTAAGAGCTCTTTCTACATCTTGGGCTTACGCAATAATATTGCTATTACAGATTTAATGAAGGCTGCTTATTGGTCTCAGCCATCCACATTCACAAATTTTTATCTCAGAAATATTGAGTCCATTTCTGGAGACCTGCATTGTTTAGGTCCGTTATCTGTTGCTCAGAATGTTGTCCACTAAACAGTTGCAACTATAGTTATGCAGGCTTTCTGTTCCGGCAGTGACTCCGTCCGGCTGCCCTCTTCGCTCTGGGCTATTTGACCCAGGGCAAGGGGAAGGGGGGGGGGGGGGGGGGGGGGGGGGGGAGGAGGGTGTTCCCTTAGGTCACCTGCTTTATAGTGAAAAGCAAGGGAATTCCTCCTCTGAAGTCAGTATATCTGAGTCGTTTCTGGGATGGTTTTAAAGTGTAATATTAATGTTAAAAATTCATTCATGTCATGTTTTTAAAGTGTAGCTCGGTGTGAAGCATTTGTATATGTCAAGCGTCAAACGGGCGTTAATATACAATCCTCTGACACTTTTAAAGAATATAAAGAGTCTCAATTCTCTGGACTAACTTTATTTATTGGCTTACTTTAAAAATAATTAGTATAAAGGGTTATACTGGATGTTAATAGAGAACATGAATGTTATTATGCTCAATTATGAAGGGTATTGTATCTTTCTAATTTATCATAAAATAAGAAAGATGCATGTAAAGCCTAATACTCCTTTTCTCCTTGAGGGGTTGACTCTATATTATATAGTTGAGCTTATTGGATTTTCCTCTATGTCCTAGGTCCTCCAGCCTTTTTACTATTCAGCTATGTCTGGGTCATTGGTACAGTATAAAAATGTTAAAAAATTTATAGTAATTTATATATTTTTTATACTTACCAATGACCCAGACGGGGATGGCCCTCCCAGGATTTGGGAACTCATACCTCCCCGCTGAGTACATAGCGCTGACCAGGCACTGCTTGCAAGAATGGTAATTGGCGCCAATTTCGGAACGTCCTTGACACTCCGCATGCGCAGTAGGGGCAAAGTATGGAGGTCCTTCAGGACATGATTTCTTTTGGTTTTAGATGCAAATTTTGGGGATTGGGGGGCAAAATTTGTGTTTGGCCCTAGATTTTTAAGAGTTAGCACCAGCTATGTCTGGGTCATTGGTAAGTATAAAAAATATATAAATTACTATAAATTTTTTAACTTTTGGGGTATCACCCCAAATAAGCCCACCCCATATTTCTCTGAATTAAGGTTTTGACTACCGGTACCGGTGAAACATTCTTCAACACACAGGTCATCACGAAAATGTGCACGAAAATTTCAATTGTTCATTCAAAATAAAATTATGTGAATGTGTTTTGGAGTTGTTTTTTTGTCAATTTAATCTTTTCACATTTTCAGCTAAAAAAATAAAATTCCCAAACTACATACTTTTGTGTTATTTATTATTGTCATTCCTCGTGTTTATCAACTTTATGTGTTTATCAACTTTATGTTGAAGACAAATGGGAAATTCCCGGTTCTTAAATTATTTATGACAGTGTGTTCAGTGACCCAAATTGTTCATTTTATTACTTTAGAAAATGAGTTGAGAAATTACCTGATGTGATCTCTGCAAAAATAGCTACTCCAAAGTAAATATGAATTAATACCCTGAGTTGTAATATCCAGTTTGATCCATGCTACATGAAAGGCTGTTTTGAAAACAAAACAAGGGAAAGCCAAAGCCATATTGTTTACAACAATGGGGACACATTATGCACATCAGGACGGTCAGTTTTAATATAGATTTTTAGTCCCCTACCGGCATCGCCAGAGGGGACCATAGGTTTGCACTCTGTCCATCCGTTAGTCTGTCTGTCTGTCAGTCTGTCAGTCACACTTTAGTTTTCCGGAGTTTTTTTGGAAACGCTTCAACGGAATGATTTCATTTTTGGTAAACTACTATAGAATGATGACATACAGATCAAATTTGAGTTTCATGCTGATTGCATTATTCTTGTGTGAGTTACTGCCCTTTGAAATATGGAAAAAAGCACCAAAGTATCAGTTTTCCGGAGTTTTTTTTGGAAACGCTTCTTGTTTATTTATGAAACATGCACACGTGTTTATATCAGTGCATTGCAGAATTCAGCAACCCCCTCCCTCCACTTTTACAGGCAGCAGATCATGGACAAGTGACAATGATTCACAATTTTTCCAAAAACCAAAACGTCCCCAAGAGTTGGTCAAAACGTCCCCAACAATTGGTCAAAACATCCCCAAGAGTTGGTCAAAGCATCCCCAACAATTGGTCAATTCACTACCAGTGAAAATACAAATACGTTGCATGATACCACAAGGAAATTTGCTCCGGATTTTCCATCACTGATGCTTGTTGAAAGAATCAATGATGAACAAATGTGAGGAAATTCTTTGTGACTATCTTGCATCATATTGGCCTGTACAGATAGGCCTGTCTGACCTCCCCCCCCCCCCCCCACCCCCACCCCCCACTAATTTTTTTCTTCTCTGTCAATAACAGCCAGGTTCAGTGTCAATTCGTCAATAACTGGGAAATGGATAGTGCAGATAGTTATCCGGTGCCAACAATGTTGGCTGCAAACTGCCCCCTGTTAATCTTGCACTTGGAGAAAGTGAACTCAACAGAATTCACCGAGAAGCAGTCCACCAATGCATGTACATGTAAATGCTCACACTTGAATGGATTATTTCGTTTGTTTTTTTCACAATGGATGGGAGTTTTGAATACTGAGGGCACCTTCTCTTGCGTGAGTAATACAAAACACAGTTCAAATACTTTTTTAATAAACACAATTAAAAATGGAAATGTAATGACTGAACGAACATGTTTCAGGTTAAAACAAATTGACCGCATGCGCGTTTTTGATCTCATTTGTTAACATTGATGTTTTGTTGATATTTCGTGCTGATTTTGTTGGTGTTTTTCTACTGAAATGTATTTTTGAATGATTGATGATTCCGATGGAAAAAATGAATAAAAGAAACACATAAAACTTGATGTCAAGTTTTCATTTTACATTCAGTCTCATTCGTGGATAAGCCCACCCCCATTTTTTTTACGTGCCTGGGCTTACTGACGGGTCGGTTCGGAAATGATATTGAATTTTTACATCACAGATGTACGTTACGTTGAGATCCACCCGGGACGCGTGTCGAGTCATGAACAACCCCATGTCTCGTCAGTCCTGGCTGAATGTCATTATATTTATACACAAGCTTGTGTCGCCACGAAAACTAATATCGGTATCAGTATCGGTATCTGTCCGATATTAATTGAAATATCGGATATCGGTATATCGATAACACCCATATCGGCTCATCACTAATAGTTCTTTTGGAATTCTAAAATAGGTTCCAAGAGGTTGCCAAATTCATGGAACCTATTTGCAAGTTCCATCAGTTTCAGGATTCTGCTTGCTTGAGGTGTTGTAGAATTGTACCAAGGCATGCCATGTTACTTCTGCTGCAGTTTTAAACTTCACCTTATTCGACAAGGTAATTCCAGCATGACCATGTTACATTCCACATACAACTTAATTGAATGTAATTTTGGTGACATGATACTTGTAGAAGATGAAAAGAATCTGTCCATCTGTCTTTCTTAATCATAAAAATAGCTCTTGAAGTTTCCTTAGATCACTGATCTGATAATGTTCTGTATTGTTGAATTCAATTTAATATAGAAATTCTGTTTGTTATTGCCTATGCAAATTTTGTTAATTTTCTTCACCAGAGGTAGAATTTAAAGTTGACACAACTTTCCTCTATCCCTTTGCATGTATTCTTCAGCAAATGAAACCTGTTTAACCCTGTACCAAACATGACTGGCTGACATTGCAAAATCATCTTTTGTCACTGGCTGACAAAGTAACCTGCCAGGTAACTTAAGGAAAAAAGGTTGTGCCATGAGAATTAAGGCAATACACTCCAATAATTCAAAGAAAGAAACATTATTTTCTCATTTCGTGACATGTCATACACATGAACTGCAATGGAGGTACGGTGTACATCTTTGTGGCTGATGTAAACAAATGTAAGAGATCGAGAGAGAAGTGCGAGAGCTGAGGCTCAAACTGTTGACTTCTAGCACGCAAAGCGACCGACCGGTTTACCATGAGACTAAGAGATCCAGACCTGGTTGGTAAATGGCCTTTATAACTCAACTGCTACTCTACTCTCACATTCTTTTTGCGATTCACCTCTGGTGAATCACCCCCCAGATTCAACCTCAGAGAGATCGAAACACCCACAGTGCTTCACCATAACATCCACAGTGCTTCACCACACCATCCACAGTTTCACCAACTGCTAATGGCTGGTCAACCACACCAATGTAACAGATCAAGGGAGAAGTGCGGGAGCCAAGGCTCGGACCATCGACCTCTAGTACACAAATTGACAGATTTACCATGAGACTAAGAGATCTGGACCAACCATGCTTACATTAATGTAATTACGGAAGATTCTTCTTTGCCTTAAGGATTGTCAGTGGGTATGAAAGTCTTGTTGTGCCTCATACATGCCGAACCATGGTATGTCAGAAGTGAGATACTTGGATGGCATTGGTGTATTACACTCACTAATGTAACACAATGCCGTAAGATGTAAACATGATGAGAATGATGGGCTTTGTGATGGTGCATCTCAGTAATTTTTCTCATCACTTCAGTGCCTTAACCCTTAAGGGCCTGGGAATTTTAATACATTTTTACAACACTTTGACAGAACACATCATGTGGCTTTGCAATTGTTTTAGGCAAGTTTTGGCTGCCTATTAGTCATGGCTACCTATGTAGGCAGCCAAGACTTGCCTACAAATGAATGCCAAGGTACTTGAATGTAACTTGAGAGTTAACAAAGAGACTGCATATTGGCGCACCTGTTCTGCACCTATTCTGCTGCAGTAAAAGGTGATCAAAGTTAGAATTGGGACTTTAAGGGTTAACCAAATTGGGATATACTAAACTTTCTCTTTCAGAATATGTAATTAGATTTTGTCAATGAACAATCCACCTTTGGGTAGATTTGGTTGCACATGACCAGTCTGTCAATCAAAATGATGTCATGTGAACATTTGGGTGGGAGTAAAATTATCTGTGATGCATTAGGGTGTGGGATGGTTAAATCTCATCAAGGAAGAGATTTGCACCAGACACTTGGCAAACTTCTTGTCTGGCTCCAAATATTTTGCACCTCAGATGAGATTTACCCATCCCACACCCATGAAGGTTAACCATTTGTCCCCATACAGCCACAAACTGCCCCTCCTATACTACTCTGAAAAAGTTGTCCCAAATGTATTCTCTAGAACTCTACTTGTAAGATGCTTTTATTGTGACAGTGTTTTTACATCATTGTTGGCTGCCTGTACAAGCAGCCAACAATAATGTAGAAACACTGTTAGGTCATCTGCAGCTGTGTACATGTATATATGGTAAGTATCAACGTAAAATTAATCTGCAGACATCAGGGGTAATAATATCCACTAGGCATCAATAGAGTTAAATCATTTTATTCAGTTAACATGGATCTACACTGTAATGTACAGACAGTAATTATGTCAAATTTCTATGAAAGGTAAATGGTTTGGTGGGGCACGGTGGCTAAGTAGTTAGAGGTGCAGGCTGCAAGCCGAGAGGTCCTTGGTTTGAATACCACCTGCGGCAACCGCGTTGTGTCCTTGGGCAAGACACTTCACCCCCATGGGGGCTCGGTGGTGTTGTGTACTAAGGCATACTGCACGTCGATGGTGCACTTGTCCTGTGTGGAGTTGGTATGTTGGGAGCTGACAGTTGTTTGCCATTGCTCAGTGGTTCTCTCCAGGTACTGCAGCTTCCTCCACCTGTAAAACTGGTGTGGTCATGATTAGCCATTGTGCAGAAATATGTGACCTTAAACACCAATAAATAAATAAATAATAAATAAATAAATGGTTTGGTATTTGACAATTATTAACAGATTTATGCCACTGAGCAATTTACAATTGAATTGGACCCCACTGTACCATTAGTTAGTGGACAAGCACATTACAATTCGTGTTTCATCACTAAATAGAATTATTACCTAGCGCTTCGGATCATTTCTTGGAAAAGCAGTGTCCATGGACTAAAAATGAGATAGAATCGTGCAATGTATTTTTGACTTTTTGTATGAATGAAATTATGAACTGGAGATAAATTAAATTTAGATGAAACTAATCTGATTTAAAAATGGTCATATTAGGTCACTCAAAGGGAATTTGAAATTAATGAACAATAATACCCATGTGAACACTAGAGTGATATTTTCAGCTTAACTTGAGAAAGTCGAGATAAGCTGTTGCCATCACGCGTGCAGAAGTCTGTCAGTCTGTGAGTCTGTCAGTCTGTTCACATATTTTTGGCACAGGCTACACCCCGTAGTTCTTGTCCAATCATCACAAAATTTCATATGCAGGTTCGAGGTCATGTCTAGATGAGAATGTCCCCTTTTGGTCGCGATCGGTCAACAATGACAGCTGCGAGAGCCAAATAACCTTTAGCACAGTCTGCAGGTCGTATTTATGAAGCTTGACCTAGATTCCTTCAGCACTGCTTACAGGTTGTTTTTATGAAGGGATTTCATTGTAACTTGGTAGGATAACTTGGTATGATATCTAGATGAGACTCTCCTATTTTGGCTTTAATTAGTCAACTGTGACCGCCTAACCATCATGTGACCTAGATTCCTTTAGCAACGTCTACGAGTTATATTTATGAAGGGATTTCATTGTAACTTGGTAGGCTGACTCGTTTTGGAATGATTTTACTGTAACTGGGTAACTTTGGCTGACATACGTTAACTGTTAGGGCTACATAAATCCAGGTCTTAATTCTTTGGTACAGTCTACACTCAAATTATTCTTATTGAAAACATAGCATACAGGGAACAGAAATTAACATATTCTCAATTATCACAGTTCTTGTCTTATTTCATAATTTTTTCATAAACATTGAACATTACGCTTTTCATCAAACACTATGCACAGTCAATTTAAGCTACAGTGTCATTGACACTTTCATTGTTCTTAGTCTGATTTAGACCATTTAAACATTTTCTTGTTTTTCAGACACCTCACTCATTGAAAATCTGCAGCATAAATCCTTTTCTTACAAGGAAATCTCTTTGATGATACTATTTTGCACTTGTAGGACTAAAAATTTTATCAATTATATCTTGTTTGAGCTCTGTTAAACAAGGTGTAGTTGGTTGAGTTTGTAAATGTAGTTGCATTTTGTGAAAACTTTGCTGCTCAAAATGTGTCATCAGAGAGTTAATTTTCTGAGACATTTCCAACTATTCTCAATATTGTTTTTTGAATTTGTGAAAAAATCCTCTCTTCCTCACCATAAAACTGAGATCTTCTAGGCCTTATTATTTTCTAATAAATTTCAGTGCTCTTTAGATACAGTGGAACACTGTTAATTGAATAGCCCCTTTGTCAATGAAAATTATTCAGTTAACAGGAGTATTCAATTAACAGGGATTGTATCACTTTCTTGATAAACTTACCATGTATTCTATTATATCTTGTTTGACAAGATATAATAGATTAAATGCCTGTATTGGATGTACTGAGGCCACATAGGTCTATAAACAAAGTAAAACCAGGGAGAGTCAGGGTAATTTCTCGACAGTTTACCAGATTTTTTATTCAATTAACAGGAGTTTACTCTATAACCTATATTCAATTAACAGGTGATATTTGTACTGGAGGTATGGTAAATGGTTTTGTGTTGGGAAATTATATTCGATTAACAGGGATATATAATTAAGAGATATCCAATTAAGTGGGCTCCACTGTACAAGTCTTTTTTAATGTTAATTCTTTTTTTGTTTTATCTTTTCAGGTGTTTATGCTTTTGGATTTTTATTTATGTTACCACAGTTGTTTTTAAATTATAAGGTAAATAATGCTGCTTGTTGACTTTCAGTCTGTTCTGTGCTAATAGTTGAAATTAAGTATTTTAAAGTATTTATGTAGAATGTAAATAAATATAAGTTTGTCAAGATTCAAACTTTTGGTACCAAATGCTTGGATATTAATTTCAAAGTAATATAAATAACTTCATTTTAAACTTCGAGGAAACTTTTACCTATTCTTGACTGTTTTGTGCCAGTACCGATCGTATCAGTTAAGAAGTTTCTTCCATCAAATCAATGATTTGATGTTATGTACACAATATTTAAACCCTTTACCTTATCTAACCCGAAGATGACACTTTAAAGATTTTCATTTTTTGCCTATAAAATGAGCTCTTTCCAGTGAGGGGTTATAAATTATGTTTTCTTGTCAAAAATAAAAAAATAGTCCCAATGGTGATTTTTGTGGTAGTTCTGGCCATTTATGGCTATTATGTTTGTTAATGGGTTAAATGACCTCTCTGACCATTGTGCCACACTATAGCATTTCATCAGTAAAAACAAAACTACCCAAGGGATGTTGTCTTCATTCTAGAATGTGTTACAGTACCGTAATGGACAGCTAATTACATCAAAACATAAATAAATTCATTAATACTAGACTCAGTTCTTTGTATACTGTGATGAAACATTTGGGTTATCTTTGCAGGACATATTCACTCACTGGTTACCATAGCTGAGTTTGACATGGACTGGTTGTGGGTTTGAATCTACCCAGAAGCTCTTGTGTTGTATCATTAACCCTGAAAGGCCTACACAATTTTCTACATCCTCAATCAAATTTGCCCTATGGCTTTACAGTGGTAGGCAGTCAAGACTTGATTAGAGATCGCTGCCATGAGACTTTGAATGTTACCAGCGAGTTAACACAAAGGTGACATGGCCTGAAGAAAAAGAATTAGCCAAACTCAGAAACAGGCCCTTAGAGGTTAAGAGCCTGAATGGGTTTTCAGAATTTCTACTATGTCACATCATGTAAGTCCAGATGATTTCTAGTAAAATCTTTGGTTTCCTTATAGGGCTTCCATGTATTGAATGCCCAGCAGGAAACATGTTATGGGCCTTAGCAATTTACTACTGCCTGCTTGTAGTAGTTTTGTTTTGGGTGGACACTTGACGTTTGGAGGAAGATGGAATACAAAGTGAAAACCATCAAGCAATGATAAGCAGCTGTCAGACATTTCATTGTACAGACTGTGCCTAAGTGAGGTTTGATTCCATGTTGCATTGATTGAAGATTTCCCACCACATACCCATTTCAGCAAAAGAGGCTTGGTAAAAAAATAACTCAAGGGCACAACACAAGTGAGGCAAGTCAGGATTGAATTCACAACCTCTTGATCACAAGTCTTACATGCTAACCAATGATCCACTGAACTGTCTAGTAAGCCAACACACACCACCTTTTAAAAACACTACAAAACATTATTATACAATCTACAGAAAAAAATAGTGAATAAAGGTCATTGTTCATGAAATACATATCATATGATATGATATGTAAAAATTCAGGGATTCTTATGGGTGCCTTTTGAAGCCGAATATGGAAACCTTTCCTAATGGCAGTTGGGCATACTTTTTCTCAAATCCAACCCAAAATTTCCCAATCTCAATCCACACTCAACACAAAAACTTAATTCACATTTGGTCTCCTGAAGTGGGTGGTAATAAGGCTCTCACAAAACAACAATTACCAGCTAAGAAGAATAGAATGCATCTTAATTCAATGTTAAACAGCAGGTTCTTCTTTAACCCATAAAGGCCTAATTCCGACTTGGATCACTTTTTACAGCAACAAAACAGGTGCCCCAATAGACAGTCTTTAGATAGCCTTGAAAGTCACATTCTAAGAACTTTCTTATTTGTTTCTAGGCAAGTCTTGGCTACCTATATAGTCATCCAAGACTTTCCAAGAAACAAATGCAAAGATACAAACAGTACACTGACAAAGTGTTTCAAAAATATGAATAGTTTAGGCCTAAAAAAAGTAAAAAATTTCTTTCTCAGGCCCTCCCACAAGGTCCTTTGGGCAGTCGCATGCTCTCTTCTTATAACCAATGCAAATTTGAAAAAAATAAAGATTAAGTTTACATCTGATATTTTCCCCAAGTTAATAAAATTAATAAATTTGTTCCTTCAGTGCAACAAGGCTTTGCAATGCTAAAGCATTGCAAAGCCTTCTTGCACTGAAGGGACGAAATACACCACTCCCCATGCTATTCTGTAGATTGTGAGGCCTAAAACATAAAACAAACCAAGAACATGAACTTTTGGCTGGAAAGAAATAATTACAAAAGTAAAAAATAAAATAAAAAAACGCCTGCCCACATGCAGTTTGGGAAAAAAATGGTCTGAGAAACAGAAAATCTACTTTGTGGGGCCTTAATAGAGATTATAGAGACTGAATTGATAATGAATTCATGTGACTCCGACTGTTTGTTTAAAGTTTCTGTATTAATGTTCTCAGGCCAATTTGAAGGTACCAGGCAATATTTCTTATTTTTTGCATGTTTCTTTTTGTCCAAAAGAAATTCCCAATTGACTCCATCAATATGCAATATTTTCCCAATGGGGGCCCAGACCATTTCTCAAAGAGGGCAGAAGATTCAGGACTTAAAATTCATGTGAGAATCAGAATCAATTTCTACAAATGATTCACACAAAGAAAAATGTTCATTTGATTTTTGTAGAAGATTCTTAAAAGTGGCCTTGACGCTTGAAGGCCTATTTCTGACTTACACGACCTCAGAACAGGTGCCCATGACATGCCCTCATAAGTAGGTCCTGCTGAAATAAACAAATTAAATAGGCATTGGTTTCTAGTCAAGTTTTGGCTGCCTGTTAAGGCAGCCAAGACTTGAATAGATATCACTGTTAAGCCACTGGGCATGTACAAGCTGTGGTCAGATGTGAATTTAGGACAATTGTCCATGACCTTAAGGGTTAAATGCCTGGAGAATTCCACTTGCCTTTTGTTCCCTCATAAGAAGGTAACACTGTAAACCACTGCCAAGAATTTGCCATAAACCACTATCAAAGTACCCTCCATCAGCAAGACCATCAAAAGGCCTTATGTTGGAACATGTGTTATACACATGTAAGAAAAACAAGAAACTCACCAGAATTTGAAGCTAGCCTTCTAAGGGTTAAACTAGTAAATAAATAAATATGAGGTTTATTTTTTACTCTAGAATATGTATTGGTTGCATGCACAAGTTTAACACAATACTTGCAAATTTCAAATTATCTAAGAACTGAAAATTGATTCTCACAGCATGAGTTCAAGAGAATCAAAACCGATTCACACAAATTGCATCAGAATCCCTGCAATTATAGTTGTTTATTATGTCCCTGACCTCTGAAGGAGGATTCAGGGATATCAAGTGAGGCCCTCCAGCCATCTGTCCATCTGTCTGTCCATCTGCGTGTTCCGTCCGTCCATCCATCCGTCCATCCATCCGTCCGTCTGTCTGTACAAACGGGGAACGGATGTGCACAAGAAACTGGTTCCATCCAATAATATTTCCCAGAGTTATGGCCCTTTTTCACTCTTTCGACTTAGAACATTTTTATCGACCTCTGTATTTCATTCACAGCATGTTGGATTTGATTTATTCTTGGTATGCTTATGGACCCACTTTGCAAAGGAATATCCACAAGTAACAGGGTCTGTCCCATTATATTTTTATACTGTACCAATGACCCAGACATAGCTGGTGCTAACTCTTAAAAATATAGGGCCAAACACAAATTTTGCCCCCCAATCCCCAAAATTTGCATCTAAAACCAAAGAAAACATGTCCTGAATGGCCCTCCATACTTCACCTCTACTGCGCATGAGCAGTGTCAAGGACGTCCCGAAATTGGCGCCATTAATCATTCTTTGTTTGGCCCTTCATCAGTTAACATCTGACTGATCTTTGTGCTTGTAAATCTCAGTTTAAATGATGCCAGACACATAAATATTAGAGAAATGGTGATTCTAAGGAGGATATAGAAGGAGGACAGGAAAAATGAGTGACAGAAAATATTCAGGGCTGTAACTTAAAATTTTTTAATGAAAGTATGTTAAGTTACCTATCTTCGAGGCAACAGCCTGTTGTTGTCATTCTTGTTATCAAGTTACACTGCTTGTTCAGTGTTTTCCTCTCTCCCTTTCCTTTAAGTCCCCTCTTGCTATTCTCCCATGCTTTTGGCATATTTTCTGTAATATTATTACTAAAATTTCTTGGGAGTTTTAGCTGGATAACAGAATGAATTCTGTTCTTTTCCCCATGTTTACGTCTTCACCTATGGGTAGTTAGGCGTAGTGTTCTGCATCTACAATCTGATGTTCTGTAGTTTCTTCCCTGGAAGTCTCTGTTTTGCATCAGATAGTGTATTATTGGTAACTGATTTCGGGCCAGGGTGCCTGGATTCTTGTTCTGGTGTTTTTACACTTATTGTTTACATTTACAACAGCCCTCTGTGTGAGGGGGGATTTCTTGAAAATAATATCTTGATGTTAATTTAATCATAACTAGATGCATTATTATTGTTTGTAAGTGTTGCATAAATTTTTAGCTCAACTTTGACGAAGTCAAATTTGAGCTATTGTCATGGCCCGTCGTCCGTCTGTCCGTCTGTCCGTCTGTCCGTACGTCAACAATTGGCTATGGCTCGGGCTAGAGGTCGTATTTATGAACCGATCTTTACGAAACTTCTTGTGTACCTTTGTTATGACCCTGGGACGGGAACGAGTGTTTTTAGGTGTGGTCCGAAATTCAAGATGGCTGCCAGTGGCCATTTTGTACCGATGATGCAAAAATCAGTTTTTTGTACAGAACTTCTGTATGAAAGTTCTGATTTGAATAAAGTTTTGTATAAATGTTTAGTACCATGGGATACATCACATATAATACGGGTTTTTTTCTCGTGCGTAAATTATGCAAATTAGACTGACTTTGATTTATTTAGTGTTACTTTCAGAGCTGTAAGTGCCAAGCTGCTATGGCTCGGGCTAGAGGCCGTATTTATGAACCGATCTTTACGAAACTTCTTGGGTACCTTTGTTATGACCGTGGGACGAGAACGAGTGTCTTTGGGTGCGGTCCGAAATTCAAGATGGCTGCCAGCTGCCATTTTGTACCGACGATGCAGAAATCTGTTTTTTGTACAGAACTTCCATATGAAAGCTCTGATTTGAATAATTTTTTGTATGAATGTTTAGTACCATGGGATACATCACATATAATACGGGTTTTTTTCTCGTACGTAAATTGTGCAAATTAGACTAATTTTGATGTTTTTTGGGGTTACTTTCAGCACTGTAAGTGCAAATGCCAATACGGCTCGGGCTAGAGGCCATATTTATGAACCGATCTTTACGAAACTTCTTGGGTACCTTTGGTATCACCGTGGGACGAGAACAAGTGTTTTTGGGTCCGGTCCGAAATTCAAGATGGCCGATGGCAGCCATTTTGTACAAAATTAGGTGCAATCAGATTTTTGCACAGAACTTCCATATGAAAGCCCTGATTTGAATAATTTTTTTGTGTGAATGTTTAGTACCATGGGATGCATCACATATAATACGGGTTTTTTTCTCGTGCAGAAATTATGCAAATTAGATGAACTTTGATTTTTTCAGTGCGACTTACACACAGTAAGTACACATGTCAATACGGCTCAGACTAGAGTCTGTATTTATGAACTGATCTTCACGAAATGTCTTGGGTACCTTTGTTATCACCTTGGGACGAGAACGAGTGTTTCTGGGTGCGGTCTAAAATTCAAGATGGCTGCCAGTGGACATTTTGTACCGAAATTAGGTCTAATCAGTTTTTTGTACACAACTTCTATACAGCTCAGACTAGAGGCCATGTTTATGAACCAATCTTTACGAAACTTCTTGGGTACCTTTGTTATCACCGTGGGATGAGAGCGAGTGTTTTTGGGTGTGGTCCAAATTTCAAGATGGCCACCAGCAGCCATTTTGTACCAAAATTAGTGCAATCAGTCTTTTGTATAGAACTTCTGTATGAAAGTTCTGATTTTAATAAATTTTTGTATGATTGTTTAGTAACATGGAATACATCACATATTGTAAGGGGTTTTTTTTCATGCAGAAATTATGCAAATTAGATGAACTTTGATTTATTCAGTGCAACTTACACAATGTAAGCACACATGTCAATACAGCTCAGGGTAGAGGCTGTATTTATGAACCGATCTTCACAAAACTTCTTGGGTACCTTTGTTATCTCCTTGGGATGAGAATGAGTGTTTCTGGGTACGGTCCAAAATTCAAGATGGCTGCCAGTGGCCATTTTGTACCGAAATTGGGTCCAATCAGTTTTTTGTCACAAGTTCTATACAGCTCGTATTTATGAACTGATCTTCACAAAACTTCTTGAGTATTTTTGTTTTCACCTTGGGACAGGAACGAGTGTGTTTTGGGGTGCCTTTGTTATCACTGTGCTATGAGAACAAATATTTTGGGGTTCAGTCAGACCCAATCTGGGACTCAAAGATTTTTTCTAGTTCAGCATCTGACTGTCACCCACCTTTACAATACTTTACCTATACATTTGTTACAGGCAACGGTCAGTATTTATGTACAGACCGTTACAATACTTTATTTGTACCTTTGTTATCAGGTCATTACCTAGATGTTTGTCATTGCTGTGTCACATACTATACATGTACATGTCTTTGTCTTGACAAGTTGAGCTACAGTGTCATTGACACTTTCATTTAAAATATTTTTAGAATTTTTGTCCACACTTAGGCTTGGGATCCATTGGGGCTCAATGTTACTTTTCAGAAACTTGGGCTGTTCTGAAAAAATATTTTTTCAAAATTTTTTGATTTCAATTATTTTTTCTATGTTAATGGATCATGTTATTATGTATTTTGATTGTCAGTGGTTGGTGCGAGTACTAGGACTTTGTTTTCTTTTCACAGTGAAAGGATATTGTTCAATTGTAATAAGTGGGAATCTTCCTCTGACTTTCATAATCATTGTATAATGTAGTCAGTGTGCTCGCACTAACTCCTGTTCTGTATGTGTTAATTTCGATGACAACATGGGAAGCGTGTGTCACGGTATGTTAGTGGTGAAATGGCCATTCCGGTCCTTTCCCCGCAGGGTCACTCTACTTTATCAATCTCTATTTCAGACGATCAAGAACAGGGTGATGTATCCATGATGTCTTCCAAAAGTGTGCCTCCGTCGTCACAATTAGTGAAGAGGCAGCGGAAAAGTGCTCATGTAAATACGTCAATTGCCTAAGAGGACCCTAGTAGGTTCGACGGCCTTTGACGTCCGCTAGCTCGCCCGGTGTAGCGTCCATTCATCGAATGGTTCGGCAGCCAGGTTCGTCCGTTGCGGTCTAGAAGGAGTTTTGGGTGATGCGAGCACTATAAATCAACAAAATGCACACCCAGTGACGGCGGATTAGAGGAGAGAACAGAGGAAGCCTTTTAGTCCGGTTCCTAGCTCGTCCAGGTCCATCCGGACTGCGAGCGAGAGAGGCCCCTCTCTCGTACAACAACATTTGGCCCCAGATGTTGTGGTACAAAATGTTTCACATTTGGAGCATACGTCCGCCGCTCGGGACGCTCCGATATATAGTCAGTCCGGAGAGACTGTCAATAAGGCTTCCTCATCCTCATGGTAGCGCACACGACCGCTCTTGGCTACGTGACCTCGGATATCCAGTCAGCTTCGCCAATCAGAGAATCATCGGCGACCAGGTCACACCATCCGGTAGCCAGGAACACGAGGCCTGCAGACTCCGGATGTTCGCATAAGAAAGTATGTGGGAGTCAACGTACACGGATCTTCCAGCGGCAAAGCATCGTAAGACCGCTACTGCACAGGCCTTGGTGACGGACGTGCTATCCCAAATAGCACAGCTTATCGCAGCATCGACAGAATCTCTGTCGCATCATGTATTATCCGACGATGCTGGGTCGGGACGCTCCGCGGAATCGGGTACGGACGTCCGAAAATTTCATCCGGTCCGACGGGATGCCGAAAGGGATTCGGAGGATTTCGAGCTTTCCCTTTCGGAACAACATCAGCTGCTGTGTATGTCATCTGACTTATCTTCTAGAGGTTCTTTCGTCGGACCAGAATGCTGCGATGCTGGATAAGAAACTGATAGCGTCGGTGGACACAGAAATTTTTGGTTCGGTTCAGGGACATCGTCCCTCAGTTCCGACACAGTCCAATAATGTCACACAACTTTCGAATTATTGAACGACGCTATATATATATTATTATATGCTTGCTATTAACAAGCATGTCTGGCTTCTTGTTCGCAAAGTTACTGAGATGTCTTTCAAAAGTGTGCCTCTGTCGTCATAGATAATGAAGAGCTAGCGGCAATAAGTGCTCATGGAATACGTCAATCGCCTAAGAGGTCCCTTGTAGGATCGACGGAGTTGACATTCGCTAGCTCACCTGGAGTAGCGTCCATTCATCGAATGGTTCGGCAGTCGGGTTCGTCCGTTGCAGTCTAGGAAGGAGATTTGGGTGTTGCGAGCACTATAATAGACTTTAGTACACACTCAGTGACGACGGATTAGAGGACAGATCGGAGGAAGCCTGTTAGTCCGGTTCCTAGCTCGTCCAGGTCCGTCCGGGCTGCGAGCGAGAGGGGTCCCTCTCTCGTACAACAACATATGGGACCGGATGTTGTGGTACAGTCATTTCGCATTCGGAGCATATGTCCGCCGCTCGGGACGCTCCGTTATATTGACAGTCCGAGAGACTGTCGATAATGCTTCCTCATCCTCACAGCAGCGCACACGACCGCACATTGGCTACGTGACCTCGAGTATCCGGCCAGCTTCGTCATTCAGTGATTCCACGGCGAACAGGTCACTCCATCCAGTAGCCAAGGGACACGAGGCCTATACACTCCGTTCGCTTGCATAATAGAAGTATGCACGGGGTATCGAACACGGAGCTTCCAGCGGCAAAGCAACGTAAGACCGCTTCTCCACAGGCCTCATTGACGGACGTGCTATCCAAAATAGCACAGCTTATCGCAGCATCCCAGCAAACGACAGATTCTCGGTCGGATCACGAATAATCCGACGGCGCTGGGTCGGTGCGCTCCGCTGTTGCATCAGGTACGGATGACCGAACACTTATAGGGTCCGACAGGATGGCGAAAGGGATTCGGACGATTTCGAGCTTTCCCTTTCGGAACAACAGAAGCTGCCATACATTTCTTCCGGCATTATCTTCTAGAGGTTGTTCCGTCGGACTACATTGCTGCGATGCTGGATAAGAAACTAATAGCGTCATTGGACACGGAGTTTTGGATCGGTTCAGGGACATTGTCCCTGACTTGCCGACACAGTCCAATAATGTCATTAGAACATTCAAATTATTTAACGACGCTATATATAAGCTTGCTACCAAGCATGATAATCTAGTTTCTTGTCCGCAATGCTCTATTCTGCCTTTCATCAATTCTAGGGAATAATTTATATTGGCAGAACAGGGCATACCGAGAGTTCCTATGCATCTTGACGGCGGAACTGAAGACTGGGAATTATCTTTTTCGCCGTCTATGTCAATTCCAACCACGATGTTGGAAACGACAATGATGTCTATTAGACTTAACTTGGACGCTTTATCATACGTAGACCACCTTACCAAGGTGTTATCATTACGTCTTCAAGAGAAAGAATTCCAGGATATGATCCTCAGTGTGATTTCTTTCAAGGGCAGTAGTTTTTCCACGTATAACTCCGCCCTTCAGTGGCAACCTGGAGTTGGTTAGACATGACGCAGCCCTAGCTACATCCACGCGCATGGATAGTAAGGTGAAGAACTCTCTCAGAGTCGCTTCGGTCTCGGAGAAGCTTCTCTTCGATGGCAACCTTTCAGCAATCTATCAATTGCCCGATATACACATTCTCTTGTCTATCAAGTGTAACAAGAGATTCAGACTGGGGCAAACATTCGGTGGTTGACTCAGAGAGTGCCACTGCAGTTGCCGGATCCGAGTTTTATGATTATAACGGATGCCAGTCAAACAGGTTGGGGTACAATATTGATCCCAACGGATTCGAAGTGCCAGGGTCTTTGGGTTCCGCAGTTTCTAGGCAAGCACTTAACTTCCAGGAAATGATTTTATTTTGGCTTGCACTATGTCATTGGATGAACGTTATTCAGAAACGCATGTCCAAATCCTGTCCGATAATACCACAGTAGTTGCGTATCTCCAGAACCAGGGAGGCACTCATTCGATTCCGTTATTCAATTTTACGGAAAGAATCCTTCTGTTTGTTATAGTACACCAAGTTCTGCTTCGGTCCGTCATATTCCGGGTCGTCTGATTGTATTAGCAGACTCCCTTTCACGTAAGGGTCGCTTGTTGCCGTCAGAATGGACTCTCAACAAACAAGTATTCAATCAGATTTGCTATCAATGGGAGCACCCAATGATAATTTATTTGCGACACAACTCACTATTCAATTGCAGACGTATGTGTTTGCATGTCCGGATCCCTGAGCTTATGTTGTTAACGCTCTATTGATCTAATAGGACGGAATGATAGGATATGCGTATCCTCCAGCGCTGTTGATTCAGCAAGTATTGCTAAGATAAACATCCACAATACAATTCTGTTGATAGCATCTCTGTCTTCACAGAGACCGTGGGTAAATTTACTCAGGTGTCTACTGTGGGACTTACTGCGAAAACTTCCTCCATGAGAGGATCTTCTTTCGCTGGGGAAATCGTGTCAACTTCATCACAACCTGCAAGGTCTCAACCTTCACGTATTCCGTTGTGTGGTCCTTCTTGCACGGCAAGCATTGTACAGGACGAGCTATGGACGCGATTTCTTACTGTAGGAGAACCTCTTCTTCGCTATATTATGTGGCTAAAGTGGAGGCTCTTCCGTCGTTGGTGTAGGGATCATTATGTTGATATTTTTGATCCCTCCATACTAGACATTGCAACTTTCTAGTATACTTGTTTGACAAGATCAACTGCAGCCTGTTACTATTAAGGTTATAGGTCTATGTTATCTCATACCTATGCACTCTATGATAGTTTACAATTGAGTCTTATGTCTCTTTATCTAAGTCAGTTAGAACTTTTCGATAAATTGACCTAGAATTCTTAGATTAAATTCCTATACGGAATTTAGCTTCGGTTCTTATTTAACTAAGTAATCATTTGAGCCTCTGGAAACAGTAGTTTTCAAATTCTGACCTTTTTAGACAGTAATTGTGTTAGTCTTCTTTTTTACTGAGGAGTCAGTGAGCTTCATGCACTATCGGTGGGCGATTCTCACTTTCGTAGTACCGGAAACACTACTTCCTTTACTACTTAGGTTGGATTTTTGGTTAAGAGTCAGGCTCCTAATAGTATCCGGAACCTATTGTTATTAAGGTCCTTCCGTCTTCGTACGGGCATAGGCCTTTACTCTGTCCGGTTAGAGTTTACATATTTATAAACAGATATCAGTTTATTAGTACGGACGTAAGCTTCTTCTGTCTTTGATGCCTAATAGAAGGACATTACGCTCCATTCTATTGCTAATGGATTCAATTAACTATCGGTACTGCTTATGGTATATCATTGACTCAGCAGTTTGTGCTTGAGATTTCGGCTCATGAAGTAAGAGCTCTTTATACAGCTTGGGCTTACATTAATAGTGTCGCTATTATAGATTTTATGAAGGCTGCTCATTGGGCTCAGCCATCCACATTCATGAATTTTTATCTCAGAAATATTGAGTCTATTTCTGGAGGCCTCCATTGTTAGGTCTATTATCTACTGCTCAGAATGTCATTCACTTAACAGTTGCTACTATAGCTAGGTAGGCTTTCTGTTCCGGCAGTGACTCTGTCCTGCTGCCCTCTTCGCTCTGGGCTATTTGACCCAGGGCAAGGAGAAGGGGGGGGGGGGGGAGGGTGTTCCCTTGGGTCACCTGTTTTATTATGAAAACAAGGAGATACCTCCTCCGGAGTTAGTAATTCTGAGCTGTTACTGGGATGGTTTTTAAGTGATAAGTTGATGTTTTTAAAATTCATTCAGGTCATAGTTTTTAAAGTATAGCTTTTGAAAATATCACGTGTCAAACGGGCGTTATTATACAATCCTCAGACACTTGTAAGGAGTATAAAGAGTCTCTATTCTCTAGACTAACTTTATTTATTGGCTTACTTTAAAAATTATTAGTATAAGGATTATACTGGATATTGATAGAGTACATGGATGTTATGATGCTCAATTTTGGAAGGTGTTGTGTCTTTCTAATTTATCATAAATAAGAAAGATACATGTAAGGCGTAATACTCCTTTTCCCCTCGAGGGGATGACTCTATTTTATATAATTGAGCTTATTTGTACTGGCTCTATGTCCTAGGCCCTCCAGCCTTTTTACTATTCAGCTATGTCTGGGTCATTGGTACAGTATAAAAATGTTAAAAAATTTCTAGTAATTTATATATTTTTTATACTTAGCAATGACCCAGACGGGGATGGCCATCCCAGGAGTTGGGAACTCATACCTCCCCGCTGAGTACATAGCGCTTACCAGGCACTGGTTATAAGAATGATTAATGGCGCCAATTTCGGGACGTCCTTGACACTGCGCATGCGCAGTAGAGGTGAAGTATGGAGGGCCATTCAGGTCATGTTTTCTTTGGTTTTAGATGCAAATTTTGGGGATTGGGGGGCAAAATTTGTGTTTGGCCCTATATTTTTAAGAGTTAGCACCAGCTATGTCTGGGTCATTGGTAAGTATAAAAAATATATAAATTACTATAAATTTTTTAACTTTTCTAGAGTTATGGCCTTTTTTGACTTAGAAAATTTCAATTTTTCTGGTTTCATTATGTCCTGGTTTATATATTTCAAACCCATCAGTTGGATTTGATTCTCCTTTGGTATGCTGATAAAACTGCATGGGAGAATGGATATGCACAAGAAATGGGTTCCGTCCAATAACTTTCCCAGAGTTATGGCCCCTTTTCACTCTTTCAACTTTGAACATTTTTCTGTCCTACAATACCTTTAAGGCAGCTTCTTCAAACATGCCTATGGGTTAGGGGCAGTGGCCCACGCTTTGCGTTGCCTTTGTTTGATTCTCCCGACAGGATGAAAGAGACATACCACTAGTCACCAAATGTGAATGTACCACACTGACATCACAAGAACTTTATCATTGAGTAGCCACATTTTATAAGCTGTTATATCTTAGAATCAATAAATTATTAGTCCCCTACGGGAACCGTAAGGGGACTATAGGATTGCACTCCGTCCATCTGTCTGTCTGTCTGTCTGTCTGTCTATCCGTCCGTCCGTCCGTCCATCCGTCCGTCCGTCCGTCCGTCCGTCCGTCTGTCCGTCTGTCTGTCTGTCAGTTTTTTATGTTACCACCTCTCCCTTCAACATGCTTTAAGCTACATCTTTCATATTTGGTACATGGATAAATGGTTCTGAGGGGGATGATGCACGCTCAAAAGTTTTTTTTCAAAATCCAAGATGGCGGAATGGCGGCCATTTTTGTTGTGTTTTTTAAGCTTTTTTTCTCTGTTTTCATGTTACCACCCCTCCCACCAACATGGTTCAAGCTACACTTTGCATATTTGGCACATGGATAGAAGGTTGGGAGGGGATGATGCACGTTCAATATTTTTTTTCTCAAAATCCAAGATGGCGGCATGGCAGCCATTTTTGTTGTGTTTTTTAAGCTTTTTTCTCTATTTTATGTTACCACCCCTCACTCCAACATGGTTCAAGCTACACTTTTTATATCTGGCACATGGAGAGAGGGTTGTAATGGGATGTTGCACTTTCAATATTTTTTTTCCCAAATTCAAGATGGCGCCATGGCAACCATTTCTGTTGTGTTGTTTAAGCCTTTTTCTCTATTTTATGTTACCACTGCTCCCTCCAACATGGTTCAAGCTGCACTTTTCATATATGGTACATGGATAAAGGGGTTGTGAGGGGATTATGCATGCTCAATCTAACATCTGTCTGTCTGTCTGTCTGTCTGTCTGTCTGTCTGTCTGTCTGTCTGTTTTTATGTTACCACCTCTCCCTCTAATATGCTTCAAGCTACACCTTTCATATTTGGTACATGGATAAATGGTTCTGAGGGGATGATGCACAGTCAATATTTATTTTTCAAAATCCAAGATGGCAGAATGGCGGCCATTTTTGTTGTGTTTTTTAAGCTTTTTTCTCTATTTTATGTTACCACCCCTCCCTCCAACATGGTTCAAGCTACGCCTTTCATATATGGTACATGGATAAAGGGTTGTGAGGGGATTATGCATGCTCAATATTTTTTTTTCAAAATCCAAGATGATTATATACTCTAGTGTCTTCTGTGACAAAAACACCTTATGTCACAAAAGCGCCGTAGGGGACTAATACCACCTTGGTGGTCAAACACTTGTTGACAATAAACTGGATGGACCATTCTCTAAACATTTCCTCACTGCCATTCAACACATAGCTGTTATCCCGATATATCAGAACAGTTGTTGCCCTTGTGCAGGTAAGGCATGAAGATTTGTTCAATGCTTCAATATGTCATATAAACTGAGGGTTAAAAGTCCCCATGGGCTAAAGCCCTCTAGGAATATGACATGTCTCAATTGTGGAACCGATCTTCATGGCTCACCTATGCAAGGGCAGCAGTTGTATAATATTTTATTTTAAATTTGTATGATATTCTGTCTCTATGTTTCTGTATTTTTATATATTTCTGTTTATTCTTTCAGTTAAAATCTGTTGCACATTTACCATGGAGGGCATTTATGTATAAAGTGAGTATTTATTATGTGAAGAAAAGAACTTTTTGGAGCTCAGTATATTTTTATACTGTACCAATGACCCAGACATAGCTGGTGCTAACTCTTAAAATATAGGGCCAAACACAAATTTTGCCCCCCAATCCCCAAAATTTGCATCTAAAACTAAAGAAAACATGTCCTGAAAGGCCCTCCACACTTCGCCCCTACTGCGCATGCGCAGTGTCAAGGACGTTCCGAAATTGGTGCCATTTATCATTCTAAGTTTGGCCCTTC
Source organism: Pictodentalium vernedei (assembly GCA_031216915.1). Taxonomy (NCBI): domain Eukaryota; kingdom Metazoa; phylum Mollusca; class Scaphopoda; order Dentaliida; family Dentaliidae; genus Pictodentalium; species Pictodentalium vernedei. Next base: position 277,463,148 of record CM062295.1, on the reverse strand, counting down.
ATCAGTTAACATCTGACTGATCTTTGTGCTTTTAAATCTCAGTTTAAATGATGCCAGACACATAAATATTAGTGAAATGGTGATTCTAAGGAGGATAGAAAAGGAGGAGAGGAAAAGAATGTGTGACAGAATATTATCAGGGCTGTAACTTAAAATTTTTTAATGAAATTATGTTAAGTTACCTATTTTCAAGGCAGCAGCCATTTTGTTGTCATTCTGATTATTTAGTTACACTGTTTTTTCAAGTGTTTTTCCTCTCTCCCTGTCCTTTAAGTTCCCCCTTGCTATTCTCCCATGCTTTTGGCATAGTTTCTGTAATTATTATTACTAAAATTTCTTGGGAGTTTTAGCTGAATAACAGAATGAATTCTGTTCTTTCCCCATGTTTACGTCTTCACCTACGGGTGGTTAGGCGTTGTGTTCTGCATCTACCATCTGATGTTCTGCAGTTTCTTCCCTGGAAGTCTCTGTTTTGCATCAGATGGTGTATTTTTGGTAACTGATTTTGGGCCTGGGTGCCTGGAGTCTTATTTTAGTGTTTTTACACTCATTGTTTACATTTACAACAGCCCTCTGTGTGAGGGGGGGATTTCTAAATAATAATATCTTTATGTTATTTTAATCATAACTAGATACATTATTATTGTTCGTAAGTGTTGAATAAATTGTTTAAAATATTTTTAAAATTTTTGTCCACACTTAGGCTTGGGATCCATTGGGGCTCAACGTTACTTTTCAGAAACTTGGGCTGTTCTGAAAAAATATTTTTTCAAAATATTTTGATTTCAATTATTTTTTCTATATTAATGGATCATATTATTATTATGTATTTTGATTGCCAGGGGTTAGTGCGAGTACCAGGACTTGTTTTCTTTTCACATTGAAAGGATATTGATCAATTGTTTTAAGAGGAAGTCTTCCTCTGACCTTATTATCATTCTATATGTGGTCAGTGTACTCGCATTAACTCCTGTTCTGTATCGTATGATTTCGATGACAATATAGGAAGCGTATGTCACGGTATGTTGTTGGGGATTTGGACACTCCGGTCCTTTCCCCGCAGGGTCACTCTACTTTATCAATTTCTATTTCAGACGATCAAGATTAGGGTGATGTATCTGTGATGTCTTCCAACAGTGTGCCTCCGTCGTCACAATTAATGAAGGGCTAGCGGAAAAGTGCTCATGTAATACGCCAATTGCCTAAGAGGACCCTAGTAGGTTCGACGGCCTTTGACGTCCGCTAGCTCGCCCGGTGTAGCGTCCATTCACCGAATGGTTCGGCAGCCGGGTTCGTCCGTTGCGGTCTAGAAGGAATTTTGGGGTGATGCGAGCACTATAAATTAACTTAATGCACACCCAGTGACGGCGGATCGGAGGGAGAACGGAGGAAGCCTTTTAGTCCGGTTCATAGCTCGTTCTGGTCCATCTGGACGGCAAGCGAGAGAGGCCCCTCTCTCGTTCAACAACATCTGGCCCCAGATGTTGTGGTACATATGTGTCGCTAGCGGAGCATACGTCCGTCGCTCGGGACGCTCCGTTGTATAGGCAGTCCGCTGAGACTGCTAAGGCTTCCTCTTCTCGTCAGCGCACACGACCGCACCTTGGCTGCGTGACCGCCGATATATTACCAGCTTCGCCGTTCAAGGATTCTTCGGCGACCAGGTCACACCATCCGGCAGCCAGGGATTCGAGACCGATGGACTCCGGACGTTCGCATAGGAAAAGTATGCGGGAGCCATCTGATGCAGAGCTGCCCTCGGCGAAGCAGCGATAGACTGCGCCTCCGCAGGTCTCGACGCCGGACATTCTTGTGCACATAGCACAGCTTATCGCAGCATCCCAGCAGCCGACAGAAACGGTGTCGGATCGAGAATTATCCGACAGCGCTGGGTCGGTAGCCGGGGACTCGAGGCCTGCAGACTCCGGACGTTCGCATAGGAAGTGTGCGGGAGTCAACGTACACGGAGCTTCCAGCGGCAATGCATCGTAAGTCCGCTACTGCACAGGCCTCGGGAACGGACGTGCTTTCCTTAATAGCACAGTTTATCGCAGCATCCCAGCATCAACTGAATCTGTCGCATATATTTTATCCGACGATGCTGGGTCGGGACGCTCCGCGGTAGCGGGTACGGACGTCCGAAAGTTTCATCCGGTCCGACGGGATACCGAAGGGATTCGGAGGATTTCAAGCTTTCCCTTTCGGAACAACATATGCTGCGATGCCGGATAAGAAACTGATAGCGTCGGTGGACTTAGAAATTTTTGGTTCGGTTCAGGGACATCGTCCCTCAGTTCCGACATAGTCCAATAATGTCACACAAACTTTCGAATTATTGAACGACGCTATATATATTATTATTTTATGCTTGCTATCCAAGCATTTCTGGTTTCTTGTTCGAAGAGTTATGGAGATGTCTTTCAAAAGTGTGCCTCTGTCGTCATAGTTAATGAAGAGTTAGCGGCGATAAGTGCTCATGGAATATGTCTATCGCTTACGGAGTGACATTCGCTAGCTCACCCGGTGTAGCGTACATTCATCGAATGGTTCGGCTGCCGGGTTCGTCCGTTGCGGTCTAGGAAGGAGATTTGGGTGATGCGAGCACTTTAATTACTTTAGTACTCACCCAGTGATGGCAGATTGAGGACAGATCGGAGGAAGCCAATAACATAGGGGACCGCATGTTGTGGTTCAGATATTTTACATTCGGAGCATATGTCCGTTGCTCGGGACGCTCCGTTATATTGACAGTCCGAGAGACTGTCTTTAATGCTTCCTCATCCTCACAGCAGGGCACACGACCGCACATTGGCTACGTGACCTCGAGTATCCGATCAGTTTCGGCATTCAGTGATTCCACAGCGAATAGGTCGCGCAATCCGGTAGCCAAGGGACACGAGGCCTATACACTCCGTTCGCTCGCATATTGGAAGTATGCACGGGGTAACGATCTCGGAGCTCCTGCGGCAATGCATCGTAAGACCGCTGCTCCTCAGGCCTCAGTGACGGACGTGCTATCCGAGTTAGCAAAGTTGTTTCGCAGCATCCCAGCAATTGACAGTTTCTCGGTCGAATCAGGAATTATCCGACGGCGCTGGGTCGGTGCGGTCCGCGGTTGCATCAAGCTACGGACGACCGAACGCTTTATAGGGTCCGACAGGATGGCGAAAGGGATTCGAAAGATTTCGAGTTTTCCCTTTAGTAGTATCGGAAGATGCCTTTCATATCTTCTGGCATTTCTTCCAGTGATTATTTTTCGGACTTCATTGCTGCGATCTTGGATAAGAGACTTATAGCGTCATTGGACTCGGATTTTTCGATCGGTACAGGGACTTTGTCCCTGACTTACCGACGCAGTCCAATATTGTCATTACAACATGTGTTTTATTTTTCGACGCTATATATTTATATATATATACAAGCCTGCTACTAAGCATGATAGTTTAGTTTCTTGTCCGCGTGGCTCATTTCTGCCATTTTATCTCTTTTTACATATAGTTTATTTTGGCAGAGCAGGGCATACCGAGAGTTCATATGCGTCTAGACGGTGTGATTAAAGACTGCATATATTCTTTTTAGCCGTTTATGTCTTTTCCAATTTCAATGTTGGGAACGACATTATGTATAGTAGACTTAACTTAGACGCTTTATTATACGTAATCCGCCTTACTGAGGCGTTATCATTACGTCTTCAAGAAAAGATTTACGGGATATTATTCTCAATGTAATTTCTTTTGAGGGCAGTAGTTTGTTCACGTATAACTCCGCCCTTCAGTGGCTGATTGGAGTTGGTTAGACGTGATGCAGCCCTAGCTACATCCACGCGTGGATAGTAGGTTAAGAACTCTCTCAGAGTCGCTTCGTTCTCGGAGGAGCTTCTCTTCGACGGCAACTTTCCGGCAATCCATGAATTGCTTGATTTATACATTCTCTTGTCTATCTAGTGTTACAAGAGATTCAGACTGGGGCAAACATTCGGTGGTTGACTCAGAGAGTGCCGCCGCAGTTGCCGGACCCGAGTGTGGCTGTTATGACGGTTGCCAGTCAAACAGATTGGGATATATACTGATCCCTACGGATTCGAAGTGCCAGGGTCTTTGGGTTCCGCAGTCTTTTAGCTATCAGTTTAACTTCCGCGGAATAATGTTTTTTAGGCTTGCTTTATGTCATTGCATGAACATTATTCAGAAACGCATGCCCAAATTCCTGTCCTTTAATTCGACAGTAGTGGCGTATCTCCGGAACCAGGGAGGCACTCTTTCGTTTCCGTTATTCAATTTAATGGAAAGAATCCGTCTGTTGGTTATAGTACACCAAGTTCAGTTTTGGTCCGTCATATTCTGGGTCGTCTGATTGTTTTATCGCACTCCCGTTCTCTTACGGGTCGCTTGTTGCTGTCAGAATGGACTCTCAACAAACAAGTATTCAATCAGATTTGCTATCTATGGGAGCGCCCAATGATGTTTTATTTATGACACAGCTTGCTAATCAATTGCAGACGTATGTGTTGGCTTGTCCAGATCTCTGAGCTAATACTGTTAACGCTCTATTGATCTATAGGACGGAATGATAGGATACGCGTATCCTCCGGCGCTGTTGTTTTAGCAGGTATTGCTAAGATAAACAACCACAATACATTTCTGTTGATAGCATCTCTATCTTCACAGAGATCATGAGTAATTTACTCTCTTGTCTACTGTGGATCTTAACGTGAAATCTTCCTCTATGTGAGGATCTTTTTTCACTGGGTAAATCGTGTCATCTTTATCACAACCAGCAAGGTCGCAACCTTCATGTATTCCGTTGTGTGGTCCGTATTGCATTGTAAGCACTGTACTGGACGAGCTTTGGACGCGATTTCTTACTATAGGAGATCCTCTTCTTCGCTATTCTATGCGACTAAAGTGGAGGCTCTTCCGTCGTGGTGTAGGGATCATTATGTTCATATGGTTGATCCCTCCATACTACTCATTGCTATTTTTTAGTATACTTGTTTCACAAGATCTACTGCAGCCTGTTGTTATTTAGGTTATAGGTTTATGTTACCTCATACCTTTGCACTCTACGATAGTTTACAATTGAGTCTTTTGTCTCTTTATCTAAGTCAGTTAGTAACTTTTTGATAAATAGACTTAGAATCTTTAGATTAAATTCCTATACGGATTTTAACTTCGGTTCTTATTTAGCTAAGTAATCATTTGAGCCTCTGGAAACAGTAGTTTTCAAATTCTGACCTTTTAGACAGTAATTCTGTTGGTTTCTCTTTTACTGTAGAGTCAGTGAGTTTCATGCACTATCAATGGATGATTTTCAATTTCATAGTTTCGGAATCAATACTTCCGTTACTATTTAGGTTGGATTTTTGCATAAGAGTTAGGCTCCTATTATCCGGAACCTATTATTTTAAGGTCCTTCCGTCTTCGTATGGGCATAGGCCTTTACTCTTTCCGGGTACAGTTTATGTATTTATAAACAGATATCTGTTTATTACAAGGGCGTAAGCTTCTTCTGTCTTTGATGTCTAGTAGAAGGACGTTACGCTCCATTTTATTGTTAATGGATTCTATTAACTAGCGTACTGCTTATGGTATATCATTGGCTTAGCAGTTGTGCTTAAGTTTTCGGCTCATGAAGTAAGAGTTCTTCTACTTCTTGGGCTTACATTAATAGTGTTGCTATTATAGATTTTTGAAGGCTGCTCATTGCGCTCAGCCATCCATTCATGAATTTTATCTCAGAAATATCGAGTCCATTTCTGGAGGCCTCTATTGTTAGGTCTATTATCTACTGCTCAGAATGTCATTCACTTAACAGTTGCTACTATAGCTAGGTAGGCTGTCTGTTTCGGCAGTGTCTCCGTTCTGCTGCCCTCTTCACTCTGGGCTATTTGACCCAGGGCAAGAAAAAGGGGGGGGGGGGGAGGGTGTTCCCTTGGGTCACCTGTTTTTACTATGAAAACAAGGGGATACCTCCTCCGGAGTTAGTAATTCTGAGCTGTTATTGGGATGGTTGTTTAGTGAGAAGTTTAAGTTTATAAAATTCATTCAAGTCTTAGTTTTTAAAGTATAGCTTTTGAATATTGCATATGTCAACGGACATGATTATGCAATTCTCACACACTTTTAGGAGTATAAGAGTCTCTATTCTCTAGACTTACTTTATTATTGGCTTACTTTAAAAATTATTAGTATAAGGATTATTGGATATTAATAGAGTACATGGATGTATGAAGCTCAATTTTTGGAAGGTGTTGTATCTTTCTAATTTATCATAAATAAGAAAGATACATGTAAGGCCTATTACTTCTTTTCCCTACAGGGGATGACTCTATTTTATTTTATTGAGCGTATTCCATTTTGCTCTATGTCCTTGGCCCTCCAGCCTTTTTACTATTCAGCTATGTCTGGGTCATTGGTACAGTATAAAAATGTTAAAAAATTTATAGTAATTTATATATTTTTTATACTTACCAATGACCCAGACGGGGATGGCCCTCCCAGGAGTTGGGAACTCTTGCCTCCCCGCTGAGTACATAGCGCTTACCAGGCACTGGTTATTAGAATGATAAATGGCGCCAATTTCGGAACGTCCTTGACACTGCGCATGCGCAGTAGGGGCGAAGTGTGGAGGGCCTTTCAGGACATGTTTTCTTTAGTTTTAGATGCAAATTTTGGGGATTGGGGGGCAAAATTTGTGTTTGGCCCTATATTTTAAGAGTTAGCACCAGCTATGTCTGGGTCATTGGTAAGTATAAAAAATATATAAATTACTATAAATTTTTTAACTTTTTTATTATCTTTTACCCATCAAGTTTGCTATCTTTGCATGATGGTAATAAAAATGTAGGCAACTATAAAAATCAGTTACCCTATTTCTTTTGAGGCAAACAAAAGAGAATGAAATATTTGTTTACACAGTTTGTACAGGTCTGCCTTTCCTTCTTAAACCTAAAGGGCCTAGAGAGTTTTATGAATATTTTTCTACATTTTGACAGTTTATATCCTGTAGCTTTGCTATTGCTTCTAGGCAAGTCTTGGCTTATACAGGCAGCTAAGACTTGCCTAGAAAAAAGTACCAAGGTATGTACATTGTAACTTGCTAGTTCCTCCCGAGACAGCATATCGGGCCACCTGTTCTGTTGTAGTAAAAAGTGGACAAATTTGGAATTAGTCCCTTAAGGGTTAAGTTGACAAAAGCTAAAAGAAAATATTAACCCATTACTCAACATATCGGTCAAAGCCCACCAGTGCAATTCGCAAAAATTGCTGTTCAATTTTGATTATTTTTTGTCTCAGAAACATAGCTTATGATCCCTCACTGGGACAAACATAGTTATTTATTTAAAACAACTATTTATTAACAAAATCTTACTGAACTTGGGCTCCTCTTGCTGTTAGGAAAATAAAAATAGTCCTGTTACAAATCACCTTTGAAAAATAATTTAGCAGCTTACCAGTTATGAAAACATAAGATGTACTGAATCTCTTATGTATCTCTTGCTACTGAAATGTTTCGTGAAGAAAAAATTGATATTGGATGAGCAGACGATATAAAGAGAAAAAATCTGAAGCAAGGCTATGTAATAATTTAAAACAACAGCTCGACAGAGCTGTTGGATTAAATTATCACTGAACCTCCCAACAAACCAAGATGGTTTCACTTGTTTCATCATCAACAGTTTTGACTGAAATGATACATTCCAGGTTACCAGTGCTGAAAAGGGTTAATGACCTGGGTAAACATTACCTCATTAAACAAAACTGAAGTGTTCCCTCAAGAGAGGTCTTTGATAGAATAGTAATGAAGGCAAACACAAATTTGTTTGTTCTATTTCTTTTGAGGGAAATTGTAAGTCAGTGAGACAATTGTTTGCATAATTTGTAAAAAACAGGAACAGGTCTTGAGGAATTTATATTCAGTCTTTGTTAGAATGTTTTTGAAAAGCCCAAGACTCAAGTTTATTTAAATAAATTCTTAATTCTAATAGGTTGGAGTTTGGTCCTGAAGAAAGACAAATCAGAGAATAAAAATTTCTGGGTGTTTTCCCTCTCAGTGAAACTTACATTATTGAATGACTTAACTATTGAATGACTTAGCTTAAGTCGGAAAACCCCTGAATACCCATCAGACACAGTTTATTACAAAGTATGATCTAATTTGCAACAACAAAGATTCGTTTTCAGCAATTTTAAAAACGGAAGCTGGCAAAAAGCCCTATTAAAAAAGACTATTAATTATTTAGCTCATTTCCTCTTGTTTTCAGGCATTCAACACTTTCATTGATGATGTCTTTGCTTTTATCATCACCATGCCAACAGCTCACAGACTAGCTTGTTTCAGAGACGATGTAGTCTTCATCATATATCTATACCAAAGATGGTAAGTAAAGCACATTTATTCATATAGTGGCACCTATTCAACTGTATACTGTTTATTGGAATAACCCGTTCAATTGCATATAAATGTTGAACACCAAACCATCTCAATACCAACAGCAAAATCAGAAGAGCTTGCTTCCAAGAAGATCTGGGAATAAAAATAGAAACCAGGGGTTTTTTTACCAGAAAGAATGTAGAAAATAGAATGTCACCAAAAATGTCACTGGATATCATTGAGTGGTGTGTTTATGCTATTATGGTCAAAAGGTAAAAGTAAAAATTTGAATACTTTTGACACAACAGAACATATTTATCAGAAAAAAACAAACCAGGCTATAAAGCACACCTTCCCACAAGTTCAAAGGTACGGATACCAGTGCTTCGCCCAATACTAGTTATCCTTGCCAACAACATACACTTACTGTGGAAACCCTAGCAAGTGGAGCAGTGCTTGTTTACAGTGGTAATCAAGTTTTGCTTTTCTTTTTAAAAAAGAACCTGTTAACTAATGCCTAGGGTGAAAGTCCTCTGAAGTGGGAAACATAGGTATAAACTATTGGCTAAACTTGACTTCAAAATTATGTTGTGATCATGTAGCCATAGATGCTGTGACCACAAACACCAATTTGTTTATTTATTTATTGGGGTTTAATGACACTTTTGACAGCCAGGATCACCTTATGTTTAACAGTTTTATGGGTGGAGGAAGCCGGAGTAGTCAGAGAGAACCACCAAGCAACTGCAAGCAACTGTCAGCCACCCCAACGTACTAACTCCACATAAGCAGGGTTAGGATTGGTTGAAGACAAGTGCACCATCGATGTGCAGTATACCTTAGTACACAATGCCACCATGCCCCCACGTGGGCAATTGGGATTAAGTGTCTTGCACCTTAGTCACCAATAAGTAATAAAATAACAACCTACACTGTGAGCAAACCTTGTTTCAACTTTGTGGAAAAATGCAGACAAACATGAAAAAGACAAGATGAAAACTAGAGGACAGTGGTTGGATATACTATGATGGAGAGTACACACTAGGTAGTTCATCTGCCCAGCCCTTCCAACTACGCTTGTAATCTCCATAGTGTCCTTTCGTTCAGTAGCTCTGTGATTTGATGATGATTACAGTGACAGGACATTGATGAAGGTGAATACAGTAACTGTTATAAAATGAAACACCATATATTAAACGTGCATTTATACAAAATAAATGTTTTCCTCTAAATAATTGGTGGATTTGTACATATGAAAGAATGTATGGATTAACATTTCTTATTGACTAACTTGTTTCCAACATGTACTATTCGTTAGGAAGGAGTGAGAGTCATCTTTGATGCACCTTACATTTCGAAAAATGGTTGAAAATTCAGAAAATTATGAGACAACTTCTAAATCAGATGTTGTGATAAAAATTATGTTATGACATGATAATTTTAATGGGAGCATCGGGGCTCAGTGGTTAAGGCATTGGACTTCAAACCGATAGATCCATGGTTTGATTTCCACCATGGATAACTGCATTATGTCCTTAGGCAAGGCACTCATTACTGATTGCCATGTGGGGGCATTGTGGCACTATGTACTAAGGCACACAGCATATTGCTGGTGCTCTTATCTTCAACCAGTTCTAACCCTGTGCAGAGTTAGTACATTGTGGAGTCTTGACAGTTGCTTGCCACTGCTCAGTGCTTCTCCCAGTTACTTAGGCTTCCTCGACCCGTTAAAATGTTTAACATGAGGTGACCCTGGCTGACGAAAATGTCCTTTAAAAAAATATTCTGATGTGTTGGTTCGTGCATTGAACAAAACAGCTCTTTTAAATTCCACTGACTCAAGTCCTCGCTGGTGGAAGAAAATATGAAGAAAAGTGACCAGCAAAATTTGATAACAGACATATTGTTGGCCTTTCATGGTGAGAAGTAAACGTTTAAAGAATCTTTCTTGGCATATATGAATCCATCAAAGCCTTTCTCATACACAGTGACATTAATATTAATCCTAGCTTTACCACTTATGTGTTCTGAGCAGTCAATGGTATTGTCTTGTATGACATCCCTTGTGAAACCTATGCCTGCTCTCCTCAACTTATGGTCCATCTCACTCCTTCACCCTGCCACTTCCCAGACTGTAACTGTAATTGTATAATATCTAGGTGGTTTTTAGCTTAACTTGACATAGTCAAGATAAGCTATTGCCATCACGCGTGCGGAAGTCTGTTAGTCCGTGAGTCTGTGAGTCTGTGAGTCTGTTAGTCTGTGAGTCTGTTAGTCTGTGAGTCTGTGACGTCTGTTCACATTTTCCTTTAGCACGGGCTACACCCCGCAGTTCTTGTCTGATCATCACGAAATTTCATATGCAGGTTTGGGGTCATGTCTAGATGAGAACGTCCCCTTTTGGTCGCGATCGGGCAACCGGTATGGCTGCCCAAGCCCAAAACCCAAAAACCATTAGCACAGTCTGCAGGTCGTATTTATGAAGGGATTTCATTGTAACTTGGTGGGATGCCTCTGTATAATGCCTAGATGAGAACGTCCCCTTTTGGGCATGATCTATCAACCGTGATGCCTGCCCAAGCCCGAAACCCAAAAACTTTTAGCACAGTCTGCAGGTCATGTTTAATGTGGAGGGATTTCATTGTAACTTGGTAGGTTGACTCCTTATGATGTCTAGATGAGAGTTTCCCCATTTGGGCTTGATTGGGCAACTGTGACGGCTACAGGGGCCCGAAGCCCGAAAACCTTGAGCACAGTCTACAGGTCATATTTATGAAGGGATTTCATTGTAACTTCGCAGGATCACTCCAGATGATGCCCAGATGAGATTGTCCCCTATGGTTGCGATCATTCAGCCATGATGGCTGCCCGAGCCCGAAGCCTGAAAACCTTAGCACAGTCTACAGGTCATATTTATGAAGGGATTTCATTGTAACTTGGTAGGTTAACATCATATAATGTCTAGATGAGAACATCCCCTTTTGGACATGATTGGGCAACTGTGACGGCTAAAGGTGCCCGAAGCCCGAAAACCTTTAGCACAGTCTACAGGTCATATTTATGAGGGGATTTCATTGTAACGTGGTAGGATGACTCCAAATAATGTCTAGATGAGAACGTCCCATTTTGATCGTGATCATTCAGCCTTGATGGGTGCCTGAGCCCAAAAACCTTTAGCATAGGTAAAAGGTCATATTTATGAAAGGATTTCATTGTAACCTATTAGGTTGACTCCATATAATGCCGAGATGATGACATCCCCTTTTGGTCGTGATTGGTCAACTGTGATGGCTACAAGCGCCCGAAGCCCAAAAACCTTGAGCACAGTCTACAGGTCATATTTATGAAGGGATTTCATTGTAAATTCTTAGGATCACTCCAGATGATGCCCAGATGAGATTGTCCCCTTTGGTTGCGATCATTCAACCATGATGGCTGCCCGAGCCCGAAGCCCGAAAACCTTAAGCACAGTCTACAGGTCATATTTATGAAGAGATTTCATTGTAACTTGGTAGGTTGACTTCATATAATGTCTAGATGAGAACATCCCCTTTTGGACATGATTGGGCAACTTTGATGGCTAAAGGTGCCCGAAGCCCGAAAACCTTTAGCAAAGTCTACAGGGCATATTTATGAAGGGATTTCATTGTAACTTGGTAGGATGACTCGAAATAATGTCTTGATGAGAACGTCCCATTTTGGCCGTGATCATTCAGCCTTGATGGGTGCCTGAGCCCAAAAATCTTTAGCATAGGCAAAAGGTTATATTTATAGAAGGATTTCATTGTAACCTGTTAGGTTGACTCCATATAATGCCTAGATGATGACATCCCCTTTTGGTCATGATTGGTCAACTGCGATGGCTACAGGTGCCCGAAGCCCGAAAACCTTGAGCACAGTCTACAGGTCATATTTATGAAGGGATTTCATTGTAACTTCGCAGGATCACTCCAGATGATGCCCAGATGAGATTGTCCCCTTTGGTTGTGATCATTCAACCATGATGGCTGCCCGAGCCCGAAGCCCTTTAGCACAGTCTACAGGTCATATTTATGAAGGGATTTCATTGTAACTTGGTAGGTTGACTTCATATAATGTCCAGATGAGAACGTCCCCTTTTGGTCACGATCATTCAGCCTTGATGGCTGCCCGAGCCCAAAAAACCTTTAGCATATCTGTAGGTCGTATTTATGGAAGGATTTCATTGTAACTTGTTAGGTTGACTCCATATAATGCCTAGATGATGACATCCCCTTTTGTTCATGGTTGGTCAACTGTGATGGCTACAGGTGCCTAAAGCCTGAAAATCTTGAGCACAGTCTACAGGTCATATTTATGAAGGGATTTCATTGTAACTTCATAGGATCACTCCAGGTGATGTCCAGATGAGAATGTCCCCTTTTGGTTGTGAGCATTCAACCATGATGGCTGCCCAAGCCTAAAGCCCGAAAACCTTTAGCACAGTCTTCAGATCATATTTATGAAGGGATTTCATTGTAACTTGGTAGGTTGACTTCATGTAATGTCTAGATGAGAACAGCCCCTTTTGGACACCATTAGGCAACTGTGTTGACTACAGGGGCCCAAAGCCCGAAAATCTTTAGCACAGTCTACAGGTGATATTTATGAAGGGATTTCATTGTACCTTGGTATAGGATGACTCTAAATAATGTCTTGATGAGAATGTCCCCTTTTGGTCGCGATCATTCAGCCTTGATGGCTGCCCGAACCCAAAACCTTTAGCATAGTCTATTGGTCATATTTATGGAAGGACTTCATTGTAACCCATAAGTTTGACTCCTTATACTACCTAGATGATGACATCCTTTTTTGGTCATGATTGGTCAACTGTGACGGCTTCGGGGGCCCAAAGCCCAAAAACCTTGAGCACAGTCTACAGGTCATATTTATGAAGGGATTTCATTGTAACTTTGTAGGATCACTCCAGAAGATGCCCAGATGAGAATGTCCCCTTTTGGTTGCAATCATTCAACCATGATGGCTGCCAGAGCCCAAAGCCCAAAAACCTTTAGCACAGTCTACAGGTCATATTTATTAAGGGATTTCATTGTAACTTGGTAGGTTGACTTCATATAATGTCTAGATGAGAACGTCCCCTTTGGACGCAATTGGGAAACTGACGGCTACAGGGGCCCGAAACCCGAAAACCTTTAGCACAGTGTACAGGCCATATTTATGAAGGGATTTTAATGTAACTTGATAGGATGACTCGTTTAGGAATAATTTCACTGTAACTTGGTAACTTTTGTTGATATACGTTAACTGTGAGGGCCACATACATTAACTGTGAGGTCATATTAACCCACCCCTCAGCTCTTTTGTACAGTGTACACCTCATATTATTTTTTATCATAAACATAGCATACAGGGAACAGAAATGAACATATGCCCAATTATCACAATTTTTGTCTTATTTCATAATCCTTTCATAAACATTGAACATTATCCTTTTCATCAAACACAACACACAAGTTAAGCTACAGTGTCATTGACACTTTCATTTGACTTTCCTAATTGCTGATTGTGTCAAAATTAGAAATTCACGAACTTTTATTTTGCCTCATCACTGATTCATATTCTCACTTACAATTACTTCTGCCTGTATACTATGTCTATCTCAAGTATCCTTGATGTCGACCTGCATGACATGTATTATTATAACTGTAACTTCACATGATACTTATCAGTGTATAATTGCAATACTCACTCCATTATATATCGATCTCTCACCACCCACCAATCCTCAGTTTACAAATGCAATTGCATAATATGTGGATGTGAGTTGTTAGAGCAATTGTGGAATTTATCAAAATTGCCAATGCTTCCCAGTCTTTTATCTTGGCTCTATCACTGAATTACGTTTTCATTTGCGATTGCAGTTATCTTTGCACTTGTTTCTAGGCAAGACTTGGCTGCCAAAATTGGCAGCCAAGAATTGTCAAGAATCAACTGAAAAGCCACAGACTATCAAGGTGTAGTAAAAATGTATAAAACTCTTAAGCCTTGAGTATCAAATTTTATTGCATTGCAAGAATACAACAGCTGGAAAGTTAAAAAATTTATAGTAATTTCTATATTTTTTATACTTACCAGTGACCCAGACATAGCTGGTGCTAACTCTTAAAATATAGGGCCAAACAGAAATTTTGCCCCCCAAACCCCAAAATTTGCATCTAAAACCAAAGAAAACATGTCCTGAATGGCCCTCCACACTTCACCTCTACTGCGTATGCGCAGTGTCAAGGACGTTCTGAAATTGGCGCCATTAATCATTCTAATAACCAGTGCCTGGTAAGCGCTATGTACTCAGCGGGGAGGCAAGAGTTCCCAACTCCTGGGAGGGCCATCCCCGTCTGGGTCATTGGTAAGTATAAAAAATATAGAAATTACTATAAATTTTTTAACATTTTTATACTGTACCAATGACCCAGACATAGCTGAATAGTAAAAAGGCTGGAGGGCCAAGGACATAGAGCAAGATGGAATACGCTCAATAATATAAAATAGAGTCATCCCCTCTAGGGAAAAAGAAGTAATAGGCCTTACATGTATCTTTCTTATTTATGATAAATTAGAAAGATACAACACCTTCCAAAATTGAGCATCATACATCCATGTACTCTATTAACATCCAATATAATCCTTATAGTAATAATTTTTAAAGTAAGCCAATAAATAAAGTAAGTCTAGAGAATAGAGACTCTTATACTCCTTAAAAGTGTCTGAGGATTGCATAATCATGTCCGTTGACACGTGCTATATTCAAAAGCTATACTTTAAAAACTAAGACTTGAATGAATTTTAAAACATAAACTTCTCACTAAACAACCATCCCAATAACAGCTCAGAATTACTAACTCCGGAGGAGGTATCCCCTTGTTTTCATAGTAAAACAGGTGACCCAAGGGAAAACCCTCCCCCCCCCCCCCTTTTTCTTGCCCTGGGTCAAATAGCCCAGAGCGAAGAGGGCAGCAGAACGGAGTCACTGCCGAAACAGACAGCCTACCTAGCTATAGTAGCAACTGTTAAGTGAATGACATTCTAAGCAGTAGATAATAGACCTAACAATAGAGGCCTCCAGAAATGGACTCGATATTTCTGAGATAAAAATTCATGAATGTGGATGGCTGAGCGCAATGAGCAGCCTTCAAAAATCTATAATAGCGACACTATTAATGTAAGTCCAAGATGAAGAAGAACTCTTACTTCATGAGCCGAAAATCTTAAGCACAACTGCTGAGTCAATGATATACCATAAGCAGTACCGATAGTTAATTGAATCCATTAGCAATAGAATGGAGCGTAACGTCCTTCTATTAGGCATCAAAGACAGAAGAAGCTTACGCCCGTAGTAATAAACAGATATCTGTTTATAAATACATAAACTCTAACCGGACAGAGTAAAGGCCTATGCCCGTATGAAGACGGAAGGACCTTAATAACAATAGGTTCCGGATATTAGGAGCCTAACTCTTATGCAAAAATCCAACCTAAATAGTAAAGGAAGTAGTGATTCCGAAACTACGAAATTGAAAATCATCCATCGATAGTGCATGAAACTCACTGACTCTTCAGTAAAAGAGAAGCCAACAGAATACTGTCTAAAAGGTCAGAATTTGAAAACTACTGTTTCCAGAGGCTCAAATGATTACTTAGGCTAAATAAGAACCGAAGTTAAATTCCATATAGGAATTTAATCTAAAGATTCTAAGTCTATTTATCAAAAAGTTACTAACTGACTTAGATAAAGAGACATAAGACTCAATTGTAAACTATCATAGAGTGCATAGGTATGAGGTAACATAAACCTATAACCTTAATAATAACAGGCTGCAGTAGATCTTGTCAAACAAGTATACTAAAAAGTTGCAATGAGTAGTATGGAGGGATCAACAATATGAACATAGTGATCCCTACACCAACGACGGAAGAGCCTCCACTTTAGCCGCATAGAATAGCGAAGAAGAGGATCTGCTATAGTAAGAAATCGCGTCCAAAGCTCGTCCAGTACAATGCTTACAATGCAATACGGACCACACAACGGAATACGTGAAGGTTGCGACCTTGCGGGTTGTGATAAAGATGACACGATTTACCCAGCGAAAAAAGATCCTCTCATTGAGGAAGATTTCGCGTTAAGTCCCACAGTAGACATCAGAGTAAATTACCCACGGTCTCTGTGAAGACAGAGATGCTATCAACAGAAATGTATTGTGGTTGTTTATCTTAGCAATACCTGCTGAAACAACATCGCCGGAGGATACGCGTATCCTATCATTCCGTCCTATTAGATCAATAGAGCGTTAACAACATTAGCTCAGATATCCGGACAAGCCAACACATACGTCTGCAATTGATTAGCAAGCTGTGTCGTAAATAAATTATCATTGGGCGCTCCCATAGATAGCAAATCTGATTGAATACTTGTTAGTTGAGAGTCCATTCTGACGGCAACAAGCGACCCCTAAGTGAACGGGAGTCCGGTAAAACAATCAGACGACCCGGAATATGACGGACCGAAACAGAACTTGGTGTACTATAACCAACAGACGGATTCTTTCCATTAAATTGAATAACGGAAACGAATGAGTGCCTCCCTGGTTCCGGAGATACGCCACTACTGTCGAATTAACGGACATGCGTTTCTGAATAATGTTCATGCAATGACATAAAGCAAGCCTAAAAAACATTATTCCGCGGAAGATAATTGCTTGCTTAGAGACTGCGGAACCCAAAGACCCTGGCACTTCGAATCCGTTGGGATCAATATTATATCCCAATCTGTTTGGCTGGCAACCGTCATAACTATAACACTCGGATCCGGCAACAGCAGTGGCACTCTCTGAGTCAACCACCGAATGTTTGCCCCAGTCTGAATCTCTTGTAACACTAGATAGACAAGAGAACGTGTAAATCGAGCAATTCATGGATTGCTGAAAAGTTGCCGTCGAAGAGAGGCTTCTCCGAGAACGAAGCGACTCTGAGAGAGTTCTTCACCTTACTATCCACGCGCGTGGATGTAGCTAGGGCTGCGTCACGTCTAACCAACTCCAATCAGCCACTGAAGGGCGGAGTTATACGTGAACAAACTACTGCCCTCAAAAGAAATCACATTGAGAATAATATCCCGTAAATCTTTTCTTGAAGACGTAATGATAACACCTCAGTAAGGTGGATTACGCATGATAAAGCGTCTAAGATAAGTCTACTAGACATCATTGTCGTTTCCAACATTGTGGTTGGAAAAGACATAGACGGCGAAAAAGAATATTTCCAGTCTTTAACCACGCCGTCTAGACGCATATGAACTCTCAGTATGCCCTGCTCTGCCAAAATAAATTATTCGTATAAATGATAAAACGGCAGAAATGAGCATTGCGGACAAGAAACTAAACTATCATGCTTGGTAGCAGGCTTATATGCGTATATAGCGTCGAAAAATAAAACACATGTTGTAATGACATTATTGGACTGTGTCGGTAAGTCAGGGACAATGTCCCTGAACCGATCCAAAATTCCATGTCCAATGACGCTATAAGTCTCTTATCCAACATCGCAGCAATGTAGTCCGAAATAACAATCACTGGAAGATAATGCCAGAAGATATGAATGGCAGCTTCCGATGCTACGAAAGGGAAAACTCGAAATCTTTCGAATCCCTTTCGCCATCCTGTCGGACCCTATAAAGCGTTCGGTCGTCCGTACCTGATGCAACCGCGGACCGCACCGACCCAGCGCCGTCAGATAATTCCTGATTCGAGTAAGAAACTGTCGATTGCTGGGATGCTGCGAAACAACTGTGCTAACTCAGATAGCACGTCCGTCACTGAGGCCTGAGGAGAAGCGGTCCTACAATGCATTGCCGCTGGAAGCTCCGTGATCGTTACCCCGTGCATACTACCAATATGCGAGCGAACGGAGTGTATAGGCCTGGTGTCCCTTGGCTACCGGATGGCGTGACCTATTCGCCGTGGAATCACTGAATGACGAAACTGATCGGATACTCGAGGTCACGTAGCCAATGTGCGGTCGTGTGCCCTGCTGTGAGGATGAGGAAGCACTATCGACAGTCTCTCGGACTGTCAATATAACGGAGCGTCCCGACCGACAGACATATGCTCCGAATGTAAAATATCTGAACCACAACATGCGGTCCCCTATGTTATTGGACGAGAGAGGGACCTCTCTCGCTCACAGCCCGGACGGACCTGGACAAGCCAGGAACCGGACTAACAGGCTTCCTCCGATCTGTCCTCAATCCGCCGTCACTGGGTGAGTACTAAAGTAATTATAGTGCTCGCATCACCCAAATCTCCTTCCTAGACCGCAACGGACGAACCCGGCAGCCGAACCATTCGATGAATGTACGCTACACCGGGTGAGCTAGCGAATGTCACTCCGTCGATCCTACAAGGGATCTCTTAGGCGATAGACATATTCCATGAGCACTTATTGCCGCTAGCTCTTCATTAACTATAACGACAGAGGCACACTTTTGAAAGACATCTCCGTAACTTTGCGAACAAGAAACCAGAAATGCTTGGTTATAGCAAGCATATAATAATAATATATATAGCGTCGTTCAATAATTCGAAAGTTTGTGTGACATTATTGGACTATGTCGGAACTGAGCGACGATGTCCCTGAACCGAACCAAAAATTTCTAAGTCCACCGACGCTATCAGTTTCTTATCCGGCATCGCAGCATTCTGGTCCGACGAAGACACTGTAGAAGATCAAGTCAGATGACATACACAACAGCATATGTTGTTCCGAAAGGGAAAGCTCGAAATCCTCCAAATCCCTTTCGGTATCCCGTCGGACCGGATGAAATTTTCGGACGTCCGTACCCGCTTCCGCGGAGCGTCCCGACCCAGCATCGTCGGATAAAAAATATGCGACAGATTCAGTTGATGCTGGGATGCTGCGATAAGCTGTGCTATTTAGGAAAGCACGTCCGTTCCCGAGGCCTGTGCAGTAGCGGTCTTACGATGCATTGCCGCCGGAAGCTCCGTGTACGTTGACTCCCGCACACTTTCCTATGTGAACGTCCGGAGTCTGCAGGCCTCATGTCCCTGGCTACCGGATGGTGTGACCTGGTCGCCGATGATTCTCTGACTGGCGAAGCTGACTGGATATCCGAGGTCACGTAGCCAAGAGCGGTCGTGTGCGCTACCATGAGAATGAGGAAGCCTTATTGACAGTCTACTCCGGACTGACTATATGTCGGAGCGTCCCGAGCGACGGACGTATGCTCCGAATGCGAAACATTTTGTACCACAACATCTGGGGCCAGATGTTGTTGTACGAGAGAGGGGCCTCTCTCGCTCGCCGTCCGGATGGACCAGAACGAGCTTTGACCCGGACTAAAAGGCTTCCTCCGTTCTCCCTCTAATCCGCCGTCACTGGGTGTGCATTTGGTTGATTTATAGTGCTCGCATCACCCCAAAACTCCTTCTAGACCGCAACGGACGAACCCGGCTGCCGAACCATTCGATGAATGGACGCTACACCGGGCGAGCTAGCGGACGTCAAAGGCCGTCGAACCTACTAGGGTCCTCTTAGGCAATTGGCGTTTTTACATGAGCACTTTTCCGCTAGCCCTTCATTAATTGTGACGACGGAGGCACACTGTTGGAAGACATCACAGATACATCACCCTAATCTTGATCGTCTGAAATAGAAATTGATAAAGTAGAGTGACCCTGCGGGGAAAGGACCGGAGTGTCCAATTCCCCACTAACATACCGTGACATACGCTTCCCATATTGTCATCGAAATCATACGATACAGAACAGGAGTTAATGCGAGTACACTGACCACATATAGAATGATTATAAAAGTCAGAGGAAGACTTCCTCTTATTACAATTGATCAAAATCCTTTCAATGTGAAAAGAAAACAAGTCCTGGTACTCGCACCAACCCCTGGCAATCAAAATACATAATAATAATATGATCCATTAATATAGAAAAAATAATTGAAATCAAAATATTTTGAAAAAATATTTTTTCAGAACAGCCCAAGTTTCTGAAAAGTAACATTGAGCCCCAATGGATCCCAAGCCTAAGTGTGGACAAAAATTTTAAAAATATTTTAAACAATTTATTCAACACTTACGAACAATAATAATGTATCTAGTTATGATTAAAATAACATCAAGATATTATTTTCAAGAAATTCCCCCCTCACACAGAGGGCTGTTGTAAATATAAACAATGAGTGTAAAAACACTAAAATAAGACTCCAGGCACCCAGGCCCGGAATCAGTTACCAAAAATACACTATCTGATGCAAAACAGAGACTTCCAGGGAAGAAACTGCAGAACATCAGATGGTAGATGCAGAACACAATGCCTAACCACCCGTAGGTGAAGACGTAAACATGGGGAAAAGAACAGAATTCATTCTGTTATTCAGCTAAAACTCCCAAGAAAATTTTAGTAAAAATAATTACAGAAACTATGCCAAAAGCATGGGAGAATAGCAAGGGGGGACTTAAAGGAAAGGGAGAGAGGAAAACACTGAAAAATCAGTGTAACTAAATAATCAGAATGACAACAAAATGGCTGCTGCCTCGAAAATAGGTAACTTAACATAATTTCATTAAAAAATTTTAAGTTACAGCCCTGATAATATTCTGTCACACATTTTTCCTCTCCTCCTTCTCTATCCTCCTTAGAATCACCATTTCACTAATATTTATGTGTCTGGCATCATTTAAACTGAGATTTACAAGCACAAAGATCAGTCAGATGTTAACTGATGAAGGGCCAAACTTAGAAATGATTAATGGCGCCAATTTCGGAATGTCCTTGACACTGCGCATGCGCAGTAGAGGTGAAGTGTGGAGGGCCATTCAGGACATGTTTTCTTTGGTTTTAGATGCAAATTTGGGGGATTGGGGGGCAAAATTTGTGTTTGGCCCTATATTTTAAGAGTTAGCACCAGCTATGTCTGGGTCATTGGTACAGTATAAAAATATAATGTCTAGGATTTATTTATTTTGTAGGTTGTATCCAGTGGATAGATCTCGAGTGAATGAATATGGAGTATCATATGAGGAGGATAAATCTGATCAGTCTCATGTGATTCAAGATGGTGTGTTAATAAATAATAAGAAATCTGACAGAGAGAAGAAGATAGACTAAAAATAGTTACTTCGTCATTTTTCTTTCAAGAACTTTCTAGTGAAAGATTGTGGTATGTCATACAAAGACGATAAATCTGACCACTTTAATGTGATTAAAACGGATTTGTCAAAGACAAGACATTTGGCAAGGCAAAGAGGATGCATTAACATTTTATGTTGCATGAATTCCAATTTTTACTTTTCCTACATCTTTCTGCTTTCATCAATAGCATGATATATGGACCATCATTTTGTACAGAAATACAGCACGGTCATAATTACACAAATATATCCTCTGTCAGGGACCAGAGATACTCTAAGTTATCTCCGCCAAAATGTACGGTGTATGGAGATTTAATACCTGGATGTTAGTTTGTGGACGTGTTTCTCAGGTTCCGCAATCAGTTGGACCAAACTCATGGAGCAACTATAATTTTAATCTAAAAATAACTTGAAAAAATTGATAATGCAGATCGGGGGCAATTTTGTTGACAGATTTGCTCATATTTTATTTTTCTCAAGTTGTTTGATTTAATTATTTGACTGTTTAATTTATAACAGCAAAATATGATTTAATTGTCAGAAGTCTGATGATATTTGTGACTATTTCCAGGTTTTTAGGTTCAATTTTTATATGAAGGGGAGCAAAAGCGAAAAGCTTTCATTTAAACCAAATCCACCCGATGTTTCACATGCCCTTATACCCCGGATGTTGCACGCTCTCATATACCTTGGATGTTGGGCATACCCTTTTCCATGCCTATTGTCCTAGGCATTCTGACCAATCAGAAGACAGAATTTATCAGGATATAGGGACATGTAAAGTATGTATTGGGTCTGTAATAACCTGAATGCATCATGTATAAGTGGCCTCTGATACATAATGTGTATCTTACAACTGCATGATGCATGTGCGTGCTTAGTTATGATTTGTTTATGTATAATTTTTGATAGAAGTTAGGAGCGAGGAAAAATTCTTCTCAAAAGTATAATTATTAAACCACATTACTTTTAATGTGTTTGTGTCTAAATCGTTGGAAGAAATCAAGTTGAAACAACATGTCATTCACAGCACACAATGTTTTTGGAAAGTTAAACAAACACACTCATTAAGTTTATCCAGAGGAAAGTTCAAGGCAACTGTATAGTACAGTTTCGAGTGAAAGGACCTGCATTTTTTTGTTAAAATTACATTTTAAACTGAAAGACTAGTTTATTAAGTTATTGACACAAAAATGGTGAATTGTAAGATAAATCTATCATCACTATTATGTTTTTAATACAAAATGTATCAGTCTCGCACTTTTTTCTTAGGCTATATTTGAACTTCTCGTCGAGTTGAGATATAGCCTTAAAAACAAGATCAAGACTCTGATACAACATTTTGTACATGCACGTAATGGTGATAATATATATGTATCTATGGATCCACTACAAGAATATGTTTAGTTAAAAATAGTTTTAAATAGTAAAAATAAAAGATATTTTGTTGTAGTTTAAACAATTAAGATAATCATGTCAAAGAACAGAACAAATTAGATATGAACACAAAATATATAAACAAAACAGATATTTTGGGGCAAAATGGAAGGTTAATCCTTTGAATCCAAGAGCCCATGTTTCCAGTCCAGGAACATGGTACTTCATAATTTCATTAAGTAGGATGGCTGCTAAATGAATGTGTGGAGTAGACCAATCAATATTTTCAAAGTGCAGCCCCAAGGCTGCACATTGTAAATATTAATTGGTCTACCCCCAAATAATTAATATGGACTCTTCCAATTGCTTCCATTGGACAGACATGGAAGATGCCAGCCACCAGGGTTCAAAGGGTTATGAGTTCATAAGATTATGACTTTGTGCCATTAAACAAAATCTCGGGCACCTCCCTCACCAGTTTTTTGCCTGTTTTAATTTATACACTGATTAAAGCAGATTTTCCAGCTTTAATGTGAAAAAACTATGATGGAAACTCTGACATGTGAAAAACAACTGTTGACTGATTAATGATTCCCAAGAGAATAAACATTTCAGATTTCTTAGACATTGCAAGCTCTTTTCAGGGATTAAAGAAAAAAAAACCCCTTCATCCTTGCAAAAACATTCAGGAAAATTTTCTGGAGAAACAAGATTTGTTTCTCTTTTAGTCTTGGCACAAATTCATGTACAGTCACATATGGTATTGTGAATTTATTTATTTCAATGCCCTGACATAAATTGACCAGAATATCACAGCAAATACTTTTCGTATTTTCCAGCTAGCTGATGATTTGCTTTTATTTGACATGCTAATGGAAAGAGTTCTGATAGAACTTTTCAGTTGTGTACAATTATAACAAGATTTCAACTGGAGAGGCAACGATACACCAATCCTAATAAAATTCTTCATTTAGATGAAGCCATTCTGTAGGGTGACACACTGTTGGAAAGGGCTAAGTTTCTATTGTGGAACAAGTCATGGCTTTATTCGAGTTTTAGACTTATCTAATTTGGGAAAAATTAGGAGAATGTGCTTGCCAGTCTGAAAATTTCAATTGATACCCCAAATTGCATCCTGGCTTCTGTGATTGTAATTTTAGACTTTTTCTATTGCTAAAAAATGGATAAATTTTTTATCTAAAAGACCTCATCAAATTAAGGTAAGTTGAACCTTACCTTAAGAAGTCAGCATTCACATGGATGTCCCTTCAAATCAATCCAACAACCAAATGCATGCTCATGAGTTTCAGGAAATTCCCTTCATTCATCTTCAAATTTGGACATAATTTCACATTTTGGACACAACATTCCTGAGACAAATTTGAGGAAATGTAACTCTTTACATGCAACTGCTGGATATTCCTACCCAGCACATTAAATCTCTTGCCTTAGACCTTTGAACCCGAGACAGCTTTCCAGCCAGGATCATGATAAGGCCTGAATTCATAACTTTGATGGTTTCTCCATGAATTTGTATAGTAGACAAATCAATATTTTAATGTTGAAAATAATAATTTGTCTACCCCCAAATAACAAATATGGACTCTTCCAACTGCAGGCATTGAACTGGAATGGAAAATACCTTCAGGGTTCAAAGGGTTAAGAATATGTATCATTTGGGTACTTGGAACAGAATTTTCCCTTGTAAATTGAATAATTTTTTATTTTATGCTAAACGATAGATTATTGAAAAAATTGCAGAAAGATAGACATCGTATCCCCCACTATATAGATGTAGAAATTTTCACTTTATATCCATCAAAATGGCGGTTTTCAAAGCATTACTTCAAGATGAATACGAGTCAAATTATAACTGGAAATGATCAATTTGTTATAAAAACATATAATGAAAAGACAGTCTAATGTTTTTGAGTGGATACCAATCTTTTCCAGCAATAATTCAACACATATTCCCCTTGAAATGATGCATGAAAACTGCCAGCTGAATCAGATTGCAAACTGCTACCTGTTCCGAGTATCGATCAAATCACCTCCAGGTATCAATGCATTGTTTACTTTCATTCATCAATTCGTTGAAACGAGTGGAATTATCGATAGGAACGATCAGATTCTTATAAGAAGTGTATAATAAAAAGAAAATCCAGTGTTTTTGAGTGGAAAGAAACATTCGAGATAATTTTTGGTATCTACTCAAAAACACTAGATATCCCCTATTTATACTCAGTGATTTGAATTTACATGATTATTCCATCAAGAAGAAGCAGCCATGACTTTATTTGGTGAGAAGATTTTTTTAAAAATCCTGAGCAAGTTAAGAGTTAATACCTGACACTAAAGCAGCCTAGGGTTTATGAGTTACTCTTACAAGATGCTTTGTTGGCAACAACACTTTCTTACAGTATATCGTAACAGTTTTTTAGCCACAAAAGTAAAAATGATTAATAATTTTTTGTTATAATTTCTCTGATTAACAATTGATGTGGAGTTGAGTGTGTGTATTCAGGCTTGACAAAAAAAGTTCAAAAACTTCTATCAAGTAAACAATCTGTGTTTGGATGTTTTATTGAAATGGTTACATTTTGAACAATGTTGCTTCTGGTGTATTTTTGCTGATCATGTTGGCTCAAAGTGTCCCCTATCAGAATCCCTCAGGTGCCACTCGGGCACCCACTCAGGCACCCTTTTTAATCCCCTACCTGCATCGCCGGAGGGGACTATAGGTTTGCACTCTGTCCATCTGTCAGTCTGTCAGTCCATCAGTTTGTCAGTCTGTCAGTCTGTCAGTCACACTTTAGTTTTCCGGAGTTTTTTTGGAAATGCTTCAACGGAATGATTTTATTTTTGGTAAACTACTATAGAACGATGACTTACAGATCAAGTTTGAGTTTCATGCTGATTGCATTATTCTTGTGTGAATTACGGCCCTTGGAAATATGGAAAAACACCAAAATATCAGTATTTATACCCCCGCTTCGAAGAAGTGGGGGCTATATAGGAATCGCCCTGTACGTCCGTACGTCCGTCCGTCCGTCCGTCCGTCCGTACGTCCGTCCGTACGTCTTTCCGGACATGAAATTCTTGTGTGCGCAACTCCTCCTACATTTATCAATCAATTTGGACAAAACTTTTCAGACATCATCACTACTAAGTGAACATGCGCATATTCCAAGATTTTTGATCTGCGACAATTTTAACCAGGTTATCTCCTTTTGACTTAGATTTATTATGTCTTTCCGTTCGAATAAATTCTTGTGTGCGCAACTCCTCCTACATTAATGAACCGATTTTGATGAAACCTTTCAAACATCATCTCTACTAAGTGAACATGTGCATATTCCAAACTTTTTGATCTGCGACAATTTTAACCAGGTTATCTCTCTTGAACTTTGATTTAATATGGGTTTCTGCATGAAATTCTTGTGTGCGCAACTCCTCCTACATTTATCAATCAATTTGGACGAAAGTTTACAGACATCATCACTACTAAGTGAACATGCGCATATTCCAAAATTTTTGAGCTGTGGCAATTTTTACTAGGTTATCTCCCTTTAACTTAGATTTATTATGGGTTTCTACATGAAATTCTTGTGTGTGCAACTCCTCCTACATTTATCAATCAATTTGGACAAAACTTTTCAGACATCATCACTACTAAGTGAACATGCGCATATTCCAAGATTTTTGATTATCAATCAATTTGGACAAAACTTTTCAGACATCATCACTACTAAGTGAACATGCGCATATTCCAAGATTTTTGATCTGCGACAATTTTAACCAGGTTATCTCCTTTTGACTTAGATTTATTATGTCTTTCCGTTCGAATAAATTCTTGTGTGCGCAACTCCTCCTACATTAATGAACCGATTTTGATGAAACCTTTCAAACATCATCTCTACTAAGTGAACATGTGCATATTCCAAACTTTTTGATCTGCGACAATTTTAACCAGGTTATCTCTCTTGAACTTTGATTTAATATGGGTTTCTGCATGAAATTCTTGTGTGCGCAACCCCTCCTACATTTATCAATCAATTTGGACGAAAGTTTACAGACATCATCACTACTAAGTGAACATGCGCATATTCCAAAATTTTTGAGCTGTGGCAATTTTTACTAGGTTATCTCCCTTTAACTTCGATTTATTATGGGTTTCTACATGAAATTCTTGTGTGTGCAACTCCTCCTACATTTATCAATCAATTTGGACAAAACTTTTCAGACATCATCACTACTAAGTGAACATGCGCATATTCCAAGATTTTTGATCGGCGACAATTTTAACCAGGTTATCTCCCTTTGACTTAAGATTTATTATGTCTTTCCGTTCGAACAAATTCTTGTGTGCGCAACTCCTCCTACATTAATGAACCGATTTTGATGAAACCTTTCAAACATCATCTCTACTAAGTGAACATGTGCATATTCCAAACTTTTTGATCTGCGACAATTTTAACCAGGTTATCTCTCTTGAACTTTGATTTAATATGGGTTTCTGCATGAAATTCTTGTGTGCGCTACTCCTCCTACATTTATCAATCAATTTGGACGAAAGTTTACAGACATCATCACTACTAAGTGAACATGCGCATATTCCAAAATTTTTTAGCTGTGGCTATTTTAACTAGGTTATCTCCCTTTGACTTAGATTTATTATGGGTTTCTACATGAAATTCTTGTGCGTGCAACTCCTCCTACATTTATCAATCAATTTTGACGAAACCTTTCAAACATTATCACAACTAAGTGAACATACGCATATTCCCAAATTTTTGATCTGCGACAATTTTAACCAGGTTATCTCCCTTTAACTTGGATTTATTATGGGTTTTCAAATGGGATTCTTGTGTGTGCAACTCCTCCTACATTAATGAACCGATTTTGAATACATGTTACACATTGTAAATGTGTTTTTCCAAATGTAAACCATATATGTGTGGGCTCTTTAAGTATTCAGTGCTGTTCTGTGGAAGGCCACATGCAAATACAAATTTCAACAACAAAAAATGATCTTTATGTATACATTTCCTTATGGCCTTCGCCTACATGATCAGAAGTGCATTCCTCTAAAAACCCAAAGCGGGGGTATTAATCACCTTCAGTGATAGTTCTAGTTTTATACTGTACCAATGACCCAGACTTAGCTGGTGCTAACTCCACAAAAACCAGGGCCAAACACAAATTTTGCCCCCCAATCCCCAAAATTTGCATCCAAAACAAAAAGAAATCATGTCCTAAAGGACCTCCATAGTACGACTCTACTGCGCATGCGCAGTGACGCAGTCGTCCCGAAATTGGCGCCAAATATCATTCTCTGTTTGGCCCTTCATCAGTCAACATCTCACTGATCTTTGTGCTTGTAAATCTCAGTTTAAAGGATGCCAGACACGTAATTCTTGGAGAAAATGTGATTCTAAGGAGGATAGAAGGAGGAGAGGAATAAAGAAGTGGCAAAAAATAATCAGGGCTGTACTTAAAATTTTTTGTTGAAATTATGTTAAGTTGCCTATTTTCGAGGCAAACGCCTCTTGTTGTCATTCTTGCTAATTGTTGCACTGCTTATTCAGTGTTTCCTCTCCCCTAACCTTCTAAAGTCCCCCCTTGCAATTCTCCCATGCTTTTGGCATATTTTTGAGAAGTTTCATTTCTAAAAATTCCCTGGGAGAGTTGCTTGGTTACAGAATGTTTTCTGTTATTTTCCCCATAGTTACGTTTTCACCCATGGGTGTATAACGTTTGTGTTCTGCATCTTCCATCTGATGTTCTGCAGATTCTCCCCTGGGAGTCTCTGTTTTGCATCAGATAGAGTGTAATTGATGACTGATTCCGGGCCAGTTTTTTTCAGTGCCTGGAGTCATGTTTTCTTCTGTGTTTACACTGTTTGTTTTCATTGGCAACAGCCTTTTTTGAGGGGGGCTGTTTGCCTTTGAGGTAGTTTATCTCATTATAAGATACATTTATATTATCCGAAAGTGTCTCATTAATTATTTTATATAATTTTAAAATTTTTGACCACACTTTGCCATCGGATCCATCGGGGCTCAACGTTACTTTTCAGCAACTTGGGCTTCTCTGAAAAAATATTTTTTCAAAATTATTTTGTTTTGCAATTGTTTTTTCATTTATTAATGGATCATGTTATTATGTATCTTTGTGTCAGGGGTTTTTGCGAGTAACTAGGACTTATTGTTGTTCTTTCACAATGAAGGGAACTTGTTCAAATTGTAATAGGAAGAAATCTTCCTCTGACTTTCATGATTATTGCATTAATTGTAGTCAGTGTTCTCGCATTAATCCCTGTCCTGTATGTGAACATTGGGATGAGAAACATTGGAAACGTGTGTCACGATATGTTGTTTCTGGAGAAAGAGCGATGCCGGCTCTTTCTCCACAAGGTCACTCTACTCTCTCAGTTTCTATTTCAGAGGAACCAGAACAGGGTGATGTTTCCATGTTATCTTCTTCAAGTGTGCGTCCGTCGTCACAAATAAATACAGAGCTAGCGGCAAAAGTGCTCATGGAGATTAGACAAATGTCATCCGCTAGCTCGCCCGGTGTAGCGTCCATTCACCGAATGGTTCGGCAGCCGGGTTCGTCCGATGCGGTCCAAGAGGAAATTTTGGGTGATGCGAGCACTATAAAAATAATAGATGCACACCCAGTGACGGCGGATAGTGAACGAGAACGGAGGAAGCCTTTTAGTCCGGTTCCTAGCTCGTCCAGGTCCAGCCGGGCCGCGAGCGAGAGAGGCCCCTCTCTCGTACAACAACATCTGGGACCAGATGTTGTGGTACAAAATGTGTCTTTAGCGGAGCATACGTCCGTCGCTCGGGACGCTCCGTTGTATAAGCAGTCCGCAGAGACTGTTAAGGCTTCCTCTTCTCGCCGGCGCACACGACCGCACCTTGGCTGCGTGACCTCCGATATTTTGCCAGCTTCGCCGATGAAGGATTCTTCGGCGACCAGGTCACACCATCCGGCAGCCAGGGATTCGAGACCGATGGACTCCGGACGTTCGCATAGGAAAAGTATGCGGGAGCCATCTGATGCGGAGCTGCCCTCGGCAAAGCAGCGAAAGACCGCTCCTCCGCAGGTCTCGACGTCGGACATTCTAGTGCAGATAGCACAGCTTATCGCAGCATCCCAGCAGCCGACAGAGACGGTGTCGGATCGAGAATTATCCGACGGCGCTGGGTCGGTACGCTCCGCCGAAGCATCGGGGGCGGACGACCGGGAACATCGGGAGGTCCGACCGGATGGTGAAAGGGATACGGATGAATTGGAGCTATCCCTTTCGGAACAACACAAAGCTGCCGTGGACTTCATCCGGCACTTTCTTCCTCAAGTTGTTCCGTCGGGCCAGACTGCTGCGCTTCCGGACAGGAGAATTATAGCGTCATTGGACTCTGATTTTTTCGAGCGGTTCAGGGACATCGCTCCCGAGTTTCCGTCGCAGTCCAATAATGTTGCAAGAACATTTGAATTATTGAACGACGCTATTTTTAAACTTGCTTCCAGGACGGGGAAAGCAGGCTTCTTGTCCGCAAATACTCTCAACCTGCCTTTCATTAATGCAAGGAATAAATTCGACACGGCAGGTCAGGGTATACCGAGAGTTCCTCTGCGTATGGACGACGAGGCGGAAGACTTAGAGCTATCATTACCGTCGTCAGCTTCTATTCCAACCGCAGTGTTGGAAACAGCTATTGCGTCTAACAGAGCCAATTTAGATGCCTTATCTTACGCAGATCACCTTACGAAGGCGTTATCACTGCGTCTTCAAGGGGAAGAGTTTCAGGATATACAATCCTCCTTAAGACTTCTTTCAAGGGCAGTAGCTTATTCCACGTGTAACTCCGCCCTTTCAGTGGCAAATCTGGAGTTGGTTAGACGTGACGCAGCCCTGTCTACATCCACACGAGTGGATTCTAAGGTGAAGAACTCTCTTAGAGTCGCTTCGGTCTCAGGAGATCTTCTCTTTGACGGCAAGCTTTCCGCTATTAATGATAATATTAAAAAGAAAGCTAGTGATTCTCTGTTGTTTAGATCCGCTCCTAAAAGGTCGGATACAGCAGACACGAATAAGGCGGGCACTTCTGGGTCTTATCCGCCCAAGAGAGGTTCCTATAGAGGTTCCGGTGCGTCCTCTAGCTCTTATTCGAGAGACCGTCAGGATAGCGACTCTCGTTCGGGACGTCCTTCAGGCCGGGACAATCGGTCGGACGCCCCGAGGTCGACGAGGCGAGGTGCGGGTCGTGGAAGACGTGGTTTCTCCTACCGCAGGCCTCGCAGATCCAGGAGGTGATGGCTCAAACCTCTATCGCGTTCCGGTTGGCGGAAGGTTGTCGAGTTTTTCTCAAGAGTGGGCGTCGATTACGGACGACCCGTGGGTGAGAGGAGTGACTTCGGAAGGTCTAAAGATATCCTTCAAACGAAAGCCTCCATTAACTCGAAGTCCAAAGTGGACTCATCTTCCGTCAAACCCTCAGAAAAGAGACGCTCTGCTATCAGAGGTGCAGTCTCTTTTAATGAAGAACGCTGTAGAGGTCGTAGAAAACCAGGAATCGCTGGGATTCTACAGCCATCTGTTTCTGGTTCCGAAACCAGACGGCTCGTTCCGTCCAGTCATAGATTTGAGCTGGATAAACAAGCTGATCGTCGCTCCGAAGTTTTATATGGAGACGATTCGATCGGTCAGAGCGAGTATTCGGGTGAACGATTATGCAACGAGCATAGATCTCAAAGATGCGTACTTTCACGTCATGGTACATCCGACATTCCGAAAGTATCTACGCTTCGCAGTCCTAGGAGTGGTGTATCAGTTCCGGGCCATGTGCTTCGGATTGAATCTAGCACCCTGGGCTTTCACTCGGGTAATGAACTCGGTAATGATCTACTTCCGAGCTCATTCGTCTGCGGTAACGTCGGCCTACCTGGACGACATTCTTCAGAGGTACGGCAACGAGTTAACGCTTCAGAACGATGTTCAGAATATTCTTCTATTGCTCCGACGTCTCGGTTTCATAGTAAACGAGGAGAAGTCGGATCTGGTGCCGTCCAAGTCATTCACTCATCTGGGAATGAGCTTCGAGACGCACAACAATCTCGTTCGTCTGCCGTTAACCAGAGCGAAATTAGTCAGTTGTTACGCTCGCTATTGTCTGAATACAGACAAAGTCACGGCGAGAGAATTTATGAGACTGATAGGTCTGTGCGGAGCCGCCGCGGATCTCATTCCGATGGGACGGCTACGCACACGGCCTCTTCAAATTTTCCTGACTCAGAATTGGAGTGTGAAAATTCATTCGCTCGATGTAGACGTTCTCTTGTCAGATCAAGTGAAACAAGAGATTCAGACTTGGGCAAACATTCAGTGGTTAACTCAAGGAGTTCCGCTGCAGTTGCCGGATCCGAGTTTTACCATTATGACGGATGCCAGTCAAACAGGTTGGGGTGCATCATTAATCCCAACGGATTCGAGATGCCAGGGTCTTTGGGATCCGCAATTCCTGTGCAAGCACATAAACATCAAGGAAATGATGTCAATTTGGCTTGCGTTACGTCACTGGATGGACATTATTCACGATGCTCATGTCCAAATCCTATCCGACAATACGACAGTAGTGGCGTATATACGGAATCAGGGAGGCACTCATTCAGTTCCGTTGTTCAATCTAACGGAAAGAATCCTTCTGTTTGCGTTGGAACATCACGTTCTTCTTTCGGTCCGTCACATACCGGGTCGTCTGAATGTGCTAGCAGACTCCCTTTCACGAAAGGGTCGCTTGTTGCCGTCGGAGTGGACTCTCAACAAACAAGTATTCAATCAGATTTGCTACCAATGGGAACGGCCAATGATAGACTTATTTGCGACACATCTCAACAATCAGTTGCAGACGTATGTGTCCCCGTGTCCGGATCCAAGAGCATTTGCAGTAGACGCTCTATCGATCCCTTGGGACGGAATGATAGGATATGCGTATCCTCCAGCGCCGTTAATTCAACAAGTATTGCTAAAGATAAAACAATCTCAATGCAAGATTCTGTTGGTAGCATCTCTGTCGCCACAGAGACCGTGGATAAATCTACTCAGGTGTCTGTTGTGGGACCTACCGCGGAAGCTCCCTCCACGAGAGGATCTTCTTTGGCAGGGGAAATCGCACCAACTACATCACAACCCGCAAGGTCTCAACCTTCACGTTTTTCCGTTGTGCGGTCCTTCTTGCATGGCAAGCACTTTACAGGACGAGCAGTGGACGCGATTTCTAACTGTAGGAGGACCTCCTCTTCGCTAAACTATGCGGCTAAGTGGAAGGTTTTCCGTCGTTGGTGTAGGGATCATTCTGTTGATATATTTGATCCCTCTATACCAGACATTGCTAACTTTCTAGTATACTTGTTTGACGAAATCAAACTGCAACCTGTTACTATAAAGGGTTATAGATCTATGTTATCTGATACCTATGCACATCATGATAGTTTACAAATTGGATCTAATGTCTCTTTATCGAAATTGGTTAGAAACTTTTCGATAAATAGACCCAGAACTCTTAGATTAATTCCTAAGTGGAATTTAGCTTGGGTTCTCCTTAAATTGAAGGAAAAGCCATTTGAACCTCTTGGGACAGTAGATTTCAAATTCTTATCTTATAAGACAGCTTTTCTCTTAGCTTTCTCTTCTGCCAGAAGAGTCAGTGAGCTTCATGCACTATCGGTGGATGATTCTCATTATCGTTGTGTTGGGAACACTATCACCTTCACTACTAATGTCGGTTTTTTAGCTAAGAATCAGGCTCCTAATAAATATCCGGAACCTATTGTTATTAAGGCTCTTCCGTCTTCAGACGGGCGTAGGCCTTTACTCTGTCCTGTTAGAGCACTACGTATCTATAAACAGAGATCTCAGTTCATCAGAAAGGGACGGAAACGTTTCTTTCTGTCTTTGATGCCTAATAGAAAGGACATTTCAGTCCATTCTATTGCTAGATGGATTCAGTTAACTATCCGTACTGCGTATGAAGATTTATCTTCTTCTCAGCAGTCTGTGCTTAAGATTTCTGCTCATGAAGTAAGAGCTCTTTCTACTTCCTGGGCTTATGCTAATAGTGTTGCTATTACAGATTTAATGAAGGCTGCTTATTGGTCTCAGCCATCCACATTTACTAATTTTTATCTCAGAAATATTGAGTCCATTTCTGGAGACCTGCATTGTTTAGGTCCGTTATCTGTTGCTCAGAATGTCGTCCACTAAACAGTTGCAACTATAGTTATGCAGGCTTTCTGTTCCGGCAGTGACTCCGTCCGGCTGCCCTCTTCGCTCTGGGCTATTTGACCCAGGGCAAGGGGAAGGGGGGGGGGGGGGGGGCGGGTGTTCCCTTAGGTCACCTGCTTTATAGTGAAAAGCAAGGGAATGCCTCCTCCAAGACAGTATTTCTGAGTCGCTTCCGGGATGGTTTTAAAGTGTAATATTAATGTTTAATTTCATTCATGTCTTATTTTTAAAGTGTAGCTCGGTGTGAAGCATTTGTATATGTCAAGTGTCAAACGGGCTTTAATATACAATACTCGGACACTTTTAAATGATTATAAAGAGTCTCAATTCTCTGGACTACTTTATTTATTGGCTTGCTTTAAAAATAATTAGTATAAAGGTTATACTGGATGTTAATAGAGAACATGAATGTTATTGTGCTCAATTATTAAGGGTAGTGTATCTTTCTAATTTAAATATTAAATAAGAAAGATACATGTAAAGCCTAATACTCCTTTTCTCCTTAAGGGGTTACCTCTTTATTTTATAATTGAGCTTATTGGATTTTCCTCTATGTCCTAGGCCCTCCAGCCTGTTTACTATTCAGCTAAGTCTGGGTCATTGGTACAGTATAAAAATGTTAAAAAATTTATAGTAATTTATATATTTTTTATACTTACCAATGACCCAGACGGGGATGGCCCTCCCTGAGTTGGGAACTCTTGCCTCCCCGCTGAGTACATAGCGCTGACCAGGCACTGCCAGTAAGAATGATATTTGGCGCCAATTTCGGGACGACTGCGTCACTGCGCATGCGCAGTAGAGTCGTACTATGGAGGTCCTTTAGGACATGATTTCTTTTTGTTTTGGATGCAAATTTTGGGGATTGGGGGGCAAAATTTGTGTTTGGCCCTGGTTTTTGTGGAGTTAGCACCAGCTAAGTCTGGGTCATTGGTAAGTATAAAAAATATATAAATTACTATAAATTTTTTAACTTTCTGGAGTTTTTAGCTGCGACTAGCAGCTCTATAAGTGGCAATGTCGGTCTGTCTGTCGGTCAGTCTGTTGACCAACGAGTTTCAAATGTCTGTGACCAAAGAGTTTCAAAACTCAATAACTTTTGAAATACTTGATGGAATGACTTTATATTTGGCATGTAAGTGTATCTTATTGATGTCTAGCCACTGTTCAATGCATGTGTTGTTCCAAATATTTTTCTTGGAGTTATGGCCCTTGATGAACTTCAACGGAATGATTTCATATTTTTATACTGTACCAATGACCCAGACATAGCTGGTGCTAACTCTTAAAAATATAGGGCCAAACACAAATTTTGCCCCCCAATCCCCAAAATTTGCATCTAAAACCAAAGAAAACATGTCCTGAATGGCCCTCCATACTTCACCTCTACTGCGCATGCGCAGTGTCAAGGACGTCCCGAAATTGGCGCCATTAATCATTCTTTGTTTGGCCCTTCATCAGTTAACATCTGACTGATCTTTGTGCTTGTAAATCTCAGTTTAAATGATGCCAGACACATAAATATTAGAGAAATGGTGATTCTAAGGAGGATATAGAAGGAGGAGAGGAAAAATGAGTGACAGAAAATATTCAGGGCTGTAACTTAAAATTTTTTAATGAAATTATGTTAAGTTACCTATTTTCGAGGCAACAGCCTGTTGTGGTCATTCTTGTTATCAAGTTACACTGCTTGTTCAGTGTTTTCCTCTCTCCCTGTCCTTTAAGTCCCCTCTTGCTATTCTCCCATGCTTTTGGCATATTTTCTGTAATATTATTACTAAAATTTCTTGGGAGTTTTAGCTGGATAACAGAATGAATTCTGTTCTTCTCCCCATGTTTACGTCTTCACCTATGGGTGGCTAGGCGTAGTGTTCTGCATCTACCATCTGATGTTCTACAGTTTCTTCCCTGGAAGTCTCTGTTTTGCATCAGATAGTGTATTATTGGTAACTGATTTCGGGCCAGGGTGCCTGGAGTCTTGTTCTGGTGTTTTTACACTTATTGTTTACATTTACAACAGCCCTCTGTGTGAGGGGGGATCTCTTGAAAATAATATCTTGATGTTAATTTAATCATAACTAGATACATTATTATTGTTCGTAAGTGTTGCATAAATTTTTTAAAATATTTTTAGAATTTTTGTCCTTACTTAGGCTTGGGATCCATTGGGGCTCAACGTTACTTTTCAGAAACTTGGGCTGTTCTGAAAAAATATTTTTTCAAAAGTTTTTGATTCAATTATTTTTTCTATGTTAATGGATCTTGTTATTATGTATTTTGATTGTCAGTGGTTGGTGCGAGTACTAGGACTTTGTTTTCTTTTCACAATGAAAGGATATTGTTCAATTGTAATAAGAGGAAATCTTTCTCTGACTTTCATAATCATTGTATAATGTAGTCAGTGTGCTCGCACTAACTCCTGTTCTGTATGTGTTAATTTCGATGACAACATGGGAAGCGTGTGTCACGGTATGTTAGTGGGGAAATGGCCATTCCGGTCCTTTCCCCGCAGGGTCACTCTACTTTATCAATCTCTATTTCAGACGATCAAGAACAGGGTGATGTATCCGTGATGTCTTCCAAAAGTGTGCCTCCGTCGTCACAATTAATGAAGAGCTAGAGGAAAAGTGCTCATGTAAATACGTCAATTGCCTAAGAGGACCCTAGTAGGTTCGACGGCCTTTGACGTCCGCTAGCTCGCCCGGTGTAGCGTCCATTCATCGAATGGTTCGGCAGCCGGGTTCGTCCGTTGCGGTCTAGAAGGAGTTTTGGTTGATGCGAGCACTATAAATCAACAAAATGCACACCCAGTGACGGCGGATTAGAGGAGAGAACGGAGGAAGCCTTTTAGTCCGGTTCCTAGCTCGTCCAGGTCCATCCGGACTGCGAGCGAGAGAGGCCCCTCTCTCGTACAACAGCATCTGGCCCCAGATGTTGTGGTACAAATGTTTCGCATTCGGAGCATACGTCCGCCGCTCGGGACGCTCCGATATATAGTCAGTCCGGAGAGACTGTCAAGAAGGCTTCCTCATCCTCATGGTAGCACACACGACCACTCTTGGCTACGTGACCTCGGATATCCAGTCAGCTTCGCCAATCAGAGAATCATCGGCGACCAGGTCACACCATCCGGTAGCCAGGAACACGAGGCCTGCAGACTCCGGACGTTCGCATAAGAAAGTATGCGGGAGTCAACGTACACAGAGCTTCCAGCGGCAAAGCATCGTAAGACCACTACTGCACAGGCCTCGGTGATGGACGTGCTATCCCAAATAGCACAGCTTATCGAAGCATCCCAGCATTGGCAGAATCTCTGTCGCATCATGTATTATCCGACGACGCTGGGTCGGGACGCTCCGCGGAAGCGGGTACGGACGTCCGAAAATTTCATCCGGTCCGACTGGATGCCGAAAGGGATTCGGAGGATTTCGAGCTTTCCCTTTCGGAACAACATCAGCTGCTGTGTATGTCATCTGACTTATCTTCTAGAGGTTCTTTCGTCGGACCAGAATGCTGCGATGCCGGATAAGAAACTGATAGCGTCGGTGGACACAGAAATTTTTGGTTCGGTTCAGGGACATCGTCTCTCAGTTCCGACACAGTCCAATAATGTCACACAACTTTCGAATTATTGAATGACGCTATATATATATTATTTTATGCTTGCTATTAACAAGCATATCTGGTTTCTTGTTCGCAAAGTTACTGAGATGCCTTTCAAAAGTGTGCCTCTGACGTCATAGATAATGAAGAGCTAGCGGCAATAAGTGCTCATGGAATACGTCAATCGCCTAAGAGGTCACTAGTAGGATCGACGGAGTTGACATTCGCTAGCTCACCCGGTGTAGCGTCCATTCATCGAATGGTTCGGCAGTCGGGTTCGTCCGTTGCGGTCTAGGAAGGAGATTTGGGTGATGCGAGCACTATAATAGACTTTAGTACACACCCAGTGACGACGGATTAGAGGACAGATCGGAGGAAGCCTGTTAGTCCGGTTCCTAGCTCGTCCAGGTCCGTCCGGGCTGCGAGCGAGAGGGGTCCCTCTCTCGTACAACAACATATGGGACCGGAGGTTGTGGTACAGTCATTTCGCATTCGGAGCATATGTCCGCCGCTTGGGACGCTCCATTATATTGACAATCCGAGAGACTGTCGATAATGCTTCCTCATCCTCACAGCAGCGCACACGACCGCACATTGGCTACGTGACCTCGAGTATCCGGCCAGCTTCGTCATTCAGTGATTCCACGATGAACAAGTCACTCCATCCGGTAGCCAAGGGAACGAGGCCTATACACTCCGTTCGCTCGCATAATAGAAGTATGCACGGGGTATCGAACACGGAGCTTCCAGCGGCAAAGCACCATAAGACTGCTTCTCCACAGGCCTCAGTGACGGACGTGCTATCCAAAATAGCACAGCTTATCGCAGCATCCCAGCAAACGACAGAATCTCTGTCGGATGAGGAATAATCCGACGACGCTGGGTCGGTTCGCTCCGCTGATGCATCAGGTACGGACGACCGAACACTTCATAGGGTCTGACAGGATGGCGAAAGGGATTCGGACGATTTCGAGCTTTCCCTTTCGGAACAACAGAAGATGCCATACAGTTCTTCTGGCATTATCTTTCAGAAGTTGTTCCGTCGGACTAGAATGCTGCGATGCTGGATAAGAGACTAATATCGTCATTGGACACAGAGTTTTGGATCGGTTCAGGGACATTGTCCCTGACTTGCCGACACAGTCCAATAATGTCATTAGAACATTCGAATTATTTAACAACGCTATATATAAGCTTGCTACCAAGCATGATAATCTAGTTTCTTGTCTGCAATGCTCTATTCTGCCTTTCATCAATTCTAGGGAATAATTTATATTGGCAGAACAGGGCATACCGAGAGTTCCTATGCGTCTTGACGGCGGGACTGAAGACTGGGAATTATCTTTTTCGCTGTCTATGTCAATTCCAACCATGATGTTGGAAACGACAATGATGTCTATTAGACTTAACTTGGACGCTTTATCATACGTAGACCACCTTACTGAGGCGTTATCATTACGTCTTCAAGAGAAAGAATTCCAGGATATGATCCTCAATGTGATTTCTTTCAAGGGCAGTAGTTTTTCCATGTATAACTCCACCCTTCAGTGGCAACCTGGAGTTGGTTAGACGTGATGCAGCCCTAGCTACATCCACGCGCGTGGATAGTAAGGTGAAGAACTCTCTCAGGGTCGCTTCGGTCTCGGAGAAGCTTCTCTTCGACGGCAACCTTTCAGCAATCTATCAATTGCTCGATATACACATTCTCTTGTCTATCAAGTGTAACAAGAGATTCAGACTGTGGCAAACATTCGGTGGTTGACTCAGAGAGTGCCACTGCACCTGCCGGATCCGAGTTTTATGATTATGACGGATGCCAGTCAAACAGGTTGGGGTACAATATTGATCCCAACGGATTCGAAGTGCCGGGGTCTTTGGGTTCCACAGTTTCTAGGCAAGCACTTAACTTCCAGGAAATGATGTTATTTTGGCTTGCACTATGTCATTGGATGAACATTATTCAGAAACGCATGTCCAAATCCTGTCCGGTAATACGACAGTAGTTGCGTATCTCCGGAACCAGGGAGGCACTCATTCGATTCCGTTATTCAATTTAACGGAAAGAATCCTTCTGTTTGTTATAGTACACCAAGTTCTGCTTCGGTCCGTCATATTCCGGGTCGTCTGATTGTATTAGCAGACTCCCTTTCACGTAAGGGTCGCTTGTTGCCGTCAGAATGGACTCTCAACAAACAAGTATTCAATCAGATTTGCTATCAATGGGAGCGCCCAATGATAATTTATTTGCGACACAACTCACTATTCATTTGCAGACGTATGTGTTTGCATGTCCGGATCCCTGAGCTTATGTTGTTAACGCTCTATTGATCTAATAGGATGGAATGATAGGATATGCGTATCCTCCAGCGCTGTTGATTCAGCAAGTATTGCTAAGATAAACATCCACAATACAATTCTGTTGATAGCATCTCTGTCTTCACAGAGACCGTGGGTAAATTTACTCAGGTGTCTATTGTGGGACTTACCGCGAAACTTCCTCCATGAGAGGATCTTCTTTCGCTGGGGAAATCGTGTCAACTTCATCACAACCCGCAAGGTCTTAACCTTCACGTATTCCATTGTGTGGTCCTTCTTGCACGGCAAGCATTGTACAGGACGAGCTATGGATGCGATTTCTTACTATAGGAGAACCTCTTCTTCGCTATACTATGCGGCTAAAGTGGAGGCTCTTCCGTCGTTGGTGTAGGGATCATTATGTTGATATTTTTGATCCCTCCATACTAAACATTGCAACTTTCTAGTATACTTGTTTGACAAGATCAACTGCAGCCTGTTACTATTAAGGTTATAGGTCTATGTTATCTCATACCTATGCACTCTATGATAGTTTACAATTGAGTCTTATGTCTCTTTATCTAAGTCAGTTAGAAACTTTTCGATAAATTGACCTAGAATCCTTAGATTAAATTCCTATATGGAATTTAGCTTCGGTTCTTATTTAGCTAAGTAATCATTTGAGCCTCTGGAAACAGTAGTTTTCAAATTCTGACCTTTTTAGACTGTAATTCTGTTAGTCTTCTCTTACTGAGGAGTCAGTGAGCTTCATGCACTATCGGTGGACGATTCTCACTTTCGTAGTATCGGAAACACTACTTCCTTTACTACTTAGGTTGGATTTTTGGTTAAGAGTCAGGCTCCTAATAGTATCCGGAACCTATTGTTATTAAGGTCCTTCCGTCTTCGTACGGGCATAGGCCTTTACTCTGTCCGGTTAAAGTTTACGTATTTATGAACAGATATCAGTTTATCAGTACGGACGTAAGCTTCTTCTGTCTTTGATGCCTAATAGAAGGACATTATGCTCCATTCTATTGCTAATGGATTCAATTAACTATCGGTACTGCTTATGCTGTATCATTGACTTAGCAGTTTGTGCTTGAGATTTCGGCGCATGAAGTAAGAGCTCTTTATACATCTTGGGCTTACATTAATAGTGTTGCTATTATAGATTTTATGAAGGCTGCTCATTGGGCTCAGCCATCCACATTCATGAATTTTTATCTCAGAAATATTGAGTCTATTTCTGGAGGCCTCCATTGTTAGGTCTATTATCTACTGCTCAGAATGTCATTCACTTAACAGTTGCTACTATAGCTAGGTAGGCTTTCTGTTCCGGCAGTGACTCTGTCCTGCTGCCCTCTTCGCTCTGGGCTATTTGACCCAAGGCAAGGAGAAGGGGGGGGGGGGGGGGGGGGAGGGTGTTCCCTTGGGTCACCTGTTTTATTATGAAAACAAGGGGATACCTCCTCTGGAGTTAGTAATTCTGAGCTGTTACTGGGATGGTTTTTAAGTGATAAGTTTATGTTTTTAAAATTCATTCAGGTCACAGTTTTTAAAGTATAGCTTTTGAATATATCACGTGTCAAATGGGCGTTATTATACAATCCTCAGACACTTTTAAGGAGTATAAAGAGTCTCTATTCTCTAGACTAACTTTATTTATTGGCTTACTTTAAAAATTATTAGTATAAGGATTATACTGGATATTGATAGAGTACATGGATGTTATGATGCTCAATTTTGGAAGGTGTTGTGTCTTTCTAATTTATCATAAATAAGAAAGATACATGTAAGGCCAAATACTCCTTTTCCCCTCGAGGGGATGACTCTATTTTATATAATTGAGCTTATTTGAACTTGCTCTATGTCCTAGGCCCTCCAGCCTTTTTACTATTCAGCTATGTCTGGGTCATTGGTACAGTATAAAAATGTTAAAAAATTTATAGTAATTTATATATTTTTTATACTTACCAATGACCCATACGGGGATGGCCCTCCCAGGAGTTGGGAACTCATACCTCCCCGCTGAGTACATAGCGCTTACCAGGCACTGGTTATAAGAATGATTAATGGCGCCAATTTCGGGACGTCCTTGACACTGCGCATGCGCAGTAGAGGTGAGGTATGGAGGGCCATTCAGGACATGTTTTCTTTGGTTTTAGATGCAAATTTTGGGGATTGGGGGGCAAAATTTGTGTTTGGCCCTATATTTTTAAGAGTTAGCACCAGCTATGTCTGGGTCATTGGTAAGTATAAAAAATATATAAATTACTATAAATTTTTTAACTTTTGGTAAACTACTATAGAACGATGACTTACAGATCAAGTTTCAGTTTCATTCTGATTGCATTATTATTGTGTGAGTTATGGTCCTTGGAAATATGGAAAAGTATGGAAAAAAATATGGAAAAGTGCCAAAATATCAGTTTTCCAGACTTTTTTTGGAAACGCTTCAACGGAATGATTTCATTTTTGGTAACCTACTATAGAACGATGACTTACAGATCAAGTTTCATTTACACTCTGTCCATCAATCCGTCAGTCTGTCAGTCATTTATACTTTAGTTTTCTGGACTTTTTTTGGAAATGCTTCAACCGAATGATTTCATTCTTGGTAACCTACTATAGAACGATGACATATAGATCAAGTTTGAGTTTCATGCTGATTGCATTATTCTTGTGTGAGTTATGGCCCTTGGAAATATGGAAAAGCACCAAAATGTCAGTTTTCCGGACTTTTTTTGGAAACGCTTCAACGGAATGATTTCGTTTTTGGTAACCTACTATAGAACGATGACTTACAGATCAAGTTTGAGTTTCATGCTGATTGCCTTATTCTTGTGTGAGTTATGGCCCTTGGAAATATGGAAAAGCGCCAAAATATCAGTTTTCCGGACTTTTTTTGGAAACGCTTCAACGGAATGATTTAATTTTTGGTAACCTACTATAGAACGATGACTTATAGATCAAGTTTCATTTGCACTCTGTCCATCCGTCAGTCTGTCAGTCAGTCAGTCTGTCAGTCATACTTTAGTTTTCCGGACTTTTTTGGAAATGCTTCAACCGAATGATTTCATTCTTGGTAACCTACTATAGAACGATGACTTACAGATCAAGTTTGAGTTTCATGCTGATATTTGCATTATTCTTGTGTGAGTTATGACCCTTGGAAATATGGATAGGTGCCAAAATATCAGTTTTCCGGACTTTTTTGGAAACGCTTCAACGGAATTCATGCTGATCCCATCTAGGTTATAACATTTGTATAATTATTAATGCCCATTAGTCCGGTAGGGGACATTGTATTGCTTCAGCGATACGTGCGCTCTTGTTATATTTTGTTCTGAATGACTATACCCATTAGTCAATGACTGACTTCAAAATGTATGAGGAAGGTTGCAGTCCCACCCCCCCCCCCCCCCTTCCCTAAAGCATCTACGGTAACAAAAATGCATACATCAACATTTCTGGTTGAAAAGAATAGATCATTGAATGTCATACAAGCTTTTGTTACATCAAATAGGCATTATGGCTCAAGATGGTGCCCAAAATGGTGGTAGAAATTCCGGATTTGGCACATGTCTGCTTTCAATCTGCAGCTGATCCTCATAGAACTTAAAAAATGTGGATGTACTGGGACACCACTGCTCACCAATTGTTCTATTTGTTTAGTTGGAAAATAAAATGCTAACAATGCAGTGATCTAGCCATGGGGCAGGGGGCACACCTACCCTCAAAATCCAACTAAGCTGCTCCCCAACTGAGAGCAGCCCAAAATTATCTTCTGATTTATGTTACAAGATAGTTACATGCAAGTGGTCCTCAGGACAGTCTTAGATTGCATGATTCAGAGTATTTTTTTCAAATATTCTTTCTAGGTAGAGATGTCGTTAAGCAGGTGATCTCTCCCCACCCACAATTATTATTCTGTTTGGGACATTCTCATCTAGATTAGAGTCTTAAAATAACAATTCTCTTTTGCTAGTAATTATGTACTTTCTTGAAAGACTAGATTTGATTCTTGGAATTGTGTCACTCACAGTCATACAAATTGAGATCTGTAGTACCATGTTTGCACTGTTTGGGTCCCAGCATG
Source organism: Pictodentalium vernedei (assembly GCA_031216915.1). Classification (NCBI taxonomy): domain Eukaryota; kingdom Metazoa; phylum Mollusca; class Scaphopoda; order Dentaliida; family Dentaliidae; genus Pictodentalium; species Pictodentalium vernedei. The sequence continues at coordinate 277,418,910 of CM062295.1, read as the reverse complement.
ACCAATTTGGGGTACCGATACAGACTACAGTACGTGTTAATTAAATCGAAAGTTATGTCACGACAACTACATGTATATTTTATTGCATTTTTTAACAAACTTTCACAAAGTTTAACTACAATTCCTACTGTTTAATATCCCCACTACATCATCAAAGCATGCCTTCCATGAAGACATGCCTTGATGATGTGGTTGGAATATTAGTCACCCAGGACTTGCCCCCCTCCTTTCCATTTGGTTATCTTTGCAATGCCCCAAGTCCCAGGAAGGTTCCTGACCTCTTGTTTCTACAAGACTTCTTACCACTTCAAGCCTACTGGGGCTTCCAGAATCTTTGAATAACTGCTGTGCATTGTGCTAGCTGGCTTTGCTAACATTGGAAAAAGATTTGACACATGTATCAAAGGGAGTTATTTGGCACTTTGTTGTGGAGTGGGTGGACATTCATGAACATTTATTCTAGCCAGTTCAGTAGAATCATGAAGAGTCAACAGTCAATTTGCAGCATATGGACCACTAGTGAATTGCCAAAGTCATTTTGAGTCCTCATGTTTCCTCCTCTGGATATGCAAGTAATGGTAAGGATAGATATCTACCCACTTTGTGGAGGAATATCAAATCACTCTGCATGTATTTAGGCTCCTAATTTTAACTATTTCCATTCATCAAAATTATGGTGTAGTGTGCACAAACAAAAAAAATATCTAGCATTGAGCATAAAAGATTAGGTTGACTTTCTGCTTAGTATACAAACCCTTCCACAGGGATTAAGATTTTTCTAATTTTATTCTGAACATTGTGGTTTCAATCATTGCTCAGGCCTGAGAAGTCAAGCAGTATCACTTGTAAGCTTTCATGACAAAGGCACAAGCAGAAATGCTACTAGTGAAGGAGTCCTTGTAAACATACCATGATTTTGAGCATATCACCTTAACACCTCAGGCCCACTTGGTCCTGAATCCTCTGCTACCAAAATTGATAATGAGTCTTACAGAGGATAGGTGTCAGGTCCCTTTCTGGAAGAACTTGTAAGGGGTCTCACAGAGACTACGCAATCCCAACTGAGGGTGGGAGCTCCCAGCACCCCATGGACTTCTCCAGTCTGTGTTTGCCCTACCGAATCTGCTCATGGCATGTCATTGCTAGATGTATTGATGCACCACAAAATTTTAGATTCCTGAACATCTTCCTGGCCACCTCTCTCAGGAAGACACAAAGCCCATGTTGACCTACAGTGACAAGTCATATAGCCTGGGGAGGGCAAATTTCACCAGCCCACCTCCTCCCCCAACTAAGATCAGCCCAAACTTTTCACTGTGTGTATAAAAAGTCCCCCCAACAGCTTCTGATAACATGATTTTGAGCATATTGTTTCAACAATTTCTCCCCGAAAAGGACCTTGACACCAAGTTCTGTCCACATCAGAATTTACCTGGGCTTAGATCACAAGTTGCCTAAGGTGGTAAGGAGTCTTAAAGAGATTGGGAGGCAGTGATGTGCTTTGAGGAGGTGACAAAGGGGTCTCACAGAGACTAACCATGAGCACCCCCCCCCCCCCCATGTCCTTCGTCAGCCCTATTGAATCTGCCTATTGAATCTGGCATGTTACTCGTTAAAAATAAAACAGAAAATGCATTGCTGACTAGTAAATTTTGTATTCCTAGCTTTATCTCTTGTCACCTCTCCCAGGATGGCTCAAATGCCAGGTTGACCAAAGGTGGTAAGTTACTGTGGCACACATCCAATTACAAATTTCATCTGCCATCCCATTCCCCCCCCCCCCCCACCCCACCCCCTCACACAACTTATGAGCCACCCAAAGTTTTCATCTCGACCACATAAAGTTAATTATGTGCAACTGTTCCTCTCAACAGCTTCATATGGCATGATTTTGAGAACATTGTTTCATAAATTTATACTCGAGAGGGACCCTGACACCTGGTCTGCAAAGAATTCATTACCACCTCAGACCTACCTAGACACAGATCCCACACTGCCTAAGGGGATAAAGACTCTTATAAAGACTAGGAAGTTAGGGGCCTTCTTGGAAGAGGTGGAAATGGTCTCACAGTAGACTACCCAACTGTGAGAGGGAACATCCCCCATGCCCTTCTTCAGTCCAGTTTTGCCCTACTGAATCTGCCCAAGGCATATGACTTGCAAAAAGAAAAAAAAAACGAATGATGTGTCTGTGTCTCGCAGATTTTGGTTTACTGGCCAAACCCCCTCAGATCTTGTTCCCAAGATCTAATTGCAAGTCATCATAACTTTTAACAGATAAATTTTGCTGATCATACCTTTTTCTGGAAATTAACAAGTCAAAGACAAAGGCAGCTTAAATGCAGCCATAAACAAAATTGATAATGTATTCAAGAAACACTAGAAAGATTATCTATTTTTCAAGAATGCTTTTCTTAACTTAATACTGCTTGGATGGTACCATACGTCAACCATGCATTGGCTTACCTTTCAGTTACTGCCTGCCCTATTGGAGGCAGTGATCCCCATTTTTGTCCACAATTAAGATGGATCAGATATGCCATACTTTTCTGCCATAAATTTTAATTTTCTTATTTTTTAGTTCTGACGACTCACAGTGTACCCGTTTATAGAAAGTACTTTACAATAGTTCAAATGCCATGTTCAATATTTCTGAACTTGACCAACTTGCGACAAGAAAACATTGTCTCTGTATCCTGGGGCAAAAAGAGTTAAAAATAAGGATTGATTGCAAACTTTTTGACTCAACTTCTGGTAATTTCTGTCACATATTATCAATGATTAATCGATGTGAGCTAGTTCTGAATATGTAAAACAATTCGAAGTAGAACAAATCGCATACCCCGCTCCCCCCACCCTGCCCCCCCCCCCCCCCCCACACACACACACAAATAACATAATGAGTGAAGAAGATGAGAAGATGAATATAAAATAACATGATAAAACCTTTATTATGCCCCCAACCTTCAAAGCAGGATTCAGGGGTATGTAGTTGAAACCTCTGTCCATCCATCTGTCCGTACAAACATTTTGGATTGTAATTTAAAAGCCATCGATCGGATTTGGATCTCCTTTGTCTGATAGACCCGCGTGGGGGAACGGATATGCACAAGGAATGGGTTCCATCCAATTTTTCCCAGAGTTATGGCACTTTTTCACTCTTTCGACTTAGACAATTTTTCACTGTGGCGTTATGACACCGCCAAGGGCATATGCCACGCTTCCCATTGCTGTTGTCTTCTATTTCAAACGACATCATTAAATGAAATAAATACCATTAAGTCTAGTTGTGTCATTGAACTTTCTTCAGATTCACATGATTTAAGGACAAGTGAATGCTCAATTTATATTTTAATTAAAGACAACAAATTGTATTGTCTATTCACTGTTCCATTATTTCATTATAAGTGCATGCATGTCTCCAGTCAAGCCTGGAAATAAGCAATCTGTCATTTGCAGAATGTGATCCCCAGGGGGTGAATTTCCTGATGCTATCCCATATAGTGAGCCAGTTTATCCTCTGGGTTCTGCTTTCTCTTTAGACCTGAGACCTTGATTTAGATTGAGGTTCACAGAGGATAAATTTAGTGATGCTACCCTTCTGTGCAGGGTAGCATTACCAAATTCACACTCTGGGGACCTCATTCTGCAGATTTCTGTCTGCTTATATCCAGGCTTGTCTACAATTGATCTGTTATACCTGAGATGATTATTCAATGGATAATTATGGATTTGTATGTAGTTTTTGTGTCTGGAATGCATGTTATTGTGACTACTGCTAAATATATGTATGTTAATCTTCATTTTCCCATTTAATATTTGATAGAAAGGCACTGGGTTTGACCTTTCAATGACCAACGAACTGAAAAATCTTGTATGGAAACTGAAGACAAAGATAGATATTTATTTCAACAGTATAAATAGAAACATTACAAGTATGATTCAAAGTTGTACAAACATCACTTATCTGTTTACACCGTAGGGAGATTACATAACCAGATTGATTGTCTACCTGTAATCCCCCCAAATATACAATTCTACATCCAGCATCGCATGGTGTTTACAACTTGTATTGGTATTACCAATTAAGCCCCAGAGTAGAGTTCACAACTTGGTGACCGAATTATATTTTCCCAATATGACGAGGGTACCAGAACGAAGTTATGTCAAACGTGTTTATAATTTCACTACTTATTTTATATAGGCCTATGGGTCCTAATATCGTTGTGGCAGTCGGGACAGTAGGGATTGTCGCACTGCACATCTTCATTATAATTAGTTAATAATTTGTCCGTTAAGGCCTTTTTAAACTGATTTCTATTGGTTATTTGCCTAATGGAATCATCCAGCTTATTCCAAATTTTTGGAAACGCGTATATAGGTAGCTTGTCCAAGGTTTTTATTCGAGACCTACTAACATGTAGCATGTCAGACTGTCTTGTTGTCATGTGTTGATGATCTGCGCGCACAGTAAAGAAATCAGCGAAAGATTCGGGAAGTAGGCCATTTTTCCAGTCGAAAACAAAGAGACATGCGTGCAGCGTGAATAAGTCTGTGACTTTCAAAATCTTGTTCCCGGAAAATAATGGATCCGTATGAGAATTATATTTTTTATTGTTGATGATACGGATAGAGCGCTTCTGTACTTTCAGAAGTTTGTTAACCCCTCTAGAATTTCCCCATATGTGGATACCATAGAGGAGATGACACTGAACAAGTGCGTGATACAGAGTTTTCAGAACAGAGTGAGGCAAGGTTTTTTTGACTCTGTTCAACGAGTAATTCGCCCAAGATATTTTAGAACAAATTTTTGAAATATGAGTGTCATAGGATAGATTTTCGTTGATGTAGATGCCAAGAAACTTTAGGGATTTTTCTTCTTCAAGAGGTCCGACACGAGAGATATTTTTATCATCAATACAGACATTCATCTGTTTATGGGAGTTTCTCCGTGTAGAACGGTTAATTATCATATATTTTGTTTTATTGGTGTTAAGTGCAAGCTGATTAGCTGAACACCAATCATATAGTTTTGTTAGTTCATTATTGAAATACTCTTCTGGATACTCATGGGATAGCGAGTCATGTGCCGTCGTATCATCAGCAAACGAAAGAACCTTCAACGACGTTGACTCAGCTATGTCGTTTATGTATAACAGGAATAGAACAGGTCCAAGTATTGAACCCTGAGGAACGCCACAGGTGACTGAGGCAGCATCAGACTTTTGTTTACCATAAGTCACGTATTGTGATCGCCCTGTCAGGTAATTTCTAAACCAATTGTTACATATTCCCCTGAAGCCGTATTTTTCCAGTTTGGTCAACAAGATTTCGTGGTTTATTGTGTCGAATGCTTTAGATAAATCAAGAAAGGCTGCTAAGGTTACGTTCTTACTATCTCTGTTACTTTCGAGTCCAACGCTTTTTAGTAGTTGCAATACAGTGTGTACGGTTGAGTGTTTTTTCCAAAAGCCGTATTGGTTTTGATACAAAATATCGAACTTATTTAGGAATTTCACAATCCTATTACACATGAGTTTTTCCAATACTTTGGAAAATACGGGTAAAATACTTATGGGTCTGTAATTGTTGAAACAGTGTTCATTGCCAGCTTTAAAGATGGGGATTACTTTTGCTACTTTCATTTTATCCGGAATTATGCCTTTGGTAAATGAGTTGTTGATAACGTGAGTTAACGGTGAGGCTACAGTCTATGGTCAATTTGAATAGATTGGTGGAAATTTCATCGCAATCTTCACTATTTTTAGATTTAAATGAATTCGAGACATTTATAATTTCCTGCTCGCTTGTTGGAGTGATGAAGAAATTACGTTCGACACTGTTGCGCATGTATTCAAGGAAATGTTTAGATGGTGTTGCTATAGTTTCACTAGTATGTTTGCCGATATTGGAAAAAAAGGTATTAAATGTCTGGGCGATTTCGGAGGAAGAATCAATTTTCATGTTGTCTTCTGTGACAAAGAATGTCGGCAGTGTCACCGTTCGTTTAGTTTTGTTTATGGATTCATTTAATATTTGCCAACACTTCCGTAAGCTGTTCTGGTTTTCCATCAGTATTTTTCTATAATAGCTTGTTTTACATTGCTTTTTGATCTTATTAAATATTCGACAATAATTTTTGTAATTTTTTATGTTTTGTTCAGTTGGAGACCTCAATTTTTTGCAGTAAAATTTGTGTTTATTATTGGAAGACACAAGGAGGCCTTTAGTCATCCATGGATTTCGTTTCACTAGTCTTTTTCGGTGGCGAACTACGCAGGATGGGAAATGCCTTATTGTATGCGAGCTTGTACATTTCAATAAACTTATCATATGCTAGATTTGGGCAATCAGTTTCGAAAACGCCTGAGAAGTCGCATTGCGCAAGGTACGTTTTGAAAAGTTCAATTGTGCCACGGTTAATTTTACGTTTGTTTGATACGGGCGCTTCCCATTTTTGTTTGGAGAGGGAATCTATAACAAAAGTCCAGAAGTGATCTGAAACATCTGTAATAATTATGCCTGAGCTGGATTTGGGTGATGTACTATTCGAGAAAATGTGATCGATCAGTGTCGCCGAATGGCTTGTTACCCTGGTGGGTTTAGTGATGTGCGGCAAGAAACCATGACTTGTTAGTGTGTTCAGATATTCACTTGTTTTTGTATGTATGCCACATTTTAACAAATCAATGTTGAAATCCCCCAAAAGATATGTCCGCTTGTTTTCATCATTCAGTTTGTCAGTGATCTCACTCAGTTTTTCGAGGAATACGTCAATATCAGCTTTGGGCTGCGTGTTAGGTCTGTAAATTACTCCTACTAATTTCGGAGACTTTTTTGTCAGGACTTCAATAAAAAGAGATTCAATTACATGGGGGACAAATACGGATAAATCCTGTCGCACCCTGTACTCAAGTCCCTCCCTGATGTATAATCCTACCCCTCCATGACCATCATCGCCATCAGGTCTTGAGTGTTTCAGTAGCTGCTGATAGCCATCTAGATGGAAGAAGCACCCAGGAGGAATATGGAAAAGCTCAGAGAGACCGATGATGTCGAAACTATTTTTAAGACTTTGGATATCACATAATAACTCTTGCAGTGGTTCCCAGTGTGCTTTAAGACTTTGACAGTTCAAATGGAATAATGAAAAATTTTCATGATTATTATCGAGGATTGGGGGTATCTCTTGGGGTAAAAAATATTTGCATTCACCAGTAACAGCTTCGAGACGGAAGTCATCCGGGTTTGAGGAGTCATTTCCACTTATTATATAACGAAAATCGTAGTTCACGTTGTTCTGGATCTCGTCTAATGAAATGTTACCCGCCATTATCCCAATTCTGGTCACCAAGTTGGCTCATCATGAAAACATTTCGAATCCCGTAATAGCGAAATGCGACAAGCAGATCGATATACCCAGGGCCACATACTAGTGGTGTACGCTTTGAAGGGAGCTCACTTGTTGGGGAGTCAACTATGTCTATTTTATTGATTTTTCTATTAGATTTTACCGACCTATGCGATGCTGGATGTTTTGTTGAAGTTGAAAAATGAATTGAAAAGTATAAAGAACAAAATATATAAACAAATTTCATTGTGACTTGAGTATTCCGAAGGGTGAAAAATGGAGTGATAAAAGTGTATGATGGTCTAAGGTTTACCCAACTCAGCTGTGACAATTCCTGCAGTCTTTACAAAGGCGATGGTCCACGTGAAATTGGCCGAACCATACGTTGTTTACAAGTGGCACCCAAGGCGTATTATGGTTAGGTCCAATGTGAAGCGTTTGAAACATTACTATTGCAAAGAATGTTTATGGGTTATTTCTTCTGGCTGCAACTAGCAGGGACTATTTCTAACGTCAAGGTACGCTTGAAGCCGTCCAATATGTCTTGAGCGATAGCAATTTACACGCATGGGTGCAGAGGGCCATACTAGGTGGTCACCATAGCACTCCCATACAGAGTAGTCACCTCGTCGCCACGAAAATGCGAAAACTGGCAAAGAGGTGATGTTCGTCTTTTATAGGGACTTGGCACCTGGTGGGGGCGGTGATGGCCAAGGTCGGACAAGTGTGAACTACCCCTGTAACGTATTGGTTCTTGCTGTTCGTAAATTATATGGAACGGGATAAGTAAAGTAGCTGCAAGAAAGAATACTAAGGGTGTCACAGTTGTCAACGGCCGGCGGCACCAATGCTGTGTTTTTTTCTTCTGAAAGAACACAAACACAACTTAAAAAAAAAAAGCCATTTTTCAAAGGGCCCTGAAAATATTGCCTGAGGATGCCAGAGTAGCACCCGGCAGAAATATGATCAGTGAGTTCCAGAGTGTTTAGCATGACAAAAAATTAATTTTGTATGTACTCCAAAACACACCAAGCTGATTTTTCTGCCAGACCAATTATATTAATGTACATACATGTTATACCCCAAATGTGAAATTATACTGTTCATGCAAGGATATAGTGATGGGTGTGGGGGTTGGGTTGGGGGTGCCCCCTTCTAATTTCCCCCCTAAACTGCAATGGTTGAGACTACATGTATCTGTCTCGAAATCTAAAAGCTTGTGAATTCTAAGGTTCCATTCGGAAAATTTGAGGTAACAGTTGAAAAATTCCCAGAGATTTGGATGGGGGTGTGTGGTACAAATGGACTTACCTACCTAAAGTTAGAAATTTGATGGCCAGTCAAGGAGAGGATGGCAGGGAATGCAGTTGAAAGTTTGGAGGTGAACACACCTCACCTCACCACTCCCCCCATCCCCATCCCCAATTCAAGACCCTCTAACTACATCTCCCAGTTCATGAAACAGGCAATTTTTTATTTAGCCTCCTAGTTCATGAACTGGGCATCATCAGATCCCCTACGGAGATCTTCAAAAATTTATACTGCTGCCAAAAACCTCATCAACTGAACAATATTGAGTAAATCCAGTGATATATATAGACTCATTGTTATTGTAGTTTGCTGTTTAATGTTGTCTCATAAAATTATTGGATGCAAGTGATGTGATTGTTTTGTACAAATTTCCCCAAGGGATTGAAGATTTGAGAGATACCAGTGCCAGCAATTGAAAATGAATTTTATTTGTCTTGAATGCACAACAGAGTGAAAGAAGATTTTAGGTAACTGCTGTATATAGTTTGAATGAAGTTAATGAAATTTATGTATATTCTTGTGTCTTAGGATGTCTTAATTTTTTTGTCATGCTATGTTTCTGACCAAAGGTCAGTCCAGGAACATTTTGTTGCATCAGAGTTATCTGTCCATTTGCTCACTTGCACCCACCATTTAAATTTTGTACATCTCTGAAACTTGCTACTGGATTCTGTCCATATTTTGTGTGAAGGCACCTTGAGATATTATCAAGTTGTTTTCACCTTCATTTTTAGCTTAGCTTGACAAAGTCAGGTATGAGCTATTGGGAGGGGCTGTGATCTGTCGTCTCTGTCCATCCATCTGCACATTTGTCCGTCTGTCCACAATTCCTTCAGCACACCCTACAGGCCGCAGCTCTCATCTGATCAGTTCCAAATTTCATACATGGCTTTGGGGCAATGTCTAGATGGGTGCTATTGAGTTTTTCTGAATTTCATCAAAAAACTTGGCTGCCAGTGGCCATCCTGGATTTGGCATATAAATTGTCAATTCCATTGGTACACCCTACAGGCTGCACCTCTCATCCGATCTTTTTCAGATTTCATATGTAGCTTTGGTGTGATGTCTTTACTTTAGAAACTTGATTGAATGACTTGGCATTACTGGAGCTTCCAATTTAGTTCAGTTCCTTCTTGGACAAATTGAGCTGCAGTGTCATTGACACTTTCATTAATATTTGTGAAGGTATTTTAGAGTTGTGTAAAGTGAAAATTGTACAGTCTCCAATAAAACTGCATAGCGGCCTATAATTTGACATGGTTAATGTTACAAAGCAGTTGTATTATGTTTGTTTAACACTTTAATCTGATGCATACGATATCAAAATTTGTTATTTTAGTTATTTTTTGTTCAAATTTTTCAGAAAACTTCAACAAAACCATATCATTTGACCCCCTTGTAACAAGCCTGACACATGATATGGTTTTGTTGAAACTTTTTGAAAATATTTTTTTTCAACCAGTAAATGAAATTGAGGCAGGCAGATTTGACCACTTAATTGGGTACAGGGTTAAATTGTTGTTTTATCTAAAATTCTCTTCACATGGTTGGACATTAGGCTAATCTAATTAACACGCTACACATAAATTTGTACATAAAAGAAAATTTGGTTTCTGTTAGCAAGTACAAAATTCATAAGCAATCATTTAGAAGATCAGTCCTAATTTACTCCAACATCCCCACAGGGCTGTTGGAGTAAATTATTACTGAACCTACCTACAAATATATAATGGATTTGCCCAATCTCTATGGTCATTTTTGAGTGTGGAAATCCCATTGATGAACTCATTGTTGAAAAGGTTAAAAAAAATACCCGTGGTTGGACATTGAAATATTAATTAGAAGTCAGTGGAGATTTGGACTTTTTATGCCCCCGACTTAGGTCGGTTGGCATATAGTGATTGAAGCGTGAAGTGTGCGTGTGTCCATCTGTCTGTCTGTGTGTGTGTCCGAACCAATAACTCGAAAATGGTTAGGGCCCGTCATCAAACTTCACACAATTATAAAGGACCATGGGAGGATGTGTCACACACCATAGCCGGGTTCGTATCTTCAAGGTCAAGGTCACATTTCAAGGTCACACTAAAAATTGGTCAATATTCGTGTCTCAGCCATAACTCAGAAACGAATCATAGTACAATTGTTAAACTTTTTACAAATGTTAAGGACAATCAGAAGGTGTGTCGTGTATAATAGTTTCTGCCGCATCTGCAAGGTGGAGGTCACAATTGACCTTCATATGTTCAGGGTCACAAATCGTGTCTCAAGCATAACTCCAAAACTGTTAGGGCTACAATCATCTAACATCACTCAATTATAAAGGACAATGGGTGGATGTGTCACGCACCACAGCCATGTCTGTAAGGTCAAGGTCACATTTTAAGGTCACACTGAACACGATTAGGGCCACAGTCATCAAACTTCACACAATTATAAAGGACCATGGGAGGATGTGTCACACACCATAGCCGGGTTCGTACCTTCAAGGTGAAGGTCACATTTCAAGGTCACACTAAAAATCGGTCAATATTCGTGTCTCAGCCATAACTCAGAAACGAATCATAATACAATTGTTAAACTTTTTACAATTATAATGTCAGTCAGAAGGTGTGTCGCGTATAATAGTTTTCTCCGCATCTGCAAGGTGAAGGTCACAAGGGGGGGGGGGAGGGGGCGCATGTGTTACCTTAGTAACATTCTTCTTGTTTCAATACAGTTTCAGATTTATTCTAGGGGCTTTGAACTCATTAATAGTTTTGTTATGATGTCAAAACAAGTGCCCTAACATGTTAGATGATGTAATTTCCATTCCCATATAACTTAAAAAAACACAGTAAAACCTAAAAAAGTTAAAAATCTGTTTCTCAGGCCCTCCTGCATGGTCCTTTTGGCTGCCGCATGCTCTCTTTTTATACCCAATGCAAACTTCAAAAAACAAAAATTGAATGCTTTATGTCTGATATTTTACCCAAGTTAATAAAAACGATAAATTTGTCTTTTGAGTGCAACAAGGCTTTGCAATGCTTTAACACTGCATAGCCTTCTTGCACTCAAAGAATGAAATACACCACCACCTATGCTATTCTGTAGATTTTGAGACCTAAAATATGAAACAAACCAAGAACATGAACTTTTGATGGCAAAGAAACAATTACAAAAATAAAAAATAGAATAAAAAACTGCCTGTCCAAATGCAATTGTACAAAAATGCTCTGAGAAACAGAAAATCTACTTTATGGGGTCTAATTTGTAATTTTTCCACTATCATACCTTGTGAACATGTATGTTACCCTCTCATAGTTGGCATAATACTGATGAGTAATTTTCACCCTAGAGTCACAAGATATACCACAGATGGCCACAAAATGGTAGTGAAAGGTTTACAACTTATTGTTAGCTTGTTGAACAGAACACTGTAGTCTCTCTGCCAGTGAAGATCCCATGAAATTGGTAGTGCATGTAAATGGATAGTTATCATTTGATGTGTATAACAAAATTTAGCAGGGTGAAAAATGCTGAAAAATAACATTCACACTTGACGTAATAAAATCAGTAATTATTATCAATTCATTGTGCACTACCTTCATGTCAATACTAATTTAGACAGTCTGTAAGGGAGCACAGTAAACTTGAAACAGATTGTAAACCGTAGCCGGTTGCTAAGGCCATACTAAAAAATATCCTAGATTATCATCCCTGCACGACTCAACATTTTGAGCCTGCCCCATATTTTTTTTATTCCCGTATTCTATCGGGTCTGTGTGCAGACAGGCATTAAGTCCAATAAATGGTACAAAGATAAACGGTACGTTTTTATATCTTCACATTTTATGACATCTCAAAAAGTAGTATTGACTTCCTGTTTGCGATTTGTTGATGTTTCTAATTAATCTTTCGTCAGAGGTTTGGAAATAATCTTTAATATTTCCACTTGAAAATGATGTTTGTAATTTTATCAAGCACAACAAACAATGTCAAAACACTTAAATTGGTATGGGTGCGCAGTATCAAACATGCTGCATTTGGCAGAAATTTACAATAAATTTCTTGGTGGTGAAATTGATGGTGAGGCTCCGATTGACAACCTGACTTCGGTTATCACCATTTCAGTGGGTAAAACTAAAACTGTCTTGACACTGTTGAACCCTAATACCACAGTGGGAGTCTGTATATCATTTCTTGGACCGTTCATTTAGTTTAACCTCAATTCTGACAGTGAAAATGAGAGCAAAAATGAAGCAAATTCTGATGCATGCAGCATTATTCTATCAAACTTGTACAATAGTTATTGTCCTTGTCCATGCTGTTTTTGATATGAACACACTGCCATATACTGCGGACATACAGAACGGCATGGAGACAGATTTTAGACTATTGCTCAATCTTGATTTACTTGACATGTGCATATTCACTGCTGACAAAATGTCGGCTCATAAATAAAAAATTAAAATTAAAATTTACCCCCAGAGCCAATTTGGAAAAAAATTTATGATAATCAAGGAATTTTTTTATTATGGCCTAATGGCTAATTTTAGTCACTAGCACGCATGGACCAGCAAGCATGCACTGAAGTTCTGTGCATGACGTCATTTTGTCTTCCTGGAAATCTGTTTACATTTCATTGGTGTTCCGCCTTAAAATATAAATCCAAAAGGGTCGAAAATCATTCTTATAATTTTTATGTATTGATAATATGTAATAATAATAACATGATTTTTCTCGGGCATCATTTAACTCCATTACTGGACCTCCATCAGTGATTAGCAGCCCCATGCCCATTTGCAGCTCTCGGCTATCGCCTCAGGCCTCTGATGACTGCTGGGCTGCAAATCAGATGGCGGTCCAGTAATGGAGCCCAACCCCCTCGAAAACCATGTTATTGTATAATTCATCCAAAGCTGCAAAGCTTGTCATTAATATTTCATTGTTAAATATTTATCTAATGTAACCGGTCAGTGCTGGTAAAGAAAATCACCCTTCAATTTAAATATTTTTTTCAATTTTCACCCACCACTTATCATTGGGTTGAGCTAATTCCACATTAGTTAACGTTTGGAGGTAGAAAATGAAAATACACAGTTATTGATTGAAGAACTCTTTTTATCCACATGTTCTAAGCATATAATTAATTCCCTTCTGGAATGGGCAATAAAGTGTAATACAGTTTTTAATGCCACCGGCAATTTAATCCAACTTCCCCCTTTTTATCCCCTTTTTTACGCCCGTTTTGAAGAACTACAGGTTGAGTTCAAATTGGGGCTTGGTTCGATGATTTTTACAAGAGTTATGGGCTTTTCAACTCAGAAATTGCACATTTCCATCAACATTTGGGTTTCTGGATGATAACTTGAGTTTGGATTAATAGATCAGGACTAAACTTGGTTTGTACCTCAGTTATATCAAAATAAAGGTTAGGCTCGAATTGGGGTTTGGTCTGATGATTTCTATAAGAGTTATGGGCCTTTTTCGAATTAGAAATTGCCTATTTCTGTCAACATTCTGATTACCGGTCGATAACTTTAGTTCTGCTTATTTGACCTGAACCAAATTGGCATGTGACTCAGTTGTACCAAACTACAGGTCAGGTTTGAATTTGGATTCAGTACAAATTTTGCTTGAGGTATGGACCTTTTCCGACTTGGAGCATTTTCAACTTGGAGCATTTCTCGCCGGGCGTATTATGCAATGCCAGGCGTAGCTCTACAAAATGTGTTGTTTCTATACTTGCAACGAATTCTGTGAGAGAACGTTTCATCCTTTGTAGGCTGAGATTTTTTCACATCGTCATAAAATTCATAATTGTGTTATTACCAGTGTAAATTCCATTCAGAACTTTCCGGGTATAGACGCCTCAACTATAACTCATAAAACAACAAAAATCATTGTTATTGACTCTTTGAAAATACGTCCGTTGTGTATTGATTTTCAACCGAATCGTAAATTGAACATACAACTTAAATTGAAATGAATGAAACAGAAACAAACATGTAGATATAAGTGAAATATTTATAATAAAAAGACTCTTTTATTTCGTTTAATTCATCCGAAGCCACTTTAGTGGCTTTACACTGTATGCATTAACTTCATGTTTGCTCAACAGAAGAAAAAAAATTATTGGAAATTGTTTGGTTACGTTTATTGGAGAATGCCAGTTGGCACTCTGCAATAAATTATAACAAAACAATTATTTATGAACAAAGTTTTGCTAAACTAAGGCTCTTCTTGCTGGTAGCTGGGTATCTTTGAAAAAAAAAATACCCATGTTTCAAATCACCTTTGATAAATAATTTAGCACTCAACCACTTAAACTGTCAGAAACAATATGACCGTGGCTGTTGAAAATATTAAACCCCACTAAATAATAAGAGACACAGAATTTCAACCGGACTGAGCTGGTTCTTGATCTGATCCAAATTCTGTCTGTTTTCCTCCACTCAACATTGTAGAAGCATATAAGCAGTAAAAGAAACATGCAAACATTGCATTTCAAATGTCATTTTTGTTTGTTTTTCTTTATTTGATATTGATTTTTCTAGAGAAGAAATGGTTAAGGGGTTTTCTTGATCGATTAATCACATGGATTAACCTTGGTTGACCAATTAATCACTTGTCCAAATAGATATCTGAATAATTGCCATAACGTTGATGATTTACAGCATGAACCCTTTACCCAACGTTACAATCAAAGCTGACTGCATTGAGCTCATTCCAATGAGGGGTCATAAGCTATGTTTTTGAGACAAAAATTGAAAATTTGTTGTAATTCATGAATTTATTTTGCAAGTATCGTCTGCTATAAGCAATGGGTAAAGGGTTAAGAATGTCCATTTCCAGCTGCTGATACAGTATGACGATCATTCAAGTAACTTGCATGCTTTACTCTGTCTCATATAATTGATGTGAGTCAGTGTGACAATGTCTGCCTGTTTTGGAGCAAGTTTGTTCCTTTGTTGACCCATATAATACAGTAGTTCAAAAGTAACGGTTAATCAAACAATTACTTTTTGGATCGATCAAGATGTTGATCATTGATTAATCAATTAACCATTTCAGCTCTAGATTTTTCAATGCTTTATTCATCAAATCTCGATCCACTGGTGTAAATGTGTTGTGACCGGTTTGCAATCTGATTGAGAAAGAAACCTCTCTTGTGATCACAGTACTGTAAACATTGTTCTTAACTCTTTACTCTCCAAGTGGGAACCCTGTCAAGTGGAGGAGTCCTTGTTCACTGTGGTAAACAAACTCTCACTTTACTGGTAAAATAGGAGGACCTGGTCACCATTGCCTGAAGTGAAAGTCCACTAAAATGAGCAACATGGGTATAAACAATTGGCTGGACTTGACTTTATATCCACATTGCGATCACAATTAGCCATTGTGTAGAAACTTGTGAACTTAAACACCAATAAATAAATAATTGCGTATACACAAACATATTTAACCCCTGCACACTGATGTAAAACTACCAAAATTTCAAGCAGCAAATTTTTTCTGTAATGCAACTAGGAATTTAACCAATTCAATGTTGTTTGACAGAGCATCATGAGCCTGTCAAACCAAGAGGCCTGCATCGTCAAGCGATGCTAACTAATCCCCCCTGCATGCTCAATTGCCTAATTGACATGGGAAGGTGGGGGGGGGGGGGGGGGGTGTTATAGGAGTCAAATTTTTTGTCTCCAAGTAATCACTCTAAATCCTTCAAAATGCATTTGAGATCAAAGAAAAAAATTGCCTCATTGATCTATTTGGCATCAGTACATCCAGTCCATCATATCTTGTTTGATGGGGCTCCTTCAAACAAGATGTAACAGAATAAAAGCACAATTTGTCTCTAGAATACAGAAAAGTTACCAGATCCTTGTTAATTGAATAATTTTCACTGGCAAAGTGGCTATTCAGTTAAAAGGGTACCCACTGTATTGGATAAAGAGTTAAGGTAAAATTCAATTTTTAGAATTTTTAAGGAATAGATAATGAAACTGTCATCTCATAATTATGTTGTGTACAAGGTTAATTTGTTATTGTCAAGTCAGTTTGTGAAGTTCAATTTTTTCTGTTTTTTCATTAAAAAGAAATGAGTACTGTCTTACAAAAAACTTCTAGTTTTGGGGTTTTTGTTTGGTTAACAACATTGAATTACAGAATCAAAGAAAATGATTTTGTTATTAACTTCTTAAGTGCAAGAAACCACTATCATGGCTTTTAAAAAAGTGTTGGAAGCCATTTTAGTGGCTTTCCACAGCATATATCAGCTTGACTTGAAATAAATGGTTACAGGAAATTAATTTGTTACAATTTATTGGAGAGTGCCTACCAAAATAGAAATGGATCTCTCCATAAACAAAATAAAAATAGTCACCTTCCTCTCATAACCACAGAACAAGCATACCAGCACCTAGTTTTACCAATTCAATCTTATTTGACAGAAGTTAGGCCTCACAAAATAGATCTTCTGTTTTTCAGGCCATTTTTAGCTCAACTTTGGCGAAGCCAAATTTGAGCTTATGCCTTGGCCAGTCGTTCGTCTATCCATCAACAATTCAATATGACTCGGGCTAGAGGCCGTATTTATGAACCGATCTTTACAAAACTTCTTGGGTACCTTTGTTATGACCGTGGGATGAGAACGAGTGTTTTTGGGATCGATCCGAAATTCAAGTTGGCCACTGGCGGCCATTTTGTACAGACTTAGGTGAAATCAGCTTTTTGCGCAGAACTTCCATATGAAAGCGCTGATTTGAATAATTTTTTGTCTGAATGTTTAGTACCATGGGATACATCACATATAATACAGGTTTTTTTCTCGTACGTAAATTATGCAAATTAGATTAACTTTGATGTATTTAGTGTTACTTTCAGCACTGTAAGTGCAAATGCCAATACGGCTTGGGCTAGAGGCCGTATTTATAAACCGGTCTTTACGAAACTTCTTGGGTACCTTCGGTATCATCGTGGGACGAGAACGAATGTTTTTGGGTGCGGTCCAAAATTCAAGATGGCCGATGGCAGCCATTTTGTACAAAATTAGGTGCAATCAGATTTTTGCACAGAACTTCCATATGAAAGTGCTGATTTGAAAAAAATTTTGTGTGAATGTTTAGTACCATGGGATACATCACATATAATACGGGATTTTTTCTCTTGCAGAAATTATGCAAATTAGATGAACTTTGATTTTTTCAGTGCTACTTACACACAGTAAGTACATGTCAATACGGCTCAGGCTAGAGGCTGTATTTATCAACCGATCTTCACGAAACTTCTTGGGTACCTCTGTTATCACCTTGGGACGAGAACGAGTGTTTCTGAGTGCGGTCCAAAATTCAAGATGGCTGCTAGTGGCCATTTTGTACCGAAATTAGGTCTAATCAGTCTTTTGTACACAACTTCTATATGGCTCAGGCTAGAGGCCTTATTTATGAACCGATCTTTACGAAACTTCATGGGTACCTTTGTTATCACCGTGGGATGAGAACGAGTGTTTTTGGGTGTGGTCTGAAATTCAAGATGGCCACCAGCAGCCATTTTGTACCAAAATTAGTGCAATCAGTCTTTTGTACAGAATTTCTGTATGAAAGTTCTGATTTGAATAAATTTTTGTATGAATGTTTAGTAAAATGGAATACATCACATACAGTACAGTTTTTTTTCTCGTGCAGAAATTATGCAAATTACATGAATTTTTATTTATTTAGTGCTTCTTATACACTGTAAGTGCACATGTCAATACGGCTCAGGCTAGAGGCTGTATTTATCAACCGATCTTCACGAAACTTCTTGGGTACCTTTGTTATCACCTTGGGACAAGAACGAGTGTTTCTGAGTGCAGTCCGAAATTCAAGATGGCTGCCAGTGGCCATTTTGTACCGAAATTGGGTCCAATCACTTTTTTGTCACAACTTCTATACAGCTTGTATTTATGAACTTATCTTCACTAAACTTCTTGGGTACCTTTGTTTTCACCTTGGGACAGGAATGAGTGTGTTTTGGGGTGCCTTTGTTAGTCCCTTACCGGCATCGCCGGAGGAGACTATAGGTTTGCACTCCGTCCATCCGTCAGTCTGTCAGTCACACTTTAGTTTTCCGGAGTTTTTTTGGAAACGCCTCAATGGAATGATTTCATTTTTGGTAAACTACTATAGAACGATGACTTACAGATCAAGTTTGAGTTTCATGCTGATTGCATTATTCTTGTGTGAGTTACGACCCTTGGAAATATGGAAAAGCACCAAAATATCAGTTTTCCGGAGTTTTTTTGGAAACGCTTCAACGGAATGATTTCATTTTTGGTAAACTACTATAGAACGATGACTTACAGATCAAGTTTGAGTTTCATGCTGATTGCATTATTCTTGTGTGAGTTATGGCCCTTGGAAATATGGAAAAGCAGCAAAATTTCAGTTTTCCGGACTTTTTTTGGAAACGCTTCAACGGAGTGATTTCATTTTTGGTAACCTTCTATAGAAGGATGACTTACAGATCAAGTTTGAGCTTCATGCTGATTGCGTTATTCTTGTGTGAGTTATTGCCCTTGGAAACATGGAAAAGCGCCAAAATATCAGTTTTCTGGACTTTTTCTGGAAACGCTTCAACGGAATGATTTCATTTTTGGTAACCTTCTATAGAACGATGACTTACAGATCACGTTTCATTTACACTCTGTCCATCCATCCGTCAGTCTGTCAGTCAGTCTGTCGGTTATACTTTAGTTTTCCGGACTTTTTTTGGAAACGCTTCAATGGAATGATTTCATTTTTGGTAACCTACTATAGAACGATGACTTACAGATCAAGTTTCATTTGTACTCTATCCATCCGTCAGTCTGTCAGTCAGTCTGTCAGTCATACTTTAGTTTTCTGTATTTTTTTGGAAATGCTTCAACCGAATGATTTCATTTTTGGTAACCTACTATAGAATGATGACTTACAGATCAAGTTTGAGTTTCATGCTGATTGCATTATTCTTGTGTGAGTTATGGCCCTTGGAAATATGGAAAAGCGCCAAAATATCATTTTTGAAGACTTTTTTTGGAAATGCTTCAATGGAATTCATGCTGATCACATCTAGGTTATAACATTTGTATAATTATTAATGCTCATTAGTCCGATAGGGGACATTGTATTGCTTCAACGATACAAGCGCTCTTGTTATCACTGTGCTATGAGAACATTTTGGAGTTCAGTCAGACCCACTCTGGGACTCAAAGATTTCTTTTCTAGTTTAGCATCTGTCTGTCACTCACCTTTACAATACTTTACCTATACATTTGTTACAGGCTACGGTCAGTATTTATGTACAGACCGTTACAATACTTTATATGTACCTTTGTTATCAGGTCATTACCTAGATTTTTGTCATTGCTGTGTCACATACTATACATGTACATGTCTTGACAAGTTGAGCTACAGTGTCATTGACACTTTCATTTGTAAAATTGCATGCAGGCGGCCGTTTTTTTTTATTTTTGTAAAAAAAAATTGTTTTAGAAATAGCATGGGTGGTGGTCTATTACATCCCTTGATTACAAGAAGGCTTTGCAATGCTAAAGCTTTGCAAAGCCTTCTTGCACTCAAGGGACAATTAAGGCACTCTCCAATAAATTGTAACAAATGAACTATTGATGAACAGAATCTTGCTAAACCGAGGCTTCCCTTGTTGGGAGCAAGACATCTTTGAAAAAAAGTACCCACGTTATAAACTGCATTTGTAAAATCAGCTCTCTTATCAGTTAAAATTAAACAGGAGATATATGAAAGGGAAATTTATTTATTGGTGTTTAAGGTCACATACTTATGCACAATGGCTAATCATGACCATGACAGTTTTATGGGTGGAGGAAGCCGGAGTACCCGGAGAGAACCACCGAGCATTGACGAGCAACTGCCAGCTCAACATTCTAACTCTGTTCAAACTCTGTTTAAGCAGGGTTACAGCGATTGAAGACATGTGCACCATCGACGTGCAGTATGCCTTAGTACATGGCGTCATCGTGCCCCCATGTAGGCAACTGGGATAACGTGCCTTGCCCAAGGACACAATGCGGGTCGTCTCGGACAGGGATCGTACTCGGGACCTCTTGCATAGAAGTCCAGCAGTCTACCACTGAGCCAACACGCTCACACATGAAAGGGAAAGAATGCTAGTCAAATGAAGAAATCTTTGAAAAAAAGTACCCACGTTACACATCGCCTTTGTAAAATCACCACTCTTATCAGTTAAAATAAGACAGGAGATATATGAAAGGGAAAGAATACTAATCAAATGTCTTGTGTCATCTGTTTGATATGAATCACCATTAACCCTTTGCACACCAGCTTTTTGAACTTGTAAAATTGATTAAAATATTTGGTTGTATATGTACGTGCGTATATGCAGAAGCACGTGGAAATGTCTGCATGGGCATACATACCATTCTTTTCTAGGGGCAGGGTGGTGCTTAATGTATAATGACCAATCAGTGATCAAAATGTGTCTCATAAGCCTTCAAAGGCTGGGTTTCATACAAATATTCTGTAATCATTCTATGTGTATCGAAATGTGACACTTAAATAAACTAGAGATGTTTTGTCGCCTGGTATACCCCCACTGTGGCATACCGCCTAATGTGGGTGACTGAAAAGGGGTTTCAATTTTTCTGCGTGAAAAAAATCCAATATGGCCACCAGTCGGCCATCTTGAATCCGGCAATCGGGGAAAAAGATTATGTCCTCCTCATCATGTTGATCATTTGGTGATGTTTCATGAAAATGCTGCTAAAACTGTGGAAGTAGTTTGCTCCACAAGTATTTTGCAAAATCCAATATGGCCTCCAGTTGGCCATCTTGAATCCGATCTGGAAAAAATTTATGTCACGCACTGCTCCTCATCATGTTGTTCAATTTATATTGAGTTTCATGAAAATGAGCAAAAACTGTAGAAGTAGTTCGCTCCACAAGTATTTTGCAAAATCCAATATGGTCGCCAGTCGGCCATCTTGAATCCGATCGGAAAAAATTTATGTCACGCACTTCCCCTCATCATGTTGATCATTTTTGTGAAGTTTTACAAAAATGCGCCTAAAACTGTGGAAGTAGTTTGCTCCACAAATTTACATGTGCAACCGACTGACGACAACAGACCGACCAATGGACAAGTTGACTCCTATATACTCCCCAAACTTTGTTTTGTGGCGGTATAAATATCCTACTACTACTACCACCAATGTCAAAATGTTAAGCTGCATATTTTTCCTATAATGCAACTAGCAATCTGGATATAATTTGGGGTGTATTGGATGTAGGTAGGTTGGGTAAGAAAACGCATCGTTTGATATGTGAGGCTAAAATTGTCAGGAGTTTCAGAGGATATCACAAAGAATTTCATGTGTGATATATTTTTGCATTAAAAGAAGGAATCTTGGTATGCTTATGTGTTCTAAATTTCAGGCATTCAAAAATATAGAACCTTAGTGAGCACGCTCACATACCCCACGCGCCCCAACATTTCAAGCCCTAATCATTTTTTAAAAATAAACATAGATTCTAGGAATACTGCAGAAAACAGTGTTCTGTAGTTTCAACGGTATTGAAAGAATTCAAGTAGAGAAAAAGCCCGGAAAACTGTAATTTTGATGAACTTTTCAAAGTCTATGGGGCCGTAATTTTGGTAAAAAACAGTGGAGCGGAACAAAACCCAAACTTGTTCTGTAGGCCACCATGTTAGACTAACATATCAAAAATCAGCTCAATATCTGGAAGCGTGTAGGAAAAAAGTCTGGAAAACTGTTATTTTAATGCATTTTTCAGAGTCCAAGGGTCGTAATTTCGGTAAAAATCAGTGGAGCGGAACAAAACGCAGACTTGTTCTGTAGGCCACCATGTTAGACTAACATACCAATGAAAGTGTCAATGACACTGTAGCTCAACTTGACAAACTTGAACTTGGTAAGTTATAAATGAAATGGCAAAATTGAAGATCATTGGTACCAATGTCATTTTTTTTTGCCAGTGGCAACATTTTTTGACAGAAACCAAAGAAAATCGATAGCTCCCATCTAGAGGCCTTCCCAAACAAGCATGCCAGGTTTCAAAGCAATCCGATCATAAATGTACCCTGTAGGGTGTACAAAAGGGAAATATTGTGGTCTGACTCAACTAAGTTCTAAGAATGTTGGCCGTGGCAACATTTTTTGACAGAAATTGAAGAAAATACATAGCTCCCATCTAGAGGTCTCCCCAAACAAGCATACCAGGTTTCAAAGCAATCAAATCATAAATGTGCCCTGTAGGGTGTGCCAAAGGGAAATATTGTGGTCTGACTAAACTGAGTTCTAAAAACGTTGGCTGCGGCAACATTTTTTAACGGAAATTGAAGAAAATTGATAGCTCCCATCTGGAGGTCACCCCAAACAAGCATGCCAGGTTTCAAAGCAATCCGATCATAAGTGTACCTTGTAGGGTGTGCCAATGGGAAATATTGAGTCTTCTGACTAAACTAAGTTCTAAGAATGTTGGCTGCGGCAACATTTTTTGACAGAAATTGAAGAAAATCGATAGCTCCCATCTAGAGGTATCCTCAAACAAGCATACCAGGTTTCAAAGCAATCTGATCATAAATGGGCCCTGTAGGGTGTGCCAAAGGGAAATATTGAGGTCTGACTAAACTAAGTTCTACGAACGTTGGCCGTGGCAACATTTTTTGCCGGAAATTGAAGAAAATCGATAGCTCCCATCTAGAGGTCACCCTAAATAAGCATACCACATTTCAAAGCAATCAAATCATAAATGTGCCCTGTAGGGTGTACCGAAGGGAAATATTGAGGTCTTTTGACTAAACTAAGTTCTAAGAACGTTGGCCGCGGCAACATTTTTTGACGGAAATTGAAGAAAATTGATAGCTCCCATCTAGAGGTCACCCTAAATAAACATACCACATTTCAAAGCAATCAAATCATAAATGTGCCCTGCAGGGTGTGCCAAAGGGAAATATTGTGGTTTGACTAAACTAAGTTCTAAGAACGTTGGCCGCGGCAACATTTTTTGACGGAAATTGAAGAAAATCGATAGCTCCCATCTAGAGGTCACCCTAAACAAGCATGCCAGGTTTCAAAGCAATCCTATCATAAATGTACCCTGTAGGGTGTGCCAAAGAGAAATATTGAGTCTTCTGACTAAACTAAGTTCTAAGAACTTTGGCCGCGGCAACATTTTTTGACAGAAATTGAAGAAAATAAAAAGCTCCCATCTAGAGGTCTACCCAAACAAGCATACCTGGTTTCAAAGCAATCTGATCATAAATGGGCCCTGTAGGGTGTGCCAAAGGGAAATATTGAGGTCTGACTAAACTAAGTTCTACGAACGTTGGCCGTGGCAACATTTTTTGCCGGAAATTGAAGAACATCGATAGCTCCCATCTAGAGGTCACCCTAAATAAGCATACCAGGTTTCAAAGCAATCAAATCATAAATGTGCCCTGTAGGGTGTGCCAAAGGAAATATTGTGGTTTGACTAAATTAAGTTCTAAGAACGTTGGTCGCGGCAACATTTTTTGACGGAAATTGAAGAAAATCGATAGCTCCCATCTAGAGGTCACCCCAAACAAGCATACCAAGTTTCAAAGTAATCTGATCATAAATGCGACCTGTGAGGTGTGCCAAAGGAAATTGTGGACGTATGTACTAACGTACTAACGTACGTACGTACGTACGCCGACGGACGAGAAGTGATGACAATAGCTCAGCTTGACTTTGTCAAGTTGAGCTAAAAATCATCTCAATATCTGGAAGCGTGTAGGAAAAAAGTCTGCAAAACTGTAATTTTGATGAACTTTTCAAATTTCAAGGGCCGTAATTTCGGTAAAAATCAGTGGAGCGGAAGAAAATGCAAACTTGATCTCTAGGCCACCATGTTAGAATAACATACCAAAAATCAGCTCAATATCTGGAAGCGTGTAGAAAAAAAGTCTGGAAAACTGTAATTTTTATGAATTTTTCAGAGTCCAAGGGCCGTAATTTCGGTAAAAATCAGTGGAGTGGAAAAAAATGCAAACTTGATATGTATGCCACCATGTTAGACTCACATACCAAAAATCAGCTCAATATCTGGAAGCGTGTAGAAAAAAAGTTCGGAAAACAAGTAGGACTGACTGACGGACTGACGGACGGACCAGTCAAAAACATTATACCCCTGCAACTTCGTTGCGTGGGGTATAACAAGAAGATTTGTCATTTTGAAGGCGAGTTGGACTGAACAAACTTGAATCTTTGGGCAAAAACCAAAATACAAATGCATCTCTCCATAAACAAAACAAAAATAGTCGCCTTTCTCTTGAAAACCACAGAACAAGCATACCAGCACCTAGTTTTGCCAATTCAATCTTATTTGACAGAGGTTAGGCCTCACAAAGTAGATCTTCTATTTTTCAGGCCATTTTTTGTAAAATTGCATGGAGGCAGGTGGTTTTTTATTTTATTTTTAGTCAAGTTGTGACGAAGTTAAACTCGACTTGTAGTTTGATGAATGGCGGGCGGGCGGGCGGGCGGGCGGGCGGGCGGCGTAAACAATTGGTTTCCAGATGATAACTTGATAATGGTTCAACCCATGTTCATGAAACTTCATAGGTAGGTTGGGATCGGTGAGAGGAAGAACCCTATTAATTTTGGACTTGTTTATCAAAGGTCAAGGTCACAGTGACCTTGAACATAGTAAATTGTAAACAATTGGTTTCCGGATGATAACTTGACTATGGTTCAACCCACATTCATGAAACTTCATATGTAGGTTGGCCTTCGTGAGAAGAAGAACCTTATTTATTTTGGACTCACTAGGTCAAAGGTCAAGGTCACAGTGACCCTGAACACAGTAAATCATAAACAATTGGTTTCTGGATGATAACTTGATAATGGTTTGACCCATGTTCATGAAACTTCATAGGTTGGTATCAGTGAGAGGAAGAACCCTATTTATTTTGGACTTGCTGGGTGAAAGGTTAAGGTCACAGTGACCTTCAACATAGTAAATCGTAAACAATTGGTTTCCGGATGATAACTTGATAATGGTTTGACCCACATTCATGAAACTTCATAGGTAGGTTGTCCTAGGTGAGTGGAAGACCCCTATTTATTTTGGACTCACTATGTCAAAGGCCAAGGTCACAGTGACCTTGAACATAATAAATCGTAAACAATTGGTTTCCAGATGATAATTTGACAATGGTTCCACCCATGTTCATGAAACTTCATAGGTAGGTTGGCATTGGTGCAAGAAAGAGCCCTATTTATTTCGGAATCCCTAGGTCAAAGGTCAATGTCACAGTGACCCTCCACATAGTAAATTGTAAACAACTGGTTTCCGGACGATAAGTTGATAATGATTAAACCCACTTTTGTGCTGTCACAACTCGACATTGGATTGGTGATCCTATCAGCATTTTTTATTTTTGTAAAAAAAAATTGTTTTAGAAATAGCATGGGTGGTGGTCTTTTACATCCCTTGAATACAAGAAGGCTTTGCAATGCTAAAGCATTGCAAAGCCTTTCACTCAAGGGACAATTTTATAAACTGGGGTAAAATATCACATAAACCATTTGATTTTGATTTTTATGTGTACCCATAATGCCGGCATCCGGGGTGACCATCCGTCGTTCGTCCATCCTTTGTCCGTCTGTCTGTCTGTCCGTCCGTCTGTCTGTCCGTCCGGCGTCCGTATCCATTTCTTTGGCATTCGATAACTTGAAAAATATTGCTTGGATTGTCAAGTTACTTTATATATTTGGGTTCAGGTTACTGATGTGCCGAGCTCTATAGTTTTTGGGGTAAATCGGATAATTTGATCCTGAGATATTAACCCTTTATCCTTCAAATTGAAAATTCCTCCAATCCCTTTGGCATTCGATAACTTGAAAATTATTGCTTGGATTGTCTAGTTACTTTATATTTGTGTTCAGGTTACTGATGTGCCGAGCTGTATAGTTTTTAGTGTAAATCTGATGATTTGATCCCGAGATATTAACCCTTTATCCTTCAAATTGAAAATTTCTCCAATCCCTTTGGCATTCGATAACTTGAAAAATATTGCTTGGATTGTCAAGTTACTTTATATTTGTGTTCAGGTTACTGATGTGCCGAGCTGTATAGTTTTTGGTGTAAATCGGATAATTTGATCCTGAGATATTAACCCTTTATCCTTCAAATTGAAAATTCCACCAATCCCTTTGCCATTCGATAACTTGAAAAATATTGCTTGGATTGTCTAGTTACTTTATATTTGTATTCAGGTTACTGATGTGCCAAGTTTTATAGTTTTTAGTGTAAATCTGATGATTTGATCCCGAGATATTAACCCTTTATCCTTCAAATTGAAAATTTCTCCAATCCCTTTGGCATTCGATAACTTGAAAAATATTACTTGGATTGTCAAGTTACTTTATATTTGTGTTCAGGTTACTGATGTGCCGAGCTGTATAGTTTTTGGTGTAAATCTGTTATTTTGATCCTGAGATATTAACCCTTTATCCTTCAAATTGAAAATTGCCCCAATCTCTTTGGCATTCGATAACTTGAAAAATATTGCTTGGATTGTCAAGTTACTTTATATTTGTGTCCAGGTTACCGATGTGCCGAGCTGTATAGTTTTTGGTGTAAATCTGATAATTTAATCCTGAGATATTAACCCTTTATCCTTCAAATTGAAAATTCCTCCAATCCCTTTGGCATTCGATTACTTGAAACATATTGCTTGGATTGTCAAGTTACTTTATATTTGTGTTCAGGTTACTGATGTACCGAGCTGTATAGTTTTTGGTGTAAATCTGTTATTTTAATCCTGAGGTATTAACCCTTTATCCTTCAAATTGAAAATTCCTCCAATCCCTTTGGCATTTGATAACTTGAAAAAATATTGCTTGGATTGTCAAGTTACTTTATAATTGTGTTCAGGTTACTGATGTGCTGAGCTGTATAGTTTTTGGTGTTAATCTGATAATTTGATCTCGAGATATTAACCCTTTATCCTTCAAATTGAAAATTCCTCCAATCCCTTTGGCATGAGATAACTCAAAAAATATCAATCCGATTGTCATGTTACTTTATATATTTATTCAGGTTACTGATGTGCTGTGCTGTGTAGTTTTTTATATAAATCTGATAATTTGATCCGGAGATATTAACCCTTTATCCATCAAATTAGACACTCCTCCAATCCATTTCATTATGTAGCCATACCTTGTATGGTGTACATAATGTCGGCATCCGTGGTGGCCCTCCGTCTTACAGCTTTCTACTAGTTGTGCGTATGGGTACACATCTGACGATTTCATCGGCCTATTTTTAGCTCAACTTTGACGAAGTCAAATTTGAGCTATTGTCATGGCCCGTCGTCCATCTGTCCGTCTGTCCGTACGTCAACAATTGGCTATGGCTCGGGCTAGAGGTCGTATTTATGAACCGATCTTTACGAAACTTCTTGTGTACCTTTGTTATGACCCTGGGACGGGAACGAGTGTTTTTAGGTGTGGTCCGAAATTCAAGATGGCTGCCAGTGGCCATTTTGTATCGATGATGCAAAAATCAGTTTTTTGTACAGAACTTCTGTATGAAAGTTCTGATTTGAATAAAGTTTTGTATAAATGTTTAGTACCATGGGATACATCACATATAATACGGGTTTTTTTCTCGTGCGTAAATTATGCAAATTAGACTGACTTTGATTTATTTAGTGTTACTTTCAGAGCTGTAAGTGCCAAGCTGCTATGGCTCGGGCTAGAGGCCGTATTTATGAACCGATCTTTACGAAACTTCTTTGGTACCTTTGTTATGACCGTGGGACGAGAACGAGTGTTTTTGGGTGCGGTCCGAAATTCAAGATGGCTGCCAGCCGCCATTTTGTACCGACGATGCAGAAATCTGTTTTTTGTACAGAACTTCCATATGAAAGCTCTGATTTGAATAATTTTTTGTATGAATGTTTAGTACCATGGGATACATCACATATAATACAGGTTTTTTTCTCGTGCGTAAATTATGCAAATTAGACTGACTTTGATTTATTTAGTGTTACTTTCAGAGCTGTAAGTGCCAAGCTGCTATGGCTCGGGCTAGAGGCCGTATTTATGAACCGATCTTTACGAAACTTCTTGGGTACCTTTGGTATCACCGTGGGACGAGAACAAGTGTTTTTGGGTCCGGTCTGAAATTCAAGATGGCCGATGGCAGCCATTTTGTACAAAATTAGGTGCAATCAGATTTTTGCACAGAACTTCCATATGAAAGCCCTGATTTGAATAATTATTTTGTGTGAATGTTTAGTACCATGGGATGCATCACATATAATACAGGTTTTTTTCTCGTGCAGAAATTATGCAAATTAGATGAACTTTGATTTTTTCAGTGCGACTTACACACAGTAAGTACACATGTCAATATGGCTCAGACTAGAGTCTGTATTTATGAACTGATCTTCACGAAATGTCTTGGGTACCTTTGTTATCACCTTGGGACGAGAACGAGTGTTTCTGGGTGTGGTCTAAAATTCAAGATGGCTGCCAGTGGCCATTTTGTACCGAAATTAGGTCTAATCAGTTTTTTGTACACATCTTCTATACAGCTCAGACTAGAGGACATATTTATGAACCAATCTTTACGAAACTTCTTGGGTACCTTTGTTATCACCGTGGGATGAGAGCGAGTGTTTTTGGGTGTGGTCCGAAATTCAAGATGGCCACCAGCAGCCATTTTGTACCAAAATTAGTGCAATCAGTCTTTTGTATAGAACTTCTGTATGAAAGTTCTGATTTGAATAAATTTTTGTATGAATGTTTAGTAACATGGAATACATCACATATTATAAGGGTTTTTTTTTCGTGCCGAAATTATGCAAATTAGATGAACTTTGATTTATTCAGTGCTACTTACACAATGTAAGCACACATGTCAATACGGCTCAGGGTAGAGGCTGTATTTATGAACCGATCTTCACAAAACTTCTTGGGTACCTTTGTTATCTCCTTGGGATGAGAATGAGTGTTTCTGGGTACGGTCCAAAATTCAAGATGGCTGCCAGTGGCCATTTTGTACCAAAATTAGGTCCAATCAGTTTTTTGTCACAAGTTCTATACAGCTCGTATTTATGAACTGATTTTCACAAAACTTCTTGAGTACTTTTGTTTTCACCTTGGGACAGGAACGAGTGTGTTTTGGGGTGCCTTTGTTATCACTGTGCTATGAGAACAAATATTTTGGGGTTCAGTCAGACCCACTCTGGGACTCAAAGATTTTTTCTAGTTCAGCATCTGACTATCACCCACCTTTACAATACTTTACCTATACATTTGTTACAGGCAATGGTCAGTATTCATGTACAGACCGTTACAATACTTTATATGTACCTTTGTTATCAGGTCATTACCTAGATGTTTGTCATTGCTGTGTCACATACTATACATGTACATGTCTTTGTCTTGACAAGTTGAGCTACAGTGTCATTGACACTTTCATTTTAAGTTTTAAGTTTGGATTGGTTATAAAAAGAGACCATGCGGCAACCAAAAGGACCATGTGGGAGGGCCTGAGAAACAGATTTTTAGGCCTTATTGAGAAGAAGGCTGAATTGGGTAAACTGCAAGTTGCATTATGGGGTAAAATTGCTTCTTGAAATTTCAAAATTTTAACAGAGGGTTGAAAGGGTTTTTAGATAACACTGATATTGGAGATTCTGATGGTTAAGGAAAAATTTCACTGTAGATTTGTAGCCCTCATTTAATGGACAAGTGTCAAAAATACACTTTGGTATGGAGTGTCAGCTGGGAAAGTGGATATTAGGATTCAATAATTTTGAAAGCCAATTTACAAACCATTATCTGTTTGGTCTGAAGGCCTGCAATATGAAAGCTCATGTTTGTATTTACTTTTATTTAACTTGGCATGCACTGTGTTTAACACGCTGTTAGAATTGTCTCTGCTATATTGGATCCATGGACAGAGAGACTAGGCCAAAGAGTGTCCCCTCCAAGTTTGTCAGCAGGGTTAGGTTGAGGAAAAAGATTATTCAAGTTTTGAATTATTCCTAAAAAATAATTCTCCACTGTAATCGGTGAACAAAAACCTGTCTTCTTGCTCTTGGAATGTATTCAGTAGATTCTTCACATGCTGTAGTGGGGAGAGCAATCGATTCTTCACATGCTGCAGTGGGGTGAGCCTGGCGAGATCTAAGTACATATGATGGAGCTGACAAACCTGTTCACTTGCTATAGTGGGTAAACCATGGCTAGAGAAATGCCCAAATTCACACTAGCCTGTGGTCCTCACAAAGTCTATATGTGAATTCCATCTTCACTATCAGTTGCCTTTGCTCTCAATGTGCAATTACATCACTACCACCATTAGCAAAATCAGCAACCCTCCACAGCCTGACAAAGGAAATGAAAATTCTAACCATTGTATCTGAGGAAAACTGCATGAGCAGTGTAACGAGATGGTGGGTTGTTCCCAATTCAATTTGAGGTAACACCAAGTGAATAGACAAATTTGAAATAGGTGTGCAGAGAGTTAAAGCTCCACATATTATTATTTATTATTTATTGGTGTTTAAGGTCACATACTTATGCACAGTGGCTAATCGAGACTGTGACAGTTTTATGGGTGGAGGAAGCCGGAGTACCCGGAGAGAACCACCGAGCATCGAGGAGCAACTGTCAGCTCCTCAACATTGTAACTCTGTTCAAGCTCCATTCAAGCAGGGTTACAGCGGTTGAAGACATGTGCATCATCGAAGTGCAGTACGCCTTAGTACACGGCGTCATTGTGCCCCCATGTAGGCAACCGGGATAAAGTGCCTTGCCTAAGGACACAACGTGGGTCGTCCCGGACAGGGATCGAACTCGGGACCTCTAGCATAGAAGTCCAACAGACTACCACTGAGCCAACGCACTCCCAAAGCTCCACATGTAGTTTCCATCTGGTAGTATCCATAAATCTTGCAGGTTATTTAGAACACAAACTACCCAAAAAACATTTTTCCACATTTTATAGTACAACACGACATCTGGCCATGTGCAATCACAACAGGATATGGAGGATCCGTTGTATTCTACCATGACGTACTTGTTCTAACTATATTTTGTACTTTCTTTCAGGGTCAATAACCCGCAGGTCGAGTTCTTCTCGAAAAAAATGAAATTTATTTAGAAGCATCAAATTTCACGTAAACAAACAGAAAGTGTCCAAAATACTGAGAAAAAATTACAATTATGAACACCCCATATTTAAAAGATTTTATAGGTGCGGTGGGTGGGTGGCACCGATGACCTCATTAGCATCGGGTCTAATCTATAGTTCCTTGAAACAAACTAGAGGCTCAAGTGAGCCTAAAATACTCACCTTGCTCAAATTGTCAAAAGAGATGAGTGGATCAGTAAGTGATCAGCAGCAAGAGCAATTTTTTGATTTGCTTTGACACAACCAAAGGCAACTTTTTTGGCCTTTCATTTCTGTTGGTCCTAGGAAAGCTTCCTAGCAAGCTCTGTTTTGTGAAGTATTAAAAAAACAAGCGAACGAAATAAATTTTTGTTTTGTTTTCAATTAATGTGGTTCTCTCTAGGCCCCCCCCCCCCCCCCCCCCAAAAAAAAAACAAAACAACAAACAAGCGACTCGATTTGAACAAACTTGAATTTGACACCCCTAGAGATGTTACATACCAAATATGAAAGGATTCTCACTGGTGGACCTGAAGAAGAAGAATTTTCAAGAAATTTTCTCATATTGCACTAAGTGAAACTTTGGGCTTCGATAAAAAGCCCAAATATTAACCCAGGGTCCTGATTTGAACAACCTTCAATCTAACCCTCCCAGAGGTGTTGTACACCAAATATCAAAAGAATCGGACTGCTGAATCTGAAGGAGATGATTTTAAACGATAATTCCCCATATTGCACTAA
Organism: Pictodentalium vernedei; assembly: GCA_031216915.1. NCBI lineage: Eukaryota > Metazoa > Mollusca > Scaphopoda > Dentaliida > Dentaliidae > Pictodentalium > Pictodentalium vernedei. The sequence continues at coordinate 277,386,336 of CM062295.1, read as the reverse complement.
GTAAATATTTGGGGAACCCAAATATTAACTCAGAACTCGATTTGAACAAATTTGAATCTTACACCTCCAGAGATGTTGCATACTAAATATGAAAGGATTCTCACTAGTGGATCTGAAAAAAAATTTAAGGAATTTTCTCATATTGCACTAAGCTAAGATTTGGGCTCCAATAAAGAGCCCAAGTATTCATCCAGGGATCCCGTTTGAACAAACTTGAATCTACCCCTCCCCCTAAAGATGCTACATACCAATTATCAAAAGAATCTGACTGGTGGATCTGAAGAAGATTTTTGAAGAATATCCCCCATATTTCACGAAGTTAATAATTGGGCTCCCATAGGAAGCCCAAATATTAACCCAGGGACTCGATTTGAACAAATTCAAATCTTACACCTCCAGAGGTGTCACGTACCAAATATGAAAGGATTCTCACTAGTGGGTCTGAAAAATAAGATTTTTTAAGAAATTTTAGTGATGCTGCATACCAAATATCGAAAGAATCTGTCTGGTGGATCTGAAGAAGATTTTAAAGCTTATTCCCCATATCGCCCTAAGTTAATTATTTGGGCTCCTGTGTTGAGCCCAAATATGAACCTGGGCTCGATTTGAACACACCTGTATTTGACCATTCTATGGATGCTGTATACCAAATATCAAAAGATTCCGATCAACGGTTCTTCAGAAATTTTTTTTAACACCCTGACCCTGACAAAATCCATTCTACTGGTCAAAAGGATGCTTCATACTAAATAACTTCACTGTTCCGTGTATTTTGGTAAATATTGGCATTTTTCTATTTTTAGCCTCTGGGGTACCCACGGGGCTACGGAAAAAAAAAAATTCGGACATCAATCAAGTACTTTGGACCCACTTATACTACATGCCAAATTTGGCTCAAATTGGCCCTTTGGTTCTTGAAATAGAAATTTTGGGCAGAGCCCAAAATGGGTATGTGTCCACAAAGAGCCCAAATATTGATCCACCAACTTCCCTTGAACAAACTTTAATCTAAAACACCAAAGAGTGTTCCATACCATATATCCATTGGCGAAACTGTCTGAGTAAGAGAAAGAAGGGAAAATGTGAGCAAACAAGAGGCCCCATGGAGCCTTAAGTATTTGGGGGTCACATTCAGTTAGACATGGTTCATCAACACAACAAAGGAATGAAGTCATGAGAGACAAATTTTATGGAACTAGGGCCATGGCATGAACAAACTTGAATCTTACCCCCAAAGGATGTTGCATACCAAATATCAAAAGCATTCATCTGCTGGATCTGAAGAAGATTTTTAAAGAAAATTCCTCATTTTGAACTAAGTTATCATTCGGGCCCCCACAGTGAGCCCAAATATGAACCCCGGGACTTGGCTTGAACAAACTTGAATCTCACCCCCTAAGGATGCTGCATGCCAAATATCAAAACATTCCGACTGCTGAATCTGAAGAAGATTTTTTAAGAAAATTCCTCATTTCGAACTAAGTTACAATTCAAGCTCCCACAGTGAGCCCAAATATGAACCTAGCGACATGGCTTGAACAAACTTGAATTTCACCCCCTTAAGGATGCTGCATACCAAATATCAAAACATTCCGACACTGGATCTGAAGATTTTTAAAGAAAATTCCTCATTTTGAACTAAGTTATCATTTGGGCTACCACAGTGAGCCCAAATATGAACCCAGGGACTTGGCTTGAACAAACTTGAATCTCACCCACCAAGCATGCTGCATACCCAATATCAAAAGATTCTGCCTGCTGGATCTTGAGAAGAAGATTTTTTAAGAAATTTGCCTGAAATGCACTAAGTTTGAATTCGGGCTTCAAAACTGAGCCCAAATATGAATCCAGGGTGCCGATTTGAACAAACTTGAATCAGATCCACCCCACAATGTTGCATACCAAATATCAAAAGATTCTGCCTGCTGGATCTTTAGAAGATTTTTTAAGAAATTTGCCTGAAATGCACTAAGTTCGAATTCAAGCTTTTATAGTGAGCCCAAATATGAATCCAGGGGGCCGATTTTAACAAACTTGAATCAGATCCACCCCACAATGTTGCATACCAAATATCAAAAGATTCTGCCTGCTGGATCTTGAGAAGAAGATTTTTTAAGAAATTTGCCTGAAATGCACTAAATTCGAATTCGGGCTTCTATACTGAGCCCAAATATGAATCCAGGGGGCCGATTTGAACAATCTTGAATCAGATCCACCCCACAATGTTGCATACCAAATATCAAAAGATTCTGCCTGCTGGATCTGGAGAAGAAGATTTTTTAAGAAATTTGCCTGAAATGCACTAAGTTCGAATTTGGGCTTCCATAGTGAGCCCAAATATGAATCCAGGGGGCTCTAGTTGAACAAACTTGAATCAGATCCATACCAAGATGCTGCATACCAAGTATCAAAAGATTCTGCCCACCGGTTCTGGAGAAGAAGATTTTTTAATAATTTTTCTATAATTCATACGGTGCTATCAGAGTTATGCCCCCTATAGAGCCCCAAATGGGCATGTCCATTTCATTTGAACAAACTTGAATTGACATATGGTAATTAACATTCATACCAAGTTTCAAGCAAATCGACCTAGTGGTTTCAGAGGAGAAGTCGTTTGAAAAATGTTCACGACGTCGGACGGACGACGACGGACGGCAAGTGATAAGTTTAGCTCCCTTCGGTGAGCTAAAAAGAGAAAGATGGACAGTGGGTTTCAGGGGAGGGGTGGGAGAAAATAGTAAGAATGTCACAAGATTGAACAGAAGGAAGTTTAGCCACAAAAATACTGATCACACAGACACATGTAACAGAATCAATATTTCATCATAAAACAAAGTCAACCAAATAGATCAGTTGGGCAAATAAATATAAAGAGACACTAAAATTGTCATTTGTTGATATGCATAAACAATTTCCTTTAACAGAACCCGACATGTGTACTGACTTATCCAATCTCGTCAAGACAACGGTATGCTAATGTTTTGTTCACATCTGGAGATTTTCAATAGGTGAGGTCCACCAATAGCTTTGTCGGTAATACTAACTAGATGTGCCCCTTAAACTGGCAGAGTGCTGGATAAATTTTTGTGGTGATACTCATTTTATGAATAACTGTGATTTTTTTAAGTTTATTGGAGAGTGCCCATTAAAAAAAATTATATCGGGACATCTGGTGTAGTTTTTTTTTGGCAGAATTTAAGCTTTTACTCTTGACCTGCTCAAAATTTCTTGATTTTCGCATAAAAGCAGCTATAACTTGATTTTACAGAGAAAACTCATTCAAGTCTAGCATCAAGAAATGACCTACTTCTGGGCCAGAGCATATATACTACTCAAAGTTTGCTAAGCACCAAATATTTGACACATCATTGTGAAATTTGCTTGTGACATATTTGCGATATTTTTGGTGGATGTGATTGACGAATGTATTGAGATGGTCCCCAGTGTTTACATTAGCTCTTGACAGGCAGACTTTTCAAAGGTCATGGAAAGCATGTACCCCTTGATTTTCATGATGTTTTCGTGTACTGTCTACATGTACATGACATGTGTAGGGTATTCAATCTTCATTTCAACACAAACCCTTCTGATTTAATGATTGAATATTGAATATGGCAAATGCAAATGTAAAAAGACATTTGTCTGAAGCAGAAATGTGGCGGGCTGTAGGGATGGCGGAGCAAGGGGCTACCCATCGTCAGGTTGGTGAAGCCCTTGGTGTGCACCATATGGTAAACACCAGAGACTGGACAAGATTTCAGCAGTATGGCACACCAGTAAGACGGCATGGTGGTGGCAGAGACAGGACAACATCTGCAGCTGAAGACCGGTTTTTGATCATTCAAGCCAGTAGGAACCGCTTTCCCACAGCAACCCAGCTTTGCAGTGACCTTCAGAATGCATCTGGGGTAAATGTTTCGACGCAAACTATCCGGGCAAGGTTGCAAGAAGGTGCTCTCCGATCGAGAAGATCATGTATTCGCATTCCGCTGTCCCAGAACCACCGCCAGGCACGATATGAATGGGCCATGGACCAGAGAAGATTGGTGCCCTGTCCTTTTTACAGATGAGTCCAGGTACTGCTAGACCACACAGATAGGCGTTCCAGAGTATGGAAAAGACCAGGATAGCAATTCCATGCAGCCAACATTTCTGAGCATGACACCTATGGTGGAGGGTCAATCATGGTCTGGGGCGGCATCAGCTGAGATGGATGTACAGAGCTCTGTGTCCTTGAACGTGGTACATTGACTGCAAAACGGTATATTGATGAGATCCTGGATGTCCACGCCAGATTGTACGCAGGTGCAGTAGGTGATAGGTTCATTCTGATGGACGATAATGTCCATCCTCATGTTGCCCATGCTGTCGGGGAGTACCGACAGAGGGAGGGGATTGAGCGTATGGACTGGTCAGCAAGATCCTCTGACCTCAATCCAATTGAACATGTCTGGAATGAGCTAAGAAATAATGTCAAACACAAAATCTTAATTTCTGTACTTAAATCAGTAAAGATATAATTAAATAACAAATATATACACTTTTCATTACAATATTTCAACTAAAATGTAAAACAGGTAGTTGGATGTACTTGGTGCTTAGCAAACCTTGAGTAGTATATTTGATTAACATGAGCGGTCATTTTTCAAATTCCTACTTTACTTTTCCCATTTCCTTCCTATAATCCCGCTCATTTATTTTTAGATCCAACTTCTTAATTACCCATTATCAGGCTCCCTTTGAGAGCTCAAATATGTACTCAATAGACCAATAGACTTCATTTCAAGTTTGAATTCTCCAGCCACCTAGGTGTGCTATACATGTATACCAAATATTAAATGATTTTGAACTGAAGTTCTCGAAGAAAAGATTTTAAAAATAAATTTCCTTTTGAACAATATTAAATTATGTTCCAATAAGAGTAAAATCCTCACCCTCTGATTGGATGAGAGCTGGCATAGTTTCTTATATGTTTATGGCTCCAGTAGCAAATGTTGCCGTCCGACATCACAGTGTGAAATATTTGAAATGACGTCGCTTGCTTCATCAACGGACTAGCAAGCCGCTTCATTTTTCTGGATTTTTTACATGTGCAGCAAATGGTGTTCTAGATGAAGTGTTGTTTAAATTACAAACCAATTTACGATTTGAACGAAGATGAAATGCATTAATCTGGTTTATTGATTATTTAACCAGGGTCGTCGTGGGTGTACCCGAGAGGTTTATTTACTAAACCTGTGATTGTTAAAAGTTGCCTTGAACAAGGCAACTTTCAATGATTACAAGTTTAGTAAATAAGCCTCTCGTGTTTCACAATGTAGGTTTTGGGGCTAGGGGTAGTGTTTTATTGGAACATACACATTATTGTGATGAGTTGACAACATGGTCTGAGGTTTGCAGTGTGGTATGTATGTCCAACCTCGACGCTTCATGTCTCATTTGAACATAAGTTCCGAGCCGCAAACCTCCATGTTACCGTCAACCCATCACAATAACTTATAATGTTAATAGACAGAATGGATGCTGTTACCATATCCCCTAAACTTTCAGCCGGTGGATAAACAAGAGGCATCTCCCATCTAGACAGCTCCGCCGACAGTCACACTGTCTTTTGATATTACATTCAGTGGTTAAGAAATTATGGCCCAGACAAACAAATGTCAAATTTTTCTTTTAAGTGTTACCTTATCATAGGGCCTTGACCTTGAGGAGCACATACCATATTATAATTCGCGACACACTGTCTTTTGATATTACATTTTGTTATGAAGTTTCATTAAACAATATTCAGTGGTTAAGAAATTATGGCCGGACAAACATATGTCAAAGTTTTTCTAAGTTTCACCTAGTCACAGAGCCTGTGAACTTGACCTTGCGGCACACATAACATATAATTTGCGACACAGTTTTTTGATATTATATATTGTTATAATGTTTCATTAAAAATATTCAGTGGTTAAGAAATTATGGCCCGGACAAACAAAATGTTGACAACAGACGGAAAGACAACTTAGCATCGGAAAAGCTCTGCTGACACTTTGTCTACCATAGTAAACAAACACTGCTCCACTTCCCAGGATTAAATTAACATCAGAAGTAAAAATTTCAACAACAAAAAAGTTTGAAAGAAATAATTTATTACAACAAAATTATAAAGATCATCATCCAAAGTGATGAATATCACAGAAGTAACAAAATTCAAACATAAACACTGGTTTGGCATACACAAATATAATACTCTGAAATGACCTTGACCTAAAGCTTATCAAGTGAAAGATGGGAAATGAAGTATCTTTGGCATTAATAAAACAGAAAAAAGTTAATTATATTTTACAGGCTCTCTATCCTCATCTCATATTTTTCAAAAGTGTTGTTAAAAATTGACTCTTGGCCTTTAATTTCCACAGCTCAGCTCTTTACCTAACATCACAGCCATAACCAGCCGACATTCACAAAAATCACCTTTCAAATTTTATTACCTTTTTTTCATGTTATTTTCATGAAAACATAGCATAGGATCACTCATTGGAACGAGCTGGTTGAGATCATTCCAATGAGGGTTCATAAGCTTTGTTTTCAAGAAAAAAATGAAAATATGTAGTTATTCACAAAATGTTTTTGCAAGTGTCATCTGCTATTTATGTTAGATAAAGGGTTAAAAGTTGCAGTGCTAGAAGCCACAATCAGAGGATCTAGTGAGAAGTACATAAAGACGAGTTCATAAATCAAATCTTTATGTCACCAGAACAAGTCATCAACAAAACTATTTCAATATAGTATGTTCCTAACAAATTGTGTCAAAAGCCTCAATGAGGGTTCAGAGTCAATTCCAAAATGCAGGTGTTTCCCCCAGATGTGGAAAAAATCACACCTGTTTTGTTTGCTCTGAAATGATGTGAAATTTGAACTCTTCCACTGAGAAAAATAATGTCTCCGTCATCACATGGCATCAAAGTCGGGCACTATTACAAGAGAATTTTTGCTGGAAACTAAACTTTATTAACCCTTTAAACAATGCACGATACCCAAATTTGTTAATTTAGGCTAAAAAAAAAGAAGTGTTTTGATTCTCAGGCAATCTCTCATTAGTCAATTTGAACCTCCCTCATCGTACATTTTTTTTTGCCTTTAGGCACTCTCCCATAAATTATAACAAGGCAAATCCCAATACTGGTAGATTAAATACTTTTACTTCAAAGATAATATGAAGAGCATCGAAAGAATATGAAGCCTTTGAATTGCAGTACCTACAGTTTGTTGTAAGAGGAATGCTTTATTTTTCAAATTAAAAATGAATTTATTTGTATAAATATGCACTTATATTCTGTGTGTAAAAAGACAGCCCAAATCGTCTCCAGGATTAAATATAAAACCCTCCCTCCATCACCAATTTGAAAAAAAAATTGCCTGAGAATCAATTAATTTATTTTGTGTGGCCTTAATTGTTTTTTTTTCATAAACTTTCAACAAAACCATATCATGTGACTCTTCACTGGAACAAACTCATTGAGCATGTTCCAATGAGAGGTCACATATGGTTTTGTGGAAATTATTGTTTTACAAACTGCAAAATTTGTATATTATGTAGTCAGATGTGGTCGATTCATTAGGTAAAGGATTAAGATGATTACAAATAAAAAATGCACAGGGTTCCCATACCTGGGCCGAAATTGACTTAAGAAGTCTGATGAAACAATTCCAGGAGATTTACCTATATAAAATATAATTATCTTATATAAGAACGGCACACTCTTGTGAATGGGTTAAAATAGTCTGTCAACGGTCTCTGTTCCACTCATATGTGCAGAACGGATTTTAATTTTCCACTTGGTTTTGTGTTGCTGTAGATGGGAATTTCAAAGAACAGGCATGTAATAAATTAAAATACAGGTTGCAAGCATTCAAATATCACCAAGTTGCTTCAATGAATTTTCACTGATTTGCTGTTAACTGTAAGCGAGACTTTACTACCTGTATTATACAGGTAAAAACTGAGAATTTATAAGGGTTTTTTTTTTACCTGCAGAAACAGTGGAGTTCCCTTTACTGGATACTCTTGTTAATAATTTTCAAACACCTAACCATACCTTCAAAACAAATTTGACCCCTAAATTGCATATAGCTTATGGAGTAAACTCTTGTTAATTAAAAAAAAAAATCTTGCAATCTATCGAAGAATTACTCCAACAATCACCAAACTTTGTATGTTTACAGACCTGGAAAACCTCAGTACAACAAATACAATCATTTCATTTACTATATCTAGGGAGCATGGTGGCTCAGTGGTCATGGAATTGGACTTCATCCCGAAAGGTCCACGGTTCGATCCCTTCCAGGAGTAACTGCGCTGTGTCCTTGGGCAAGGCACTTAATCCTGATTGCCTATGTGGTGGCACGGTGGTGCTGCGTACTGAAGCATACTACACATCGATTGTCCACTTGTCTTCAACCAATGCTGTGTATTGTTAGTACATTGGGGAGTCTGGCAGTTGCTTGGTGGTTCTCTCCAGGGACTTCAGCTTCCTCCACCCACAGAACTGTCCAGTCAAGAGGTGACCCTGGCTGTCAAAAGTGTTGTTCAATCCCAATAAATAAATAAATCTATCATATCTTGTTTGACAGAGCTTCATGAGCTCTGTCAAACAAGATATAATAGAATAAATGCTTCGATTTTCACCAGAATGCAGGAAAATAACCAAGCTCCTGATAATTGAATACTACCCTTAATTGAATATTTTCACTAGCACAGTGGGTATTCAATTAACAGGGTTTTACTGTACTATTAAAGTCTCTTTCATAGCTAACAGCAAATCAAAGAATACTTCAATGCATGAAACCTGACTTGACCCTTTGAACCCTGAGCATATCAGCAGAATTTTTTCCCATCTCTGGGCCCGAGAATAAAATCACCAATGTGCAGAGTCAACGTTTGTTTCATTATTCCCACCAGTACTTTATATTTCAGTCATCTGAGTCAGTATCCATATATGGAATTGTGTCGGGTAAAATCACCAAAGAGCACAGTCAACATTGGTTTCATTATTCCCACCAGTACTTTCGATTTCCGAGTCAGTATCCAAAGGGAATTGTGTCACTATCAGATTCAGACGAGGTCAGTTCATTGGATGAATAATCAGCATCAAGCATCTCCTCAGTATCCGACTCAACCACTTCGGTCACTTATTGTTTATGTAACAAAAAGTTTTTAATGCTGATAGAAAAAGTCAATAATCAAGTGACTCCATTTGTACTACATTCCTGGCGAAGCCCTTTCAGTGACATGAATGTTGATTCGCTAATTGGATTCATTGGAATAAATAGAAATCTACGAACTGATACTTCCGACTTATGATTTCAAAGGACTAATACCCTACAGTGTCAATACCAATAGTGATATAATTCAAGGAGGTTCAGGCACTATCACAAAACTCAACTAGATTTTTCGATTTCAAGAAATCGAGAGATTCACTTATTCCGCTTGTTTTTTTAGGCAGCAGTTTTTAGGCTATATTAAGTGCATAGCCGATAGAAAACTCTCTACAGTGTCTAACAATTCTTTCGGCAATACTCTTGCAAAATTGGCGTGAATGCTATATGGTTAATGTCCAAGTTAGGGGGAAATAGCAAACCTGTTGAACAGATCGAGTATACTTAAAATAATAACAAAATGTGCGTATGTGGCATCATAGATTGTGGCAAACGTTTTCGTAGCAGCAATTCCAAACTTTCAGCGTTTGTTCTTGAAGTTCGCCCAAACTCTGTCATATTATTAGAAAGTCCCAAAACCAAGCATGGGCTTCGTGGGAACTGTCCCCCACCCCGAACATGCACATATGCTCCCCTGACATTCAACATGATATAATGCGGAATTGGTGTTCCTCTCTGCATGAAATGATGCAGTAACTATTTGTGAAGAATGAGAGAAAATTTCGTGGAAATCGGCCAAGAACTGTCTGAGATATAGCATTGTGATGAGTAGAGGTAATTTTTTGAATCTGGTCCTTTTCTAGCCGGTGCGTCCTGGTGCTGGGTGTATGTCTGTGGTTGTGGCAGTGCTCCCCCTCTGAGGTAGTTCCGTTTGAAACTTCTGATTCACAGTTTCTGGTGGAGACATGCTGGCGGCTGAAAGATGCATCATGTACACTGGAGCCAAATGGGCCCCGACAAGCTAGTAACAGTCAGATAATTGCCAAAAATGAAAAGGAGACAGAAATCGTGCATCAGTTAATGGCAAAAAGCAGTAATTTGGCTAATGTGGCATAAAAACAGACAGCAGTGTTGCTCATAGGCCCACTGTGTCCAGACCACCAAAGGCATCTACACGAAATCTTCATAAGTTCTACTATCCCTGCTCGACAGGTTACTATCTTTGTCGAGTAGCGTGATCAAAGTGGATCACGAGGAAGACGAGGGGACGAATCGTCCCTACTCTAATCCCAATGCAATGACGTTTCCACTCACTATTTACCTGTCACTGGTCGAGTTTGGCATTATTTCTGTCTATTTAATGAACTGTTCAGCTTTAAATATTCGCACATTTATATGGGACAGAAAGTTTGTATGGTTAATGGCAAATTCAAGGCAGGCAGTCGGTCGAGTGGGCGGGTGTTAGGGCATGCATGCAAGTAGACAGGTAGGCCTGTCTAACAACTCTTCCGACCATACTCTTTTACTCTGGCATAACTGGTGTATGGTTAAAATCGAAGTAAGGGTGGGCTTGCTCTCAGGCAGTTTGGTAGGCAGAAAGACAGAAGGTATTCCATTCATAATTGCTGGAAATCCATATCTACTTCTCATAATTGCTGGAAATCCATATCTACTTCTTTGAAACCACGTGTGCTGGGTCAAGTTAGAAATCAACAATGCCAGCACAAATTTATGAATTCAGTTTCAGTAAATGAAGGTTAAAGAATATTTTGAAAATTACAGTTTTTCACACAGTACTCTCAAATAGCTTTGATTACGAAAGAGTTACACAAGTCACAGTGATATTCAAATCATTTGTGTAAGTGATAAAATGAAAACAGTTGTCTGGAGAATAAATACTGGTCAGCTACAAAGGATAGCATAAATAAGTAAAGCATCTCAGTTTCCAAAGACCTGTCATCAATCACAGCTTGACAGAGTTTCTGGTCCATAGAAAACATTCAGCGCTGAATCAATTAGGATATGGAGTAAATTGTCACTTGAACTGAAAATGATTTTGTTTTGGATGGCACCTAACTTTATGACGCTAGAATGGGCACAGGGTTAAACTATACAACCAAACTTACAGCAGCAAATATGCTCAGTAGGCAATTGTGAATACGGACGTGCAAATCATTTTCGATATTCCATTCCAAAGTGGAAGAAAAGTGAATGCGCGCAATCGGGCAGCAGGCGCGGGCAGGCACAGGCAGGCAGGCAGACAGGAACATGCAGGCAGGCTCAGACAGAGGCAGACAGGCAGGCACGCAGGTCGGCAGGCAGGCAGGCAGGCAGGCATGCAGGTCGGCAGGCAGACGAGCAGGCATTTCTAACAACTCTTCCAACTGTACTCTTTCACACAGGCATGGCTGTTGAATGGTTAAAATCGAAGTCAGGACGGGCTTGATGTTAGGCAGGTAGATAGGCAGACAGACTGTGTACAGGCACAGGCAGGCACGCAGGTAGGCGCACAGGCAGACTCAGGCAAGCACAGACAGGCAGGCTCAGGCAGGCAGGTGGGCGAAGGCAGGCATTTCTAACAACTCTTCCAACTGTTCTCTTTCTCACAGGCATGACTGTTGAATGGTTAAAATCGAAGTCAGGGTGGACTTGATGTTAGGCAGGTAGATAGGCTGACAGGTAGGCATTTCGAACAACTCTTCCAACTGTACTCTTTCACACAGGCATGACAGGTGAATGGTTAAAATTGAAGTCAGGGTGGGCTTGCTGTCAGGCAGTTAGGTAGACTGACACACTGCATTTCATAATATTCCAGCCATAATTGCTGAAAATCCATATCTACTTCTCTGAAACCACGTGCACAGGGTTAAGTTAGAAATCAACAGCATCATAGCAATACTGCTTAGGAAATAGTGTTACCACACATTTATCTATTCTGTTGCAATAAAAAATCAGTAAAAAGAGGGTTAACAGACTGCTCTCTTTCACACTGCATGACTGTTGTATGGTTAATGTCGAAGTCAGGGCAGGCAGGCATTTCTGACAACTCTTCCGACTCTATCCTTTCACACAGACATGACTGGTGAATGGTTAAAATCGAAGTCAGGGCATGCTTGCTGTTAGGCAGGTAGGTAGGCATACACACCGATACTGTATTTCATATTATTCCAGCCATAATTGCTGGAATTCCATATCTACTTCTCTGTAACCATACTTGTTTGTTGGTGGTTAATGTCACATATTTATGCACCATGGCTAATCGTGACACAACATGGAGATGAAGTCAAGTTTAGTCAATCGTTGATCAACATGTTGCCCATTTTAGAGGACTTTCACCCCAAGCATTGGTGACTGGGTCCTATTTTACTAGTAAAGCTGAACTGGTTTACCACAGTAAACAAGTGCTGCTTACTTCCCGGGGTTCCCACGGGGAATAACCATGCATGCAGGGTTAAGTTAGAAATCAACAGCATTATAGCAATATTGCTTTTTCACACATTTATGGATTCTGTTACAATAAAAACCATAAAAGAGGGTTAACAGATATTTTGAAAAGTGCAGTTTTATAGGCAGTACTCTCTATCAAATAGGAAAAACAGCATCTGGAGAATGCTGGTCAGCTACTAATGATATTATACAAATAAATAAAACCAAACACCTGTCGTCAATCACAGCTTGACAGTTACTGATAACAAGCTTGAGTAGTTTTAACTGGCATCAGCAAAGTGAACCACTTTTATAAAGAATTTGAGGGTAGTCCAATTCAAGGCCCGAAAACTGTATGAAGAGTAAAACTTTGAATAAAACATATAACAGCAAAATTGTTCTATGATGTACGCTCTATCTTCTCATGGGAAAACTTTGAGAAAATATGACTCCAGTGCTGAGAAATCGCACGTGAAAGTTGGCAAAAACAAAAATTATTGAAATAAAAAAAAACAAAAACAAAAAAATAAACTAATAATAATAAAAAAAAAAAGAAAAATAAGAATAACAGAGAGATTCACCTATTAGAAAATAGGTGAATCTAATAAGTTTTCAAATGCCCTGAAATTTATATTTCCATATTCAAACAATTTCTAGAAGGTATGAGAACTGTTAAATGCCTCAGGTTAGAAACAGAATACAAAAAGCGTGTTCACCTCAACAGATATATATGTAAAAATCTGTACCAAATTTCCATTTTGCTTCGCTAAATTCTCTGGCTCATCCCACAAATATTATTCCAGATGAACACATATTTCATATCCTCTATATGCAGGGATGAGAACAGTGTGTAACAAAATTTAATGAAATTCATATTCTCATTTTAGGACAAATGTGTGAGGTTTTAAGTTTCTTCCAAAAATAAAAGAACACAGAGTGAACCTTCTTCAGGAAAAGAGGTTAATAAGGAGCAAGGCATATTGTGTTGGTGTGGAAGGTTGGACATAGGAATGGTCTTCCAAGACCATTTTCACACAAATTTATAGAATTAAAATTTCAGCATTTTTAGTATGAATTCACAGAAATCAGAAAATTTGCTGAAATTTCTTATCCCTGTACATAAGCTTCATATGTTGTTAAATGCAAATAATATTTTGTTCATTTTTATCTGCATTGTTACAATTTATTGGAGAGCTCATAGACACTCTAATAAATCTTCGAAAACATTACATGCACATGTACTGAAATTAACTCAATCTACCATTCTATCTGTAAACTTTTTAATACAGAGACCAATATCAGAATGACCCTATTACTAAACTAATCTGTTATCCTATCAGTTAACTTTCAGCTTATTTGTGTACTGCATTTAAGTTTACTTTTGGCATCTATGACTATATCATGACTGCAATCCCAGTCTAAACCAATTTTTACTAATCACTGATACCTACGCCACTCAATTTAACTTGTTAAGGGCTAGATTATTTTTGGTGGCCTGAATTTATTCAAAATTTAATTAATACAAATTACTGGAGAGTGCCCATAGGGCATTCTCCAATAATTTGTAATAAAACAAATTTGTATTAAAATATTATTTGTATTTGAACGAAAATGAAACAAGGAAAATGTTTTTTGCACTGGTATCCCTCATTTTTTTTTTAAAACCCCGATAGTGGCTTCTAGCACTCAACCAGTTATGAGGACTTTCACCCCTGGTGTTGGTTACTGAGTCCTTTTTAACAGGTAAAACAGAAGTTGTTTATTGCAGTAAACATGCTCCACTCCCCTGTTCCACTAACCGAACCTCCAGCAAATGAAACCAATTTGACAATTAATTCTCAAAAAATAAAAAGTTGAAAAATTTATAGTAATTTATATATTTTTTATACTTACCAATGACCCAGACATAGCTGGTGCTAACTCTTAAAAAACTAGGGCCAAACACAAATTTTGCCCCCCAATCCCCAAAATTTGCATCTAAAACCAAAAGAAATCATGTCCTGAAGGACCTCCATACTTTGCCCTTACTGCGCATGCGCAGTGTCAAGGACGTTCCGAAATTGGCGCCAATTATCATTCTTACAAGCAGTGCCTGGTCAGCGCTATGTACTCAGCGGGGAGGTATGAGTTCCCAACTCCTGGGAGGGCCATCCCCGTCTGGGTCATTGGTAAGTATAAAAAATATATAAATTACTATAAATTTTTTAACATTTTTATACTGTACCAATGACCCAGCCATAGCTGAATAGTAAAAAGGCTGGAGGGCCTAGGACATAGAGGAAAATCTAATAAGCTCAACTATATAATATAGAGTCAACCCCTCAAGGAGAAAAGGAGTATTAGGCTTTACATGTATCTTTCTTATTTTATGTTAAATTAGAAAGATACAATACCCTTCATAATTGAGCACAATAACATTCATGTTCTCTATTAACATCCAGTATAACCCTTTATACTAATTATTTTTAAAGTAAGCCAATAAATAAAGTTAGTCCAGAGAATTGAGACTCTTTATATTCTTTAAAAGTGTCCAAGGATTGTATATTAACGCCCGTTTGACACTTGACATATACAAATGCTTCACACCGAGCTACACTTTAAAAATATGACATGAATGAATTTTTAACATTAATATTACACTTTAAAACCATCCCCGAAACGACTCAGAAATACTGACTTCAGAGGAGGCATTCCCTTGCTTTTCACTATAAAGCAGGTGACCTAAGGGAACACCCCCCCCCCCCCCCTTCTCCTGGGTCAAATAGCCCAGAGAGAAGAGGGCAGCCGGACGGAGTCACTGCCGGAACAGAAAGCCTGCATAACTATAGTTGCAACTGTTTAGTGGACGACATTCTGAGCAACAGATAACGGACCTAAACAATGCAGGTCTCCAGAAATGGACTCAATATTTCTGAGATAAAAATTCATGAATGTGGATGGCTGAGACCAATAAGCAGCCTTCATTAAATCTGTAATAGCAATACTATTAGCGTAAGCCCAAGATGTAGAAAGAGCTCTTACTTCATGAGCCGAAATCTTAAGCACAGACTGCTGAGAAGAAGATAAATTTTCATAAGCAGTACAGATAGTTAATTGAATCCATCTAGCAATAGAATGGACCGAAATGTCCTTTCTATTAGGCATCAGAGACAGAAAGAAACGTTTCCGTCCCTTTCTGATAAACTGAGATCTCTGTTTATAGATACGTAACGCTCTAACAGGACAGAGTAAAGGCCTACGCCCGTCTGAAGACGGAAGAGCCTTAATAACAATAGGTTCCGGATATTTATTAGGAGCCTGATTCTTAGCTAAAAATCCCACATTAGTAGTGAAGGTGATAGTGTTCCCGACACTACGATAGTGAGAATCATCCACCGACAGTGCATGAAGCTCACTGACTCTTCTAGCAGAAGAGAAAGCTAAGAGAAAAGCTGTCTTATAAGACAAGAATTTGAAATCTACTGTCCCAAGAGGTTCAAATGGCTTTTCCTTCAGTTTAAGAAGAACCCAAGCTAAATTCCGCTTAGGAATTAACCTAAGAGTTCTGGGTCTATTTATCGAGAAGTTTCTAAGTAACTTAGATAAAGAGACATTAGATCCAATTTGTAAACTATCATGATGTGCATAGGTATCAGATAACATAGACCTATAACCCTTAATAGTAACAGGCTGCAGTTTGATTTCGTCAAACAAGTATACTAGAAAGTTTGCAATGTCTGGTATGGAGGGATCAAAAATATCAACAGAATGATCCCTACACCAACGACGAAAAACCTTCCACTTAGCCACATAGTTTAGCGAAGAGGAGGTCCTCCTACAGTTAGAAATCGCGTCCACTGCTCGTCCTGTAAAGTTCTTGCCATGCAAGAAGGACCGCACAACGGAAAAACGTGAAGGTTGAGACCTTGCGGGTTGTGATGGAGTTGACGCGGTTTCCCCTGCGAAAGAAGATCATCCCGTGGAGGAAGCTTTCGCGGTAGGTCCCACAACAGACACCTGAGTAGATTTATCCACGGTCTCTGTGGAGACAGAGATGCTACCAACAGAATCTTGCATTGAGATTGTTTTATCTTTAGCAATACTTGTTGAATTAACGGCGCTGGAGGATACGCATATCCTATCATTCCGTCCCAAGGGATCGACAGAGCGTCTACTGCAAATGCTCTTGGATCCGGACACGGAGACACATACGTCTGCAACTGATTGTTGAGATGTGTCGCAAATAAGTCTATCATTGGCCGTTCCCATTGGTAGCAAATCTGATTGAATACTTGTTTGTTGAGAGTCCACTCCGATGGCAAAAAGCGACCCTTTCGTGAAAGGGAGTCTGCTAGTACGTTCATACGACCCGGTATATGACGGACCGAAAGTAGAACTTGATGTTCTAGAGCAAACAGAAGGATTCTTTCCGTTAGATTGAACAACGGAATTGAATGAGTGCCTCCCTGATTCCGTATATACGCCACTACTGTCGTATTGTCGGATAGGATTTGGACATGAGCATTGTGAATAATGTCCATCCAATGACGTAACGCAAGCCAAATTGACATCATTTCCTTGATGTTTATGTGCTTGCCCAGGAATTGCGGATCCCAAAGACCCTGGCATCTCGAATCCGTTGGGATCAATGATGCACCCCAACCTGTTTGACTGGCATCCGTCATAATGGTAAAACTCGGATCTGGCAACTGCAGCGGAACTCCCTGAGTTAACCACTGAATGTTTGCCCAAGTCTGAATCTCTCGTGTCACTTGATCTGACAAGAGAACGTCTATGTCGAGCGAATGAATTTTCACACTCCAATTCTGAGTCAAGAAAATTTGGAAAGGACGCGTGCGTAACCGCCCCATCGGAATGAGATCCGCAGCGGCTCCGCACAGACCTATCAGTCTCATGAACTCCCTCGCTGTGACTTTGTCTGCGTGCAGACAATAGCGAGCGTAACAACTGACTAATTTCGCTCTGGTTAACGGCAGACGAACGAGATTGTTGTGCGTCTCGAAGCTCATTCCCAGATGTGTGAATGACTTGGACGGCACCAGATCCGACTTCTCCTCGTTTATTATAAAACCGAGACATCGGAGCAATAGAAGCAGATTCTGCACATCGTTCTGAAGCATTAACTCGTTGCCGTACCTCTGAAGAATGTCGTCCAGGTAGGCCGACGTTACCGCAGACGAATGAGCTCGGAAATACATCATTACCGAGTTCATTACCCGAGTGAAAGCCCAGGGTGCTAGATTCAATCCGAAGCACATCGCCCGGAATTGATACACCACCCCTAGGACTGCGAAGCGTAGATACTTTCTGAATGTCGGATGTACCATGACGTGAAAGTACGCATCTTTGAGATCTATGCTTGTTGTATAATTGTTCACCCGAATACTCGCTCTGACCGATCGAATCGTCTCCATATAAAACTTCGGAGCGACGATCAGCTTGTTTATCCAGCTCAAATCTATGACTGGACGGAACGAGCCATCTGGTTTCGGAACCAGAAACAGATGGCTGTAGAATCCCGGTGTCTCCTGGTTTTCTACGACCTCTACCGCGTTCTTCCCTAAAAGAGACTGCACCTCTGATAACAGAGCGTCTCTTTTCTGCGGATTTGACGGAAGTTGAGTCCATTTTGGACTTCGAGTTAATGGAGGCTTTCGTTTGAAGGATATCTTTGGACCTTCCGAAATCAACCCTCTCACCCAAGGGTCGTCCATAATCGACGCCCACTCTTGTGAAAAACTCGACAACCTTCCGTCAACCGGCACGCGATAGAGGTTGAAGCCATCACCTCCTGGACCTGCGAGGCCTGCGGGAGGAGAAACCACGTCCTCCGTGACCCGCACCTCGTGGCGTCCGACCGGTTGTCCCGGCCCGAAGGACGTCCCGCACGTGAGTCGCTGCCTTGACGGTCTCTTGAATAAGACCAAGAGGACGCACCGGAATCCTCTATAGGAACCTCTCTTGGGCGCATTAGACCCAGAAGTGCCTGTCTTACTCTTATCTGCCGTGTCCGACTTCTTAGAAGCAGATTTAAACAGCAGAGAATCCGAAGCTTTCTTAGTAATTTTATCGTAAATTGCAGAAAGCTTGCCGTCGAAGAGAAGTTCTCCGGAGACCGAAGCGACTCTAAGAGAGTTCTTCACCTTACTATCCACGAGTGTGGATGTAGCTTGGGCTGCGTCACGTCTAACCAACTCCAGGTTTGCCACTGAAAGGGCGGAGTTACACGTGGAATAAGCTACTGCCCTTGAAAGAAGTCTTAAACAGGATATTGTATATCCTGGAATTCTTTCCCTTGAAGACGCAGTGATAACGCCTTAGTAAGGTGGTCTGCGTAAGATAAAGCATCTAAACTGGCTCTGTTAGACAAAATAGTCGTCTCCAACACCGCGGTTGGAATAGACGCAGACGACGGTAATGATAATTCTAAGTCTTCCGCCTCGTCGTCCATACGCAGAGGAACTCTCGGGATACCCTGTCCTGCCGTATCGAATTTATTCCTTGCATTAATGAAAGGCAGGTTAAGAGTATTGGCGGACAAGAAACCCGCTTTTCCTGTTTTGGAAGCAAGTTTGAATATAGCGTCGTTCAATAATTCAAATGTTCTTGTGACATTATTGGACCGAGACGGAAACTCGGGAGCGATGTCCCTGAACCGCTCAAAGAAATCAGTGTCCAATGACGCTATAATTCTCTTGTCCGGTACCGCAGCAGTCTGGCCCGACGGAACAACTTGAGGAAGAAAGTGCCGGATGAAGTCCACGGCAGCTTTATGTTGTTCCGAAAGGGATAGCTCCAAGTCATCCGTATCCCTTTCACCATCCGGTCGGACCTCATGATGCTCCCGGTCGTCCGCACCCGATGCTTCGGCGGAGCGTACCGACCCAGCGCTGTCGGATAATTCCCGATCCGACACTGTTTCTGTCGGTTGCTGGGATGCTGCGATAAGTTGTGCTATTTGAACAAGCACGTCCGACATCGAGGCCTGCGGAGGCTCAGTCTTTCGCTGCTTCGCCGAGGGCAGCTCCGCATCTGGTGACTCCCGCATACTCTTCCTATGCGAACGTCCGGAGTCAACCGGCCTCGTGTCCCTGACTACCGGATGGCGTGACCTGGTCGCCGAAGAATCCCTGATCGGCGAAGCTGGTAAAATATCGGCGGTCACGTAGCCAAGGTGCGGTCGTGTGCGCTGGTGAGAGGATGAGGAAGCCTGAGCAGTCTCAGCGGACTGCCTATACAACGGAGCGTCCCGAGCGACGGACGTGTGCTCCGCTTGCGACACATTTTGTACCACAACATCTGGTCCCAGATGTTGTTGTACAAGAGAGGGGCCTCTCTCGCTCGCGGCCCGGCTGGACCTGGACGAGCTAGGAACCGGACTCGAAGGCTTCCTCCGATCTCTCCTACTATCCGCCGTCACTGGGTGTGCACGTTGAATGTTTATAGTGCTCGCATCACCCAACATTTCCTCCTGGACCGCATCGGACGAACCCGGCTGCCGAACCATTCGGTGAATGGACGCTACACCGGGCGAGCTAGCGGATGACATTTGTCTTATCCCCATGAGCACTTTTGCCGCTAGCTCTGTATTCATTTGTGACGACGGAAGCGCACTTGCAGAAGATAACATGGAAACATCACCCTGTTCTTGTTCCTCTGAAATAGAAACTGACAGAGTAGAGTGACCCTGCGGAGAAAGAGCCGGCATAGCCCTTTCTCCACTAACAACATATCGTGACACACGTTTCCAATGTTTGTCATCCCAATATTGACATATTGAACAGGGATTAGTGCGAGTACACTGACTACAATTAATACAATGATCATGAAAGTCAGAGGAAGATTTCTTCCTATTACAATTTGAACAATATCCTTTCATTGTGAAAAGTCAACAACAAGTCCTAGTACTCGCACAAACCCCTAAACACAAAGATACATAATAACATGATCCATTAATATTGAAAAAACAATTGAAAATCAAAATAATTTTTGAAAAATATTTTTTCAGCGAAGCCCAAGTTTCTGAAAAGTAACGTTGAGCCCCAATGGATCCCAAGGCTAAGTGTGGTCAAAAATTTTAAAATTATATTAAATAATTAATGCACACTTACGGATAATAATAATGTATCTTATAGTGAGATAAACTACTCCAAAGGCAAACAGCCCCCCTCAAAAGAGACTGTTGCCAATGTAAACAAACAGTGTAAAAACACCAGAAAACATGACTCCAGGCACTGACAATACTGGCCCGAAATCAGTCATCAAAATTACACACTATCTTCTGCAAAACAGAGACTCCCAGGGGAGAATATGCAGAACATCAGATGGTAGATGCAGAACACAACGTTTATACACCCATGGGTGAAAACGTAAATATGGGGAAAATAACAGTTTTCATTCTCCCAAGAGAATTTAGAAATGATCTTTCTCAAAAATATGCCAAAAGCATGGGAGAATAGCAAGGGGGGACTTAGAAGACCAGGGGAGAGGAAACACTGAATAAGCAGTGCAACTTTATAGCAAGAATGACAACAACAGGCCCATGCCTCGAAAATAGGCAACTTAACATAATTTCATAAAAAATTTTTAAGTACAGCCCTGATTATTTTTTGTCACTCCTTTTTCCTCTCCTCCTTCTATATCCTCCTTAGAATCACCATTTCTCCAATAATTACGTGTCTGGCATCCTTTAAACTGAGATTTACAAGCACAAAGATCAGTGAGATGTTGACTGATGAAGGGCCAAACAGAGAATGATAATTGGTGCCAATTTCGGAACGTCCTTGACACTGCGCATGCGCAGTAAGGGCAAAGTATGGAGGTCCTTCAGGACATGATTTCTTTTGGTTTTAGATGCAAATTTTTGGGATTGGGGGGCAAAATTTGTGTTTGGCCCTAGTTTTTTAAGAGTTAGCACCAGCTATGTCTGGGTCATTGGTACAGTATAAAAATATTGTTATTTATCTTTTCAAGTACCATTTCCTTCCGTTTTTTCTCTTTTAACCCTCAACACTCTGATGTCAAAATGGCAACGTTTTAAGCAGCAAATATTTTCCATAAAGTAGTCTGATATTTAACCAAATATACCAGGTTTGTCAAGAGCTCAGTCAAACAAGGTGTAATTGGTTAAATTCATAGTTAAACAAGAGAAAAACAGGCTGACAGGAGGAAAATCTCCTGCACTACCAAAGTGCTAAGGCTTAAAGTCTCTGCTCGAACCTAATTGTTGGGACTAGCTCCTTCTACTTTCCACTAAGGGGTGTTGGGGGAGGGTCAAGCAGTTTGGGAGAAAAAATATTGAATACAAAAGGCAATTTTCGTTTTTCTCATTCTACCAGACAGAAATATAGAACCTTAGTGAGCACGCTCACATACCCCACGCGCCCCGATATTTCAAGCTTTAATCATTTTTTTAAAAATAAACATCGATTCTAGGAATACTGCAGAAAACAGTGTTCTGTAGTTTCAACGGTATTGAAAGAATTCAAGCAGAGAAAAGGCCCGGAAAACTGTAATTTTGATGAACTTTTCAAAGTCTATGGGGCCGTAATTTTGGTAAAAATCAGTGGAGCGGAACAAAACCCAAACCACCATGTTAGGCCACCATGTTAGACTAACATATCAAAAATCAGCTCAATATCTGGAAGCGTGTAGGAAAAAAGTCCGGAAAACTAATTTTGATGAACTTTTCAAAGTTCAAGGGCCGTAATTTCGGTAAAAATCAGTGGGGCGGAACAAAATGCAAACTTGATCTGTAGGCCACCATGTAAGACTAACATACCAAACATCAGCTCAATATCTGGAAGCGTGTAGAAAAAAAGTCTGGAAAACCGTAATTTTAATGCATTTTTCAGAGTCCAAGGGTCGTAATTTTGGTAAAAATCAGTGGAGCGGAACAAAACGCAAACTTGTTCTGTAGGCCACCATGTTAGACTAACATACCAAAAATCATCTCAATATCTGGAAGCGTGTAGGAAAGAAGTCTGCAAAACTGTAATTTTGATGAACTTTTCAAAGTTCAAGGGCCGTATTTTCGGTAAAAATCAGTGGAGCGGAACAAAATGCAAACTTGATCTGTAGGCCACCATGTTAGACTAACATACCAAAAATCAGCTCAGTATCTGTAAGCGTGTAGAAAAAAAGTCCGGAAAACTGTAATTTTGATGAATTTTTCAGAGTCCAAGGGCCGTAATTTCGGTAAAAATCAGTGGAGCGGAAAAAATGCAAACTTGATCTGTAGGCCACCATGTTAGACTCACATACCAAAAATCAGCTCAATATCTGGAAGCGAGTAGAAAAAAAGTCCGGAAAACAAGTAGGACTGACGGACGGACCAGTCAAAAACATTATACCCCAGCAACTTCGTTGCGTGGGGTATTATAAATTATTAAAGCATGATCTTAGTTTGTTTTATTGGGGCTTAATGCCACTTGACTTTAAACAGCAAGGGACACATCATGTTAGAGAGTTTTATGGATGGAGGAAGCCGGATTACCCAGAGAGAACCAGTGAGCAGGGGTGAGCAACCATCACCATCAGGCTTTCTAACTCACTAACTCTGCACAAGCCGAGTTGTTAAGAGGCTGAAAACAAGTGCACCATCAACGTGCAGTAAGCATAATTACACAATACCACCATGCCACCAATCAGGATAAAGTGTCTTGCTCAAGGACAGAATGCAGTCACAAGGTTCATACAGACTGGCAATTAGGTTTTCCATACCCCTAACATCAAATTTCCATAATCCTAAAGGTTAAATGTATCTCAATATATAATTCTATTACTCCCTCCAACTCCTTTAACCCTAAAGGGACCAATTCCAACTTTGATCACTTCATACTGCAATAAAACCGAGGCTCGAACATTGAGGCATTAAGTAAACTTTAAAGTTATATTCTAAGTACCTTGGCAGTTGTTTTGAGGAAAGTCGTGGCTGCCTAGGCAGCCAAGACTCGCCTAGAAACAACTGCAAGGCCACCAGATGTACTCCCTCAAAGTGTTGCAAACATGTATACAAACTACCAGGCCTTCAAGGGTTAAGAAGCCCCAAACACCAATGACTCAAGTAGCAATTCTTGTTGAACCTTAAAAATTGGAAATACAAAAATTTTTGGAATGGTCACATTAGACAGGGGCCCGGTTGATTCACTCTCGGCACAGCACAAATTGTAACAAAGTTATGACATCACTTGTTCCGGTGAATCAACAAGGACAGCTCAGTCGTAAGCGAAAGTAAACAAAAAATTCATATCCGTGAATAATAATTGGCATTCTTCGCATTGAAACATCGTCTGTCTGTCAGACATTTTGTCGAATGACGTCACGGCACAAATCTTGCACCACCTCGAAAGGAGGTGTAAATTTGTGCCGGTCGGCACTGTCCCGTCACATGTTCTGTTCGTGGTTGATTGTGGGGAATCCCTGTTCCGTCACAGTTTGTGCTGTGCCGAGAGTGAATCAACCGGGTCTCAGGAGAAATACCTATGTTACCTGTATCTGTTCATTTTCCATAACTTTACCAAAAACCCACCACAATTTTCTAGGACCAGAAAAATTAATTTACTGTTTTCCAAGACTTTCCATACGTTTCCATAACCTGTACAAACCCTGCAGTCACTGCTGGTCAGGCAATGATCTTTGTTATAAATTTACTAGAATATACATGTTTCAGTGGAACGATGTATTGAAGCATTGAGGAACATGACCACTTCCGATATGCATTTATTTATTGGTGTTTAGGGTAACTTTCTGCATCTATGGCTATATCAAGACAGTAGCATTAGTATAAAAGCAAGTTTAGACAATCATTTATACACATACTGCCCATCTTAAGAGGATCTCCACCACAGACGATGGGGATCAGTTCATAATTTACCAGTAGGTTCCAATGGGATGCTATTTCTCAAGAAATGCTGTCATGTGTTTTACAACTGTAAAAGGCTCATATAGCCCTTGCAATAAATAAACAGTACGCTGCAAGTCTGGTGACAGTCAATAAATTAGTCACTGTTCTGAGCTTCTCAGACTGATCTTGCCACAAAAGTGAGCTGTCATGATTGTTTACAAATCTGCATCCATTCTGTAACAAAGTGAAAACCTTCGCATTTTCGCCAGTCTCTTAATTATTGGCGCTGAAAGTCACGAGGTGTTAGAACAACTTTTATGGATGGAGGTGATCTGAGTACCTGGCGAGAACCAATGAGCAATGGTCAGTAACTGTTGGACCCTCTATTAGTTGAAGCCAAGTGTACTCTTGACGTGCTGTGCGGCTTAGTGCACAGTACCAACCTGCTTCCACTAAGGGTTAAGTGAATTACCAAAGGACCCAACAAAGATGATATATGTTGATGATATTGGCCAGGATTGAACCATCTCAGCTGGGTGACTGCTAGAAACCACATTAGTGGCTTCACACTGTATGCATCAGCTTGGTGTTTGCTCAGAATTTTTTTTAAATAACATTGTTTTGTTGCAGTTTATTGGAGTGCCTTTTGGCACTCTCCAATAAATTGCAAAAAAACTATTATTTATAAACAAAATCTTGCTACACCAAGGCTACTCTTGATGGCAGTGTGGTATCATTGAACAAAAAATACCCATGCTTCAAATCACCTTTAACTGGTAGAGTGCTAAATTATTTTTGGTCATCAGAATTTATTAATGTCTTTGCTTTGTTACAATTTATGGGAGTGTGCCAATGGGCACTCTCCCATAAACTGTAACAAGGCAAATGCTAACAGATTAAATAATTTCACTTCAAAGGTAAAGTGAAATACATCCACTGAATATGAGGACTTTGAGTTGTGGTACCTGTACATCAGAGTAAAGCCCAAAAATGGGCTTCCTGCACTCTACCAGTTGAGCAATAATTTAGCACTCAACCAGTTAAGTCCAGGGCACTGACTCATTTATTTATTGATGATTAAGGTCACTTTCAGCATCGATTGCTATATCATGGCAACACAAGTATGAAGCCAAGTTTAACCAATCGTTTATACCTATGCTGTCCACTTTAGAAGACTTTCACCTATGTGTTGGTCCTATTTTATGACTAAAGCAGAACTTGTTTTGTCCCCAAAAATGTGTGCTGCTCCACTTTCGAGATGTTTCTATGGGGAGATGAAGGTGCTTGTCTTTGCTGATAGAATGTTAAGTGACACAGTGTCAGAAAGTGCTACCTTGTCTTTTCCAACACTGTGTAATGTAACAGCATTTTACAAATTTAGTGAAAGAAATTAAAAAAAGTTTGATACACTGCAATACAATGCTTAGATCAACCTTGGTGCTAACTAAAATAAATTTAATACACAGGAATATTAACTTCCAAGTCAAACTGTAACAACTATTTTTCTCTTTCTCCATATAAAAGCTAAACAAATGCTTGTTTGATTAATGTTGAACAGAAATATGCTAATTTACTTACTACAATAATGAGACAGTATCTATTATAAATAAAATTCTGATTATTCTTACATAAATGATAATACTGTTAACATTCACATTAATAATGTGAAAACCTATATTAATGTAACTAAATCACGTGAGGTATATTTTCACCTTTTTTCCTTAAACAATTAGTGTATCTTGCATTTCTGAAGACATGAAATTGAAGACAATATGGATTTTTATCAAAAAACTAAAGAAAAAAATGAATATTTTTTCAAAATAAAAGAAACTCGTAGAAAATAATCAATGCAGAAAATACAGTGTGTCTTGCATTTCTAGATATATAAAATTAAAAAAATGGACTTTTTATCTAAAAGCTTTAAAAAAAAAGGATTTTTATTTAATAAGACAAAAGAAAAATAAATAGTGGTCAACCCCCCCCCCCCCCTCCCCTCCCAACTGCAAAGCTATATCCAATGTAGATGCTATTTATATACAATTAAGATGCCCCTTAGCATGTCTAGCTCTTCTTAGTGGCACAGTATTCAGGGGCAGCAACCTCCTTGATGAGGGTGACGTGATTTGACAAGAGCCCACTCGCTGTTAGTTTGACCTTGAAATATCTCTTTTGCGATATTCTACACATGGTCAAGTCATAATTCAATCATGGCCCAAACAAACTTGGCGATAGAAGGTTGTAGAAACAAATGTTTACTTTGTGATCCTGATCTTTGGGGTGCAGACTTTATTATGATGCATGGCACACTGCCTGCTGGTGATACATATTTTCATGAAGTTTTCTCAAAAAATATTCAGTGGTTAAGAAATAATGGCTCAAACAAAATGTTGACCTGTGAACTTGACCTTGAAGGGTACCACCTCATTATGCATGATACAATTTTCTGCAAGTGACAATACATATTTAAGATTTCTTGAAAAGCATTCAGATACTAAAACATTATGATCCTGGCAGACAAAATGCCGACAAAGTACAGATAGCTTCTTATGGCCCAGAGAAGCAAAATATTATCCTGTGACCTTGACCTCAGGGGTACAGACCTTATTATGATACATGACACACCCTGTATTCATAATAGATTTTAGAAGTTTTTGTCTAAACATTTTCAGTGGTTAAGAAAACAAAGTTGCTGAAGACTGACTGGAATAACAAACAATTTTATTGACTTGTGATCTTGAATGTTACAAACCTTATTTTGATGAATGCCAAACTGTCTATAGACAATAAACATTTTTGTATAGTTATGCAAAAAAGTGGTCAAGAGGTTATGACCCGAACAATCAAAATGTTGATGCCACAGGAATTCTTATGGTCTAGAGAAATAAAATATTGTCCTGTGATTTTAACCTTGGGGGGTACAGACCATATTATGAAGTGTGACACACCATCTCTACCTTTAATACATATGTTTTGTCCACAAATATTCAGAGGTTAAGAAACCATGACTCAGAGTAACAAAATGTTGACAATGAATGGGCAGACGAACAGATGGATGGAGCCAGATAAGTCGATATCAGAAATGATCAGCTGACTGTGTCAGGGCACAGAAACGAGACTAATACTGAAGAATATGGATGTCTTTCCATAGGACACGATTTAATTTCTGATATGTGGGGCAGTATAAACTACTTATGAGCCACATCACCTCAAATTGGTAACCCTAAGTCAGAGGAAGAGAATCAAAGAATTTTGTGGTGAATTTTCAAAGCACACGCCATAGGGATTTTCTGAATTTATTTACTTATCTCTGATGTTGTACACATATAGGTTATTTCCATCATGTAGCTTTTCGAGATGGTGTATTGAAATTGAGACCTCATCTCTGGGCATATATTGACAAGTCTGTTAGGACGAGTTGATATATGACCCAGAGGCGAAGTCGACATTTCAATGTATCATCTCAGAAACCCACATCAATGTAATAACAAATTTATTTAACAATATTCCTCCCTTTCTTGACTTGTTTGCATAATGAAGGGATTTGAAACAGCTTTTAATGGTGTCTGTTTTGATAATCAAGCAGTGTCTATGAATTAATTTTTTATGAATGAAGATCATAATGTCATGGTATTGCATAATCCTCATTCATTGTTCCACTTGTAGTATAACCGCTGAAGTTTGAAGCAGTGTTTCAGCTGTGTCTTTCTTTGTTTTATTTTTAATGTTTAATGCATGGTAGGATGATATAAAAATATTACCATCGCCAAAAATGATCTAGTCTAATTTATTTCGATGAGCTGAGTTCTTTATCATTTAATTACTGTTATCAAAAACAGTGGCATCAACATGTGTAATAACTCGAGTGCAGTGTAATAACTCGAGTGCAGGTAAAAAATGTTCTCTTTCTGAATCGAATGATCACAAGTAACAAGCTATTAATTGAAAATAGAATATGTTTTCATTTTTGGAATTCACTAAAAAATCACAACAAGAGGTCTTGAGCTGAGTTTGAATAGTACTGTCTGGTTTTAACCATTTCATTGGATAAAGAATTATTTATTTATTTATTTAATGTTGTTTAAGGTCACATACTTCTGCACAATGGCTAATCATGACCACAACATGGAGATAAAGTCAAGGTCAATCAATCGTTTATACCCCATGTTGCCTATTTTAGAGGACTCGCTCCCCAAGCATTAGTGACTGGGTCCTATTTTACCAGTGAAACAGAGCTTGTTTACCACAGTAAACAAGCACTGCTTCACTTCCCGGGGTTCCCAATGGAGGGGGGGGGGGGGAGGGATAAAGAATTGATTTTAATGAGATTTACACTAAGGCTGTAGAGTGCACAGGGTTAGTTATTTTGTTAGAAATGAAAAAAATTTTATAACCTGAAAGTGTGACTAACCCTGTGCACTGCACAGGGTTAGTCACACTTTCGGGTTATAAAAAATTGGTAACTCCCGTATCACATGGTACAAGAAAATATATAATGACTAAGACCGTAAAGATGAATAAGGTAAGTTGCTTGTATGTTGTTACATAGGGTGCAGGATTCAAGGAACTGTTTGAAATACTTATTCTGGATTGTGGAAATTTTTTTAAAGTGAATTCCAAAAATGAAAACATATTCTATTTTCAATTAATAGCGTGTTAAGTGTGGTTGCTACTCCTGATACAAAAATATTTGGACTTTGTCCAGATGTTTTCACTCTTGGAGAGCTTCCCAAGGATGAGTATCAGGTGCAGGTATTTTTAATATTTTAAACAACCAAAAATAATAGATTATGCAAAAACCTTTTGATCAAAATGAGCCAAGCAATTACTATAATATATTCTTCAAGGACTTTCCTTAACTTTTCACCATTAAAGTCTGATTTTCAATCACTTTCAAGGGCCTCAAATTTCAGTTTGAATATTCAAGCCATTTAAAGAACATTCAAAGACCTGTGCAATCCTTGAATTATGCACATGGATTGTATTCAGGATCAAAGGACGGATGTGATTTATGGACAAAAACTTCTGTTTTCAAAAGTGAACACACAGGTGTATGGAGTGAGACACTAGGTCACCCTCCCACTGTCTCAGTGACAATTCACAATTACCTTTTCACAAAAACTGATTCAGAAAGTGTTTTCAATCTATCAAAGATAGTTCATAACTTATAAGAAGAAATTTTCGGTTATCTAAAAATAATTTATAGGAAAATAGCACATCTTAGAGATAAAATATAGGAAAATAGTGGAAATCTAAAAATCTTGTTAAAAAAATAATGGAAATTGGGGCATGCATGACACAGCTGAACAATTCTGATGTGATTAATATTAAAGAGATAATGCACTAAACAAACTGGAAAGCCATAGACAAAAACGTGAAGTGTGACTTGTACATTTTCACCATGTTTAACTCTTTAGTTATCTACTTTTCTTTCTAACTTTGTACTAAAGAACTATGTAAATTACATTAACTGTTAATCTATCATGTTTTCTCCCAACTCACAGAACAAATACTATAATGAACATAATGATATACTGGGCTGACAAGGTTAGATGTGGGAGAGAGAAAATATGAATTCATCTTAAATAACCCTGTAAATTTCATAAATTTCGCACAACTTCCAAAAAAAAACTATTTATTATACTTTCAGAACAAATTTGACCTGTTAACAACACACAGGTTACCAAGTAAATTCCTGTAAAACAAATGAACAAAACTCAAATTTTATCAAAGAATTACTCTGACAACCTGGTGAGTTCCTTTGATATTGAACTATTCAACCTCAGTACCCCAATACAAGCATTATATCTTGTTTTGACAGAGCTCTATTGAGTGAAACAAGATATGACAGAATAAATGCTCAGTTTATATCACCAGAATACAGAAGAATGGACAGAATTTAGGTTAACTGAATACTTTGGCTCTTTGAAAATGTTTTACTGAAAGAGTGGATATTCAATTAACATAGTCCCACTGTACTGAGTTTGATCTGCCATTCTGACATTTTCGACATGATCAACATGATCAAATATATTAAACCCTTTGCACTCTGATGTCAAAATGGCAGTTTTCAGCAGTAAATATATCCCATAATGCAGTTTGATATTTAACCAAATATACCTTGTTTTGACAGAGCTCAGCGAGCTCTGTCAAACAAGATGTAATTGGCTAAATTCATAGTTAAGAGAAAAACAGAGTAACTGGAGAAAATTCTGTTGCTAGGGGTTAAGCCAGTTCATGTAACAAAAATTTTAAATTAAGTAAACCTGAGACAAAAATTTAAAAGACAGAATAAGAATTATAATTTTAACCCTTCACCTAATGCATTGACAAGATCTGTGCAGCACCATACCAAATAATCATCTTTCCAATTTTCTTTTTAAACTTTTGTTTCCAAAATGTAGCTTAATATCCTCATTGGAAAGGGTGAGTCTACCTCATTCCAATGAACCATTATAAGATAATGTTTTGAAAACAAAAGAATGAAAATTTTTATTTTTTATAAATATATTGTTGCCATCGTCTCCACATGTTGAGTGAAATGTTGAAATGACAAAGAACATAAAAATAAATAAATAAATAAATAAATAAATAAATAAATAAATTGTTTGTTTGTTTGTTTGTTGGTGGTTAACGTCACATATTTATGCACAATGGCTAATCGTGACACAACATGGCGATGAAGTCAAGGATAGTCAATCGTTGATCAACATGTTGCCCATTTTAGAGGACTTTCACCCCAAGCATTGGTGACTGGGTCCTATTTTACTAGTAAAGCGGAACTGGTTTACCGCAGTAAACAAGTGCTGCTTACTTCCCGGGGTTCCCACGGGGAAAATAAATAAATAAATAAATAAATAAATAAATAAATAAATAAGGCTTAAATTGCAAAATCAGTATGACAATTATATTTTCAACTGGTTGAGTTCTGGAAGACCATATTAGGGATCAACTGACAAGTGCTGGTACCACAATTGGAGGGCTTAACTCTTTGATGGTATATTCCATACCAATTCAGCGTCGTCAACTGGTAGAGTCTATAATCATTATTTGTGGAAGACCTTGGGGCTGCTCGTTGAAAATCTTGATTGGTCTATTACATAAATTCATTTAGCAGCAATCTACTTCTTGAATTATGGTCATATCACAATCTTGAACCGGAAAAGCAACATTTGGGGTTCAAAGTGTTAAGATTATTTTTGTTCATACAGGCTCATAATAATTTTTTCTTGTGATAATTTATTGAAGACTGCCAAAAGGCACTCGCCAATAAATTATACCCATAATAATCTGCATGTACAAACTTTAACTACCAAAATTAATATAGCACTCTACCAGTTAAATAAATAAAAGCAACAAGCCAGAAAATAAGCAGACTGTCAACTGCAAAATGAGGTCCCCAGAGGGTGAATTTAGTGATGCTGCCCTGCACAGCAGGGTAGCATCACTAAATTTACCCTCTGTGAACCTCAATCTGAATCAGGGTCTCAAAACTAAACAGAAAGAGGTACCCAGAGGATAAAGTGACCCACTGTATGGGATAGCATCAGCAAATTCACCCTCTGTGAACCTCATTCTGCAAATGACAGATTGCTTATTTTCAGGCCTGAATAGCAATTAGCAGCATTCCCCAATCGAAACGAAGAAAATACAGGTCTAAAAAATGCAAAGTATTTCTCGGCTGTAAATATTTGTTACAGTAAGAAGATAATAAAAAGTTTGTTTTAACCAAATTTCTTTGGAATGAAAGTGATATCACTTAGATATGAAGTCACATGGAGAATTCAGTGGTTACAGTATAGCTTCCATGGACTGGTTACTTTCCACGTGAGGGCAGTATTTCCATGGACGCAATAATATTAGATTCCAAACCCAAATTATAGGAATAATCATCAAAAACATAATTAATGAAGCACCAGGCACAACCCGGTGCTTCATTAATTAAAATTTTGATATTGAAGATTTTTATTACCTGGTAAACTCATACGTGGAGATCACTGGCCACGCGTGGATTATGACCAATCTATGGTGGCTGTATTGCATGCAGATAACAAATGAATACACTTATTTTACGGACTTGTTTGGCTTCAGTTATTCTAAAATAATATTTTAATTAATTATAACTTGTTTGAGAGAGCTCCATAGCTCTGTCAAAAAAGAAATGATAAAGTAAACGATTATTAATTACCTTAATATAGAAAGAATGCAAAATTCTGGTTAAATAAATATTTTTCACCACTAAGATGGTTGTTCAAGGAACATGGTTCCAAGGAAAAAGAAGTGCATTCTTCTTTTATCTAACAGTGGTTATTTATGCTGCAGCAGAAAAGTGAACTGACAAATATTCCACAATAAACAAGTAATGCTTTACTTCCCAGGTCATGGTTCCCACGGTGATAATAAACTGCGTAAAACTTGAACCCTTTATCCAACACACATAACTGTCATATCTGGCCAGCACTATTCACAAAACTTGTCAAATAAGTCCTATTATTATTTAAAATTTTTACATCCAAAACATATGATCCTTCAATAGAACATATTCATCAAGCTCATTCCAATAAGGGGCCATACACTATGTTTTGGAGGCAAAAGCTTAAAATTTTCAGTTATTCATGAAATTGTTTTGCTAGTATCACCTTCTTGTAGTTGGGTAGGGGTTGAACAAAGATATCTAGTTTAATGGTGTTCGGGTACTTGAATATGCTTGTCTTGCAAGCAAGAGATCCAGGTATTAATTTTTCGTCAGGAAAAATATTACAGTACCAGAACACTCTGGCACTGGCTACCAGCTCCTACTGTACCAATAAAATCAATACAACAGAAACCAAACACTGTTCCACTTACCAGGGCTCCTAAGGGAGATAAGAGATTTCTTTGTAGTACATAGCATCCAGTATGCAATCTACAAAGGCAATACTCTGAATTTTTGCAAATATCATTTTATTGCAAATGGTCACATAGAAATACAAAACATTTTTCCTTGTCACAGATCAAACTAAGTCTTTAATGAATGATGTGACAAAATCCATTCAAATCCTTGTTCAAAACTCAACGGCAAGAATTACTTTTATGAAATTAGAAGAAAAATTAACAGTTTAACCCCCTACACACTGGCATTGCAATATCAAAATTTTTAGCTATAAATTTTGCCATAATACAAGGAATTTATCAATGACAGGTAATATTTTTTTTTAAAAATACGAATATCTCAATATTTTGATTTTTTTTTTGAAATAAGGCTTAATGCCCATTGTAAGAAGCACCAGTGCAGATTCACAAACTACTTTTTTCAGAATGGAATAGAAGATACTGTACTTATTCTCTAATAGATATGTAATGAAGAATGAACCAGTTACTTAGCTACAGATGACAGAACCAATAATTTTATCTGTTTGAAAATTTCATTTTATTTTCTTTTTCCAAACATCAGCTTATCATCAATTGCTGAAATGAGTATGAAATGAGTGTGAGAAGCTTGTTCAAATGAAATGTTGCAGCTACAGTTTGAGAGAAGAAAAATAAACAAGAACATAATTTGAATACAAGTGATGATTCTGGGAAATTTTGATCAGTTTACCAGGTAAAAGTCTGACTGCTTTATTCATATCCCAACACCCTTCTCAGTGGTTTTTACAGATTATCATGATTATGTGCATATCCTGTGATTTGTAGCAGATTTGAGGTGGTGTCCAGAATGGATCTCAACAAGCCGGCTTTGCCGGTAAGTTGTAATCCCATTTTTGGACACAACCAAGAATATGATGCAAATCACAGGACATGCACATTATCATGATAATTCATTTATCTAACAATTCTGTCACATAAACAGATTAAATCTTAAATTATTAATACAGTTTTGGGACATAATGTTGGGAGAGAAAAAGTTTTAAAAAAACCCCATATTTTATGGAACTATATTGTTGTGCATTCTAACAAACAATGAGTAATGCGGTCACTGCAATTTTGAAAGTTGTGTTGTCAAACTATTCACTCTGTGTCATTTCTGACGAAGATCCGCTTGAATTTACGAGTGTGCAATGCGGGCACATCCTCAGGAACTGGGTAGATGTAATATTGAATTGTGCAGTTTCTATTTATTGTGGGGAGGAGGAGTCATTGGCTATTAACAGTTCCATCGCTAATTGTAAGGAATTTTGTTTTGTTTTGTATGCGATCAGCTGAGCCGATTAATGAAATGCACATAGAATGTATTCATGCACCTGTTATGATAGCCAGTCGTGTTACCGGAAATGAGTCATGTATATGATACGGAATCGGAACACATTATGTGATACGTACTGTTTCTCGTGGTTTTCAGGCCAAAATCTATATGATTGTTAGATAAAATACATGAAAAGTCAACATAGGCACAATACCATCTGTTTTCTATAATCAATCTTATTAAATAATAAATGGTAGGACAGTGTATTTAAATCTTTGTTAATATTCTATTCCTTGAACTTTGTTCCAATGCAGGGTCACAAGCTACAGTTTGTAAAAAATAAAAATTTTACATTTATACTAAAAAAAAATGTTTTGATTCTAAGCCAATCCTCCGTTGAATTTGAACTCCTTCTTCATTGGTACATTTTTATTGCATGCAGTGTCTTCCAATATTAATAAAAAAAAAATCGGGACACTTGAAACTTTTTGCCCTTTTGATTGATGTATGTAAAGCCCACACAGAGATCTTCTGTTTCGCAGGCCATTTTTTTGTAAAACTGGATGTGGGCTGGTGCTTTTTTAATTTGTTTATTTTTGTAATTATTTCATTGCCATCAAATTCAAGTTCATGTTCTTGGTTTGTTTTATGTTTTAGGCCTCATAATCTACAGAATAGCATGGATGGTGGTGTATTTCCTCCCTTGAGTGCAAAAAGGCTTTGCAATGCTAAAGCATTGCATAGCCTTCTTTTATTCAAGGGCCAAATTTATCAATTTTATTAACTTGGGTAAAATATCAGACATAAACCAATTAATTTTAATTTTTTTTTATGTTTGCATTGGTTATAAAAAGAGAGCATGCGGCAGCTAAAAGGGCCATGCGAGAGAGCCTGAGAAACAGATTTTTAACTTTTTTAGGCCTGACTGAAATCTGAAGAGCATAATTAAACCTTTATCCAACGCACACAATATCAAAATTATTATTTTAATTATTGTTTTTTAAAATTTTTCAAAACATTTCAACACAACCATATCATGTGACCCCTCTTTGGAATGTTCACGACCAGCACGTTCCAATGAGGGTGTCAAATGATATGGTTTTTGTTGACATTTTTTTAAAAATATATATTTTGTCAACTGCTTAATTTGTAAATTACGTGGGTGGATGTAGCCGATTCATTAGATAAAGGGTTGAAGATGCAAGGCAGTTTTATTTTAAAAATTAAATGAGTCTATTTATATAATTATGCACTTTCTATATATTCTGTGTGTGATAAGGCAGTGGAAATCCATGCTAACTATAAGCAAGAATAAAATGAAAAAAAAAAAATCCCCCTCTTACTGATTTGAAAATGGCATGAGAATCAATTAATTTATTTTGTGTGGCCTTAAGCAAGATTTTTTTTAGTACTTTCATCTGATGCATGTTAGGCTGAGAGTTGAAGGTTATGTAACAGCTAAATGGACATGGAGGATCTCCAATGAGTCATGATTTGATATAAAATTTCTAAACCGAGCACACTAAAATTGATTTGACCGAGGTCTACCATAAGTGAAGGAGGTTCAGAGATTTTATATAAAATAGTGATGAATCTGAGATTCTTTTTATCACATAATGTGTAATTTAACCCTTCATATAACATAATGCCCAAAACTGATCAGTCTATTCAAATATCGGCAAGAAATTTTTTTTTTTTTTTTCCCATTTTTGTCTCAAAAACATACTGTATGATACATCATTGTAACAAGCTTGTTGTCCCAACGAACTTTTTGCCCTTTTGATTGATGTATGTAAAGCCCACACAGAGATCTTCTGTTTCGCAGGCCATTTTTTTGTAAAACTGGATGTGGGCTGGTGCTTTTTTAATTTGTTTATTTTTGTAATTATTTCATTGCCATCAAATTCAAGTTCATGTTCTTGGTTTGTTTTATGTTTTAGGCCTCATAATCTACAGAATAGCATGGATGGTGGTGTATTTCCTCCCTTGAGTGCAAAAAGGCTTTGCAATGCTAAAGCATTGCATAGCCTTCTTTTATTCAAGGGCCAAATTTATCAATTTTATTAACTTGGGTAAAATATCAGACATAAACCAATTAATTTTAATTTTTTTTTATGTTTGCATTGGTTATAAAAAGAGAGCATGCGGCAGCTAAAAGGGCCATGCGAGAGAGCCTGAGAAACAGATTTTTAACTTTTTTAGGCCTGACTGAAATCTGAAGAGCATAATTA
Organism: Pictodentalium vernedei; assembly: GCA_031216915.1. Classification (NCBI taxonomy): domain Eukaryota; kingdom Metazoa; phylum Mollusca; class Scaphopoda; order Dentaliida; family Dentaliidae; genus Pictodentalium; species Pictodentalium vernedei. The sequence continues at coordinate 277,349,525 of CM062295.1, read as the reverse complement.
AACCTTTATCCAACGCACACAATATCAAAATTATTATTTTAATTATTGTTTTTTAAAATTTTTCAAAACATTTCAACACAACCATATCATGTGACCCCTCTTTGGAATGTTCACGACCAGCACGTTCCAATGAGGGTGTCAAATGATATGGTTTTTGTTGACATTTTTTTAAAAATATATATTTTGTCAACTGCTTAATTTGTAAATTACGTGGGTGGATGTAGCCAATTCATTAGATAAAGGGTTGAAGATGCAAGGCAGTTTTATTTTAAAAATTAAATGAGTCTATTTATATAATTATGCACTTTCTATATATTCTGTGTGTGATAAGGCAGTGGAAATCCATGCTAACTATAAGCAAGAATAAAATGAAAAAAAAAAAATCCCCCTCTTACTGATTTGAAAATGGCATGAGAATCAATTAATTTATTTTGTGTGGCCTTAAGCAAGATTTTTTTTAGTACTTTCATCTGATGCATGTTAGGCTGAGAGTTGAAGGTTATGTAACAGCTAAATGGACATGGAGGATCTCCAATGAGTCATGATTTGATATAAAATTTCTAAACCGAGCACACTAAAATTGATTTGACCGAGGTCTACCATAAGTGAAGGAGGTTCAGAGATTTTATATAAAATAGTGATGAATCTGAGATTCTTTTTATCACATAATGTGTAATTTAACCCTTCATATAACATAATGCCCAAAACTGATCAGTCTATTCAAATATCGGCAAGAAATTTTTTTTTTTTTTTTCCCATTTTTGTCTCAAAAACATACTGTATGATACATCATTGTAACAAGCTTGTTGTCCCAACGAGCGGTCATAAGCTATATTTTCGAGGCAAAAGATGAAATTTTTTTTAGTTATTCAGAAAATATTTTTGCAAATGTCGTCTTAGGTAAATGATTCATGAAATTTCTATTTAAACAAGAGGCCCCAGGGGGCCTGAGGCGCTTACCTGACATGGTAGCCTAAATATCAACGCAGAGAATTGATTTCAACAAGTTGCATCTGCTCCTCCTAAGAAAAGCTTATACCAAATATCCAAAGATTCTGACCAGTGGATCTAAAAAAAAAAGAAGATTTTTAAAGAATATTCCTCATATTGAACCAAGTTATAATTCGGGCTCCCACAGGGAGCCCATATATGAAACCAGGGATTTGGCTTTAACAAACTTGAATCTTACCCCTCTAAGGATGCTGCACATCAAATATCAAAACATTCCGACTGCTGGATCTGAAGAAGATTTTTAAAGAAAATTCCTCATTTTGAACTAAGTTACAATTCGAGCTCCCACAGTGAGCCAAAATATGGACCTAGGGACATGGCTTGAACAAACTTGAATCTTACCCCCCTAAGGATGCTGCATAAAAAATATCAAAAGCATTCATCCACTGGATCTGAAGAAGATTTTTAAAGAAAATTCCTCATTTTGAACTAAGTTGTCATTCAGGATCCCATAGTGAGCCCAAATATGAACCAAGGGACTTGGCTAGAACAAATTTGAATCTCACCCCTCTAAGGTTGCTGCATGCCAAATATCAAAACATTCCGACTACTGAATCTGAAGAAGATTTTTAAAGAAATATTCCTCATATTGACTAAGTTATAATTTGGGCTCCCATAGGGAGCCCAAATACGGACCCAGGGGCTTGGCTTTAACAAACTTGAATCCCCCCTCCCCAAGGATGCTACACACCACATATCAAAACATTCCGACTGCGGGATCTGAAGAAGAAGATTTTTTAAGAAAATTCCTCATTTCGAACTAAGTTACAATTCAAGCTCCCACAGTGAGCCCAAATATGGACCTAGGGATATGGCTTGAACAAACTTGAATCTCACTCCCTGAGGATGCTGCATACCAAATATCAAAACATTCCGACTGCTGGATCTGAAGAAGAAGATTTTTAAAGAAAATTCCTCATTTTGAACTAAGTTATCATTCAGGCTCCCACAGTGAACCCAAATATGGACATAGGGACATGGCTTGAACAAACTTGAATCTCACCTCCCCTGAGCATGCTGCATACCCAATATCAAAAGATTCTGCCTGCTGGATCTTGAGAAGATTTTCAAGGAAATTTGCCTGAAATGCACTAAGTTCAAATTTGGGCTCCTATACTGAGCCCAAATATAAACCCAGGGGGCCTATTTGAATCAGATCCACCCCACAATGTTGCATATCAAATATCAAAAGATTCTGCCTGCTGGATCTGGAGAAGAAGATTTTTGAAGAAATTTGCCTGAAATGCACTAAGTTCGAATTCAGGCTTCTATAGTGAGCCCAAATATGAATCCAGGGGGCCGATTTGAACAAACTTGAATCAGATCCACCCCACAATGTTGCATACCAAATATGAAAAGATTCTGCCTGATGGATCTGGAGAAGAAGATTTTTTAAGAAATTTGCCCGAAATGCACTAAGCTCGAATTCGAGCTTCTATAGTGAGCCCAAATATGAATCAAGGGGGGGGGGGGGGGGGGGGGGGGGGGGGAGGGGGGGATTTGAACAAACTTGAATCAGATCCACCCCACAATGTTGCATACCAAATATCAAAAGATTCTGCCTGCTGGATCTGGAGAAGAAGATTTTTTTAAGAAATTTGCCTGAAATGCACTAAGTTCGAATTCGGGCTTCTTTTCTGAGCCCAAATGTGAATCCAGGGGGCCGATTTGAACAAACTTGAATCAGATCCACCCTACAATGTTGCATACCAAATATCAAAAGATTCTGCCTGCTGGATCTGGAGAAGATTTTTTAAGAAATTTGCCTGAAATGCACTAAGTTCAAATTCGAGCTTTTATAGTGAGCCCAAATATGAATCCAGGGGGCCGATTTGAACAAACTTGAATCAGATCTACCCCACAATGTTGCATACCAAATATCAAAAGATTCTGCTTGCTGGATCTGGGGAAGAAGATTTTTTTAAGAAATTTGCCTGAAATGCACTAAGTTTGAATTCGGGCTCCTATACTGAGCCCAAATATAAACCCAGGGGGGCCGATTTGAACAAACTTGAATCAGATCCACCCTACAATGTTGCATACCAAATATCAAAAGATTCTGCCTGCTGGATCTGGAGTCCCGAAACTGTACCCTATAATAAAACCGATGGCAATTTTCTTTTACCAATCCTTTTGGTCCTAAGGAAGCTTCACACCAAATAAAAATTCTCAGTGCTGGGCAGTTTTGGAGATATGGGTGTTTTAATTTTTTCCTATTTTTAGCTCCTGCGGTTCCCATGGGGCTATGGGAAAGAAGTTCAGCATAAATTAGGTACTTATGACCCAATAAGCCCTCACATAAAATCTGGTTTAAATCAGCCTTTCGGTTCGGAAAGTTAAAAAATTTATAGTAATTTATATATTTTTTATACTTACCAATGACCCAGACATAGCTGGTGCTAACTCTTAAAATATAGGGCCAAACACAAATTTTGCCCCCCAATCCCCAAAATTTGCATCTAAAACTAAAGAAAACATGTCCTGAAAGGCCCTCCACACTTCGCCCCCACTGCGCATGCGCAGTGTCAAGGACGTTCCGAAATTGGCGCCATTAATCATTCTAATAACCAGTGCCTGGTAAGTGCTATGTACTCAGCGGGGAGGCAAGAGTTCCCAACTCCTGGGAGGGCCATCCCCGTCTGGGTCATTGGTAAGTATAAAAAATATATAAATTACTATAAATTTTTTAACATTTTTATACTGTACCAATGACCCAGACATAGCTGAATAGTAAAAAGGCTGGAGGGCCAAGGACATAGAGCAAAATGGAATACGCTCAATAAAATAAAATAGAGTCATCCCCTGTAGGGAAAAAGAAGTAATAGGCCTTAAATGTATCTTTCTTATTTATGATAAATTAGAAAGATACAACACCTTCCAAAATTTAGCTTCATACATCCATGTACTCTATTAATATCCAATATAATCCTTATACTAATAATTTTTAAAGTAAGCCAATAAATAAGTAAGTCTAGAGAATAGAGACTCTTATACTCCTAAAAGTGTCTGAGGATTGCATAATCATGTCCGTTGACATATGCAATATTCAAAAGCTATACTTTAAAAACTAAGACTTGAATGAATTTTAAAAACCTAAACTTCTCAGTAAACAACCATCCCAATAACAGCTCAGAATTACTAACTCCGGAGGAGGTATCCCCTTGTTTTCATAGTAAAACAGGTGACCCAAGGGAACACCCTCCCCCCCCCCCCCCCCTTTTTCTTGCCCTGGGTCAAATAGCCCAGAGCGAAGAGGGCAGCCGAACGGAGACACTGCCGAAACAGACAGCCTACCTAGCTATAGTAGCAACTGTTAAGTGAATGACATTCTGAGCAGTAGATAATAGACCTAACAATAGAGGCCTCCAGAAATGGACTCGATATTTCTGAGATAAAATTCATGAATGTGGATGGCTGAGCGCAATGAGCGGCCTTCAAAAATCTATAATAGCGACACTATTAATGTAAGCCCAAGAAGTAGAAGAACTCTTACTTCATGAGCCGAAATCTTAAGCACAACTGCTAAGTCAATGATATACTATAAGCAGTACCGATAGTTAATAGAATCCATTAACAAAAAAAAAAGGAGCGTAACGTCCTTCTACTAGACATCAAAGACAGAAGAAGCTTACGCCCATAGTAATAAACAGAAATCTGTTTATAAATACATAAACTGTACCCGGAAAGAGTAAAGGCCTATGCCCATATGAAGACGGAAGGACCTTAAAATAATAGGTTCCGGATAATAGGAGCCTAACTCTTATGCAACAATCCAACCTAAATAGTAACGGAAGTATTGATTCCGAAACTATGAAAGTGAAAATCATCCATCGATAGTGCATGAAACTCACTGACTCTACAGTAAAAGAGAAACCAACAGAATTACTGTCTAAAAGGTCAGAATTTGAAAACTACTGTTTCCAGAGGCTCAAATGATAACTTAGCTAAATAAGAACCGAAGTTAAAATCCGTATAGGAATTTAATCTAAAGATTCTAAGTCTATTTATCAAAAAGTTACTGACTTAGATAAAGAGACAAAAGACTCAATTGTAAACTATCGTAGAGTGCATAGGTATGAGGTAACATAAACCTATAACCTAAATAATAACAGGCTGCAGTAGATCTTGTGAAACAAGTATACTAAAAAATAGCAATGAGTAGTATGGAGGGATCAACAATATGAACATAATGATCCCTACACCACGACGGAAGAGCCTCCACTTTAGCTGCATAGAATAGCGAAGAAGAGGATCTCCTATAGTAAGAAATCGCGTCCAAAGCTCGTCCAGTACAGTGCTTACAATGCAATACGGACCACACAACGGAATACGTGAAGGTTGCGACCTTGCAGGTTGTGATAAAGATGACACGATTTACCCAGTGAAAAAGATCCTCACATAGAGGAAGATTTCACGTTAAGACCCACAGTAGACAAGAGAGAAAATTACTCATGATCTCTGTGAAGATAGAGATGCTATCAACAGAAATGTATTGTGGTTGTTTATCTTAGCAATACCTGCTAAAACAACAGCGCCGGAGGATACGCGTATCCTATCATTCCGTCCTATAGATCAATAGAGCGTTAAGAATATTAGCTCAGAGATCTGGACAAGCCAACACATACGTCTGCAATTGATAGCAAGCTGTGTCATAAATAAATCATCATTGGGCGCTCCCATAGATAGCAAATCTGATTGAATACTTGTTTGTTGAGAGTCCATTCTGACAGCAACAAGCGACCTGTAAGAGAACGGGAGTCCGATAAAACAATCAGACGACCCGGAATATGACGGACCAAAACTGAACTTGGTGTACTATAACCAACAGACGGATTCTTTCCATTAAATTGAATAACGGAAACGAAAGAGTGCCTCCCTGGTTCCGGAGATACGCCACTACTGTCGAATTAAAGGACAGGAATTTGGGCATGCGTTTCTGAATAATGTTCATGCAATGACATAAAGCAAGCCTAAAAAACATTATTCCGCGGAAGAAAACTGATTGCTAAAAGACTGCGGAACCCAAAGACCCTGGCACTTCGAATCCGTAGGGATCAGTATTATATCCCAATCTGTTTGACTGGCAACTGTCATAACAGCCACACTTGGGTCCGGCAACTGCGGCGGCACTCTCTGAGTCAACCACCGAATGTTTGCCCCAGTCTGAATCTCTTGTAACACTAGATAGACAAGAGAACGTGTAAATCGAGCAATTCATGGATTGCCGAAAAGTTGCCGTCGAAGAGAAGCTCCTCCGAGAACGAAGCGACTCTGAGAGAGTTCTTAACCTTACTATCCACGCGAGTGGATGTAGCTAGGGCTGCGTCACGTCTAACTAACTCCAATCAGCCACTGAAGGGCGGAGTTATACGTGAACAAACTACTGCCCTCAAAAGAAATTACATTGAGAATAATATCCCGTAAATCTTTTCTTGAAGACGTAATGATAACGCCTCAGTAAGGCGGATTACGTATAATAAAGCGTCTAAGTTAAGTCTACTATACATAATGTCGTTCCCAACATTGAAATTGGAAAAGACATAAACGGCGAAAAAGAATATATGCAGTTTTTAATCACCCCGTCAAGACGCATATGAACTCTCGGTATGCCCTGCTCTGCCAAAATAAACTATTTGTATAAATGATAAAATGGCAGAAATGAGCAACGCGGACAAGAAACTAAACTATCATGCTTAGTAGCAGGCTTGTATATATATATATAGCGTCGAAAAACAAAACACATGTTGTAATGACAATATTGGACTGCGTCGGTAAGTCAGGGACAATGTCCCCGAACCGATCGAAAAATCCGAGTCCAATGACGCTATAAGTCTCTTATCCAAGATCGCAGCAATGAAGTCCGAAATAATAATCACTGGAAGATAATGCCAGAAGATATGAAAGGCATCTTCCGATACTACTAAAGGGAAAACTCGAAAACTTTCGAATCACTTTCGCCATCCTGTCGGACCCTATAAAGCGTTCGGTCGTCCGTACCTGATGCAACCGCGGACCGCACCGACCCAGCGCCGTCGGATAATTCCTGATTCGACCGAGAAACTATCAATTGCTGGGATGCTGCGAAACAACTGTGCTAACTCGGATAGCACGTCCGTCACTGAGGCCTGAGGAGAAGCGGTCTTACGATGCATTGCCGCTGGAAGCTCCGTGATCGTTACCCCGTGCATACTACCAATATGCGAGTGAACGGAGTGTATAGGCCTCGTGTCCCTTGGCTACCGGATGGCGCGACCTATTCGCCGTGGAATCACTGAATGCCGAAACTGATCGGATACTCGAGGTCACGTAGCCAATGTGCGGTCGTGTGCCCTGCTGTGAGGATGAGGAAGCATTAAAGACAGTCTCTCGGACTGTCAATATAACGGAGCGTCCCGACCAACGGACATATGCTCCGAATGTAAAATATCTGAACCACAACATGCGGTCCCCTATGTTGTTGGGCGAGAGAGGGACCTCTCTCGCTCACAGCCCGGACGGACCTGGACCAGCCAGGAACCGGACTAACAGGCTTCCTCCGATCTGTCCTCAATCTGCCGTCACTGGGTGAGTACTAAAGTAATTAAAGTGCTCGCATCACCCAAATCTCCTTCCTAGACCGCAACGGACGAACCCGGCAGCCGAACCATTCGATGAATGTACGCTACACCGGGTGAGCTAGCGAATGTCACTCCGTAGGCGATAGACATATTCCATGAGCACTTATTGCCGCTAACTCTTCATTAACTATGACGACAGAGGCACACTTTTGAAAGACATCTCCATAACTCTTCGAACAAGAAACCAGAAATGCTTGGTTAGCAAGCATAAAATAATAATATATATATAGCGTCGTTCAATAATTCAAAAGTTTGTGTGACATTATTGGACTATGTCGGAACTGAGGGACGATGTCCCTGAACCGAACCAAAAATTTCTAAGTCCACCGATGCTATCAGTTTCTTATCCGGCATCGCAGCATTCTGGTCCGACGAAAGAAGCTGTAGAAGACCAAGTCAGATGACATACACAACAGCATATGTTGTTCCGAAAGGGAAAGCTCGAAATCCTCCGAATCCCTTTCGGTATCCCGTCGGACCGGATGAAACTTTCGGACGTCCGTACCCGCTTCCGCGGAGCGTCCCGACCCAGCATCGTCGGATAAAATATATGCGACAGATTCAGTTGATGCTGGGATGCTGCGATAAACTGTGCTATTAAGGAAAGCACGTCCGTTCCCGAGGCCTGTGCAGTAGCGGTCTTACGATGCATTGCCGCCGGAAGCTCCGTGTACGTTGACTCCCGCACACTTCCTATGCGAACGTCCGGAGTCTGCAGGCCTCGTGTCCCTGGCTACCGGATGGTGTGACCTGGTCGCCGAAGAATCCTTGATCGGCGAAGCTGGTAATATATCGGCGGTCACGCAGCCAAGGTGCGGTCGTGTGCGCTGACGAGAAGAGGAAGCCTTAGCAGTCTCAGCGGACTGCCTATACAACGGAGCGTCCCGAGCGACGGACGTATGCTCCGCTTACGACACATTTTGTACCACAACATCTGGGGCCAGATGTTGTTGAACGAGAGAGGGGCCTCTCTCGCTTGCCGTCCGGATGGACCGGAACGAGCTATGAACCGGACTAAAAGGCTTCCTGCGTTCTCCCTCCGATCCGCCGTCACTGGGTGTGCATTAGGTTAGTTTATAGTGCTCGCATCACCCCCAAAATCCTTCTAGACCGCAACGGACGAACCCGGCTGCCGAACCATTCGGTGAATGGACGCTACACCGGGCGAGCTAGCGGACGTCAAAGGCCGTCGAACCTACTAGGGTCCTCTTAGGCAATTGGCGTATTTACATGAGCACTTTTCCGCTAGCCCTTCATTAATTGTGACGACGGAGGCACACTGTTGGAAGACATCACAGATACATCACCCTAATCTTGATCGTCTGAAATAGAAATTGATAAAGTAGAGTGACCCTGCGGGGAAAGGACCGGAGTGTCCAAATCCCCAACAACATACCGTGACATACGCTTCCCATATTGTCATCGAAATCATACGATACAGAACAGGAGTTAATGCGAGTACACTGACCACATATAGAATGATAATAAAGTCAGAGGAAGACTTCCTCTTAAAACAATTGATCAATATCCTTTCAATGTGAAAAGAAAACAAGTCCTGGTACTCGCACTAACCCCTGGCAATCAAAATACATAATAATAATATGATCCATTGATATAGAAAAAATAATTGAAATCAAAATATTTTGAAAAAATATTTTTTCAGAACAGCCCAAGTTTCTGAAAAGTAACGTTGAGCCCCAATGGATCCCAAGCCTAAGTGTGGACAAAAATTTTAAAAATATTTTAAACAATTTATTCAACACTTACGAACAATAATAATGTATCTAGTTATGATTAAAATAACATCAAGATATTATTTTTTAGAAATCCCCCCTCACACAGAGGGCTGTTGTAAATGTAAACAATGAGTGTAAAAACACTAAAATAAGACTCCAGGCACCCAGGCCCGAAATCAGTTACCAAAAATACACTATCTGATGCAAAACAGAGACTTCCAGGGAAGAAACTGCAGAACATCAGATGGTAGATGCAGAACACAACGCCTAACCACCCCTAGGTGAAGACGTAAACATGGGGAAAGAACAGAATTCATTCTGTTATTCAGCTAAAACTCCCAAGAAAATTTAGTAATAATAATTACAAAAACTATGCCAAAAGATGGGAGAATAGCAAGGGGGAACTTAAAGGACAGGGAGAGAGGAAAACACTTAAAAAAACAGTGTAACTAAATAATCAGAATGACAACAAAATGGCTGCTGCCTTGAAAATAGGTAACTTAACATAATTTCATTAAAAAATTTTAAGTTACAGCCCTGATAATATTCTGTCACACATTCTTTTCCTCTCCTCCTTCTCTATCCTCCTTAGAATCACCATTTCACTAATATTTATGTGTCTGGCATCATTTAAACTGAGATTTATAAGCACAAAGATCAGTCAGATGTTAACTGATGAAGGGCCAAACTTAGAATGATTAATGGCGCAAATTTCGGAACGTCCTTGACACTGCGCATGCGCAGTGGGGGCGAAGTGTGGAGGGCCTTTCAGGACATGTTTTCTTTAGTTTTAGATGCAAATTTTGGGGATTGGGGGACAAAATTTGTGTTTGGCCCTATATTTTAAGAGTTAGCACCAGCTATGTCTGGGTCATTGGTACAGTATAAAAATATAGAAATTTTGGGCGGGGCCAAACATTTTGCCCCTCCCATAACAACGCCAAATATAGCCCATCAAACTTCTCTTGAACAAATCTGAGTCTACACCTTAAAAGGAAGCTGCATACCATATATCAAGTCTCTGCTACTGCTGGTTCATGAGAAGATTTTCATAGATTTTGGTGCCCCTTGGGGGCATGGCACCATCCAGGAGGAGGGGCAACCTCATTTGAATAAATCTGAATTGGCATTAGGTAATAAACATTTACCCAACATTTGAATAAAATTGGGCTAGTGGTTTTGAAGAAGTTGATAACGTAAAGTTAACGCCGGACGACGACGGACCGAATGTGATCAGCAAAGCTCCCACTGAGCTTCCCTCAGGTGAGCTAAAAACAGAGAAGAATAATTCAATTTTACTTCCAAAAGCAACTCACAATGTTATGACATCACACTGATTTCCGATGTGTTGCAGATGATATTTCTGTAATGGGCAATTTAATGATGATTATGTGATAAAAAGTTTCCCATGTAGATGCGAATTTACAGTATTTTCTTTGCCTATGGTTCTTCTTCACTGTAAAATGTTGCTGATGCAACTGTTTTATCAGACTGTTCAGTGGACTCCTGTCTATGGGACACTGATCGGGAAGGAAGGAAGTTCATCGTTTTTTTCAGCTCTTCATAGTTCCAATGTAATTGTTTCACCTCACTTTTATGTCTTTCTTTGGTTTCATTCATTTCCCTCAACAAATGGTCATTTGTTTGGACCAATGATCTGTGAAGTAGGAAAAAAAAAATAACGAACGTACAATTTAATCATGAAAAGAGTAATACAGTGGTTCCCTTTTAATTGCATACTGCTTAACATACAAGTAACAACAGTTAAAAACCAACCAATTTACCATACCTCTAGAACAATTCTGACCTGTTAATCTAATATATAAATGCGAATGTCTGTATCTATATCCCTCTCTATCTCTCTATCTTTGTTCCGGGTAAACTCCTCCGTTTCTCGACCGATCGATCTCAAATTTTGTACACGTGGGTAATTCGTCCCTGCGAGTAACATGGGATGGGTGCCGTGCCCGTACGGGGTGACCTTGACCTTGAAATTGATGACCTTGACTTTTTATTTTGAAAACGGCTGGGCCGATCAGGCTCAAATTTCATATGTGCAGGTATATTGGCCCATCGATCATTTTGACTTTATTGGGGTGTCCGTGCGGGGTGACCTTGACCTTGAATTGGTGACCTTGACCTTTTATTTCAAAAACAGCTGGGCCAATTGGGCTAAAATTTCATACGTGCGGGTATATTGACCCATTGATCATTTTGACTTTATCGGGGTGCCCGTGTGGGGGTGACCTTGACCCTGAAATTGGTGACCTTGACCTTTTAATTCGAAAACGGCTGGGCCGATTGGGCTGAAATTTCATATGTGCGGGTATATTGACCCATCGATCATTTTGACTTTATCGGTGTGCCCATGCGGGGTGACCTTGACCTTGAAATTGGTGACCTTGACCTTCTATTTCGAAAACGGCTGATAGAACCATCTTCTCAAGTGCAACGCCGGGTAACACTCGCTAGTTACATATATGTTAGAATAAATCATGTCTCAATGAATTAAACAAGAGAACTGCTGGGAAGTGGCATAATTATATGGCCGCTTAATGTAAATTCAGTTATTTTGCATTGCAAAATATACCTCACACATTTCAAATCCATCTCAATGTTCTCTGAGAACTAGACAAATGGGATGCATTAGTCATTTGTTTTTAGGGGGTTATTGCTTGGACTTGACAGCCATGTTGAATTTGCCAAAATGCTGGTTAAAGAAACAGTCACTCCTAATGACGCCAGAAAAAATCAGGATCCATTAGTCATTCTAAGTTTTTACTCAGACAAGCAAAATCACAAAAATCCTATATGACTGCCATGGCAGCCTGAGTTGAGATGACAGAAAACTGATTATTGAAAGGAACCTTCCTCTAGTCACCACCAATCTACACCCCAAAAATAGGACTCATGGTGTATTTCATTTTCAAGTTATTGTGCGGACAAGCAACAATGAAGGAAAATAAAAGATGGCTGCCATGGAGGCCATATTCGATATGGCAGAAAACTGATCATTGAAAGGAACCTTTCTCTAGTCACCACTGATCCACCACAAAAAAAAATAGGATTCATGGGACCTTTCATTTTCAAGTTATTGCGTGGACAAGTAAAAATTACAAAAATTCAAAGTTGGGTGCCATATTGCATATGGCAAAATACTGATTATCAAAAATGAACCTTCCTCTCGTCACTACTAATCCACCACAGAAAAAAAAGATTCATGATGCATTTCATTTTCAAGTTATTGTGTAGACAAGCAAAAACTAACGGACAGACAGACATGGCCATACCATAATATGTCCCGCTCCAGAGAGTGGCCATACCATAATATACCTTGCTCCAGAGAGTGGATGTATAATAATGAAGTGGCCATTTGTGCATTGGATTAGTTGGTTAAAAATCATGGGGAGAGCTAATTAAATTTAAATTAAATTTACCAATGGAATGTCTGTCATTACCAACATTGTGGATATATGATCGATAGCTTTTCCAACTGGTTAGTTCAGTATTTGGTTTTGAAACTAGTTATGACTAACCATTTCAGCACGACTTTCAAGGAGAATAAACACGCTTAGGCTATTATGAAAAAAATTCTTGTTTCTCATGCACACTCTCTTCACTGAAAATCTGCCTATCACATAATTTTTTAACCTGGAAATCTTGTCAATGACACTTTTTTGCATGCTTTCGGACTAAACATTTAAACAACTCTACCTTGCTTAAATGAGCTCAGTGAGATATAGTATGTTAACTTTGTAACTGCAGTATGGGAAATTTTCACTGCTGAAAACATTGGTTTTTCCACATAATACTGCAATTTAATTTTTTAATTTCTAATTCCAACTTAATTCAATACTGTTTTGTGGATTAACAACAGAAAAAGAGCTGGATTTTCGTCCAGTGCATACCCCCATGTGGTGTACCGCCTAGTGTGGGCATACCTATGACCAGCAAATATCATTTATGAATATTCTAATATGGACTGATGGACGGATGCACAGATAGACAGACGCAATCCAGTATACCCCCCCCCCCTCCATTTTCTTCGAGAGTTTTCAACAATTTCCAACATTTTTAAGTCAAAAGGTATGGTAAATTGTTTGGTGTTTGGAAGTTTTATGCAATGAGGCAGAAGCATTTGTCATAGGCAAACTGCATGCCATATTTCACTGAAATCCGATAACCCCAATAATCCAGTATGCCCCCTTCCCCCCTCCCATTTTCTTCGAAAGTTTTCAACAATTTCTAAGTCAAAAGGTATGGTAAATTGCTTGGTGTTTGGAAGTTTTATGCAATGAGGCAGAAGCCTTTGTCATAGGCAAACTGCATGCCATATTTCACCAAAATCCGATAACCCATACCTGAGATACAGGCTGAACAGACAAATAATGTCAATTTCCTACAATTTCTGAGTCAAAAAAGGGGGATAACTCTAAAAAGGAGAATGTGAGAAATATCATTGAATCTTTTTTTTAAAGCCTATACCATAAGCAGTGTCCATGGCAAATTTCATTGCAATAGAACATTCGATACCCGAGATATAGGCTGAACAGACAAAATTTGGCTCGGACGGACACAATTTCTAATTGAACAAGTAATAAAAAAAAAAAATAACTAGTGTGGGCATACCTATGACCAACAAATATTAAAAAAATAATAATTTACTTAAGTTACGAATATTTTCGGACGGACTCACACATGGATGCAAAGACAGACGGATGGACAGATGGACGCTCCAACATTTCGGGTTTATGGGCTACCAAAAAAACATTTTGTATGTCCAAAACCTTATTTTACCCAGAACCCCACCCCCTCCACCCTAGAACTTATATTTAACCCTAACCCCACCCCTCCACCCCAAAAACACACCCTAAACCTAACCCTACCCTAAACCCTAAAAGCCCACTCCAGACCCTAACCCCCACCCACCCCTGGGACCTAACCCCCCCAACTTTAAGCCCTACTCTGGGGTTACCCCTAACCCCCACCCTAGCCTAACCAAACCAATAGGATTAGGAGCTATTTTTTGGTTTAGGGGCTACTAAACTCCCCCCCCCCCCCATGATCCCCCCCCCCCAGGACCTAACCCTCCCCAATCTTAAGCCCTACTCTGGGGCTACCCCTAACCCTAACCCACTCCTAACCCTAACACTACCTTAATTTGGAGGTAGCCCCTAATAATAATATCTCCCTAAACCCCCAATGTTGGCCCGAATGGACGAATGGACGGATGGACAGACGGACGGACGCATGTAATCCAGTATACCCCCATTTTCTTCGAAAGTGGGGGTATAAAAACAAAAAAACATTACAAGAGGCCCCCAAGAGGCCTTAATTGCTCACCTGAAAAAGTTATTTGAAGGAGGATTTAAGATCACAGTCAGCATCTCTGACAAGTGAACACTACAGAGCCCAAACATGAACTCAGGCACATAATTTTATAACTTAAAATTTGGGCTTGCATAAGAAGCCCAAATATGGCCCAAGTAACTTGATTTGAACAAATGTGAATCTGTGAGGATGATGTATACTAAATATCAAAAGATTCTGACTGGCAGATTTGATGGAAGATTTTTTAAAGAATATTCCTGTTTTTTTTCTATTTTTTTTTGAGGGGATGACAGGAAGACAGTCGCAAGACTATGTCATTCCCCACAGTATACATCTACTCATTTCTCAAATCATGTAACATCATTTTCTCTTAAAACGTACTGTATTTGTATTCTGTGAAATAAAGTGAATTGAATTGAATTGAATTGAATTCCTCATATTGCACTAGATTAAAATTTGGGCTCAAATAAGAAGACCAAATACGGACCCTGGGACTTGATTTGAATAAATTTGAATCTTGACCCCTGGATCCTGTATACCAAATATCAGAGGACTCCGACAGGTGGATCTGAAGAAGATTTTTAAAGAATATTTCTCATACTGCACTACATTAATATTTGGGCTCCCATATGAAACACAAATAGGAAACAGTGCTTGATTTGAACAAACTTGAATCTGACCCCAATAAGGATACTGTATACAGAATATCAAAAGATTCTGACTGGTGGATCTGTGGAAGATTTTTGAAGAAACTTTCTTATATTGCACTTGCACTAAGTTAAAGTTTTGTTGTGTGAGCACTGTGTTTTCATTTGAACAAACCTGACTAAGCATGCTGTATACAGAGACATGTTAACCTCAGAAAATTTTTTTCAGGGAACTTGAGGGTGATTTTCAGGGAAATCGGATGCATTTCAGGGAAATGTACGTGCGCAAACAATATACATAAGAACTAAAAGTTTTCAGCTCTTGGGCTACTACTGGCACCAGTTTGCACCCAATAGTTCATAGGCTAAAAATTTGCTGAAGCCCTTAATGCCTTGTTAAAAAATCATTGGTTCAAATACTTCATCTTCCTTTTTTCACCCCCCACTTCGTACACCACCACCACAACCTGTGGTGACAATTGGACCAAAGTGTACAGTCAGATAATACCCTTCCGAAATGGGCAATAAAATGTAATTCTATTTTTCATGACTCAGGAAATTTAATCCAACTTCTCCTTATTTAGTGTTGTTTGTGGTGTTTCTTCATATGCACCAATTTCTGTGAGGGGACGTTTCGACCTTTGGGAATCAAGATTTTTTTCTCCACATCAGTAATTCATAATTCTGTTTTGAACTGTGCAAATAACATTTGGAGCTTTCCGGGAATAGACGCCTCAACTGTTACTTGTGAAGCACAATGATCAGTGTTATTGACTATTACAAAATACGGCCATTGTGTATTGATTTTAAGCCATAGTTTTTCGGCATATCACGGAAGCAAGGTGAATTTTTACCAAGCAAATTGATCCAAATTTATACTGTATTCTTCTATTTTGCCAAGGTGAATCACAAATCGAGTGGATAATTAAATTAAAAATGAGTGGATTTTTGAACCAAATAAAGAAATATGAATTCTTTAATTCTTTTGCGTACAGTTTATTCACCAGGAATTATCAATTAGGTGAAGGTGGATGTCAATAGGTGATGTACTTACGTCACCTATTTTCACTTCGGCACTCGTACATTGAACACACAGCAAAATTTAAATGAATAAAATAGAAAAAAAACATGGATATAAGTGAAATATTTATAATAAAGGGCTCTTTTATTAAATATAATTCACTTGTATACATATTTTTTTGTTTAATTCGTCATGATCAGAGCTTCGAAGGCCTATTATTTCACACAGAACGTCTGGAAATTGAAAAATTTTCAACTGCACTATTTTCCAGGATTTTCCCGGGCATTCCGGGAGAGTTAACATATCTGTGTATACCAAATATCAAAAGATTCTGACTGGTGGTTCTGGAGATTTAAAAACAAATTTGGGTGCACAAACAGATTTAGGCCCTTTGTGGGGTCCCCCAAAGGCATGGCATTTTTATTTGAACAAACTTGGATGGACATATGATAAGGAACCTGCATATCAAATGTGGTCAGTAATTTATGAGTAGCAATAGTTTATGAGAAGTCCAAAATATAAAATTGATGCCAGATGGATGGCGCTTGACAGACGACGAAGGATGCTGATGGATGCTGGATGGAAAGTGATCACTCCCTTTAAGCTTCGCTCAGGTCAGCTAAAAAGCCACCCTCCCTTCCTCATCAGAAAATTTAGGAAAACTGGTCTGAGAAACAAAAGGAAAGTGTCAATTACACTGCAGCTCAACTTGTCCTTGAAGGGACTGAACTAAATAGAAAGCTCCAGTAATGTCAAGTCATTTAATCAAGTTTGTACAGAAAACACATAACAACAAAGCTACATATGAAATCTGAAAAAGATCGGGCGATGCATGCAACCTCTAGGGTGTACTAGACTGCTGACAATTTCTATACTAAATCCAAGATGGCCAATGGTGGCCATGTTTTTTAACAAATTCAGAAAAAATTGATAGCCCCCATGTAGACATCACACCAAAGCTACATACGAGTGTGCTTATGGAATTGTTGACAATTTATAAGCCAAAGCAAAGATGGCTGCTGGCGGCCATGTTTTTCAATGAAATTCAGAAAAATTCAATAGCTCTCATCTAGACATCACACCAAAGCTACATAAATTATTTTTTGAAAATTAGGTGAGAAATGCGGCCTATAGGGTGTGCCAATGGAATTGTTGACAATTTATATGCCAAATACAAGATGGCTGCTGGCGGTCATTTTGTTCAACGAAATTCAGAAAAATTCAATAGCTGCCATCTAGACATCACATCAAAGCTACATGAGAAATATGAAAAAGGTTGGGTGAGAGATGTGGCCTGTAGCGGTGTGACTGTTTTTATACCAAATCGAAGATGGTCAGTGGCAGCCATGTTTTTCAACAAAATTCGGAAAAATTTAATAGTTCCCATCTACACATTACCCCAAAGTCACATATGAAATTTGGATCTGATTGGTTGAGAGATGCGGCATGTAGAGTGTGCCAATGGAATTGTTGGATAATTTATATGTCAAATACAAGATGGCTGCTTGCGACCATGTTTTTCAACAAAATTTAGAAAAATTGAATCTGTCCCATCTAGTCATCACACCAAAGCTACAAATGAAATTTGAAAAAGATCAGGTGAGAGATGAGGCCTGTAGGGTGTGCCAGTGGAATTGCTGACAATTTATTTGCCAAATCTAAGCTGGCCGCTGGCAGCCATGTTTTTCAACGAAATTCGGAAAAATTTGATAGCTCCAATCTAGACATTGTCCCTAAGCCACATCCAAATTTGGAGCTGATCGAGTGAGAGCTGAGGCCTGTAGGGTGCACTAAAGGAATTGTGGCCGGACGGACATACATACAGACATACAGACTGATGACAGATGGTAACCCATCTCAATAGCTCACTCATACTTGACTTCAAGTTGAGCTAAAAATCCTAATTGGGCTAAAAATGATAAATTTTAAGTAATTTGTATATTTTTTATACTTTTTTATACTTGCTAACTCAAAAACTAATCCAGGGCCAAACACAAATTTTGCCCCCAATCTCCAAAATTTGCATGCAAAACCGCAAAAATCAAGTCCTGTCTGGTCCTCCATACTTTTTTGATCTGCACATGCGCAGTATCCAGGAAGGAACCGAAATTGGCGCCAACCATCATTCTTTCTAAAATTGCCTGTTGAATGTTATAAACAGCAGGGAGGTATGAGTACTCAATCATGGGAGGGCCATACCCGACTGGGCCATTGGTGAGTATAAAAAATATACAAATTACTTGAAATTTATCATATTTTTATACAACAACCAATGGCCCAGACTAGCTTAATAGTAAAAAGGCTGGAGGGCCTAGGACTTGAAGGAAAATCCAATCTTACAATTACATCAGTAAAGAATAGCTCCTACAGGAGAATAGGAGAAGATAGGAATTATACATGTCTTTCTCTTTTACGAGAAAAGAGAAAGACATAACACCAACAATGTAATTGAGCACTACACAATATATAATTCTCCATTTAATGCCAGCATAGCCCTTTATGCTAATTCGGTGAAGGAAAGCCAATATATAAAGACAGTCTAGAGAATGAGACTCTTTATACTCATTTAAAAGTGTCCGAGGATTGTATATTAACGCCCATTTGACATGTAACATATACAAATGCTTCACAGTGATCTACACTTTAAAAACAGTACATAAATGAGACATAGTTATTGCTTCACACTGAGCTACATATTAAAACCATCCCAGCACTGACTCAGAACTACTGGCACCGGAGGAGGTCTTCCCTTGCTTTTCACTATAAAGCCAGATGATAAGGGAAAAAACCATCCCACCCCTTTTCCCTTGTTCTGAGGACAATATCCTCAGATCGAAGAGGGCAGCAGAACATCATCACTGCTGGAACGAGCAGCCTAAATACCTATAGATGTAACCATTAATGGACGACATTCTGTGCAACAGAAAGAGGACCCAAAGATCTAAGGTTACCGGAGACGGACTCTAAATTTCTCAGGTAAAACTTGGTAAATGAAGAGGGCTGTGTCCAGTAAGCAGCCTTCATGAGATCAGTAATGGCTATACTGTTCGAATATGCCCAAGAAGTGGACAGCGCTCTAACCTTGTGCACTGATATCTTACTAACAGAACGTTGATCCGAAGATAGATTTTCATAGGCAATGCGAATTGCCATCTGAATCCATCTAGCCACTGAATGAACAGAAATGTCCTTTCTATTAGGAATCAAAGAAAGAAACGTTTTCTTCTCTTTCTAATAAAATCTGATCAACGTTTATAAATGCACATAGCCCTGACTGGACACAGCAAAGGTCTACGGTTATCAGAGACGGAAGAGCCTTAATGACAATAGGCTCCGGCCACTTGTCTGGAATCTGATTCTTAGCCAAAAATCCCACTTCCATAGTGAGACTAATAGTTTTATCCACACTATGATAGTGCGTTTCATCCACAGATAAAGCATGAAGTTCACAGACTCTTCTAGCAGTAGCAAATGATAAGAGAAATGCCGTTTTATAGGTCAAGAATTTGAACTCTACAACGTCCAAGTGCTCAAAAGGAGCTTTATTGAGCTTCAACAGAACCCAAGCCAAATTCCATTTAGGAATTAATCTGAGGGTTCTAGGTCTATTGATAGAGAAATTTCTAACTAGCTAAGACAAAGACGTCTTTGATCCAATATAAAAGTTATCATGATGAGCATAAGTATCTGATAACATAGACCTATAGCCCTTAATAGTGACAGGTTGAAGTTTGAGATTGTCAAACAAGTAGACCAGGAAATCAGCAATATTAGGAATGGACAGATCGTATATGTCTATAGACCGATCCTTACACCAACGGAAGAAAACCTTCCACTTCGCTGCATAGTTCAACGAAGAGGAGGACCTCCTGCAGTTAGAAATTGCGTCCACTGCTCGTCCTACAAAATGTTTTCCGTGCAAGAAGGACCACACAACGGAAATGCGTGAAGGTTTAGACCTTCCAAGTTGTGATGCAGTGTGCGTGACTTCCCCTGATAAAGAAGGTTCTCCCGTGGAGGAAGCTTCTGGGGAATGTCCAATAACAGAGATCTGAGATTGATCCAAGGTTTCTGTGACGACAGAGGTGCTACTAGTAGAATTTTGTAACGGGACTGTTTGATCTTTAACAGGATCTGCTGTATCAACGGAGTCGGAGGATATGCATATCCTATCATTCCATCCCATGAGATTGTCTACTGCGCATGCTCGATGGTCTGGGCATGGCGACACAAACGTTTGCAACTGCTTGTTCAGGTGAGTCGCAAAAAGATCTATCATGGGTCGATCCAACTGGTAGCAAATCTGTCTGAATATTCACTTGTTGAGAGTCCATTCCGATAGTAACAGCCGACCTTTCCGAAAGAGCGAGTCTGCTAGTACATTCAGATGACACGGTATATGACGGACAGAAAGTTGAATGCCATTGTTCATGATGTATAGGAGAATCTTCTCTGTTAATTCGCATAACGGAATGGAATGAGTGCCACCCTGGTTCCTGATGTAAGCAATTACTGTCGAATTGTCCGACAGTATTTGAACATGGGCGTTCGCTAAATGGCGAATCCAATGTTGAAGCACTAACCATATCGACATCATCTCTTTGATGTTTATGTCCTTTCCTCCTGGAACCGAGAGTCCCAAAGACCCTGACACTTCAAGTCTGTCGGACTTAGGGTCGCGCCCCAGCCAATTTGACTCGCGTCCATCGTAATCGTGAAAGCCGGATCTGGCAGGAACTCCCTGAGTTAACCACTGAAGATCTGTCCAAATAAGAACCTTCTGCTTTATTAGATCCGTTAACACAATGCTGGCTTCCAACGAATGTGTCTTCACACTCCAGTTCTGAGTAAAGAATATCTATAGGGGACGCGTGCACAGGCAGACCATCGGAATAAGATCCGCAGCCACTCCGCACAACCCCATCAGTCGCATGAATTCCCTCGCTGTTAATGCGTCTGAGTGTAGACAAAAGTGAGCATAACAACTGACTAATTTCGCTCTGGGTAACGGCAGACGAACCAGATTGTTGGCAGTCTCGAAGCTCATTCCCAAGTGAGTGAACGACTTGGGCGGAGCTAGAGCAAAGAACCTCGCCCCGTCAGCTTAGGGGCGTTTGACAGATAGTCCCGATCAGACCTACGCCCCTTTCCTTTACTCCTGCCTGCTGAAGCGGGTTGCTGTGACGCTGACTTCAAAAGCAGTGCACTAGACACTTTCTTAGTAGCTTGTTCATAAACTACTGAAAGCTTGTCGTCAAAATAGTATTCCGGAGACCAGAGCGACCCGGAGAGCTTTTCACCCTGTCATCAATAAGAGATGATGACGCAAGGGCAGCATCACGTCTAATTAACTCCAGGTTTGTCACTGTCAGAGCAGAGTTATATGTGGTATACATGATTGCCCTGGAAAGAACTCTAAGCCTAGAGGTACACACGTCCTCAAATTCCTTCCCGTTGAGACATTGTGCCACAGCCCTGGAAAGGTGATCTGCGTAGGACATTGCGTCCAAATTCGCTCTATTGGATGAAATTGCCGTCTCCAAAACATCCGAGCGAATATTAAACGAAGCAGGTAAGGCTATATCTAAATCCCCGGCCTGCTCATCCAAACGCAGAGGAGCTCTCTGTACATCTTCTCCAAACGTTTTAAATGAACGTGGTCCAAGAAACGGTATATTTATGGAAGATGCAGATAAAAAATCGTCTTTTTTCCTCGCACTGGAGAGGTTAAATATGGCGTCGTCTACATGGCCGAAGGCCTGCGACACCTGCCTAGACTGAACCAATAAAGAAAGGACTTCTTCCTTCCACTGTATAAAGTCTGCGTCTAAAGACGCCAGCGGTTTCTCCCTTGTTGTCGCAACACTTTGATTTGTTGGAACAAATTCAGGGTAGTATTGATTGATGAAATCCATCGCAACCATGTGTTGTTCTGAAAGGGAAGGGTAATCCACTTTTCCTTATCCCTTTCACCATCCGACTAAATCAATTGCAAATCTCGGTCCATTGCGTCTGATTGAACAAACGACTGGACCGTCCGACACCTCAGGTGCTGAGTCTGAGGGAGGCTGCTCCTGCACTTGCTGGGATGCTGCAATCAGCTGTGCAATCTGCGACAGCAAGTCCGTCATCAAGGCAGCAGTCTTCCGTTTCTCGACCACTTGCTGCTCCTGGGATGGCGCTGCGGAGGTGGATCTCTTCACCAAACGTCCCGATGATGAAGGCCTCGTGTCCCTAGCTACCGGATGGCTCGACTTCACGGGCGAAGAGTGGTTCCTTCTCCGCACAGCAGGCAGGATATCTGAAGTCGAATAGCTAGGATGCAGTCGTGTGCGAGTAATAGTCGAAGTAGAAGCCTTGACTGTAGCCGAGGCCAGCTGCAATCTAGAATGAGCATCCTGAGCGGAAGGTGTGGACGTATGCTCTGGTTTGTGCAAGTTTTTTATCACAACCTCTGGCCCCAAATGTTGTTGGGATAGAGAGGGACCTCTCCCTCTCTTGGTCCTTTCAGACCTTGCCGAGCTTCCCGGCAAAGAACTTGCTGGCTTCTTCCCTGGTTCCGTCGTCGCTGGGTGAGCATGTTTAGATTTTAAGGTGCTCGCTCTACCCACTACACTTTCCTCGACCGCAACGGACACACCCGGCATCACGGCTCCCACGGATGGAGTAACCGCTTCACCGGTCGAGCTAGCTGCCGGCAAAGGATTAAACCACCTCCCAGTGGCTTAATCCTTTGCCTAATATTCAGGAGCACCTTAGCAACCAGCTGTTTGCTCATCAGAGTGCGACGTCAGTAGTACACTTTTGGAAGGCGTCACATAACCATCACCATGTTCTTGTTCCTCTGAAAAAGAAACGGAGAAACTTGAATAACCCTGTGGCGTGAGAACTGGCATAGGAGGCCTCTCACCGCTAACAATATGCCGTGACACACGCGACCAACGTTTGTCATCCCAATCAACACATGTAGGACAAGAATTTGTGGGAGTACATCGACTACAAGCAAGGCAACATGCATGTAAATCCGAGGAAGACTTCCTCGCCTTGCATTTTGAGCAATAAGCCTTCATAATTAATCAAATCAAGTTGATCAACTCCCACAAACTCCAACATAAATATATATAATAAAGATACATAATAATCAATAATCAAAATCGAAAAATTAAGTCATGAAAAAATTTTCCGAAAATTTTTGGACAAAAGCCCAAGTTCCCAAAGGGAACAACGAGCCCAAGGGTATCCCAATAAAGCCTAAGTGTGGACAAAATTAAAAAAATGATCGCTACACTACTGGAATACCAAAACATGTATCTTATAACAATCCTACAATAATAGCTACCGAGAACTATACAAATTTTAGGATGTTGCCAATGTAAACAATGTCAGGGAAAAAAACGGAAACAAGACAACAGGCACAACAAAAAAGGCCCAAAGTCAGTAACCAATTTAAAATCTACCTGATGTAAAGCAAGATCTTCCAGTGAAGAAAAAACGATACATCAGATAGAAGATGCATGACCCAAAACCCCTAGGGTGAGGACATAACCATGGGGAAATACAGAATAAACATTCAGTAAGACACGTTAAACTCCCAAGAAATTTTATAAAACATTTCAATAAAAACAAGCCAAAAAGATTGGGAGTTTAACAGGAGGGCTACAAGGAAGGATAGGAAAGGAACACTAAACCAACAGTGGATAAATCATTAGCAAGAATGATGACGTCAGGTGTATGTCCCGAAAGTTAAAAAATTTATAGTAATTTATATATTTTTTATACTTACCAATGACCCAGACATAGCTGGTGCTAACTCTTAAAATATAGGGCCAAACACAAATTTTGCCCCCCAATCCCCAAAATTTGCATCTAAAACTAAAGAAAACATGTCCTGAGAGGCCCTCCACACTTCGCCCCTACTGCGCATGCGCAGTGTCAAGGACGTTCCGAAATTGGCGCCATTTATCATTCTAATAACCAGTGCCTGGTAAGCGCTATGTACTCAGCGGGGAGGCAAGAGTTCCCAACTCCTGGGAGGGCCATCCCCGTCTGGGTCATTGGTAAGTATAAAAAATATATAAATTACTATAAATTTTTTAACATTTTTATACTGTACCAATGACCCAGACATAGCTGAATAGTAAAAAGGCTGGAGGGCCAAGGACATAGAGCAAAATGGAATACACTCAATAAAATAAAATAGAGTCATCCCCTGTAGGGAAAAGAAGTAATAGGCCTTACATGTATCTTTCTTATTTATGATAAATTAGAAAGATACAACACCTTCCAAAAATTGAGCTTCATACATCCATGTACTCTATTAATATCCAATAATCCTTATACTAATAATTTTTAAAGTAAGCCAATAATAAAGTAAGTCTAGAGAATAGAGACTCTTATACTCCTAAAAGTGTGTGAGAATTGCATAATCATGTCCGTTGACATATGCAATATTCAAAAGCTATACTTTAAAAACTAAGACTTGAATGAATTTTATAAACTTAAACTTCTCACTAAACAACCATCCCAATAACAGCTCAGAATTACTAACTCCGGAGGAGGTATCCCCTTGTTTTCATAGTAAAAACAGGTGACCCAAGGGAACACCCTCCCCCCCCCCCCCCTTTTTCTTGCCCTGGGTCAAATAGCCCAGAGCGAAGAGGGCAGCCGAACGGAGACACTGCCGAAACAGACAGCCTACCTAGCTATAGTAGCAACTGTTAAGTGAATGACATTCTGAGCAGTAGATAATAGACCTAACAATAGAGGCCTCCAGAAATGGACTCGATATTTCTGAGATAAAATTCATGAATGGATGGCTGAGCGCAATGAGCAGCCTTCAAAAATCTATAATAGAACACTATTAATGTAAGCCCAAGAAGTAGAAGAACTCTTACTTCATGAGCCGAAATCTTAAGCACAACTGCTAAGCCAATGATATACCATAAGCAGTACGCTAGTTAATAGAATCCATTAACAATAAAATGGAGCGTAACGTCCTTCTACTAGACATCAAAGACAGAAGAAGCTTACGCCCTTGTAATAAACAGATATCTGTTTATAAATACATAAACTGTACCCGGAAAGAGTAAAGGCCTATGCCCATACGAAGACGGAAGGACCTTAAAATAATAGGTTCCGGATAATAGGAGCCTAACTCTTATGCAACAATCCAACCTAAATAGTAACGGAAGTATTGATTCCGAAACTATGAAAGTGAAAATCATCCATCGATAGTGCATGAAACTCACTGACTCTACAGTAAAAGAGAAACCAACAGAATTACTGTCTAAAAGGTCAGAATTTGAAAACTACTGTTTCCAGAGGCTCAAATGATTACTTAGCTAAATAAGAACCTGAAGTTAAAATCCGTATAGGAATTTAATCTAAAGATTCTAAGTCTATTTATCAAAAAGTTACTAACTGACTTAGATAAAGAGACAAAAGACTCAATTGTAAACTATCGTAGAGTGCATAGGTATGAGGTAACATAAACCTATAACCTAAATAACAACAGGCTGCAGTAGATCTTGTGAAACAAGTATACTAAAAAATAGCAATGAGTAGTATGGAGGGATCAACCATATGAACATAATGATCCCTACACCACGACGGAAGAGCCTCCACTTTAGTCGCATAGAATAGCGAAGAAGAGGATCTCCTATAGTAAGAAATCGCGTCCAAAGCTCGTCCAGTATAGTGCTTACAATGCAATACGGACCACACAACGGAATACATGAAGGTTGCGACCTTGCTGGTTGTGATAAAGATGACACGATTTACCAGTGAAAAAAGATCCTCACATAGAGGAAGATTTCACGTTAAGATCCACAGTAGACAAGAGAGTAAATTACTCATGATCTCTGTGAAGATAGAGATGCTATCAACAGAAATGTATTGTGGTTGTTTATCTTAGCAATACCTGCTAAAAACAACAGCGCCGGAGGATACGCGTATCCTATCATTCTGTCCTATAGATCAATAGAGCGTTAACAGTATTAGCTCAGAGATCTGGACAAGCCAACACATACATCTGCAATTGATTAGCCAGCTGTGTCATAAATAAAACATCATTGGGCGCTCCCATAGATAGCAAATCTGATTGAATACTTGTTTGTTGAGAGTCCATTCTGACAGCAACAAGCGACCCGTAAGAGAACGGGAGTGCGATAAAACAATCAGACGACCCAGAATATGACGGACCAAAACTGAACTTGGTGTACTATAACCAACAGACGGATTCTTTCCATTAAATTGAATAACGGAAACGAAAGAGTGCCTCCCTGGTTCCGGAGATACGCCACTACTGCCGAATTAAAGGACAGGAATTTGGGCATGCGTTTCTGAATAATGTTCATGCAATGACATAAAGCAAGCCTAAAAAACATTATTCCGCGGAAGTTAACTGATAGCTAAAAGACTGTGGAACCCAAAGACCCTGGCACTTCGAATCCGTAGGGATCAGTATATATCCCAATCTGTTTGACTGGCAACCGTCATAACAGCCACACTCGGGTCCGGCAACTGCGGCGGCACTCTCTGAGTCAACCACCGAATGTTTGCCCCAGTCTGAATCTCTTGTAACACTAGATAGACAAGAGAATGTATAAATCAAGCAATTCATGGATTGCCGGAAAGTTGTCGTCGAAGAGAAGCTCCTCCGAGAACGAAGCGACTCTGAGAGAGTTCTTAACCTACTATCCACACGTGGATGTAGCTAGGGCTGCATCACGTCTAACCAACTCCAATCAGCCACTGAAGGGCGGAGTTATACGTGAACAAACTACTGCCCTCAAAAGAAATTACATTGAGAATAATATCCCGTAAATCTTTTCTTGAAGACGTAATGATAACGCCTCAGTAAGGCGGATTACGTATAATAAAGCGTCTAAGTTAAGTCTAATATACATAATGTCGTTCCCAACATTGAGATTGGAAAAGCCATAAACGGTGAAAAAGAATATATGCAGTCTTTAATCACACCGTCTAGACGCATATGAACTCTCGGTATGCCCTGCTCTGCCAAAATAAACTATATGTAAAAAAAGATAAAATGGCAGAAATGAGCCACGCGGACAAGAAACTAAACTATCATGCTTAGTAGCCGTCTTGTATATATATATAAATATATAGCGTCGAAAAATAAAACAATGTTGTAATGACAATATTGGACTGCGTCGGTAAGTCAGGGACAAAGTCCCTGTACCGATCGAAAAATCCGAGTCCAATGACGCTATAAGTCTCTTATCCAAGATCGCAGCAATGAAGTCCGAAAAATAATCACTGGAAGAAATGCCAGAAGATATGAAAGGCATCTTCCGATACTACTAAAGGGAAAACTCGAAATCTTTCGAATCCCTTTCGCCATCCTGTCGGACCCTATAAAGCGTTCGGTCGTCCGTAGCTTGATGCAACCGCGGACCGCACCGACCCAGCGCCGTCGGATAATTCCTGATTCGACCGAGAAACCGTCAATTGCTGGGATGCTGCGAAACAACTGTGCTAACTCGGATAGCACGTCCGTCACTGAGGCCTGAGGAGCAGCGGTCTTACGATGCATTGCCGCAGGAAGCTCCGAGATCGTTACCCCGTGCATACTTCCAATATGCGAGCGAACGGAGTGTATAGGCCTCGTGTCCCTTGGCTACCGGATGGCGCGACCTATTCGCTGTGGAATCACTGAATGCCGAAACTGATCGGATACTCGAGGTCACGTAGCCAATGTGCGGTCGTGTGCCCTGCTGTGAGGATGAGGAAGCATTAAAGACAGTCTCTCGGACTGTCAATATAACGGAGCGTCCCGAGCAACGGACATATGCTCCGAAAGTAAAATATCTGAACCACAACATGCGGTCCCCTATGTTGTTGGCTTCCTCCGATCTGTCCTCAATCTGCCGTCACTGGGTGAGTACTAAAGTAATTAAAGTGCTCGCATCACCCAAATCTCCTTCCTAGACCGCAACGGACGAACCCGGCAGCCGAACCATTCGATGAATGTACGCTACACCGGGTGAGCTAGCGAATGTCACTCCGTAAGCGATAGACATATTCCATGAGCACTTATTGCCGCTAACTCTTCATTAACTATGACGACAGAGGCACACTTTTGAAAGACATCTCCATAACTCTTCGAACAAGAAACCAGAAATGCTTGGATAGCAAGCATAAAATAATAATATATATAGCGTCGTTCAATAATTCGAAAGTTTGTGTGACATTATTGGACTATGTCGGAACTGAGGGACGATGTCCCTGAACCGAACCAAAAATTTCTAAGTCCACCGACGCTATCAGTTTCTTATCCGGCATCGCAGCATATGTTGTTCCGAAAGGGAAAGCTTGAAATCCACCGAATCCCTTTCGGTATCCCGTCGGACCGGATGAAACTTTCGGACGTCCGTACCCGCTTCCGCGGAGCGTCCCGACCCAGCATCGTCGGATAAAATATATGCGACAGATTCAGTTGATGCTGGGATGCTGCGATAAACTGTGCTATTAAGGAAAGCATGTCCGTTCCCGAGGCCTGTGCAGTAGCGGACTTACGATGCATTGCCGCTGGAAGCTCCGTGTACGTTGACTCCCGCATACTTCCTATGCGAACGTCCGGAGTCTGCAGGCCTCGAGTCCCCGGCTACCGACCCAGCGCTGTCGGATAATTCTCGATCCGACACCGTTTCTGTCGGCTGCTGGGATGCTGCGATACGCTGTGCTATGTGCACAAGAATGTCCGGCGTCGAGACCTGCGGAGGCGCAGTCTATCGCTGCTTCGCCGAGGGCAGCTCCGCATCAGATGGCTCCCACATACTTTTCCTATGCGAACGTCCGGAGTCCATCGGTCTCGAATCCCTGGCTGCCGGATGGTGTGACCTGGTCGCCGAAGAATCCTTGATCGGCGAAGCTGGTAATATATCGGCGGTCATGCAGCCAAGGTGCGGTCGTGTGCGCTGACGAGAAGAGGAAGCCTTAGCAGTCTCAGCGGACTGCCTATACAACGGAGCGTCCCGAGCGACGGACGTATGCTCCGCTAACGACACATTTGTACCACAACATCTGGGGCCAGATGTTGTTGAACGAGAGAGGGGCCTCTCTCGCTTGCCGTCCGGATGGACCGGAACGAGCTATGAACCGGACTAAAAGGCTTCCTCCGTTCTCCCTCCGATCCGCCGTCACTGGGTGTGCATTAAGTTAATTTTATAGTGCTCGCATCACCCCAAAATTCCTTCTAGACCGCAACGGACGAACCCGGCTGCCGAACCATTCGGTGAATGGATGCTACACCGGGCGAGCTAGCGGACGTCAAAGGCCGTCGAACCTACTAGGGTCCTCTTAGGCAATTGGCGTATTAAATGAGCACTTTTCCGCTAGCCCTTCATTAATTGTGACGACGGAGGCACACTGTTGGAAGACATCACAGATACATCACCCTAATCTTGATCGTCTGAAATAGAAATTGATAAAGTAGAGTGACCCTGCGGGGAAAGGACCGGAGTGTCCAAATCCCCAACAACATACCGTGACATACGCTTCCCATATTGTCATCGAAATCATACGATACAGAACCGGAGTTAATGCGAGTACACTGACCACATATAGAATGATAATAAGGTCAGAGGAAGACTTCCTCTTAAAACAATTAATCAATATCCTTTCAATGTGAAAAGAAAACAAGTCCTGGTACTCGCACTAACCCCTGGCAATCAAAATACGTAATAATAATATGATCCATTAATATAGAAAAAATAATTGAAATCAAAATATTTTGAAAAAATATTTTTTCAGAACAGCCCAAGTTTCTGAAAAGTAACGTTGAGCCCCAATGGATCCCAAGCCTAAGTGTGGACAAAAATTTTAAAAATATTTTAAACAATTTATTCAACACTTACGAACAATAATAATGTATCTAGTTATGATTGAAATAACATAAAGATATTATTATTTAGAAATCCCCCCCTCACACAGAGGGCTGTTGTAAATGTAAACAATGAGTGTAAAAACACTAAAATAAGACTCCAGGCACCCAGGCCCGAAATCAGTTACCAAAAATACACCATCTGATGCAAAACAGAGACTTCCAGGGAAGAAACTGCAGAACATCAGATGGTAGATGCAGAACACAACGCCTAACCACCCGTAGGTGAAGACGTAAACATGGGGAAAGAACAGAATTCATTCTGTTATTCAGCTAAACTCCCAAGAAATTTTAGTAATAATAATTACAGAAATTATGCCAAAAGCATGGGAGAATAGCAAGGGGGAACTTAAAGGACAGGGAGAGAGGAAAAACACTTGTAAAAACAGTGTAACTAAATAATCAGAATGACAACAAAATGGCTGCTGCCTTGAAAATAGGTAACTTAACATAATTTCATTAAAAAATTTTAAGTTACAGCCCTGATAATATTCTGTCACACATTCTTTTCCTCTCCTCCTTTTCTATCCTCCTTAGAATCACCATTTCACTAATATTTATGTGTCTGGCATCATTTAAACTGAGATTTAAAAGCACAAAGATCAGTCAGATGTTAACTGATGAAGGGCCAAACTTAGAATGATAAATGGCGCCAATTTCGGAACGTCCTTGACACTGGGCATGCGCAGTAGGGGCGAAGTGTGGAGGGCCTCTCAGGACATGTTTTCTTTAGTTTTAGATGCAAATTTTGGGGATTGGGGGGCAAAATTTGTGTTTGGCCCTATATTTTAAGAGTTAGCACCAGCTATGTCTGGGTCATTGGTACAGTATAAAAATATGGGAAACATGAAATAATTTTGATAAAAATTATAAAGTTACAGCCCTGACCATTCCAAACCACCACAGTTCACTTCCATCATCCATTTATGTCCTTGGATCCACCAATTTTACCATTGATTTGCATCTGGTATCCTCAAAAATGAGATTTACAAGCACAGATGTGAGTTCATTGCTGCTGACTTTAGGGCCAAACAAAGAAAGAATGATGGTTGGCGCCAATTTCGGTTCCTTCCTGGATACTGTGCATGCACAGATCAAAAAAGTATGGAGGACCAGACAGGACTTGATTTTTTTTTCGGTTTTGCAAGCAAATTTGGGGGACTGGGGGGCAAAATTTGTGTTTGGCCCTGGATTAATTTTTGTGTTAGCACCAGCTAGTCTGGGCCATTGGTTGTTGTATAAAAATATGTTAATTTTACGCTTTAATTGGAAAGGATAGAAATGCTTTGATCATTAAATGATTCAAGGTCATAACTCCACCAAAATTGATGCATCACGAGGTTTACAAAGAACAATCTAGACAAAAGAGAGTGACATATTGATGGACAAACAAGTGTAAAACCACATACACTCTCTATTTCATGCAGACGGCATAAAAAGATAGCATACTTGGGGAGCACCTGTATTATCTACACAATAAAAGTTAAAGAGATCTTATTGAGGCCTAGGCAGTTTAAGCCCCAGACAACCAAGTTCCACAATCAAGTTCTGAATAATGCTGGCAACATGCAAAAACAAATTTGTATATATCATTCAAGAAAACATAGATTTGCATACAATAGAAAGTTAAAAAATTTATAGTAATTTATATATTTTTTATACTTACCAATGACCCAGACATAGCTGGTGCTAACTCTTAAAATATAGGGCCAAACACAAATTTTGCCCCCCAATCCCCAAAATTTGCATCTAAAACTAAAGAAAACATGTCCTGAAAGGCCCTCCACACTTCGCCCCTACTGCGCATACGCAGTGTCAAGGACGTTCCGAAATTGGCGCCATTTATCATTCTAATAACCAGTGCCTGGTAAGCGCTATGTACTCAGCGGGGAGGCAAGAGTTCCCAACTCCCGGGAGGGCCATCCCTGTCTGGGTCATTGGTAAGTATAAAAAATATATAAATTACTATAAATTTTTTAACATTTTTATACTGTACCAATGACCCAGACATAGCTGAATAGTAAAAAGGCTGGAGGGCCAAGGACATAGAGCAAAATGGAATACGCTCAATAAAATAAAATAGAGTCATCCCCTGTAGGGAAAAGAAGTAATAGGCCTTACATGTATCTTTCTTATTTATGATAAATTAGAAAGATACAACACCTTCCAAAAATTGAGCTTCATACATCCATGTACTCTATTAATATCCAATAATCCTTATACTAATAATTTTTAAAGTAAGCCAATAATAAAGTAAGTCTAGAGAATAGAGACTCTTATACTCCTAAAAGTGTGTGAGAATTGCATAATCATGTCCGTTGACATATGCAATATTCAAAAGCTATACTTTAAAAACTAAGACTTGAATGAATTTTATAAACTTAAACTTCTCACTAAACAACCATCCCAATAACAGCTCAGAATTACTAACTCCAGAGGATGTATCCCCTTGTTTTCATAGTAAAAACAGGTGACCCAAGGGAACACCCTCCCCCCCCCCCCCCCCCCCCTTTTTCTTGCCCTGGGTCAAATAGCCCAGAGCGAAGAGGGCAGCCGAACGGAGACACTGCCGAAACAGACAGCCTACCTAGCTATAGTAGCAACTGTTAAGTGAATGACATTCTGAGCAGTAGATAATAGACCTAACAATAGAGGCCTCCAGAAATGGACTCGATATTTCTGAGATAAAATTCATGAATGGATGGCTGAGCGCAATGAGCAGCCTTCAAAAATCTATAATAGCAACACTATTAATGTAAGCCCAAGAAGTAGAAGAACTCTTACTTCATGAGCCGAAATCTTAAGCACAACTGCTAAGCCAATGATATACCATAAGCAGTACGCTAGTTAATAGAATCCATTAACAATAAAATGGAGCGTAACGTCCTTCTACTAGACATCAAAGACAGAAGAAGCTTACGCCCTTGTAATAAACAGATATCTGTTTATAAATACATAAACTGTACCCGGAAAGAGTAAAGGCCTATGCCCATACGAAGACGGAAGGACCTTAAAATAATAGGTTCCGGATAATAGGAGCCTAACTCTTATGCAACAATCCAACCTAAATAGTAACGGAAGTATTGATTCCGAAACTATGAAAGTGAAAATCATCCATCGATAGTGCATGAAACTCACTGACTCTACAGTAAAAGAGAAATCAACAGAATTACTGTCTGAAAGGTCAGAATTTGAAAACTACTGTTTCCAGAGGCTCAAATGATTACTTAGCTAAATAAGAACCTGAAGTTAAAATCCGTATAGGAATTTAATCTAAAGATTCTAAGTCTATTTATCAAAAAGTTACTAACTGACTTAGATAAAGAGACAAAAGACTCAATTGTAAACTATCGTAGAGTGCATAGGTATGAGGTAACATAAACCTATAACCTAAATAACAACAGGCTGCAGTAGATCTTGTGAAACAAGTATACTAAAAAATAGCAATGAGTAGTATGGAGGGATCAACCATATGAACATAATGATCCCTACACCACGACGGAAGAGCCTCCACTTTAGTCGCATAGAATAGCGAAGAAGAGGATCTCCTATAGTAAGAAATCGCGTCCAAAGCTCGTCCAGTACAGTGCTTACAGTGCAATACGGACCACACAACAGAATACACGAAGGTTGCGACCTTGCTGGTTGTGATAAAGATGACACGATTTACCCAGTGAAAAAAGATCCTCACATAGAGGAAGATTTCACGTTAAGATCCACAGTAGACAAGAGAGTAAATTACTCATGATCTCTGTGAAGATAGAGATGCTATCAACAGAAATGTATTGTGGTTGTTTATCTTAGCAATACCTGCTAAAACAACAGCGCCGGAGGATACGCGTATCCTATCATTCCGTCCTATAGATCAATAGAGCGTTAACAGTATTAGCTCAGAGATCTGGACAAGCCAACACATACGTCTGCAAATGATTAGCAAGCTGTGTCATAAATAAAACATCATTGGGCGCTCCCATAGATAGCAAATCTGATTGAATACTTGTTTGATGAGAGTCCATTCTGACAGCAACAAGCGACCCGTAAGAGAACGGGAGTGCGATAAAACAATCAGACGACCCAGAATATGACGGAACAAAACAGAACTTGGTGTACTATAACCAACAGACGGATTCTTTCCATTAAATTGAATAACGGAAACGAAAGAGTGCCTCCCTGGTTCCGGAGATACGCCACTACTGTCGAATTAAAGGACAGGAATTTGGGCATGCGTTTCTGAATAATGTTCATGCAATGACATAAAGCAAGCCTAAAAAACATTATTCCGCGGAAGTTAAACTGATAGCTAAAAGACTGCGGAACCTAAAGACCCTGGCACTTCGAATCCGTAGGGATCAGTATATATCCCAATCTGTTTGACTGGCTACCGTCATAACAGCCACACTCGGGTCCGGCAACTGCGGCGGCACTCTCTGAGTCAACCACCGAATGTTTGCCCCAGTCTGAATCTCTTGTAACACTAGATAGACAAGAGAATGTATAAATCAAGCAATTCATGGATTGCCGGAAAGTTGCCGTCGAAGAGAAGCTCCTCCGAGAACGAAGCGACTCTGAGAGAGTTCTTAACCTACTATCCACGCGTGGATGCAGCTAGGACTGCATCACGTCTAACCAACTCCAATCAGCCACTGAAGGGCGGAGTTATACGTGAACAAACTACTGCCCTCAAAAGAAATTACATTGAGAATAATATCCCGTAAATCTTTTCTTGAAGACGTAATGATAACGCCTCAGTAAGGCGGATTACGTATAATAAAGCGTCTAAGTTAAGTCTACTATACATAATGTCGTTCCCAACATTGAAATTGGAAAAGACATAAACGGCGAAAAAGAATATATGCAGTCTTTAATCACACCGTCTAGACGCATATGAACTCTCGGTATGCCCCGCTCTGCCAAAATAAACTATATGTAAAAAAGATAAAATGGCAGAAATGAGCCACGCGGACAAGAAACTAAACTATCATGCTTAGTAGCAGGCTTGTATATATATATAAATATATAGCGTCGAAAAATAAAACACATGTTGTAATTACAATATTGGACTGCGTCGGTAAGTCAGGGACAAAGTCCCTGTACCGATCGAAAAATCCGAGTCCAATGACGCTATAAGTCTCTTATCCAAGATCGCAGCAATGAAGTCCGAAAAATAATCACTGGAAGAAATGCCAGAAGATATGAAAGGCATCTTCCGATACTACTAAAGGGAAAACTCGAAATCTTTCGAATCCCTTTCGCCATCCTGTCGGACCCTATAAAGCGTTCGGTCGTCCGTAGCTTGATGCAACCGCGGACCGCACCGACCCAGCGCCGTCGGATAATTCCTGATTCGACCGAGAAACCGTCAATTGCTGGGATGCTGCGAAACAATTGTGCTAACTCGGATAGCACGTCCGTCACTGAGGCCTGAGGAGCAGCGGTCTTATGATGCATTGCCGCAGGAAGCTCCGAGATCGTTACCCCGTGCATACTTCCAATATGCGAGCGAACGGAGTGTATAGGCCTCGTGTCCCTTGGCTACCGGATGGCGCGACCTATTCGCTGTGGAATCACTGAATGCCGAAACTGATCGGATACTCGAGGTCACGTAGCCAATGTGCGGTCGTGTGCCCTGCTGTGAGGATGAGGAAGCATTAAAGACAGTCTCTCGGACTGTCAATATAACGGAGCGTCCCGAGCAACGGACATATGCTCCGAATGTAAAATATCTGAACCACAACATGCGGTCCCCTATGTTGTTGGCTTCCTCCGATCTGTCCTCAATCTGCCGTCACTGGGTGAGTACTAAAGTAATTAAAGTGCTCGCATCACCCAAATCTCCTTCCTAGACCGCAACGGACGAACCCGGCAGCCGAACCATTCGATGAATGTACGCTACACCGGGTGAGCTAGCGAATGTCACTCCGTAAGCGATAGACATATTCCATGAGCACTTATTGCCGCTAACTCCTCATTAACTATGACGACAGAGGCACACTTTTGAAAGACATCTCCATAACTCTTCGAACAAGAAACCAGAAATGCTTGGATAGCAAGCATAAAATAATAATATATATAGCGTCGTTCAATAATTCGAAAGTTTGTGTGACATTATTGGACTATGTCGGAACTGAGGGACGATGTCCCTGAACCGAACCAAAAATTTTCTAAGTCCACCGACGCTATCAGTTTCTTATCCGGCATCGCAGCATATGTTGTTCCGAAAGGGAAAGCTTGAAATCCACCGAATCCCTTTCGGTATCCCGTCGGACCGGATGAAACTTTCGGACGTCCGTACCCGCTTCCGCGGAGCGTCCCGACCCAGCATCGTCGGATAAAATATATGCGACAGATTCAGTTGATGCTGGGATGCTGCGATAAACTGTGCTATTAAGGAAAGCACGTCCGTTCCCGAGGCCTGTGCAGTAGCGGACTTACGATGCATTGCCGCTGGAAGCTCCGTGTACGTTGACTCCCGCACACTTCCTATGCGAACGTCCGGAGTCTGCAGGCCTCGAGTCCCCGGCTACCGACCCAGCGCTGTCGGATAATTCTCGATCCGACACCGTTTCTGTCGGCTGCTGGGATGCTGCGATAAGCTGTGCTATGTGCACAAGAATGTCCGGCGTCGAGACCTGCGGAGGCGCAGTCTATCGCTGCTTCGCCGAGGGCAGCTCCGCATCAGATGGCTCCCGCATACTTTTCCTATGCGAACGTCCGGAGTCCATCGGTCTCGAATCCCTGGCTGCCGGATGGTGTGACCTGGTCGCCGAAGAATCCTAGATCGGCGAAGCTGGTAATATATCGGCGGTCACGCAGCCAAGGTGCGGTCGTGTGCGCTGACGAGAAGAGGAAGCCTTAGCAGTCTCAGCGGACTGCCTATACAACGGAGCGTCCCGAGCGACGGACGTATGCTCCGCTAACGACACATTTGTACCACAACATCTGGGGCCAGATGTTGTTGAACGAGAGAGGGGCCTCTCTCGCTTGCCGTCCGGATGGACCGGAACGAGCTATGAACCGGACTAAAAGGCTTCCTCCGTTCTCCCTCCGATCCGCCGTCACTGGGTGTGCATTAAGTTAATTTTATAGTGCTCGCATCACCCCAAAATTCCTTCTAGACCGCAACGGACGAACCCGGCTGCCGAACCATTCGGTGAATGGACGCTACACCGGGCGAGCTCGCGGACGTCAAAGGCCGTCGAACCTACTAGGGTCCTCTTAGGCAATTGGCGTATTACATGAGCACTTTTCCGCTAGCCCTTCATTAATTGTGACGACGGAGGCACACTGTTGGAAGACATCACAGATACATCACCCTAATCTTGATCGTCTGAAATAGAAATTGATAAAGTAGAGTGACCCTGCGGGGAAAGGACCGGAGAGTCCAAATCCCCAACAACATACCGTGACATACGCTTCCCATATTGTCATCGAAATACGATACAGAACAGGAGTTAATGCGAGTACACTGACCACATATAGAATGATAAAAAGGTCAGAGGAAGACTTCCTCTTAAAACAATTGATCAATATCCTTTCAATGTGAAAAGAAAACAAGTCCTGGTACTCGCACTAACCCCTGGCAATCAAAATACATAATAATAATATGATCCATTAATATAGAAAAAATAATTGAAATCAAAATATTTTGAAAAAATATTTTTTCAGAACAGCCCAAGTTTCTGAAAAGTAACGTTGAGCCCCAATGGATCCCAAGCCTAAGTGTGGACAAAAATTTTAAAAATATTTTAAACAATTTATTCAACACTTACGAACAATAATAATGTATCTAGTTATGATTAAAATAACATAAAGATATTATTATTTAGAAATCCCCCCCTCACACAGAGGGCTGTTGTAAATGTAAACAATGAGTGTAAAAACACTAAAATAAGACTCCAGGCACCCAGGCCCGAAATCAGTTACCAAAAATACACCATCTGATGCAAAACAGAGACTTCCAGGGAAGAAACTGCAGAACATCAGATGGTAGATGCAGAACACAACGCCTAACCACCCGTAGGTGAAGACGTAAACATGGGGAAAGAACAGAATTCATTCTGTTATTCAGCTAAAACTCCCAAGAAATTTTAGCACCAGCTATGTCTGGGTCATTGGTACAGTATAAAAATATTGACTCCATGAGCTGATTTCCATCAACTATAAAAAACTTTATCTACCATTTACCTTAGGCATGAGAGTGACCAACCACAAAATTATCTGAAAATTTTTTGGAATGTAAAGCGAGTGAAGTGTGCGCCATTAGGACAGGGGTCTGGGGGCCACCTAGTCACCCAGCAGCCAAAGGGTAAATTTCCTGCACTCTAAGCAGTTTCCTGACACTCCAATCAGCTTGAACCAACCTTCATTTTTTCTTCTCATTCATTTTCTTTTTATTTTCTGGTGCTTAAGGTAACTTTTGGCACTCAAGTAACCTTATACCTTTCCAGACTTCAGTCAACAGTGTTGAGATGTTTGGCATCTGTAAACTCCTATGTCATTTCTATGTTGCTCTCTGTGGTAATTCACTGCAACGCGTTTTGACCAATGTTTGGTACGTGTACCAAACAGTATGCTTTTTCAGGCTGTCTGACTTTACGAATAAAGTCACAAAATGATATCTTGATCAGCTTTCAGGAGCCAGTTCCATTTGAAAGCATTTTTAATGCCTTTGTCAATCTCTTTTATTGAGTCGGTCTTTCTATATGCAAATTGCATGCTGTTCATTGTTCTCTTTGTATTCAACTGAATGGTGAAGAAACAATCACAAAAGGCGAACAGATTATTTCTGAAATTCTTAAGATCCATTTCATTGGTTACAATTCCATGAATTTGCAAAACACTCTCATGCCTGTTATCTAAAAATGCAATCGGAAAACAGCAACATCATTAGTGTTAACCGTTTGGCGATCGAAGATCTAGTATTGCTATTGGGGTCAGAAATCAGCCAACTAGGCAACTTGAGCAAAGAAGTCGCCTTGGATTGGCAAACTTCATTCTGCCTTCTATAAAAAGCAACTCTGAAGTCACCTAGTAAAAATTCAGTCTACTTTGAAAATAGGTGAATTTCTCGCACAATTTAAAAACCAACATTCAGACTTCAAGACTGATGTAACAATTTTTACATGTGATAAGTTACCACTTTCATAATATGGAGCAATCACACTGTGTAGTTGTGACTTAAAAGTGGTAATGTTTTGGTTAACCTCCAGTGAGAAAAGTTCAAAACACAATTTATTCGGACATAACAGAAAATCCTGGTATTAGCAAGAGAGATGTTATATCCCGGCTGCTCACCTTCATTCAACCTTAGTAGTCGATCCAGTGTCATGAAAGCTCCTTGTGAGCTGCATTTTTATTGTATATAATACATGTATGGGATATATTATGATTAACATAAAGTTAATATTAATGCAAAGGTTTTCAGTTATTCAAGTCTACAATATCAATGACCTGGATAGACCCACAGAAACAAACTCACCGTAACACTAACTTTAAGTCTGAGAAAAACATGAAAATTATGGGCAAAAAAAAATTCAGTTAAATCTTCACACACAGTAGGCTTAATAACTAAATATGTTACTGAAATAAAAAAAAAAATCCACAGTAATGGGAAGTTAAGGCCTTACAGTGAGCACAAAAGCTGACATAATGCTAATTCTAACAACAGAAATTGACTTTGGGCTGACAATTTTAGGTGAAATTGGGACAAAAAGCTACACACAGTATTGGGGTTGGATACTGTTGTTACAACCTGCATATGCAATATAAAAGCCCTGGACTTTGAGATATGGTCTAAACACAAATTCTTACAAAACTGGACACATATGTCTGATGCTAGCTCCACCAAAGTCACCACATAAGCTCACCACATTTTAGAAGTAGGTGAGCTAAAAAAATTACTTTAACACAACTTGTTACAACAGAAAATTAACTAAGTTTTCATGCAAAAAAAATTCAAACAAGAGCTATTGCTGAAGGGAATTCATACCTACATTGCAGTGCAGGACAGATGAAGCATAAATGAATTAAAAACAACCAAAACAGACAAAAATTGGCTATTTTTTAAACACTCTAAGGATCACAACTCATGTTAAAAAAATATTGACAGCATATGTTTCTGGAAGAGCTCATCATACTGAACACCTGTATGACATTTCATCAATATCCAAGCACTAATGTTCAAGTTATGACCTGAACAGACATCATACAAGCAAATTCAAAAAACATTTCAAGTCAAAAAGGGGGATAACTCTAAAAGGTGAAATGCAAGAAATATGAGAGACTTGTTTGAAAGCATTTCCCATAAACAATCTTCATGCCATATTTCATTGAGATCTGATGACCCAGAAATGAGATACAAGGCGAACAGACAAAAAATTGGCTAATTTGTTTAATCTAAGGGCCATAACTCATGGAAAAAACATGCGGACAGCACAACAGCTCATGTTTCTGAAAGAGCTCATGATACTGAACACATATATAAAATTTCATCAACATCCGAGCACTAATCTTCAAGTATGACCTGAACAGACATTGGATGGACGCATAGACACACAGACATATGCAATCAAACTCTTACACTTCGGAAAATAGAGCTGACTTTAATAGTTACAAGTACAAGTTCACAGATTTTTGGTGGAAAAAAAGGAAAAACAGCCAAAATAACAGCACATATACTAAGTAGAAGGGTTAAAAGTAACTATAATCACATTAAAACACATCTATAAGCAATACAGATCACCATAATGTGCAATAAAGTTTAATTTAATACAACTTCTTGCAACATAAAACTGACTTAGTTTTCACCTAATAAAAAGAAAATTGAAGAAAAATTTCCAGAAAGTTAAAAAATTTATAGTAATTTCTATATTTTTTATACTTACCAATGACCCAGACATAGCTGGTGCTAACTGTTAAAATATAGGGCCAAACACAAATTTTGCCCCCCAATCCCCAAAATTTGCATCTAAAACCAAAGAAAACATGTCCTGAATGGCCCTCCACACTTCACCTCTACTGCGCATGCGCAGTGTCAAGGACGTTCCGAAATTGGCGCCATTAATCATTCTAATAACCAGTGCCTGGTAAGCGCTATGTACTCAGCGGGGAGGCAAGAGTTCCCAACTCCTGGGAGGGCCATCCCCGTCTGGGTCATTGGTAAGTATAAAAAATATATAAATTACTATAAATTTTTTAACATTTTTATACTGTACCAATGACCCAGACATAGCTGAATAGTAAAAAGGCTGGAGGGCCAAGGACATAGAGCAAAATGGAACACGCTCAATAAAATAAAATAGAGTCATCCCCTGTAGGGAAAAAGAAGTAATAGGCCTTACATGTATCTTTCTTATTTATGATAAATTAGAAAGATACAACCCCTTCCAAAATTGAGCTTTATACATCCATGTACTCTATTAATATCCAATATAATCCTTATACTAATAATTTTTAAAGTAAGCCAATAAATAAAGTAAGTCTAGAGAATAGAGACTCTTATACTCCTAAAAGTGTCTGAGGATTGCATAATCATGTCCGTTGACATATGCAATATTCAAAAGCTATACTTCAAAAACTGAGACTTGAATGAATTTTAAAAACCTAAACTTCTCACTAAACAACCATCCCAATAACAGCTCAGAATTACTAACTCCGGAGGAGGTATCCCCTTGTTTTCATAGTAAAACAGGTGACCCAAGGGAACACCCTTCCCCCCCCCCCCCCCCTTTTTCTTGCCCTGGGTCAAATAGCCCAGAGCGAAGAGGGCAGCCGAACGGAGACACTGCCGAAACAGACAGCCTACCTAGCTATAGTAGCAACTGTTAAGTAATGACATTCTGAGCAGTAGATAATAGACCTAACAAAAGAGGCCTCCAGAAATGGACTCGATATTTCTGAGATAAAATTCATGAATGTGGATGGCTGAGCGCAATGAGCGGCCTTCAAAAATCTATAATAGCGACACTATTAATGTAAGCCCAAGAAGTAGAAGAACTCTTACTTCATGAGCCGAAATCTTAAGCACAACTGCTAAGTCAATGATATACCATAAGCAGTACCGATAGTTAATAGAATCCATTAACAATAAAATGGAGCGTAACGTCCTTCTACAAGACATCAAAGACAGAAGAAGCTTACGCCCATAGTAATAAACAGATATCTGTTTATAAATACATAAACTGTACCCGGAAAGAGTAAAGGCCTATGCCCATACGAAGACGGAAGGACCTTAAAATAATAGGTTCCGGATAATAGGAGCCTAACTCTTATGCAACAATCCAACCTAAATAGTAACGGAAGTATTGATTCCGAAACTATGAAAGTGAAAATCATGCATCGATAGTGCATGAAACTCACTGACTCTACAGTAAAAGAGAAACCAACAGAATTACTGTCTACAAGGTCAGAATTTGAAAACTACTGTTTCCAGAGGCTCAAATTATTACTTAGCTAAATAAGAACCGAAGTTAAAATCCGTATAGGAATTTAATCTAAAGATTCTAAGTCTATTTATCAAAAAGTTACTGACTTAGATAAAGAGACAAAAGACTCAATTGTAAACTATCGTAGAGTGCATAGGTATGAGGTAACATAAACCTATAACCTAAATAATAACAGGCTGCAGTAGATCTTGTGAAACAAGTATACTAAAAAATAGCAATGAGTAGTATGGAGGGATCAACAATATGAACATAATGATCCCTACACCACGACGGAAGAGCCTCCACTTTAGCCGCATAGAATAGCGAAGAAGAGGATCTCCTATAGTAAGAAATCGCGTCCAAAGCTCGTCCAGTACAGTGCTTACAATGCAATACGGACCACACTACAGAATACATGAAGGTTGCGACCTTGCTGGTCGTGATAAAGATGACACGATTTACCCAGTGAAAAAGATCCTCACATAGAGGAAGATTTCACGTTAAGACCCACAGTAGACAAGAGAGTAAATTACTCATGATCTCTGTGAAGATAGAGATGCTATCAACAGAAAAGTATTGTCGTTGTTTATCTTAGCAATACATGCAAAAACAACAGCGCCGGAGGATACGCGTATCCTATCATTCCGTCCTATAGATCAATAGAGCGTTAAGAATATTAGCTCAGAGATCTGGACAAGCCAACACATACGTCTGCAATTGATTAGCAAGCTGTGTCATAAATAAATCATCATTGGGCGCTCCCATAGATAGCAAATCTGATTGAATACTTGTTTGTTGAGAGTCCATTCTGACAGCAACAAGCGACCCGTAAGAGAACGGGAGTCCGATAAAACAATCAGACGACCCGGAATAAGACGGACCAAAACTGAACTTGGTGTACTATAACCAACAGACGGATTCTTTCCATTAAATTGAATAACGGAAACTAAAGAGTGCCTCCCTGGTTCCGGAGATACGCCACTACTGTCGAATTAAAGGACAGGAATTTGGGCATGCGTTTCTGAATAATGTTCATGCAATGACATAAAGCAAGCCTAAAAAACATTATTCCGCGGAAGAAAACTGATTGCTAAAAGACTGCGGAACCCAAAGACCCTGGCACTTCGAATCCGTAGGGATCAGTATTATATCCCAATCTGTTTGACTGGCAACCGTCATAACAGCCACACTCGGGTCCGGCAACTGCGGCGGCACTCTCTGAGTCAACCACCGAATGTTTGCCCCAGTCTGAATCTCTTGTAACACTAGATAGACAAGAGAACGTGTAAATCGAGCAATTCATGGATTGCCGAAAAGTTGCCGTCGAAGAGAAGCTCCTCCGAGAACGAAGCGACTCTGAGAGAGTTCTTAACCTTACTATCCACGCGTGTGGATGTAGCTAGGGCTGCGTCACGTCTAACTAACTCCAATCAGCCACTGAAGGGCGGAGTTATACGTGAACAAACTACTGCCCTCAAAAGAAATTACATTGAGAATAATATCCCGTAAATCTTTTCTTGAAGACGTAATGATAACGCCTCAGTAAGGCGGATTACGTATAATAAAGCGTCTAAGTTAAGTCTACTATACATAATGTCGTTCCCAACATTGAAATTGGAAAAGACATAAACGGCGAAAAAGAATATATGCAGTCTTTAATCACACCGTCTAGACGCATATGAACTCTCGGTATGCCCTGCTCTGCCAAAATAAACTATTTGTATAAATGATAAAATGGCAGAAATGAGCAACGCGGACAAGAAACTAAACTATCATGCTTAGTAGCAGGCTTGTATATATATATATATATATAGCGTCGAAAAATAAAACACATGTTGTAATGACAATATTGGACTGCGTCGGTAAGTCAGGGACAATGTCCCTGAACCGATCGAAAAATCCGAGTCCAATGACGCTATAAGTCTCTTATCCAAGATCGCAGCAATGAAGTACGAAATAATAATCACTGGAAGATAATGCCAGAAGATATGAAAGGCATCTTCCGATACTACTAAAGGGAAAACTCGAAATCTTTCGAATCCCTTTCGCCATCCTGTCGGACCCTATAAAGCGTTCGGTCGTCCGTACCTGATGCAACCGCGGACTGCACCGACCCAGCGCCGTCGGATAATTCCTGATTCGACCGAGAAACTATCAATTGCTGGGATGCTGCGAAACAACTGTGCTAACTCGGATAGCACGTCCGTCACTGAGGCCTGAGGAGAAGCGGT
Source organism: Pictodentalium vernedei (assembly GCA_031216915.1). Classification (NCBI taxonomy): domain Eukaryota; kingdom Metazoa; phylum Mollusca; class Scaphopoda; order Dentaliida; family Dentaliidae; genus Pictodentalium; species Pictodentalium vernedei. Next base: position 277,304,603 of record CM062295.1, on the reverse strand, counting down.
CTTACGATGAATTGCCGCTGGAAGCTCCGTGATCGTTACCCCGTGCATACTACCAATATGCGAGCGAACGGAGTGTATAGGCCTCGTGTCCCTTGGCTACCGGATGGCGCGACCTATTCGCCGTGGAATCACTGAATGCCGAAACTGATCGGATACTCGAGGTCACGTAGCCAATGTGCGGTCGTGTGCCCTGCTGTGAGGATGAGGAAGCATTAAAGACAGTCTCTCGGACTGTCAATATAACGGAGCGTCCCGACCAACGGACATATGCTCCGAATGTAAAATATCTGAACCACAACATGCGGTCCCCTATGTTGTTGGGTGAGAGAGGGACCTCTCTCGCTCACAGCCCGGACGGACCTGGACAAGCCAGGAACCGGACTAACAGGCTTCCACCGATCTGTCCTCAATCTGCCGTCACTGGGTGAGTACTAAAGTAATTAAAGTGCTCGCATCACCCAAATCTCCTTCCTAGACCGCAACGGACGAACCCGGCAGCCGAACCATTCGATGAATGTACGCTACACCGGGTGAGCTAGCGAATGTCACTCCGTAGGCGATAGACATATTCCATGAGCACTTATTGCCGCTAACTCTTCATTAACTATGACGACAGAGGCACACTTTTGAAAGACATCTCCATAACTCTTCGAACAAGAAACCAGAAATGCTTGGTTAGCAAGCATAAAATAATAATATATATAGCGTCGTTCAATAATTCAAAAGTTTGTGTGACATTATTGGACTATGTCGGAACTGAGGGACGATGTCCCTGAACCGAACCAAAAATTTCTAAGTCCACCGACGCTATCAGTTTCTTATCCGGCATCGCAGCATTCTGGTCCGACGAAAGAAGCTGTAGAAGACCAAGTCAGATGACATACACAACAGCATATGTTGTTCCGAAAGGGAAAGCTTGAAATCCTCCGAATCCCTTTCGGTATCCCGTCGGACCGGATGAAACTTTCGGACGTCAGTACCCGCTTCCGCGGAGCGTCCCGACCCAGCATCGTCGGATAAAATATATGCGACAGATTCAGTTGATGCTGGGATGCTGCGATAAACTGTGCTATTAAGGAAAGCACGTCCGTTCCCGAGGCCTGTGCAGTAGCGGTCTTACGATGCATTGCCGCCGGAAGCTCCGTGTACGTTGACTCCCGCACACTTCCTATACGAACGTCCGGAGTCTGCAGGCCTCGTGTCCCTGGCTACCGGATGGTGTGACCTGGTCGCCGAAGAATCCTTGATCGGCGAAGCTGGTAATATATCGGCGGTCACGCAGCCAAGGTGCGGTCGTGTGCGCTGACGAGAAGAGGAAGCCTTAGCAGTCTCAGCAGACTGCCTATACAACGGAGCGTCCCGAGCGACGGACGTATGCTCCGCTTGCGACACATTTTGTACCACAACATCTGGGGCCAGATGTTGTTGAACGAGAGAGGGGCCTCTCTCGCTTGCCGTCCGGATGGACCGGAACGAGCTATGAACCGGACTAAAAGGCTTCCTGCGTTCTCCCTCCGATCCGCCGTCACTGGGTGTGCATTAGGTTAATTTATAGTGCTCGCATCACCCCAAAATTCCTTCTAGACCGCAACGGACGAACCCAGCTGCCGAACCATTCGGTGAATGGACGCTACACCGGGCGAGCTAGCGGACGTCAAACCTACTAGGGTCCTCTTAGGCAATTGGCGTATTTACATGAGCACTTTTCCGCTAGCCCTTCATTAATTGTGACGACGGAGGCACACTGTTGGAAGACATCACAGATACATCACCCTAATCTTGATTGTCTGAAATAGAAATTGATAAAGTAGAGTGACCCTGCGGGGAAAGGACCGGAGTGTCCAAATCCCCAACAACATACCGTGACATACGCTTCCCATATTGTCATCGAAATCATACGATACAGAACAGGAGTTAATGCGAGTACACTGACCACATATAGAATGATAATAAAGTCAGAGGAAGACTTCCTCTTAAAACAATTGATCAATATCCTTTCAATGTGAAAAGAAAACAAGTCCTGGTACTCGCACTAACCCCTGGCAATCAAAATACATAATAATAATATGATCCATTAATATAGAAAAAATAATTGAAATCAAAATATTTTGAAAAAATATTTTTTCAGAACAGCCCAAGTTTCTGAAAAGTAACGTTGAGCCCCAATGGATCCCAAGCCTAAGTGTGAACAAAAATTTTAAAAATATTTTAAACAATTTATTCAACACTTACGAACAATAATAATGTATCTAGTTATGATTAAAATAACATCAAGATATTATTTTTTAGAAATCCCCCCCCTCACACAGAGGGCTGTTGTAAATGTAAACAATGAGTGTAAAAACACTAAAATAAGACTCCAGGCACCCAGGCCCGAAATCAGTTACCAAAAATACACTATCTGATGCAAAACAGAGACTTCCAGGGAAGAAACTGCAGAACATCAGATGGTAGATGCAGAACACAACGCCTAACCACCCGTAGGTGAAGACGTAAACATGGGGAAAGAACAGAATTCATTCTGTTATTCAGCTAAAACTCCCAAGAAAATTTAGTAATAATAATTACAAAAACTATGCCAAAAGCATGGGAGAATAGCAAGGGGGAACTTAAAGGACAGGGAGAGAGGAAAACACTTAAAAAACAGTGTAACTAAATAATCAGAATGACAACAAAATGGCTGCTGCCTTGAAAATAGGTAACTTAACATAATTTCATTAAAAAATTTATGTTACAGCCCTGATAATATTCTGTCACACATTCTTTTCCTCTCCTCCTTCTCTATCCTCCTTAGAATCACCATTTCACTAATATTTATGTGTCTGGCATCATTTAAACTGAGATTTATAAGCACAAAGATCAGTCAGATGTTAACTGATGAAGGGCCAAACTTAGAATGATTAATGACGCCAATTTCGGAACGTCCTTGACACTGCGCATGCGCAGTAGGGGCGAAGTGTGGAGGGCCTTTCAGGACATGTTTTCTTTAGTTTTAGATGCAAATTTTGGGGATTGGGGGGCAAAATTTGTGTTTGGCCCTATATTTTAAGAGTAAGCACCAGCTATGTCTGGGTCATTGGTACAGTATAAAAATATAGAAATTACTATAAATTTTTTTACATTTTTATACTGTACCAATGACCCAGACATAGCTGAATAGTAAAAAGGCTGGAGGGCCAAGGACATAGAGCAAGATGGAATACGCTCAATAATATAAAATAGAGTCATCCCCTCTAGGGAAAAAGAAGTAATAGGCCTTACATGTATCTTTCTTATTTATGATAAATTAGAAACATACAACACCTTCCAAAATTGAGCATCATACATCCATGTACTCTATTAATATCCAATATAATCTTATACTAATAATTTTTAAAGTAAGCCAATAAATAAAGTAAGTCTAGAGAATAGAGACTCTATACTCCTTAAAAGTGTCTGAGGATTGCATCATCATGTCCGTTGACACGTGCTATATTCAAAAGCTATACTTTAAAAACTAAGACTTGAATGAATTTTTAAAACATAAACTTCTCACTAAACAACCATCCCAATAACAGCTCAGAATTACTAACTCCGGAGGAGGTATCCCCTTGTTTTCATTGTAAAACAGGTGACCCAAGGGAACACCCTCCCCCCCCCCCCCCCTTTTTCTTGCCCTGGGTCAAATAGCCCAGAGCGAAGAGGGCAGCAGAACGGAGTCACTGCCGAAACAGACAGCCTGCCTAGCTATAGTAGCAACTGTTAAGTGAATGACATTCTGAGCAGTAGATAATAGACCTAACAATAGAGGCCTCCAGAAATGGACTCGATATTTCTGAGATAAAAATTCATGAATGTGGATGGCTGAGCGCAATGAGCAGCCTTAAAAAATCTATAATAGCGACACTATTAATGTAAGCCCAAGATGTAGAAGAACTCTTACTTCATGAGCCGAAATCTTAAGCACAACTGCTGAGTCAATGATATACCATAAGCAGTACCGATAGTTAATTGAATCCATTAGCAAAAGAATGGAGCGTAACATCCTTCTATTAGGCATCAAAGACAGAAGAAGCTTACGCCCATAGTAATAAAAAGATATCTGTTTATAAATACATAAACTCTAACCGGACAGAGTAAAGGCCTATGCCCGTACGAAGACGGAAGGACCTTAATAACAATAGGTTCCGGATATTAGGAGCCTAACTCTTATGCAAAAATCCAACCTAAATAGTAAAGGAAGGAGTGATTCCGAAACTACGAAAGTGAAAATCATCCATCGATAGTGCATGAAACTCACTGACTCTTCAGTGAAAGAGAAGCCAACAGAATTACTGTCTAAAAGGTCAGAATTTGAAAACTACTGTTTCCAGAGGCTCAAATGATTACTTAGCTAAATAAGAACCGAAGTTAAATTCCATATAGGAATTTAATCTAAAGATTCTAAGTCTATTTATCAGAAAGTTACTAACTGACTTAGATAAAGAGACATAAGACTCAATTGTAAACTATCATAGAGTGCATAGGTATGAGGTAACATAAACCTATAACCTTAATAATAACAGGCTGCAATAGATCTTGTCAAACAAGTATACTAAAAAGTTGCAATGAGTAGTATGGAGGGATCAACAATATGAACATAGTGATCCCTACACCAACGACGGAAGAGCCTCCACTTTAGCCGCATAGAATAGCGAAGAAGAGGATCTCCTATAGTAAGAAATCGCGTCCAAAGCTCGTCCAGTACAATGCTTACAATGCAATACGGACCACACAACGGAATACGTGAAGGTTGCGACCTTGCGGATTGTGATAAAGATGACACGATTTACCCAGCGAAAAAAGATCCTCTCATTGAGGAAGATTTCGCGTTAAGTCCCACAGTAGACATCAGAGTAAATTACCCACGGTCTCTGTGAAGATAGAGATGCTATCAACAGAAATGTATTGTGGTTGTTTATCTTAGCAATACCTGCTAAAACAACAGCACCGGAGGATACGCGTATCCTATCATTCCGTCCTATTAGATCAATAGAGCGTTAACAACATTAGCTCAGAGATCCGGACAAGCCAACACATACGTCTGCAATTGATAGCAAGCTGTGTCGTAAATAAATCATCATTGGGCGCTCCCATAGATAGCAAATCTGATTGAATACTTGTTTGTTGAGAGTCCATTCTGACGGCAACAAGCGACCCCTAAGTGAACGGGAGTCCGGTAAAACAATCAGACGACCCGGAATATGACGGACCGAAACAGAACTTGGTATACTATAACCAACAGACGGATTCTTTCCATTAAATTGAATAACGGAAACGAATGAGTGCCTCCCTGGTTCCGGAGATACGCCACTACTGTCGAATTAACGGACAGGATTTGGACATGCGTTTCTGAATAATGTTCATGCAATGACATAAAGCAAGCCTAAAAAACATTATTCCGCGGAAGATAATTGCTTGCTTAGAGACTCCGGAACCCAAAGACCCCGGCACTTCGAATCCGTTGGGATCAATATTATATCCCAATCTGTTTGACTGGCAACTGTCATAACTATAACACTCGGATCCGGCAACTGCAGTGGCACCCTCTGAGTCAACCACCGAATGTTTGCCCCAGTCTGAATCTCTTGTAACACTAGATAGACAAGAGAACGTGTAAATCGAGCAATTCATGGATTGCTGAAAAGTTGCCGTCGAAGAGAGGCTTCTCCGAGAACGAAGCGACTCTGAGAGAGTTCTTCACCTTACTATCCACGCGCGTGGATGTAGCTAGGGCTGCGTCACGTCTAACCAACTCCAATTAGCCACTGAAGGGCGGAGTTATACGTAAACAAACTACTGCCCTCAAAAGAAATCACATTGAGAATAATATCCCGTAAATCTTTTCTTGAAGACGTAATGATAACGCCTCAGTACGGTGGATTACGTATGATAAAGCGTCTAAGTTAAGTCTACTAGACATCATTGTCGTTTCCAACATTGTGGTTGGAAAAGACATAGACGGCGAAAAAGAATATTTCCAGTCTTTAACCACGCCGTCTAGACGCATATGAACTCTCGGTATGCCCTGCTCTGCCAAAATAAATTATTCGTATAAATGATAAAACGGCAGAAATGAGCAACGCGGACAAGAAACTAAACTATCATGCTTGGTAGCAGGCTTGTATGCATATATAGCGTCGAAAAATAAAACACATGTTGTAATGACATTATTGGACTGCGTCGGTAAGTCAGGGACAATGTCCCTGAACCGATCCAAAATTCCGTGTCCAATGACGCTATAAGTCTCTTATCCAACATCGCAGCAATGTAGTCCGAAATAACAATCACTGGAAGATAATGCCAGAAGATATGAATGGCAGCTTCCGATGCTACGAAAGGGAAAACTCGAAATCTTTCGAATCCCTTTCGCCATCCTGTCGGACCCTATAAAGCGTTCGGTCGTCCGTACCTGATGCAACCGCGGACCGCACCGACCCAGCGCCGTCAGATAATTCCTGATTCGAGTAAGAAACTGTCGATTGCTGGGATGCTGCGAAACAACTGTGCTAACTCGGATAGCACGTCCGTCACTGAGGCCTGAGGAGAAGCGGTCCTACAATGCATTGCCGCTGGAAGCTCCGTGATCGTTACCCCGTGCATACTACTAATATGCGAGCGAACGGAGTGTATAGGCCTCTGTCCCTTGGCTACCGGATGGCGTGACCTATTCGCCGTGGAATCACTGAATGACGAAACTGATCGGATACTCGAGGTCACGTAGCCAATGTGCGGTCGTGTGCCCTGCTGTGAGGATGAGGAAGCATTATCGACAGTCTCTCGGACTGTCAATATAACGGAGCGTCCCGACCGACAGACATATGCTCCGAATGTAAAATATCTGAACCACAACATGCGGTCCCCTATGTTGTTGGACGAGAGAGGGACCTCTCTCGCTCACAGCCCGGACGGACCTGGACAAGCCAGGAACCGGACTAACAGGCTTCCTCCAATCTGTCCTCAATCTGCCGTCACTGGGTGAGTACTTAAGTAATTATTGTGCTCGCATCACCCAAATCTCCTTCCTAGACCACAACGGACGAACCCGGTAGCCGAACCATTCGATGAATGCACGCTACACCAGGTGAGCTAGCGAATGTCACTCCGTCGATCCTACAAGGGATATCTTAGGCAATAGACATATTCCATAAGCATTTATTGCCGCTAGCTCTTCATTAACTATGACGACAGAGGCACACTTTTGAAAGACATCTCCGTAACTTTGCGAACAAGAAACCAGAAATGCTTGGTTATAGCAAGCATATAATAATAATATATATAGCGTCGTTCAATAATTCGAAAGTTTGTGTGACATTATTGGACTATGTCGGAACTGAGGGACGATGTCCCTGAACCGAACCAAAAATTTCTAAGTCCACCGACGCTATCAGTTTCTTATCCGGCATCGCAGCATTCTGGTCCGACGAAAGAAGCTGTAGAAGATCAAGTCAGATGACATACACAACAGCATATGTTGTTCCGAAAGGGAAAGCTCGAAATCCTCGAAATCCCTTTCGGTATCCCATCGGACCGGATGAAATTTTCGGACGTCCGTACCCGCTTCCGCGGAGCGTCCCGACCCAGCATCGTCGGATAAAAAATATGCGACAGATTCAGTTGATGCTGGGATGCTGCGATAAACTGTGCTATTTAGGAAAGCACGTCCGTCCCCGAGGCCTGTGCAGTAGCGGTCTTACGATGCATTGCCGCCGGAAGCTCCGTGTACGCTGACTCCCGCACACTTCCTATGCGAACGTCCGGAGTCTGCAGGCCTCGTTCCCTGGCTACCGGATGGTGTGACCTGGTCGCCGATGATTCTCTGACTGGCGAAGCTGACTGGATATCCGAGGTCACGTAGCCAAGAGCGGTCGTGTGCGCTACCATGAGAATGAGGAAGCCTTATTGACAGTCTACTCCGGACAGACTATATGTCGGAGCGTCCCAAGCGACGGACGTATGCTCCGAATGCGAAACATTTTGTACCACAAAATCTGGGGCCAGATGTTGTTGTATGAGAGAGGGGACTCTCTCGCTCGCCGTCCGGATGGACCAGAACGAGCTATGAACCGGACTAAAAGGCTTCCTCCGTTCTCCCTCTAATCCGCCGTCACTGGGTGTGCATTTGGTTGATTTATAGTGCTCGCATCACCCCAAAACTCCTTCTAGACCGCAACGGACGAACCCGGCTGCTGAACCATTAGTTGAATGGACGCTACACCGGGCGAGCTAGCGGACGTCAAAGGCCGTCGAACCTACTAGGGTTTACATGAGCACTTTTCCGCTAGCCCTTCATTAATTGTGACGACGGAGGCACACTGTTGGAAGACATCACAGATACATCACCCTAATCTTGATCATCTGAAATAGAAATTGATAAAGTAGAGTGACCCTGCGGGGAAAGGACCGGAGTGTCCAATTCCCCACTAACATACCGTGACATACGCTTCCCATGTTGTCATCGAAATCATATGATACAGAACAGGAGTTAATGCGAGTACACTGACCACATATAGAATGATTATAAAAGTCAGAGGAAGACTTCCTCTTATTACAATTGATCAAAATCCTTTCAATGTGAAAAGAAAACAAGTCCTGGTACTCGCACCAACCCCTGGCAATCAAAATACATAATAATAATATGATCCATTAATATAGAAAAAATAATTGAAATCAAAATAATTTGAAAAAATATTTTTTCAGAACAGCCCAAGTTTCTGAAAAGTAACGTTGAGCCCCAATGGATCCCAAGCCTAAGTGTGGACAAAAATTTTAAAAATATTTAAAACAATTTATTCAACACTTACGAACAATAATAATGTATCTAGTTATGATTAAAATAACATCAAGATATTATTTTCAAGAAATCCCCCCCTCACACAGAGGGCTGTTGTAAATGTAAACAATGAATGTAAAAACACTAAAATAAGACTCCAGGCACCCAGGTCCCAGGCCCGGAATCAGTTACCAAAAATACACTATCTGATGCAAAACAGAGACTTCCAGGGAAGAAACTGCAGAACATCAGATGGTAGATGCAGAACACAACGCCTAACCACCCATAGGTGAAGACGTAAACATGGGGAAAAGAACAGAATTCATTCTGTTATTCAGCTAAAACTCCCAAGAAAATTTAGTAATAATAATTACAAAAACTATGCCAAAAGCATGGGAGAATAGCAAGGGGGGACTTAAAGGACAGGGAGAGAAGAAAACACTGAAAAATCAGTGTAACTAAATAATCAGAATGACAACAAAATGGCTGCTGCCTCGAAAATAGGTAACTTAACATAATTTCATTAAAAAATTTTAAGTTACAGCCCTGATAATATTCTGTCACACATTTTTCCTCTCCTCCTTCTCTATCCTCCTTAGAATCACCATTTCACTAATATTTATGTGTCTGGCATCATTTAAACTGAGATTTACAAGCACAAAGATCAGTCAGATGTTAACTGATGAAGGGCCAAACTTAGAATGATTAATGGCGCCAATTTCGGAACGTCCTTGACACTGCGCATGCACAGTAGAGGTGAAGTGTGGAGGGCCATTCAGGACATGTTTTCTTTGGTTTTAGATGCAAATTTTGGGGATTGGGGGGCAAAATTTGTGTTTGGCCCTATATTTTAAGAGTTAGCACCAGCTATGTCTGGGTCATTGGTACAGTATAAAAATATAAGGCTGTAGTCATGGTCCTAAATAACCCACAACTGCAATATAAAAGCCTTGGAGCCACTGGGTTTAAAAAAAACAACTTAAACAGAAACTCTTACAATTATGATATTGGAGCTAACTAAATGAAAGTGTCAATGACACTGTAGCTCAACTTGTTTAAGACATGTACATGTATAGTATGTGACACAGCAATGACAAACATCTAGGTAAAAAAGGTACCCAAGAAGTTTCTTGAAGATCGGTTCATAAATACAGACTCTAGCCCGAGCTGTATTGACATGTTCACTTACTGTGTATAAGTAGCACGGAATAAACCAAAGTTCATCTAAATTGCATAATTTTTGCACGAGAAAAAACCCTGTATTATATGTGATGTATTCCATGTTACTAAACATTCATACAAAAATTTATTCAAACCAGAACTTTCATACAGAAGTTCTGTACAAAAAACTGATTGCACTAACTAAAGTACAAAATGGCTGCTCGTGTCCATCTTGAATTTTGGACTGCACCCAAAACCACTCGTTCTCGTCCCACATTGATAACAAAGGTACCCAAGAAGTTTTGTAAAGATCGCTTCATAAATACGGCCTCTAGCCCGTGCCATATTGGCATTTGCAGCTACAGTGCTGAAAGTAACATTAAATAGATCAAAGTTAGTCTAATTGTTATAATTTATGCACGAGAAAAAAAACGTATTATATGTGATGTATCCCATGGTAGTAAACTTTCACACAAAAAATTATTCAAATCAGCACTTTCATTTGGAAGTTCTGTGCAAAAATCTGATTGCACCTAATTTTGTACAAAATGGCTGCCAGTGGCCAACTTGAATTTCAGACCGGACCCAAAAACACTTGTTCTCCTCCCACGGTGATAACAAAGGTACCCAAGAAGTTTCGTAAAAATTGGTTAATAAATATGGCCTCTAGCCTGAGCCATATTGGCATTTGCACTTGGTGCTTAAAGTAACACTAAATCAATCAAAGTAAGTCTAATTTGCATAATTTATACACAAGAAAAAAAACTGTATTATATGTGATGTATCCCATGGTACTGAGCATTCATACAAAAAATTATTCAAATCAGAGCTTTCATATGGAAGTTTTGCGCAAAAATCTGATTGCACCTAATTTTGTACAAAATGGCTGCCAGTGGCCATCTTGAATTTCGGACCAGACCCCAAAACACTTGTTCTCATTTCACGGTGATAACAAAGGTACCCAAGAAGTTTCGTAAAGATCGGGTCATAAATACGGCCTCTAGCCTGAGCCATGTGTATGGCGTGGCAGACGGACGACGGGCCATGGCAATACCTCAAATTTGTCTTTGCCAGAGTTGAGCTAAAAATTAATTGTTACAAGTATAAGTTCACAGATTTTGTTGCTGAAAAAAAGGAAAAACGGGCAAAATAACACTATATATACTTAGTATAGGGGTTAAGAGAAATTCCACGCGCAATAAATCACACCTAAAAGCAATATAGAGCACAATATGCAAAAACGTTCTTTAACACAACTTCTTACAACAGAAAATTGACCCAAGTTTTCAACTAAAAAATTGAAGAAAAATTTACAGAAACAATGGGTTAAGAACTGTAGTCATGGTCCCAAATAACTCACAATTGCAATATAAAAGCCCTGGGGCCACTGGGTTTCAAGAAACCAACTCAAACTCTTAGAATTCGGATAGTGGAGCTGACTGGAACATTCATTGTTACAAGTACAAGTTCACAGACTTTTTGCGGAAAAAAGAGGCAAAATATCAGCACATATACATTTATTAAGGTTAAGAGAAACTACACACTCACAAAAAACACATGTATAACCAATATAGATCACCATAATATGCAATAAAGTTTACTTTAGCACAACTTCTTACAACAGAAAATCATCTAAGTTTTCACCCAAGAAAAAAAAATTGAAGAAAAATTTCCAGAAAATAAGGGTTCCATACTGTAGTCGGGGTCCTAAATAAGCAACAACTGCAAATTTGAAAGCCCTGGGCCGCTAGCCTCAAAGAAATTTACTCAAACCAAACTTTTACAAAATTGGATGCCGACAGGGTCCTGACATTACACCACCTCTACTTCGTAGGTGAGCTAAAAATAGATCAATCATGCAATGTAACAGTGAGGTCGTGTGTTTGTTAAAGGCTGGGCAAAATATTTGCTCACTTTGACAGATTGTTCTTAACCTCTGAATGGTTACCTGTCAGCCCCCTTGTAACACAGATTAATTCATCCAAAAGTAGAAATGAAAAGAGGAATACTACAAGTATTTGTTTCAACCATTTTGCATTTAATATGGTTGAAAGGGAATAATAATTTGGGCAAATCATCCCTACAAATAACCTTGTCCAAAATATCCATGAGCTGATTCGTCCATCATTTTTCATAAATGAGATGCTAGCACACCTCTTATAAACCTATTGTATAAATTATACCTTATAAAGTTATTCAATAAATATTGACTGGAGGTTGAAAATAACTTAACGGAATAATGTGTTTTATTACTTGGATATGAAGACCTAGTTTTTAATGTTGTCAGAGTGAACGTTCCAATAAATAATGCAGGCAATGATGTTACCGGGCGATATGGATATGCCTAAATACTGGAATCAAATGAAATTACCAGCAATCATCAAAAAGAAATGGGAGACTGTTATTAAGTCTATGCCATTGTGGGGGGTGGGGGGGGGGGGGGGGTTGGCAAAATGGGAGATCCTGACAATATTTTGCAGGATTTGTTTTTTAAAAACATGTTTTTTTCTCTCTCTTTATTTCTCTGTCTTTTTACATGTGAGAAAACTACATAAAAGTCCATATTGCAGAACCCCATTATTCGTATTTCTCCTTCCTGGCCACTTCTCCCTGTTTTCAGTTGACTTCTCCCTAAAGACTGTAGAGGGAGATGAGACTTCTCCCTAAATTTACCCCCTTGGCTGGTCAATGATTGAGGTGACAATAAAAGGCACTTGATGTCATGAGAAACGAATGTACATATGCCTCACAGACTATTTCAGTTGTACTGTGATCATAAGCCATTCGGGTTCAAAAATTGATAATGCTGCACATCACTTTGCTGGTGTGCAGTAAATAAGGATTCAAAAAATAGTACCCATTTTTTTTAAGAAGCTTGTCGCAGTGGTAATCAAATTTATTTGAGATTGGTAGAATACATGAAATGCAACTTCGTTCAAAAGAGCATTTGCATTTCAAATTTGTGAATTTCTTTTCAGATGCACCCTAAAACATTGTAACCACAATCCACTGCAAATTCTTTTGTCTCTTGTACTGATCAAAGACGGTGCACAAATCTTAGTAGTTGCACAAGATGAAACAAAAGTGCTGGGGATCAAGTCAGTTATTCAATGGACAATAAGACGTTAATTTGAAAAAATTATCAACTCTCTGGTTTTTGTATGGGAAAGAGCATGTAAAAACAAGAGGTGCCAAGGGGCCTTAATCGCTCACCTGCCAAAGTGGTACATGCGCTCCATCGACGTGCAGTACACCTTAGTACATGGCATCATCGTGCCCCCCATGTGGACAATCAGGGTTAAGTGCCTTGCCCAAGGACACAACGCTGGAGAAATGTGTCATTACAATCACATCAAACAATAGGAGGTTAAATGACATGTGCAGGGTAAAAGTTCATATGATATTTCATACAACTCACCTGTGACTTTCTTGCAGCATGGCAGTTAATTCCTGCAACTGACCATGCTGCTTTAATTTTACTCGCAGCGTTTCAACCTCCCTCTGTAATGCATCATTTTGCCGTTCCATTTCATCTGAAAAACAGAACTGATTCTTTACTGTTACTATTTTTTCCTAAAGATCTAAAAATTAAAATTTTCTGCTTCAAAATATAATAATGAAATCCCTTATCATCCCCACTCACCCTGGTATTTTGGGCCTACTTAATTTTTTATTTTATTTTCGGCTTAGTTTAAAGTAGTTTAAAAATTGACAACTTGCAATAAAAAAAAACAACTGAAGTCAGGGGTCATCCGAGTGGGCGACTAGGGTGAAGAAGTCATTCCTCGAGTCTCCTTGGCTTACAATTGGGGGGCGAAATTCAAGTAGCCCTCCAGAACTGCCTAGGCAGACATGGCAGTTTTATGCATTTTCTTGTGTTTTATTTAAAAACAAGTGCACCGCCAGGCGGTGGATCAATATACGGCTGTCTATGAAGAAATTGCGCTTGTGAAGAAATTTTTAGTTGAACAAAAGGTCAATAAATCCTTCAAAAATAATTGTATATTCCAGGCTTACGACCCATTATAAAGTTGAATATATTGTTTTCAAGTTATTGAGTGGAGAATCAAAAGTCACCAAAACTCCCAGATGGCTGTCATGGTGGTCATATTGGACATGAAAGAATGCTGGTTACCGAAAGGAACCATCCTCTAGTCATGACTAATCAACCATAAAAAAAACCAGTATCTGTTGGATGTATTGTTTTCAAGTTATAGCATGGACAAATACAAGTTAACGGACGGACGGACAGATGGATGGACGGACAGACATTGATGCTGGTTATTGAAGGAACCATTCTCTCGTCATGACTAATCAACCATAAAAAAACAGTATCTGTTGGATGTATTGTTTTCAAGTTATCACATGGGCAAACAAAAGTTAACGGACGGATGGACGGACGTTCTTCCAAATGGCTACTTATGTGGCTATTTTATGGACATGTTAGGTGGCTAACTAAAACACATGTCCAACATAATAAAACAAGTTTTTTGGAGGAAAATTTTTTGGGGGGGTCAGCTAACCCTACCCTTTACTGACCCTAACCCTGCCCACCCCTAACCCTAAACTAACCCTAGCCACATAACTCTAACACCCCTTCACTGACTCCCACCCTGCCCTAACCCTACTCTACATTTATCCAAACCCCCACCCCCCACCCAATAAGAGATTATGTTATGTGGCAGACTTTAACCACATTAGTATCCTGTTTTACTAACTCGTAGCCACATAAGTAGTCATTTGTGTGTGCGGACGGACGGACAGACAGACACACGGACATTGCCATACCATAATACGGCCCGCTCATATGTGCGGCGTTTAAAAAAACGCTTCCACATTCATTAAGTAAACACGACTGCTGTTAAAATCTGTCATACAGTTCTAAAAATAGCCGAATTTTATATTTGTGAAAAGAGTTGAAATGGCATAGTCGTTCGCACAATTCGCCCCAACTGGTAGCAACCAGCACAAAGTGGCTGTTTAAAAACAAAGTGCCAGCAAAAACAACTAATCACTCAAGACACGCATTGTGTTAATTAGAAGTTATTAAAATTCACCACCGTTTTACAAGAATAAAAAATGTGAAGGAGACAGTTTATACATAAAAAGTAAAAATTGCTTACAGTTACAGTACATTCTTTTCCACTGAAAAATTTGTTACATTGAAATTCACACTGCAATTTGCATTGAAAGTTTTTCTTTGAAACTGAAAAAATTTATAGTAATTTATATATTTTTTATACTTACCAATGACCCAGACATAGCTGGTGCTAACTCTTAAAAATATAGGGCCAAACACAAATTTTGCCCCCCAATCCCCCAAATTTGCATCTAAAACCAAAGAAAACATGTCCTGAATGGCCCTCCATACTTCACCTCCACTGCGCATGCGCAGTGTCAAGGACATCCCGAAATTGGCGCCATTAATCATTCTTACCAACAGTGCCTGGTAAGCGCTATGTCCTCAGCGGGGAGGTATGAGTTCCCAACTCCTGGGAGGGCCATCCCCGTCTGGGTCATTGGTAAGTATAAAAAATATATAAATTACTATAAATTTTTTCAGATTTTTATACTGTACCAATGACCCAGACATAGCTGAATAGTAAAAAGGCTGGAGGGCCCAGGACATAGAGGAAAATCCAATAAGCTCAACTATATAAAATAGAGTCATCTCCTGTAGGAGAAAAGGAGAAATAGGCTTCACGTGTATCTTTCTTATTTATGACAAATTAGAAAGACACAATACCTTTTATAATTGAGCATCATAACATCCATGTTCTCTATTAATATCCAGTATAATTCGTATACTAATTATATTTAAAGTAAGCCAATAAATAAAGTTAATCCAAAGAATTGAGACTCTTTATACTCTTTTAAAAGTGTCCGAGGATAGTATAATAACATCCGTTTGACACATGACATATTCAAATGCTATACTTTAAAACTATGACATGAATGAATTTAAAAACATAACTTTCACTTAAGAAACCATCCCAGTAACAGCTCAGAAATACTAACTCCGGAGGAGGTATCCCCTTGTTTTCATAATAAAAATAGGTGACCCAAGGGAACACCCTCCCCCCCCCCCCCTTTTTCTTGCCCTGGGTCAAATAGCCCAGAGCGAAGAGGGCAGCAGGACGGAGTCACTGCCGGAACATAAAGCCTACATAGCTATAGTTGCAATTGTTAAGTGATCGACTTTCTGAGCAGCTGATAATGGACCTAAACAATGCAGGTCTCCAGAAATGGATACAATATTTCTGAGATAAAAATTTGTGAATGTCGATGGTTGAGACCAATATGCAGCCTATTTAATCTATAATAGCAAAACTATACGTCAGCCCAAGATGTAGAAGAGCTCTTACTTCATGAGCCGAAATCTTAAGCACAGACTGCTGAGTTAAGGATAGATTATCCTAAGCAGTATCGATAGTTAACTGAATGCATTAAGTAATAGAATGGACCGTAATGACCTTTCTATTAGGCATCAGAGCCAGAAGAAGCTTTACGTCCTACTGATAAACTGAGATCAGTTATTAAATACATAAAGTTTTATCCGGACAGAGTAAAGGCCTATGCCCGCTCGAAGACGGAAGGACCTTGAAAACAATAGGTTCCGGATATCATTAGGAGCCTGATTCTTAACCAAAAATACAACATTAGTAGTAAAGGTAATAGAGTTCCCGATACTACGAAAGTGAGAATCGTCCACCGATAGTGCATGAAGCTCACTGACTCTTCAGCAGAAGAGAAGGCTAAGAAAATCGCTGCCTTAAAAGACCAGAATTTGAAACTGCTGTCTCAAGGATTCAAATGGTTGCTTTAGTTAATAAGAACCCAAGGTAAATTCCGAATAGGAATTAATCTAACGATTCTAGGTCTCTTATCGAAAAGTTTCAAACTAACTTAGATAAAGAGACATTAGGCTCCATTGTAAACTATCATGGTGTGCATAGGTATCAGATAACATTGACCTATAACCTATAAAAGTAACTGGCTGCAGATGATTTCGTTAAACAAGTATACTAGAAAGTTTGCAATGTCTGGTATGGAGGAATCAAAAATATGAACATAAAGATCCCTACACCAACGACGGAAGACCCTCCACTTTAGCCGCATAGTATAGCGAAGAGGAGGTCCTTCTACAGTTAGGAATCGCATCCACTGTTGGTCCTATACAGTGCTTGCTATGCAAGAAGGACCGCACAACGGAATATGTGAAGGTTGAGACCTTGCGGGTTGTGATAGAGTTGACACGATTTCCCCAGCGAAAAAAGATCCTCTCGTGGAGGAAGTTTCCGCGGTAAGTCCCACAGTAGACATCTAAGTAAATTTATCCACCGTCTCCGTGGGACAGAGATGCAACCAACAGAATTGTATTGTGAATGAATAATTCTAGCAATACTTGCTGAATCAACAGCGATAGAGGATACGCATATCCTATCATAGCGTCCTACTAGATCGATAGAGCGTTAACTACATATGCTCAGGGATCCGGACACGGTGACACATACGTCTACAATTGATTGGAGAGTTGTGTCGCAAATAAATTATCACTGGGCGCTCCCATTGATAGCAAATCTGATTGAATACTTGTTTGTTGATAGTCCATTCCGACGGCAACAAACGACCCTTACGTGAAAGGGAGTCTGCTAATACGATCCGACGACCAAGAATATGACGAACCGAAACAGAACTTGGTGTTCTATAACAAACAGAAGGATTCTTTCCGTTAAAATTAATAACGGAACCGAATGAGTGCCTCCCTGGTTCCGGATATATGCAACTACTGTCGTATTATCGGACAGGATTGAACATGCGTTTCTGAATAAAATTCATCCAATGACGTAGTGCAAGCCAACATAATATTCTTCCTTGGAAGTAAGGAGCTTGCCTAAAAACTGCGGAACCCAAAGACCCTGGCACTTCGAATCCGTTGGGATCAAAATTGTGTCCCAACCTGTTTGACTGACATCCGTCATAATCAAAAAACTCGGATCCGGCAACTACAGTGGAACTTTCTGAGTCAACCACCGAATGTTTGCCCACGTCTGAATCTCTTGTTACACTTGATAAACAAGAGAACGTGTATATCGAGCAATTCAAGATTGCTGAAAGGTTGCCGTCGAAGAGAAGCTTCTCGAGACCGAAGCGACTCTGAGAGAGTTCTTCACCTTACTATCCATGCGCGTGGATGTAGCTAGGGCTGCGTCACGTCTAACCAACTCCAGGTTGCCACTGAAGGGTGGAGTTATACGTGGAAAAACTACTTCCCCTGAAAGAAATCTCATTGAGGATCATATCCTGGAATTCTTTCTCTTGAAGACGTAATGATAAACGTCTCAGTAAGGTGGTATACGTATGATAAAGCGTCTACGTTAAGTCTATTATACATCATTGTCGTTTCCAACATCGTGGTTGGAATTGACATAGACGGCGAAAAAGATAATTTGCAGTCTTCAGTCTCGCCGTCTTAGACGCAAAGGAACTCTCGGTAAGCCCAGTTCTGCCAATAAACAATTATTTCCTAGAATTCACGAAAGGCAGAATAGAGCATTGCGGACAAGAAACTATACTAGCATGTTGATAGCAAGCTTATATATATATATATATAGCGTCGTTCAATAATTCAAATGTTCTAAAGACATTATTGGACTGCGTCAGCAACTCAGGGACAATATCCCTGAATCGATCCAAAACTCCGTGTCCAATGACGCTATAGTCTCTTATCCAGCATCGCAGCAATGTAGTCCGATGGAACAACCTCTGGAAGATAATGCCGGAAGAAATGTATGGCAGCTTCTGTTGTTCCGAAAGGGAAAGCTCGAAATCATCCGAATCCCTTTCGCCATCCTGTCGGACCCTAAGAAATATTCGGTCGTCCGTACCTGATGCAACAGCGGAGCGCACCGACCCAGCGCTGTCGGATTATTCCTGATCTGACCGAGAATCTGTCATTTGCTGGGATGCTACGAAAAGCTGTGCTATTTTGGATAGCACGTTTGTCACTGAGGCCTGTGGAGAAGCGGTCTTACGATGCATTGCCGCTGGAAGCTCCGTGTTCGTTACCCCGTGCATACTTCTATTATGCGAGCGACCGGAGAGTGCAGGCCTCGTGTCCCTTGGCTACCGGATGGCGTGACCTGTTCGCCATGGAATCATTGAATGCCGAAGCTGGCCGGATATTCAAGGTCACGTAGCCAATGTGCGGTCGTGTGCGCTGCTGTGAGGATGAGGAAGCATTATTGACAGTCACTCGGACTGTCTATATAACGGAGCATCCCGAGTGGCGGACATACGCTCCGAAGATGAAATGTCTGTACCACAACATCCGGTCCCAAATGTTGTTGCACGAGAGAGGGACCTCTCTCGCTCGCCGCCCGGACGAACCGGACGAGCTAGGAACCGGACTAACAGGCTTCCTCCGATCTCTCCTCTAATCCGTCGTCACTGGGTGTGAACTAAAGTCTATTATAGTGCTCGCATCATCCAAATCTCCATCCTAGACCGCAACGGACAAACCTGACTGCCGAACCATTCGATGAATGGACGCTACACCAGGTGAGCTAGCGAATGTCAACTCCGTCGATCCTACTAGGGACCTCTTAGGGGATTGACGTAATCCATGAGCACTAATTTCCGCTAGCTCTTCATTAACTATGACGACAGAGGCACACTTTTGAAAGACATCTCAGTAATTTTGCGAACAAGAAACCAGATATGCTTGTACATAGCAAGCATATAAAAAATATATATAGCGTTGTTCAATAAATCGAACCTATCTGAGACATTATTGGACTGTGTCGGAACTGAGGGACGATGTCCCTGAACCGAACCAAGAATTTCTAAGTCCACCGACGCTATCAGTTTCTTATCCGGTATCGCAGCATACTGGTCCGACGAAGAACCTCTACAAGATGAAGTCGGATGACATATACAACAGCTTATGTTGTTCCGAAAGGGAAAGCTCGAAAACATCCGAATCCCTTTCGGCATCCCGTCGGACCGTATGAAATTTTCGGACGTCTGCACCTGATGCTTCCGCGGAGCGTCCCGACCCAGCATCGTCGGATATTATATTATGCGACAGAGATTCTGTCGTTGCTGGGATGCTGCGATAAGTTGTGCTATTTGGGATAACACGTCCGTCACCGAGGCCTGTGCAGAAGCGGTCTTACGATGCTTTGCCGCTGGAAGCTCCGTATACATTGACTCCCGCATACTTTCTTATGCGAACATCCGGAGTCTGCAGGCCTCGTGTCCCTGGCTATCGGATGGCGTGACCTGGTCGCCGAGGATTCTCTGATTGGCGAAGTTGACTGGATATCGGAGGTCACGTAGCCAAGGTGCGGTCGTGTGCACTGCCATGAGAATGAGGAAGCCTTATTGACAGTCTCTCCGGACTGTCTATAAAACGGAGCGTCCCGAGCGGCGGACGTATGCTCCGAATGCGAGACATTTTGTACCACAACATCTGGGGCCAGCTGTTGATGTACGAGAGAGGGGCCTCTCTCGCTCGCAGCCCGGATGGGCCTGGACGAGCTATGAACCTGACTAAAAGGCTTCCTCCGTTCTCCCCTCTAATCCGCCGTCAATGGGTGTGCACATGGATATTTATAGTGCTCGCATCACCCAAAACTCCTTTCTAGACCGCAACGGATGAACCCGGCTGCCGAACCATTCGATGAATGGACGCATCACAGTTCGAGCTAGCCGACGTCAAAGACCATCGAACCTACTAGGGTCCTCTTAGGCAATTGACGTATTACCTGAGCACTTTTCCACTAGCTCTTCATTAATTGTGACGACGGAGGCACACTTTTTGGAAGACATCACGGATACATCACCCTGATCATGATCGTCTGAAATAGAGATTGATAAAGTAGAGTGACCCTTCGGGGAAAGGACCGGAATGGCCAATTCCCCACTAACATACCGTGACACACGCTTCCCATGTTGTCATCGTAATCAACACATACAGAACAGGAGTTAGTGCGAGTACACTGACTACATTATACAATGATAATGAAAGTCAGAGGAAGATTTCCTCTTATTACAATTGAACAATATCCTTTCAATGTGAAAAGAAAACAAAGTCCTAGTACTCGCACGAACCCCTGACAATCAAAATACATAATAACAAGATCCATTAACATAGAAAAAAATAATTGAATCAAAAACTTTTTGAAAAAATATTTTTTCAAAACAGCCCAAGTTTCTGAAAAGTAATGTTGAGCCCCAATGGATCCCAAGTCTAAGTGTGGACAAAAATTCTAAAAATATTTTAAACAATTTATGCAACACTTACGAACAATAATAATGTGTCTAGTTATGATTAAATTAACATCAAGATATTATTTTCAAGAAATCCCCCCTCACACAGAGGGCTGTTGTAAATGTAAACAATAAGTGTAAAAACACTAAATCAAGACTCCAGGCACCCAGGCCTGAAATCAGTTACCAATAATACACTATCTGATGCAAAACAGAGACTTCCAGGGAAGAAACTGCAGAACATCAGATGGTAGATGCAGAACACTACGCCTAACCACCCATAGGTGAAGACGTAAACATGGGGAAAAGAACAGAATACATTCTGTTATCCAGCTAAAACTCCCAAGAAATTTTAGTAATAATATTACAGAAAATATGCCAAAAGCATGGGAGAATAGCAAGAGGGGACTTAAAGGTAAGGGAGAGAGGAAAACACTGAATAAGCAGTGTAATCTTGATAACAAGAATGATCACAACAGGCAGTTGCCTCGAAAATAGGTAACTTAAGGCCAAAAAAAAAAAATCAATTGATTCTCAGGCAATTTTTTTTTTCAAATCAATGAGGGAGGGAGGATTTTATTTTTATTTTTTATTTTTATTTCTTCCAGATGGTGAGAAAGGATTGAGAGGCAAAAGTCACTTTCTGATGTCTGTTTTTACCTGAAAAGCATGGAAAGTGCATATTGTAAAATGAAATACAAATAAAACTCATTTTATTGAAAACTAAAACTGTTTTTCTTTATTTTCTGATATCACCACTTTTTGTATTTAGAAACAGAACTCTGACTTCACTTTTAAACTTTTACAAAGCAGAACTATTTTATGAATACTAGATATTATTGACCACCCTCATATTATTTTGGTATCATTGTGAGTTATTTTGATAGAAATTAACATTTTTACGATAGAAATTTTAGAAGGGAAACAAAAACAAACCAGAATGGAAGCAAGCTTCCGGTGTCAACTCGGCATGGAACTTACACAGCACTTGTAACGTCATCAGCCGTCTGTCAAAGAGCCCCTCCCAAAGACCATGCCTATTAAAAATAGTTTGAACCCGTATACATCCAAGCGATCAAGTTTGATATTTAAATAAGGGAAACATCACTTTATTTTTCCACTGCGGCGAAGCCCTTTCATTCATATCACTATCCGATCTCCCGTGGGTGAAATTAATAAATGGATAGGCCCAACTCAATACACAAAATAAGCTGGACGTGTCGGCCCGTAAAGACTTCGTTTGTTTACTTTGAATGAAGACGTCATTCGTATTGGGAAATGCACGTGTGTTTTGAGTAATCTCCCTTGATGCACAACTGTTCTGGAAAAATCTGAATTTCAGATTCCATTCAGTGTTTGCCCATTCTTTCCCGTTATGTTCATGACACGTCAGCAGAATTTGGACTTTTGTATTTCTTTAGTAAGTGATAATTCCCCACCCCCAAAATATACTTACCTGTACCGATTATTCTCACTATTTCTCATTCGTGTTTTCACAGCAAAAAAGGTTTACTTGACGCCAGTACCTGGCAAATTTAATGTTTAGTATTCGACAAGGTGGGTTATGCCTGTGTTGGACAACTCGCCCAACATCGACCGAGTCAAGTTTGCGTTTGAATTCCCCTGCCGTGTGCGCCCAATCTCCTGAAAATATGGCGAAAACCTTTCCCCTCTCACCAGGGGTCAGCCTGGCAGCTGATTTTAGGGAGAAGTGACTTCTCCCTTCAGAGACTTTAGGGAGAAGTCAGGACCCAGGAGGGAGAAGTCAGTGGACATGAAGGAGAAATCAGAAAAAAAAACATAAAACGTATATAACATCGTGACAAAATAAATGAACATAGAGGACACAATTGTGGAGAAAAAAATAAATAAAAGTTATCCAAACATACAAACACACACAAAACTAAGTCAGATGGTTACATAACAGAATGTAGGTTAAAATCCCCCCCCCCACCCCACCCCACAAAAAACTGTGTCGTTCATGGTTTCTGAATACCCCCTAACTCTTTGCCTAACAGTGATGACTAAGGTTACCATGCAGTTGATTTTGTATTTGCCTCAACGATGTGGATTTGAAATTTAGTATGACCCATGGTGAGAGTGTTCTTCTCTGTAACAGAAGGTATATTCTTTTTAAAAAAATATTTAAAGTGTTTAAAATAAATTTCAAGTTCATATAAGAAGCTGGGTCATTCATGGTTTCTGAATACCCTAACTGAGTTGAAAAGCGTAGTTAAAAAAGTTTTCGATATCCTTCGTAAATTAAGCGTTATTAACAATTTGAGTTAATTAATTTCTTTGGTAAATGACAAAACATTTCAGTTGTCTCCCTTCCCGGCTGCGCTGGGTAATAATACACTGTTCAGAAAACTGACAATTTCTGCCAACCATCTTTCACTGACACGTGCGATTGGTGCTTTGAAGGTCTGCCATTCTTATCCATCCAAATACCTGTGATTTCTATTGTAGCCTTATTACATTTAACCCCCTTCCAACAAACTTCACAAGTTTTCAAAGAAAAACATTCAATGCAAATTGCGGGGCGAATTTCAATGCAGCCAATTTTTCAGTGGAACAGAGCGTAACCGCAAGCAATTTCGATATGGACGAACTGTCTCCAATACATTTTTTTTGTTTTGAAACGGTGGTTAACTTTAATAAATTCTAATTAACTCGATGCGTGTCTTGTGCGATTCGTTGTTTTGTCTGGTACTTTGTTTTTAAATAGCCACTTTGTGCTGGTTGCTATCAGTTGGGGCAAATTGTTCGAACGACTACGCCATTGCAATTCTTTTCAGAAATATAAAATTGGGCTAGTTTAGGCTATTTTCATAGCCGTGTGACGGACTTTAACAGCAACCATGTTTACTGTTTTTTGCGGAAGCGTGTGTTTTTAAAAAATAAAACATAAGAAAATACAGTAAACTGCCATGTCTCCCAAGGAAGTTTGGGAGGGCGACGCCTGTGTATATTTACCTGTTTATTCGTTGGTTTTGGGCCTTAAAACCAATAGTCCCTTTTCAATTTCCCTGTTTCCTATTTTCGTGCAATGACGGTCCAAATAAAAAGGCCCAACGCGGGCCTTTTTTTCAACGCGGCGGTGCCTGAGAATCAATTCCTTTTTTTTTTTTTTGGCCTAACATAATTTCATCAAAAAATTTTAAGTTACAGCCCTGATTATTTTCTGTCACTCATTTTTCCTCTCCTTCTATATCCTCCTTAGAATCACCATTTCACTAATATTTATGTGTCTGGCATCATTTAAACTGAGATTAACAAGCACAAAGATCAGTCAGATGTTAACTGATGAAGGGCCAAACAAAGAATGATTAACTGGTAGAGTGCTAAATTATTTTTGGCCATCAAAATTTGTTCACATATCTTTGCCTTGTTACAATTTATGGGAGAGTGCCTACTGGCACTCTCCCATAAATTGTGACAAGACAAGTCCTTATAGACTAAATAATATCACTTGAAAGATAATACAAAGCACATCCACTGAGTATGAAGCCTTCAAGTTGCAGTACCTTCACCTCAGAGTAAAGCCCAAATATGGGCTTCCAGCACTCTACCAGTTAATGGCGCCAATTTCAGGACGTCCTTGACACTGCGCATGCACAGTGGAGGTGAAGTATGAAGGGCCATTCAGGACATGTTTTCTTTGGTTTTAGATGCAAATTTTGGGGATTGGGGGGCAAAATTTGTGTTTGGGCCTATATTTTTAAGAGTTAGCACCAGCTATGTCTGGGTCATTGGTACAGTATAAAAATACTTGTGTTCCAAGGGGGTTAAATGTAATAAGGCTATGCTATAAATCACACATTTTAGGATGGATAAAAATGGCAGGCGTTCACTGCACCAATGGCAATGTAAGATGGTCAGCAGAAATTGTCATTTTTCTGAAGTGACAGAAGGGAAGGGAGACAACTGTAATATTTTGTAATTTACCTTAGAAATAAATTCAAATTGTTAATAATGCTTCTTAAATAACGAAGGTTATCGATAACTTTTTCAACTATGCTTTTCAATTCAATTAGCACATTCAGAAACCATGAATGATCCAGCTTCTTATGTGAACTTGAAATTTATTTTAAATACTTTAAATAATTTTTTTAAAAGAATATACCTTCTCTAAAAGAAAAGAACACTCTCACAATGGGTAATCCTACATTCCAAATCCACTGCGTTGAGGCAAAAACAAAATCAACTGCATGGTAACCATAGTCATCACTGGTAGGGAAAGAGTTAGGGCATTCAGAAACCATGAAAGACACCGTTTTTCTATGGTGGAAATTTTTTATCCACAATTCGTCATGTTAGCTATTGTTGTGTCCTGTATGTACATTTATTTTGACACAATGTCATATATGTTTTATGTTTTTTTCTGACTTCTCCCTCATTTCCAGATTTCTTCCTCCCCTCCTGGCCCCTGACTTCTCCATAAAGTCTCTGGAGGGAGAAGTCACTTCTTCCTAAATTCAGCTGCCAGGCTGACCTCTGACTGAGATATCAGCTGGAGGTATAGAATACATTTGTGTTATATTCATTCTGGTATTTATTGATTTATTTATTGTTTATTGGTACTTAAGGCCACATGTTTCTGCACAATGGCTAAGCGTGACTGCAACATGGATATAAAGTAAAGTCCAGCCAATCGTTTATAACTATGTTGTGAATTTTAGAGGACTTCCACCCAGGCAGTGGTTATCGGGCCCTGTTTTACCAGTAAAACAGAACTCGTTTACCACAGTAAACAAGCACTGCTTTACTTCCCGGGGTTCTGAGATGGAGCAATCACACCCCCAACCCCCAATCTACATTCAAACATGTACACACTGATATTTATAAAAGCCTGTCATTCGTTTAATGGCTAAATGTAAAGTGCACGATAAACTAAGGTCATGTTCATGTGTTCTCAGATATTTTAATAAACACTGAAATAACTCGATTAAAACAATCTTACAGTAGCCCATTTAAATAAACATACATAACACATACCTTTTCTTGTTTTATTATTTACTGATGAGACTGTAAGTGGCAGATTATAAAATATGTATCATGATTGGTCTCAATGGAATAATCTTCGAAGTGACTGGAATCTGCCCACGTGCATTTATTTACAAGTGTGCGTTTGTTAACATTTTTCAGGAGGTCCCAACTATCCCATCATGCATCGGTCATGGAGGATTGTTGATAAGGTCTATTGAGTAGAACTGAAAATCTAAATAGGGCAAAAGTGATCATGACTTTTGTCATATTGACCTCAAATGCAATCCCAATCATGAACACCTTATATTCATGGAATTCCAAACACTATTTAAAGTGACAGTGACCTTTACCTTTGACTTAAACCAAAAACAATTTCAATCATCAACACCTTATTGGAAACCTATGTATGAATTTAAAGTTTCTGAAGTTATGACACAGAAATCAAAATTCTATTTATAGTCAGTGACATTGACCATTGACCCTCTGACCCCAACACAATCTTAAAGATAAGCATCTTGGCAAGTTGAGTACATTGTTATAGTTCTGTGTGGAAAAGGAAACTCAAGTTCTTGCACAGAAACCAAAAATCTATTTATAGTAACAGTGACCTTGACCTAGTGACCCCATACTCAATCCCCATTACTGACACCTTATAAGCAATGTCTGTATGAAGTTATGAGTTTGTGTGTATTTTGAAACTGAAGGAACAGGGTGGAATAGAAAATCTACTCATAGTTAGTGACCTCGACCCTTTGATCCATTGGTCACAAACACAACCCCAATTTTTGGAAGAAGTTAGCGAGAACTGTCGCTTTGTATTTTAAGTTAGGGTTAGCCAGTTTTTCGGTTACTTTTTAAAAGATGAAACTGAACATTTTTTTATGTTATACTGTCCATCTCTTAAGCTGACCACACAAGAATTTCCCTGTAGAGATCTATTTTAAATATAGGTTCTGGGGGAAATAACTTTGAGTATTGTTGCAGCTGAAATATTTTGGAATGGGCACAGACCTGGCAACTCTTCTGATATCATCGGGAGACTCCCAGTTTCCTCCTGTTGAAGTAAAATTGTTTTTTCTCTTGCTTTGGAACTTTTCAAAATAGTTATTCAGCAATCCATTATATTTTTCTGTGTTTACAAACACTTAAATCATGGATACACAAGATTTTCGAAGTTTGTGTGAAACGTCATCATTGACTTCAAATTCACTGAAAGTAATGGTAGTATTCAATGATAAAATGCAGATTATTAATTATGTGCAGTTGAAGTGTGCAATCAAAACTGCCAACATTTCAGTTCGTTTTTCACATTTTGCAAAAACATAATCTGTAGTCGAGCTACTGATTCAAATGAGTTATGGCAATTTGAAATGAACTGGGGAAAAAGTCCTGAATAAAAATTTATGATTTTTCAAGATATATTGTGAAAGGAATTGTATTTTGGGGGAATTAAATCTTTGAAAGCTGGTTTTCAAATAAATAAATTATGGTACTTGGACATTTCAGTCCTGAAATGGAGTCTTGTAATATAATTTTCATGTTTCACTGAAAAATTAGATCATCCCCTTTCCAAATCCCCTTCATCCATGGCTACCTATCTCCATACTATCACCGGTTTATTCCCGGAACGACTACTGGGCTAAATAAACACCAGGCTGATTAAGAGGTTCCTTAAGGAGAAAGTTATAATTATGTTACACTTATCATAGTAATTATTCCCCAAATGCCTACTCGAGCCGATAACTCTTTATTGGGTTATATCGAATAAAATAAGAAGGAAGGATGATTTTTTTTTTATTATTTTTATTGAAATATAATGATATATACAACCTAACATACATAACAAATATTTAACATTTCAACCTTACATATAACATACATATAACATACATAACAAATATTTAACATTTCAACTTTACATATAACATACATATAACATACATAACAAATATTTAAATTTTCAGCCTTACATATAACATACATTACAAATATTTAACCTAAATGTAATAAGTCAGAAGCGGAATCGACATATGACATTAAATCGTAAGTTCCAGTCTCAAATCTTGATTTTAACGTTAACAGACGATGGTCGATGTTCATGTATTTTTTTGCTCGTGGTCGTCGAGTTCCACCGGCAGCTCTTTGAATACGGTTGATTTCGTTGGCATTGTCGACGTCTTTGAACATTTGGATGGCAGTGAAGATGTTTGGGTGAGCATGTTGTGTCATTTTCTTTAGCTTACTATGCCATCCCTCGAGACTGTTGGTTGTTCGAGGACCCTCGTTATCATAGTGGTTCCACAGTGATCGGTCACCTTCAACCCACTGCTCTGTTACGTAGTCGACAAATGACTGTGTCTGCTGCTCTATATCGGCATCCTCCCTGTCTTCTAAGGCTTGAAACCACACATCTTCGATCGCATCTAAGGGCACCAGTGGCAGAATCGCTGCTCGACGAACCAGGGTCCTCACATCTTCGTTCTCACGATAAGCGATTTGCAGCCCGGTCGCTTGTGCCTTTCTCCATATGCACTGCGTATAGTGGAAGAAGCACCCTTTTATAACAATGTCTGGAAAAACGTTTCGGATGACGTTGTGAACTGCTGATTCGAAATCTGCCATAGCACAAAGCGGAGAAAAGTGCAAGTCCATTTCTTGC
This sequence comes from Pictodentalium vernedei, assembly GCA_031216915.1. Classification (NCBI taxonomy): domain Eukaryota; kingdom Metazoa; phylum Mollusca; class Scaphopoda; order Dentaliida; family Dentaliidae; genus Pictodentalium; species Pictodentalium vernedei. The sequence continues at coordinate 277,275,729 of CM062295.1, read as the reverse complement.
ATCTTGCCCACAAGTAATGAGAAGAATCGTGTATAAACTGTTGTACTTTTTCCTGGGAGAAAAGCATACACAACGGGTGTCATTTTGTCGTCGATCATCACATGAATACTATATATTTGGTGAAACAGGCGTGGGCATGTATAGAATGTGCCGTCACAGAAAAATGTCTCTGAATTTGCCAGTTGATGAAGATTTTCTGTTGTCGCAAAGCCGATTATTCTGCCGCTGCGATCGTTGTCATCGAACAGAAGAAACCTGTTACCAGTTGCAGTTTCTTTCCACCGTCCATCTAGTTCAATTTCATTTTGCGTCTTTGGCAGTGACAGTGTCTGTTTTCGTCGTGCCCTGTAGAGTGTCGATTTGGCGGAGTTGAATGTGGGAAGTTTTTCGACAACTTCTTGGACATCGTCATCCCAATCATGATCTCGAAGCTTGTTGAGTTCTTCTGCAAATATTGTCGGAATAGGTCTAACATCCGCGGTACACTTCACAGCAAGTGTATTCATGATTTGTTTCGCGGTAACTTTAGCTGAATCTCCTGGGTGGTTGTGGGTTTGCCTCCCAAACCCAAGTGGAATGTTGTCACGTGTAGAAATTGTAGCTGGACACCGGGCAACTGTGCATCTCCAGAAGATTCTGTCTGTCCCCTTGCGATTTATTCTGTAGATGTACCCATCAAGAGCTAAATTCTGTCCACCTTTTCTATTCGTAAAAAACTGAACATTAACCTGCGCGTTAGCCATTGTAACTTTACTAACAATTATCAGTGGATCACCCATTATATAGGATACAGCACTGTGTTCATAACAATATGAACAGATATAACAAAAAAAAAAACAATTTCAAACAGGAAATAAGTTCAAATAACAGAGATATATCATGCGTTTGAACTGAGATGTATTCAATTTCTAACATAACTACTGCTCTGAATAAAATAACAAAACTTGTAAAATATATAGACACTAAAAAGCACGCCAGAAAAAACATACTAATATGTGCTCTGAATAAAATAACACACTGCTCTGAATAAAACAACAAAATAGTTAGGCAATAGTTTTCACCAGTAGTCATTCCGGGAATAACAAAGAAGATATTGATTAGTTTTCACCAGTAGTCATTCCGGGAATAACAAAGAAGATATTGATTAAGTTTCACCCACACAGCACCTCATAATCCACCTACTTGATAAGATGTTGTTTTAGTCCAGTAGACGTTCCGGGAACACACCCTATCACCTATCAATAGGGTAGTTATGTGTTATGGGGTGAGGTGGGATGTCAAATCATCGGATACAGCTTAAGACCTGAAACATCTTGGAACTTCGGCAATAAAAACATTCACATATAGATATCCCTGGAACAAGTTCAGAGAGCAGGATGTAGTGATATCCATATGTGTATGCTCTTATTGACAATGACAAACAGCATTAACCCTAGAGAAGCTGGAGTTTTATACATTTTTGCTATACTTTGACAGTGCTCATTGTATGACTTTGAAATTAATTCTTTCTTGACAAGTCTTGGCTGCCTATACAGGCAACCAAGGGACTTGCTTAGAAATAAACGGCCAAGGCACTTTGAATATATATATTCACCAAAGACTGCATTTTGGGGCACCTGTTTTATTGTAAAAGTGATTATAGTTGGAATTGGGCCCCTAAGGGTAAACATTGTTTAAACAAATTGAAATGTAATGCATAAGGGTGGGGTGGGGGTATGTTGGGTAGAAGTGGGATATATAATATAGCCGCATGCACAAATCTCCCTCACATGCAGGAAAATATACCTAACAACACACCCAAATCTCTCTGACAGAAACACTCGGAGGTAAACAGATATGATGTGCACCATGTTCACTTTCTGGTTTTCATCACGTGTAATAAGTTTCCCACAAATTGATTCATAATTTTAGGAGCTGTACAACAAAATATTCATATAGATATCTATATTAAGTCCAAGTTCACGAGGAGATAAAGTATGAGAAGTTTCATAAAAATCATAAATTTAAAGTAATTTGTATATTTTTTATACTTACCAATGCCCAGACTAGCTGGTGTAGACTCAAAGTTATCAAGGGCCAAACACACCCCCCCCCCCCCCCCCCCCCATCCCAAAATTTGCTTGCAAAACCAAAAATTAAAAGCCCTATCTGCACATGCGCAGCTGTCAGGAAGTGACCGGAATTGGCACCAACATCATTCTTTGTAAAAAAAGAGTACTACATAATAACTCATCGGGGAGGTATGAATGCCTACTCATGGGAGGGCCATACTGTCTGGGCTATTGGTAAGTATAAAAAATATACAAATTACTTTAAATTTACGATTATTTTTTTATACTATAAACCAATGGCCAAGACCAGCTGAATCGTCAAAAGGCGTAGGGCCTAGGACTTCAGAATTAGTATACCAACATAGTTCCAAGCCTGTAATCCAAGGTGAAAGGAAATTAAATTTAAAAGGAATTACATGTATGTCTCTCTATACAGTAATAGAGAAGACTTATCATAAATAAGGAGCAAAATTCAAGTAATTCCGGATTCTTAGCACGAAGACTATGCAAATTGGATGTAATGAGTTCCCAATTTTTAAAGCTAGTCCGGACTAACCCCAAAAATTAGGATGGCGAATTTCAGAATGAGAGGTTATCTCCCACAAACACTCATAGTTGCACACTTATCAAGCCGTAGAAGAGGTAAAAAAAATACACCCCCCTCCCCCCCCCCCCCCCCCCCCCCCCCCCCCCCAGGCTACTATGGTGTAAAAATAAGACTCAAGTCTATGACACCTAGGAAAAACAAACCAAAAAGCACAGTATCTTTTTTGATTGTAATCCCAAAAGGCAGGGGACAGAGCCTAACAGAAGAGACCGCTGTAACCGTACAGAAGGCTACTATAGCGTACTATCCATCCGGATTCAGGATGAGAAACAGGTGATAATAAAAAACTGGAGAATAATTTTGATGACGTCTAATGCTTTTCTTCAATAGGAAAGCTTACACCTCCAGAAGGAAAGCCTCTCTTGGAAGATTTGTCTAACAAGTATTCTTGTAAGTGGAGCTTGCTCGGGCTGATAGCTGCAGGCCTGCCGAGACTACATTCTCATACACTAATCTTCCGCAATTTATCCACTCTTGTGAGGTTTGTAACCTACTGCCAAGTGGCAAGCAATCGACGAAATCTATTCTCGACGACCTCAATTGATCCCTTCAGTAAGAGAGCCTTTACCTCCAGTAGGAGCGACTCTCTTTGAAAGGATCTTCTGTGATTAATGTCCAGTTTCTCATGAAGTTGATAATCCTCCATCAACTGCAAGCCTCGACAATTGAGGCGAACGGTCGTACCGTTCACCTGGAGGTTACGCAAACATAAAAACCCGCGAACGGACGTCCGTTTAATCAAAATCATAAATCGGTTAACCATTTTTTTAAAATTATCAAAGTCCGAACGTTCGCGGTACGGTATTCGGGTAAGTGTGTGAGACAGAGAATTGTGAATCTGCAGTGAATTAGTTCGATTAGTGGATGTCCGGGGCTCTGAATTTCGAGAACTTTGCATGGGTAGGTCAACTGTATAACTATAACACTAGTCGAATGGTTTTGACAGTAACTATTAGAGACAGAAATATTTGCATTGCGCATCAACTCGGGGCGAGTTGACTCGTACCCGATAAACACAAGAATTATTTTCCAACTCACCCCTGTTTTGTATGCTCGATGCGTTTATTTTTTTATTGAACCGACTGATTGTTTTCCAATTCAGTTTGTTTGAGATTGTACAGTTTACATATGCCACAAGTGGAGAACGCTAAAATTAAAATAGAACATGACCACGTGCTCCGTTGGGATTACATCAATGACCAATAGAACTGCCGCATTGTCCCAGTACACCAATTTAACAGACTTTCATGGAACGAAGAATTTGATTGGTTGTATTTATGCAAGATGTGTATTTATGCAAGATGTGACGTCAAAAGGGAATTGCCCAAGAATTTCTGGGTTATTTTAAACGTGCATCACAGTCAACAAGGGGGTTCAACCACATACATTTTGTACAGACTTACTTTCAAATTAATTAATATTAGATATCTCCACAAATATTGATTTTATACACCAGTTAAGCCTATAAAACATATGTTATGTGGAGTTGGATGATCAGTTCTGACGGACTTCAGGTGATTGGAACAAGTAAAAAAATATTATGGCAGCCATTTGCGACGGCAAGGAAATGCTGCCGTCATGTCCCATGGCACCGGCATTTGCGATGGCATTGCCGAATGCCGTCGCTAATTCCGACTCCAAGGACTGGAACCGTTCAAAAGTTGAAAAAACTTTATATATATGGTATTTCTAACAACAGTCTGCTTTCTCTTTGAAAAAATTAGTCTTTCGCTAAAAATAAAATCATATCGAAATTTTTTTTGTGAATTTTATTATTTTAAAAACGTGGCGAAGTTTATCTGAGGAAAACTGATGACTTCCACTTCAGACGAATCGCGCATGTGTTGTGACGATTCGTCCCCTACTTGGTGGGACGTTTCATCCCCGTGACAGGGTGGGATGTTTCGTCTCCAGTTCATTTCCTGTGGGCGTTACAAAAAATGGAGAGTCAGTGTCCTCTGGCTTTTTTCATTGAAAACTGTTGAAGCATGCCAGACGCTGGCATGCTTCAAAGCTTTCAATGAAGAAAATACGTATTTATTGAATTTTGACTCCTGTAATTAAGGCAACAGTAAACAGTCGTTATGTACCAGTTGAATGATAATAAATTAACCCCAATAGTCTAGGTTCCATTGTAATAATGCTGATTTTAATGTACATCGTATCACATCTTACAATATATTGTACCATGTGCAGTACATTCTATGGTTTAGTATATTTTAACAGTGAGTCACCATTATGATAGTGTCAGAAATCCTTGGTTAACCTACAGGTTAACAATACAAAATTGCGTAACCCTTAAAAAGGTTAATGAACTCAAAACACATAACTATTGACAGGTTAACCAAAATCCTGAATTGTCAAGGCCTGCAACTGGCAAGCAATAGAGGTCATGTCCATCACCTGTACGACTTACGATGCTTACGGGAGGAAAAACTATGTTCTCCCCGCGAAGAAGCTCGTCTCGTCGACCTCAATTGTTCCCTTCAATAAGAGAGCCTTTACCCCCACTAGGAGTGACTCTCTTCGAAAGGAACTTCTGTGATTAATGCCCAGTTTCTCGTGAAGATAACCTTCCGTTAATCGTTGGCCTAGGGGTGTCTGATCCATAGCCTTGAACAGACCTATACCCCTTTCCCCGAGTCGCTATAATGACAACTTCCAGAGTAAATATAAGAGGGTTATTGTACCCTCGCGAGACATTTTCATGATGCTTTCTTAGAAGCAGAACGGCCTCGCTTACCCCGGTCTGCTGAAGTGTGTTGATGAGACAGCAACTTCAATAGCAGAGCACTGAAGCTTCTTGTAGTCTGCACACATATCAATGCAAGCTTGTCATCAAATAGTATTTTTCCGGTAACCGAAGTGACTCAGAGAGAGAGAGCTTTTCACCTTGTCATCTATAAGTGATGACGACGCAAGGGCAGTATCACGTCTTACCAACTCCAAATTCACTGTCCGTGCGGAGTTGTACTTGGCATACATGACTGCCCTGGAAAGAACTCTTAGCGAGGAACCATGTCCTCATATTTCTTTCCATTGAGACATTGTGCCATAGCTCTGGTAAGGTGATCTGCTTAGGACATTGTGCCCAGATTTGCTCTTTTCAATGAAATAGCACATTCCATTATTTCCGAGCATATATTAAATGATGCAGGTAGGGACATATTTTCATCCCCGGCCTGCTCATCTAAATGCAGACTTATTCAGATGGAACACTTTTCAAAGTTTTAAAGTGCCCTTCTGTGAGAGAAGGAGACTCACACACCGTATCCCTCTCACCATCCAAATGTTCAATCTGCAAATATGGTCAACTCCATCCGAATAAACAAATGACTGGTCCAATGCAGCACCGACTGACAGCTCACCATCGGAGTCTGTTAAATGGTAGTACTAGTCTCCAACGACTAGCTATCAACCCGAACATGCGAAATCAGATAGCTAGTCTGTGGTCAACACGCTTCATTAATGAAGCAAGAGAAGATGCCATAGCTGCCACCAAATCTGGTGGCAGTGTGGAAGAAGCGTCCCGAACCACAAGCATAAATGGGCGTCCCAACTCACTAAAGTTTCTCGCACAAAAAACAGTCGACCCCCGACTACTGACGGAAAGGAGAAGGTTCTCAAGCTCGCAGTCTGCTCCAGACCTCGCCGAGCGTTCCGTTATAAACTTTTAGGCATCTAGCCCTTATCGTGCCTATCCATGGAAGAAGAGGAAGCCATAACCACAGCTGACCCCGGCTGAAGTGCGGGAGAAGCATCCCGACTCGTCACATAGGATGGATGCTCCTCATTGAAGTTTCTTACAACACAGAACAGTCGTCCCCGATTGTTAGCGGGACGAAAAACGCTCTGCACTCTCGATCTGTCCCCAAATCTTGTAGAGTATCCCGCTTAGAAACTTCTAGGCTTAATCCTCTTTTGTGCGCTTCCATGCAAGTAGAAGCCAAAACTGCCGCCAGGCCCGGCAGCAGTGTGGAAGGAATGTTTCGATGCATGTTCCGACTCAATAAGGTTTCTCACAATGGACATAGTCGGCCCCAACTGTTAACGGGACGGAGAGGGTTCAATTGGTGATCTGACCCCAGATCTAGACAAGCGTCCCATAGAGAAACTTCTGGCTTCTTCTACATGCACAACTGACCGGACTGAACCCAGCACCATCCGACAGCTCAACACTGGAGTCTGCTCTTGCGTTAGCTGAAATGCTGCTAATAGCTGCGCAACTGCGACAGCAAGTCCATTCCCGAGACTTGAGAAGCAGCGGTCTTCTGTTTTTCCCACCTCTTGCTGCTCCTGGGCCATGATCCGGAGATAGATCTCTTCTATCAGTGTCCCGTTGATCGATGCCTCGGATCACTAGCTATTGGATGGTCCGACTTCAAGGGCGAAGAAGGGCTCCATCTTCATGCAGCTGACTGGTTATCTGAAGTCGGGTAGCTAGCCTGCAGTCGTGTGTGCTTTAGTAACGTAGCAGAGGAAGCCGTGACTGAAGCCGGCCCCGGCTGCAGAATAAACGCACTGTCCCAAGCAGTGGGCGGGTTTATGCTCCGTCTCGTTTAAGTTTTCAACCAGAAAACTTCATTTTGGCTTGTGAAAAGTAGCAGAGGAAGCTGTGACTGTAGCCTACCCTGGCTGCAGACTAGACAGAGCGTCCCGAGCGGTGGGCGGACGTATGCTCTGGCTCGTGCAAGTTTCTCATAACAATATTTGGCCCCAAATGTTGTTAGGTTAGAGAGGGGCCTCTCCCGCACGCGGTCTATTAGACCTCGCCGAGTACAAGAAACTTGCTGACTTCCTCCCTATTTCCGTTGTCGCTGGGTGAGCTTATTTATATTTAAGTGTTTGCTCTACCCAAATATACGCTTCCTTCGACCGCAAAGGACTTACCTGGTGTCACAGCTCCCACGGATGGAGTAACCGCTTCACCAGTCGAGCTAGCTGCTTGCAAGAGATTAAGAACACTAACTAGAGGCCTTATCCCTTGCATATCATGAGCACTGCAGCTAGCGCTATTTGTTCAAATATGAATTACAACGCGGTGAGAGGCCTGGCCTCAGAACCTCACTGCCAACAACGTACAGCGACATCCGTCTCCAACATTAGTCATCCCAGTGAACACAAGAATGACGAGTCCGAAGGAGTGCATCCACTAAAGTCGATATCAGTCCTCCAAACTCCACAACAAAATATATAATTAAGATACATGAATAATAGCAATCACAATTAAATTCCAAATATTTTTTGGAAATTCGTTTCTGAAAAAATGTCTAAGTTCCCAAAGGGAACATTAAGAGCCCAAAGGCATCCCGATAGAGCCTAAGTGTGAACAAAATCCAAATTTATTGAGCTACACTACCGGAATAATAATCCATGTATCCAACAGTAATTCTACACTAATAGAATATAAAATATTACTTATATATGAGGACATCGTCAAAGTAAACAACATCAGTGAAAAAACCGGAAACAAGAGGCTGAAAGTCAGAAACCAATTTAAAAGCTACCAGTTCAAAGCTAGATCTTCATACGAAGAAAAAATGATACATTGGATAGAAGATGCAAGACTAAATGATCTAACACCCCTAGAGTGAGGACGTAACCATGGGGAAAGACAGAATAAATATTCTGTAATACATGTTAAACCCCCAAGAAATTTAATAAAAAATTTCAATAAAAAATAGCCAGAAAACTTAAGAGTTTAACAGGAAGGGTTCATGGAAGGATAGGGAAGGAATACTTAACAAACAGTGGAATAATCATTATCAAAAATGATGACGTAAGACGTATGTCCCGAAATTGGGAAACATAAAATAATTTTATAATTATTATAAAGTTACAGCCCTGAATGTCAAAAACCACCGTTGAACACTTCCAAAATCCAATAACAGCCTTGGATCCACCAATTCTTGCATTTATTTGTGTCTGGTATCCTCAAAAAAAGGGGATTTTAAAGCACAGATGTCAATTCATTGTTGCTGACTTTATGGTCAAACAAAGAATGATGTTTGCGCCAATTCTGGTCACTTCCAGATGGCTGCGCATGCACGGAGAGTAAAAGTATGGAGCACCAGATAGGAATTTTAATTTTTGGTTTTGCAAGCAAATTTTGGGAATTGGGGGGTTCAAAATTTGTGTTTGGCCCTTGATAACTTATGAGTTTGCACCAGCTTGTCTGGGCCATTGGTATATAGTATAAAAATATCAGTCTCTAAATGAAGGACGAGAAGTGCTCACAAGAATTTCCTACATACTGATCGACAGATGGACATAATAGATATACGGACATACAGGTTAGACTATACAGTTTGAAGTGGGGGTGTAACAAGCACTGTTGCACTTCTCAGGGTTCCCATGGAGAGAGGGGTGGACTGTCTCTCCACACAAAGCTCCAACACCACAACAACCACGTCTTCCTTTCTACACTCTATATTTTTTAACTCAACATCTTAGTGTTGCACATAAAAACCTTTCTTCTCAATCGTATCCCATTACTTCCCAAAGACTTGAGCAATGCTCCCATTTGACATTTTAATACTTTATATCTCTCTGTCTATTTTTATACCTAGCTGAGTTTGATCCACGGAAGGAAGTGTTGTTGATTTAACTGCTGCTGTACTATAATGCTGGTTATCTATGTTCTGTAATCGATGCTGCAGTTTACGATTTTCATTCATCTGCCTCTGCACTTCTTCTTTCAAATTCATCTACAAATTACATCAAAATGATTATCAAAATGGACAAATTATACATGATGTGCTCAATTATTTCAATATAATTTATCTCTTTTTTCCACTTATCTAACACAACCTTCATATCAAGCCTGGTGTAATGACAAAAATCAACATTCAAATTTTATTATTTTTTCTTTATTTGCTCCCAAAACATAGCTTTTCATTCCATCATTGGAACAACTTGGATGTAGAAGAGCTCAATCCAATAAGGGGTGATAAGGTATGATTTTTAAACAAAAAAATGAAAAAATTTAAAGTAATTTATATATTCTTTATACTTACCAATGGCCCAGACTTAGCTGGTGCGAACTCAAAATTATCTAGGGCCAAACAAAAATTTTGCCCCACAATCCCCCAAATTTGCATGCAAAACCGAAAATTAGAAGTCCTATCTGGCCCTCCATACATTTACTCTCCACACATACGCAGACCCCATGAAGTCACCGAAACTGGCACCAAAATCATTCTTTGTAAAAAAAGATTATAATATAATAATTAAGCGGGGAGGTATGAGTGCCCAGTACTGCCCACTCATGGGAGGGCCATTCCCATCTGGGCCATTGGTAAGCATAACAAGAAGGACGCCAACGCCCTATAGCTCACCAACATTCCTCTTTGATAGTAACTTTGGCAAACACAAGAACTGTATCAAACAGGCTCATAACATGCGACAAAGCTTACCTAAACACAACCTCTTAAAAGTAAAACACTGAAACTGACATAAACACTAAGTTAAGCATGAAATTCTGAGCTAAACAGAAAACTAAACACAACTAAAAATGTCAAGAAAAATGTTTAAAATGCAGGGTATGAGGGGTTAATCATGGAACAATGATACTGAGGAACATGTATGATGAATATAAGTGCCATTGGAAGAGAAGGAGCACAGCAGCTGACCTAAACATTTAGTTAAACATGAAATTCCGAGCTAAACAGAAAACTAAACGCAACTAAAAATGTGATGAAAAACGTTTAAAATGCAGGGTATGAGGGGTTAATCATGGAACAATGATACTGAGAAACATGTATAATGAATATAAGTGCCATGGGAAGAGAAGGAGCACAGCAGCTGACCAAAACACTAAGTTAAACATGAAATTCTGAGCTAAACAGAAAACTAAACGCAACTAAAAATGTCAAGAAAAATGTTTAAAATGCAGGGTATGGGGGGTTAAACATGGAACAATGATACTGAGGAACATGTATGAGGAATTAAGTGCCATGGGAAGAAAAGGAGCACAGCAGCTGACCTAAACACTTAATTAAACATGAAATTCTGAGCTAAACAGAAAACTAAACCCAACTAAAAATGTCAAGAAAAATGTTTAAAATGTAGGGTATGAGGGGTTAATCATGGAACAATGATACTGAGGAACATGTATGATGAATATAAGTGCCATGGGAAGAGAAGAAGCACAGCAGCTGACCTTAACATCAAGTTAAACATGAAATTCCGAGCTAAACAGAAAACTAAACGCAACTAAAAATTTCAAGAAAAATGTTTAAAATGCAGGGTATGAGGGGTTAATCATGGAACAATGATACTGAGGAACATGTATGATGAAAATAATTGCCATGGGAAGAGAAGGAGCACAGCAGCTGACCTAAACACTAAGTTAAACATGAAATTCCGAGCTAAACAGAAAACTAAACGCAACTAAAAATGTCAAGAAAAATGTTTAAAATGCAGGGTATGAAGGGTTAATCATGGAACAATGATACTGAGGAACATGTATGATGAATATAAGTGCCATGGGAAGAGAAGGAGCACAGCAACTGACCTAAACACTAAGTTAAACATAAAATTCCGAGCTAAACAGAAAACTAAACGCAACTAAAAATGTCAAGAAAAATGTTTAAAATGCAGGGTATGAGGAGTTAATCATGGAACAATGATACTGAGGAACATGTATGATGAAAATAATTGCCATGGGAAGAGAAGGAGCACAGCAGCTGACCTAAACACTAAGTTAAACATGAAATTCCGAGCTAAACAGAAAACTAAATGCAACTAAAAATGTCAAGAAAAATGTTTAAAATGCAGGGTATGAGGGGTTAATCATGGAACAATGATACTGAGGAACATGTATGATGAATATAAGTGCAATTGGAAGAGAAGGAGCACAGCAGCTGACCTAAACACTAAGTTAAACATGAAATTCCGAGCTAAACAGAAAACTAAACGCAACTAAAAATGTCAAGAAAAATGATTAAAATGCAGGGTATGAGGGGTTAATCATGGAACAATGATACTGAGGAACATGTATGATGAATATAAGTGCCATTGGAAGAGAAGGAGCACAGCAGCTGACCTAAACACTTAGTTAAACATGAAATTCTGAGCTAAAGAGAAAACTAAACGCAACTAAAAATGTCAAGAAAAATGTCTAAAATGTAGGGTATGAGGGGTTAAATCATGGTAAAATGATAATAATCATCATATAGCAGCATTATAAAAGCCATGATATGGAAATAGGGCGAATAAGTGACCTAAACAGAAACTTTAACATTATTGGACACGTACGCTGACGCCGACGCTGACGCCGACCGATCGAGCCATTCCATAAGCTCACACAACTAAAGTTGGTGAGCTAAAAAATATATAAATTACTTTAAATTTTTTCATATTTTTATACTAAAACCAATGGCCTAGACTTAGCTGAACTGTAAAAAGGTGGAGGGCCTAGAACTTCCAAAATAGTTGATCAACATAGATCAAATCCTTCAATCCATGATGAAGGAATTTAAAATAATTAGAATTTACATGTATGTCTCTCTATACCATAATAGGGGAGACATATCCTAATATGGATCCCAATTATGTAAATCCTAAATCTGAGCATGAAACCATGCTCATTGGGATGTAACAAGTTCCCAATTTTTAAGGCTAGTCTGGACTAAGCCCCAAAAATTTGGATGGCATATTTTGAGAATGAGAGAAAATTGCCCATAAACCTACGCCATACAATAACACTACAGCTGTATGCCGAATATAGATACGGATAAAATAGCTTCCTTCATAGTTACATACCCAATAAGCCAGAGAAGTGGAGGAAATGACCCCCCCCAACCCCCTTTTTTTTTGAACATATCTTCAAAAGAAAGAGGAGAGAGCTCTGGAATCAATAAAAGTGGTACCAAGAAACAATATAAATAAATATCGATCAGGCACTCAGGAGTTAATTCATGAATAATAAATGGTGCTTAATGCCACTTCACAAGGCAAGGCTATAGCGATGATTTAGGTAAATAATATTGTCTGCTACAAAATATGCACTACAGATGGCGTACCCAGGTTCAACGAAATCAGTGATATAAAATATAACATACACATATTAAATCGAGATACATTGAACAATCTCTGCAGAGAAAACACACTTCCAAGATCATCCACAGGCGGCCTCTGTACAATAAAATCCAGTAACAACACTCTCCAACGTGTACTATCTGATTTCTACAACCATAAACACGTGAGAATACGCAATTTGAGAACCGACAAAATAGAGAACAGGCTACAACACGGACCGCCCCCGAAATATATAATAATTTCAAGGTCCACCAAAGCGATAGCCTAATAAAATATTGCGTGAGTGCATTAAAATCCAGCATGTAATCATCTAAAAACCAATAACTGGTTATGCAGCCACCGATGAACTCAAATAGCAGCAATTATGATGATTTTAATAAGCGCTTGTATATCAAAAATCAAAAAATAATCACCGGAAACTAATGCAACAAAGCTGCGTATATGCCTATGAGGGTGCCATCCAACACGAGCCAAATGCATAGTATGTATGTATTAAGATATAAATACAAGACAGAGTGTGAGTGTGGAGGGGGGATTCCAAGTCATGTCGAAACCTCCTCACCCACATAATTTAATCATTGCTGGTCCAGACATAAAAAATATAGGAACCCCAAAGGCTCCCTTACGTCTAACAGACTCCCTTATGCCACTATGGGCGGAGAATGACGTGAAGAACAAAACTTCCCCTGAAGAAGAAGGTCCTCTCGTGGAGGAATCTTCTGGCAAATGTTCAATAACAGGCACTTGAGAAAACTGATAGAAGGATATTGTGATGACAGATATGTTATTAGTAGGAATCACACTGAAATTGTTTAATCTTAATGTAATCTACTGAATCAAATGAATTGAAGGATACGCATATCCTATCATTCATTCCCATGAATACGGATGAGCGTCAAATGTATGCGCTCAAATGTCTAACACTAGCGACACAAATGATGGAAACTATTGTTCCTATGCGTCGCAAACTTAAGTATCCTGGAGCAAACCCACATGCATGTTCACTAATAATAAAAATCCAATGATGTAGTGTAAACTATAAGACATCACTTCTGATGAATATGTGATCTCCAAGAACTGAGGGTCCCAAGTACCCTGCATATTGCGTTCGTCGGACTCAGGGTTGTAACCCAATTTATGAACTCACGTCCGTCATAATTGAGAAAACTGAATCTGGCAGCTGTAAATATCTGCCCAAACTTGATCTTATGTTAACTAGATCTACTGAAACAAAATAGGTCTGGAGCGAAAAACGTCTACCCACTCCAGATAAGAATAACTGGAGGGGACGTGTGCGTAAGCGATCCATCGAAATAACATTCACAGCCGCTCCGCACAATCCCATCCGACGCATAAAATCTTTCGCTGTTAATGTGTCTGATAGAAGACAAAAGCGAGCCTAACAACTGGCTAATTTGCTCTATGAAACAACAAACGAACCAGCTTGTTGAAAATGAATTGTAGGATACGTGTGTCATATCATTCATCCCATGAGACATTATCTTGTTCATTCTTCAAGTAATCTTAAGAACTATAATTGCCGCACAGTCGATCATTCGAACGCTCTCTTTTTCGACTGAATGATTATCCTAAATAATCCTTTAAGAGCCATGACAAACACGTTATCCAGTTCCAGTTAATTATCAGTCGGACCGAGCTCTAGAAGAGCCTCGAGCCACCGGCTCAGAGGTGTCTGATCAGTAAAGTCGAACAGACCTAAACCCCCTATCCAATTGGCTGTATAGACGATCCCTAAAGTAATTACAGGAGGGATACCTATACCTTCGCTATGAGTCCTTAGAGACAATCTGAGTCTAGGACATCCTCTCCTACTCTTTTCTGCTGTTGTTGGTGGATTAGACCCCAACTTAAAGAGCAGAGTATTGATGCTTTCTTGTAGCTTAATCTTACATTAATGAAACCTACCATCAAACACTAAGTGTCTGGAAAACTAGAACGACCTGTAGAGAGTTTTCCACTTGTCATATATACACAAGGCTTCGTCACATCAGAATAACTCCCACTTGACAGCTGTTAAGACAGAGATAAATGTGATAAATAGGCCTGGAAAGAATTTTTAAAGAGGTACAAACGTCCACAAAATTCCTTTCCATATAGACGTTGCATAACAGTACTTAAAAGTGAAGTACACAAGACCGTGAGTCTAAATTTGCTCTGAATAAGAAATTATCTTCTCAGTTGTGTCCGAGCGAACAGCGAAATGATGAAGGTAAGGTCACAACTAAGACCTTAGCCTGCTCATTCAGATGCAGAGAAACTCATAACACATCTTCCCTGGTCGTTTATAAATAAATGTGTTCATAAAAATACAGAAGATGATGATAAGAGACCGTATCCCTTTCATCATCCGTCTAAATCAGTTTTAGAATCATGGTCAATGGCATCTGAACACGCATATGACTGGACTGACCAAGCACCATCCGACATCTCAAGTTTTGAGACTGACGTTGAGTGCTTCTGCATTTGCAGGATTACTGCGATGAGCTGTGCAATCTGCGACAGCAAGTCAGTTACGGAGGCCTGAGGAGCAGCGGTCATGTACTGCTTGTCCGCCGGCTGCTCCTGGGACAGTGTGTCCGAGATGGCTCTTAACTGCGAACGTCCCGTTGAATGAGGCCTCGTGTCCTTGGCTACTAGATGGTGTGACTTCCTTGACAAAGAGTGGACCTATTGACGATGCAGACTAGATATCTGAAGTCACGTAGCCAAGGTGCGGATGTGAGTGCTTAGTAGATGCTGAAGAAGCCAAATTGTAGCCAACCCTGGCGGAGAATTAAACGGAGTGTCCCGAACAATAGGCATGTACGTAAGCTCCTAACGACACAAGTTCCTACCAAAAGCATCTGGCCCCAGATGTTGTTAAAAGAGAGAGGGGTCTCCCTCTTGCTCGTGGTCCTGGAAAACCTAGCCGAGCGTACCTCAGAACTTGCCGGCTTCCTCCTTCCCATCGTCGCAGGGTGAGCACGATTGGACTTTATAGTGCTCGCTACACCCTTGTCTCTCTCCTCGATCGCTACGGACATACCCAGCATCACACTACCCATATTCTGAGTAACGAACCGCCGGTTGAGCTAGCTGGAGACAAGGTCGTAAACCCTATATTTTAAGGTCTAGGCCCTTGTCTTATACCATTGAGCACTTTTGCCGCTAGCTCTGATTTACTATGTAAATGCGGCACACCCGGTGTCATGGTCCTCATATTCAAGAGTAACCGCTTCACCGGCGACAGGGAACTGAAACCACTCACTGCGGTTTATAGCCCTGTGCAAAATTTAGAGCACTTTGTAGAGGAAGCTGTAAGACTAGCCGACCCCAGCTGCCTATTAGAATAGATGTCCCAGACAGGAGGCATGGATGTAAACTCCGACTGACGCAAATTCCTACCAACAACATCTGGCCCCAGATGATGCTGTAAGAGAGAGAGACCTCTCTCTTGCTCATGGTCCTGGCAGACCTGGACGTGCGTACCTCAGAACTTGCCGGCTTCCTCCTTTCGTCATCGCTGGGTGAACATGATTGTATATTATAGTGCTTGCTCCACCCTTGTTCTATCCTCGACCGCTATGGACATACCTGGCGTCATAACATCCATATTCTGAGTGAGACGCGCCGGCTGAGCTAGCTGGCGACAAGGACAAAAATCACATTATCTGTGATCTGGGGCCTTGTCTTATATCACTGAGCACTTTGCCACTAGCTCTAACTATATATTGCGGCATTGTATATTCCTAGTCCAGCTGCGTCACAGTTCTCAGAGGCCTAAGTAACCGCTACAACGGTCAAGCTAGCTGGTGACAGGGAACTAAAACCATACACCGTGGTTTTTAGCCCTGTCTAAATGCGACAACAGACTTTTTGTGCGGTCGTGTGTGCTTTTCGGACGTAGAAGCCACAAGACTAGCCAACCCCGGCAGCCTATTAGAAGGCGCATCCCGGACAGGGAGGCATGGACATAAGCTCCAATTGATGCAAGTTTCTACCAACAACCTCTGACACCAGATGTTGTTGTAAGAGAGAGGGGCCTCTCTCTTGCTTGCGGTCGTGGCAGACCTGGACGAGCATACCTCAAACTTGTCTGCTTCCTCCTTTTCATCGTTGCAGGGTGAGCATGTTTCGATATTATAGTGCTCGCAACACCCTTTTTCCTTTCCTCGACCACTACGGACTTACCCGGTGTCATAACACCCATATTCTGAGTGATAGAGCGCCGGTTGAGCTAGCTGGCGACAAGGACGAAAATCACATGATCTGTGATCTGGGGCCTTGTCTCATTTCATTGAGCACTTTTGCCGCTAGCTCTAATTGTATATTGTGACGACGGAAGCACACTCTCTGACGACGTCATGTAACCTCACCATATTCTTGTTCCTCTGTAAATAGAAACTAAACAAGAGGGATGTTACATCCCAACGCTCACCTACATTCGCGCTTGATAATGTCGTTCCAATGTAACATGCCTAATATTTAGTTAATATAAATCATTAACTGGGCTCAAATGATTAATGTGGTTTATGTGATGGCTTTGGAAAGTCTATATTTCTGCATTATTATATATCAATTCAACATAGAATCATTGGATATAAAAGCATTTTTTTCTTTTAGAAATGTTTATGATTAAGAATATGAATCGTGAGGCCAGATATTAAATCATAAATAAGAATTAGGAAAGGCTTTCATAAATCACTGAAATTGTAATTGAAGAACATTCATTGGTTAAAGAGGAGTTGCGGAAAAACATTCGTTCAAGAAAGTGACTATAAGTCTCAACAAAAATACATCACATCAACAACTAACATAAGCCTTAATGTTACTAGTAACAAGTATGAGAAAGTATTAAATAAAAAAAAAAAGTAAAAAAAATTTTTTTTTAAAGAAAGTGAATATAAGTCCCCAAAATCCCCCTCAAATTCCTCAAATATGCATCTAATAAGGGCACAACGTTACTGCAATGTAGTTCAGTAACCCATGCGTACAATATCAATTGCCTGGAAAGACACATAGAAACAGAACTCACCTTAACACAAACTTTTAGAACTTAAAATTGAGTAAGTCAGAGAAAAACGTGAACATTGTGACTGAAAAAAAGAGAAGAAATCAGTTAAATTTCTACATACAGTAGGGTTAATACCTACAGTTGTTACTGAAATGAGAAAATAAACAGTAATGAGAGGTGAAGGCACCACAATCTGCACAAAAGCTGACTTTAACGCAAATTCTTACAACACCAAAATGCTAATTCTTACAAGTTTTGGCAGAAAATCAGCCTCAAATTCCTCAAATATGCATGTAATGAGGGTTAAATATTACTGCAATGGAGTTCAGTAACCCAAGTGTAGAATATTAATCGCCTGGAAAGACACATAGAAACACAACTCACCTAAACACAAAGTTTACAAAGTTTTACAACTTAAAATTTACTAAGTCCGAGAAAAACATGAAAATTTTGACTGAAAAAAAAGAAAATTTCCATTAAATTTCTGCATACAGTAGGGTTAATACCTACAGTTGTTATTGAAATATGAAAATGAAGATTAATGGGAAGTTAAAGCAGCACAATCTGCACAAAAGCTGACTTTAACGCAAATTCTTACAACACCTAAACGCAAATTCTTACAACAACTTTTGGCAGAAAATTTTAGGTGAAATTTGGAAAAAAGTCGTAGTATCAGGGTTAAATACTGTTCTGATAGTCCCCTACAACCTACATATGCAATATCAAAGGCCTGAGCCCACTGATGTTTGAGAAATTAACCTTAACATTAAATCTTACAATATTGGACACGCCGGACACCGACGCCCGAGGTTATGACAATAGCTCACCACATCTTACAGATGTAGGTGAGCTAAAAACTAGAGTGAGTTTTGGCGAGAGGACCAGCAGTGTCCCCTCGCCGCGAAAGGACTGGCACCTCAAACAACCAACCATGACACCCGTCTCCAACGTTGACTAAATCTGACACATGTTGTGCAAGAATTAGTGGTAGTACATCGACTACAAGCAAGACAACAACCATGAAAACAGAGGAAAGGTTTCCTCTTATTTGCCCTGCTATTTGAGAAATATTATTACATTAAAGCTAAATAAGTCGATTGTACTACCACCAAATCTACATAAATATAAGATAACATTAAAATATATAATTGATGAAATAATTACACCCCCAAAAAAAAATATTTCCCCCAAAAAATTTTTTTCTTATATAAGAGCCCAAGTTCCCAAAGGGAACGATGAGCCCAAAGAGTGTGGACAAAATTATAATAATATCCCCAAAAATGAAAGTGTCAATGACACTGTAGCTCAACTTGTCAAGACAAAGACATGTACATGTATAGTATGTGACACAGCAATGACAAACATCTAGGTAATGACCTGATAACAAAGGTACATATAAAGTATTGTAACGGTCTGTACATGAATACTGACCGTTGCCTGTAACAAATGTATAGGTAAAGTATTGTAAAGGTGGGTGACAGTCAGATGCTGAACTAGAAAAAATCTTTGAGTCCCAGAGTGGGTCTGACTGAACCCCAAAATATTTGTTCTCATAGCACAGTGATAACAAAGGCACCCCAAAACACACTCGTTCCTGTCCCAAGATGAAAACAAAAGTACTCAAGAAGTTTTGTGAAGATCAGTTCATAAATACGAGCTGTATAGAACTTGTGACAAAAAACTGAATGGACCTAATTTCGGTACAAAATGGCCACTGGCAGCCATCTTGAATTTTGGACCGTACCCAGAAACACTCATTCTCATCCCAAGGAGATAACAAAGGTACCCAAGAAGTTTTGTGAAGATCGGTTCATAAATACAGCCTCTACCCTGAGCCGTATTGACATGTGTGCTTACATTGTGTAAATAGCACTGAATAAATCAAAGTTCATCTAATTTGCATAATTTCGGCACGAAAAAAAACCCCTTACAATATGTGATGTATTCCATGTTACTAAACATTCATACAAAAATTTATTCAAATCAGAACTTTCATACAGAAGTTCTATACAAAAGACTGATTGCACTAATTTTGGTACAAAATGGCTGCTGGTGGCCATCTTGAATTTCGGACCACACCCAAAAACACTCGCTCTCATCCCACGGTGATAACAAAGGTACCCAAGAAGTTTCGTAAAGATTGGTTCATAAATATGGCCTCTAGTCTGAGCTGTATAGAAGATGTGTACAAAAAACTGATTAGACCTAATTTCGGTACAAAATGGCCACTGGCAGCCATCTTGAATTTTAGACCGCACCCAGAAACACTCGTTCTCGTCCCAAGGTGATAATAAAGGTACCCAAGACATTTCGTGAAGATCAGTTCATAAATACAGACTCTAGTCTGAGCCGTATTGACATGTGTACTTACTGTGTGTAAGTCGCACTGAAAAAATCAAAGTTCATCTAATTTGCATAATTTCTGCACGAGAAAAAAACCCGTATTATATGTGATGCATCCCATGGTACTAAACATTCACACAAAATAATTATTCAAATCAGGGCTTTCATATGGAAGTTATGTGCAAAAATCTGATTGCATCTAATTTTGTACAAAATGGCTGCCATCGGCCATCTTGAATTTCAGACCGAACCCCAAAACACTCGTTCTCGTCCCACGGTGATACCAAAGGTACCCAAGAAGTTTCGTAAAGATCGGTTCATAAATACGGCCTCTAGCCCGAGCCGTATTGGCATCTGCACTTACAGTGCTGAAAGTAACCCCAAAAAACATCAAAATTAGTCTAATTTGCACAATTTACGTACGAGAAAAAAACCCGTATTATATGTGATGTATCCCATGGTACTAAACATTCATACAAAAAATTATTCAAATCAGAGCTTTCATATGGAAGTTCTGTACAAAAAACAGATTTCTGCATCGTCGGTACAAAATAGTGGCTGGCAGCCATCTTGAATTTTGGACCGCACCCAAAAACACTCGTTCTCGTCCCACGGTCATAACAAAGGTACCCAAGAAGTTTCGTAAAGATCGGTTCATAAATACGGCCTCTAGCCCAAGCCATAGCAGCTTGGCACTTACAGCTCTGAAAGTAACACTAAATAAATCAAAGTCAGTCTAATTTGCATAATTTACGCACGAGAAAAAAACCCGTATTATATGTGATGTATCCCATGGTACTAAACATTTATACAAAACTTTATTCAAATCAGAACTTTCATACAGAAGTTCTGTACAAAAAACTGATTTTTGCATCATCGGTACAAAATGGCCACTGGCAGCCATCTTGAATTTCGGACCACACCTAAAAACACTTGTTCCCGTCCCAGGGTCATAACAAAGGTACACAAGAAGTTTCGTAAAGATCGGTTCATAAATACGACCTCTAGCCTGAGCCATAGCCAATTGTTGACGTACGGACAGACGGACGACGGGCCATGACAATAGCTCAAATTTGACTTCGTCAAAGTTGAGCTAATAACTGCCACACGGAATATTTTATGTTACTTACAACCGTCGTTTCCCTAAAATAATAGGAAACTACCTATATAAATAAAGCATTGTCAATGTAAACAACTTCCGAATGAAAACCGGAAACAAGACCCCAAGCAACATGGCCCAAAGTCAGTAACAGAAATAAAACTATCCGATGTAAAGCAAGATCTTCAACAGAAGAAAAAACGATACATCGAATGTATGATGCATGACCAAAACGCCTAAACACCCCAAGGGTGAGACGTAACCTTGGGGATGAACAGAATAATCTTCTGCATAAAACGTTAAACTCCCAAGAAATTTTATAAATTTTTTTTTAATAAAACAAGCCAAAAAGCTTGGGAGTTTAACTGGAGGGAATCAAGGGAGGGTAGGGAAGGAATGCTTAACAAACAGTGGAAAAATCATTAGCAACAATAATGACGTCAGGCCCATGTCCCAAAATTGGGGAACATGAACAAATTTTTATAAATATTATAAAACAAGAGGCCCCAGGGGGCCTGAGGGCGCTCACCAGACATGGTAGCCTAAATATCAACCCAGAGAATTGATTTCAACAAGTTGCATCTGCTCCTCCTAAGAAAAGCTGAAACCAAATATCCAAATATTCTGACCAGTGGATCTAAAAAAAGATTTTTAAAGAATATTCCTCATACTGAACTAAGTCATAATTCGGGCTCCCACAGGGAGCCCATATATGAACCCAGGGACTTGGCTTTAACAAACCTGAATCTCACACCCCTAAGGATTCTGCACACCAAATATCAAAACATTCCGACTGCTGGATCTGAAGAAGAAGATTTTTCAAGAAAATTCCTCATTTTGAACCAAGTTACAATTCGAGCTCCCACAATCAGCCCAAATATGGACCTAGGGACATGGCTTGAACAAACTTGAATCTTACCCCCCTAAGGATGTTGCATAAAAAATATCAAAAGCATTCATCTGCTGGATCTGAAGATTTTTAAAGGAAATTCCTCATTTTGAACTAAGTTGTCATTCAGGCTCCCATAGTGAGCCCAAATATGAACCAAGGGACTTGGCTTGAACAAACTTGAATCTCAGCCCCCCAAGGTTGCTCCATGCCAAATATCAAAACATTCCAACTGCTGAATCTGAAGAAGAAGATTTTTAAAGAAAAATTCCTTATATTGACTAAGTTATAATTTGGGCTCCCACAGGGAGCCCACATATGGACCTATGAACTTGGCTTTAACACACTTGAATCCCCCCTCCCCCCCAAGGATGCTACTCACCACATATCAAACCATTCGGACTGCTGGATCTGAAGAAGAAGATTTTTTAAGAAAATTCCTCATTTCGAACAAAGTTACAATTCAAGCTCCCACAGTGAGCCCAAATATGGACCTAGGGACATGGCTTGAACAAACTTGAATCTCACCCCCCTAAGGATGCTGCATACCAAATATCACAAGATTCTGCCTGCTGGATCTTGAGAAGAAGATTTTCAAAGAAATTTGCCTGAAATGCACTAAGTTCGAATTTGGGCTTCTATCGTGAGCCCAAATATGAATCCAGGTGGCCGATTTGTACAAACTGGAATCAGATCCACCCCACAATGTTGCATACCAAATATCAAAAGATTCTGACTGCAGGATCTGGAGAAGAAGATTTTTGAAGAAATTTGCCTGAAATGCACTAAGTTCAAATTCGAGCTTCTATAGTGAGCCCAAATATGAATCTAGGGAGCCGATTTGAACAAAATAGAATCAGATCCACCCCACAATGTTGCATACCAAATATCAAAAGATTCTGCCTGCTGGATCTGGAGAAGAAGGTTTTTTAAGAAATTTGCCTGAAAAGCACTAAGTTCAAATTTGGGCTCCTATACTGAGCCCAAATATAAACCCAGGGAGCCGATTTGAACAAACTTGAATCAGATCCACCCCACAATGTTGCATACCAAATATCAAAAGATTCTGCCTGCTGGATCTGGAGAAGAAGATTTTCAAAGAAATTTGTCTGAAATGCAGTAAGTTCAAATTTGGGCTCCTATACTGAGCCCAAATATAAACCCAGGGGGCCGATTTGAACAAACTTGAATCAGATCCACCCCACAATGTTGCATACCAAATATCAAAAGATTCTGCCTGCTGGATCTGGAGAAGAAGATTTTTTAAGAAATTTGCCTGAAATGCACTAAGTTCGAAATCGGGCTCCTATACTGAGCCCAAATATGAACCCAGGGGGCCGATTTGAACAAACTTGAATCAGATCCACACTCCAATGTTGCATACCAAATATCAAAAGATTCTGCCTGCTGGATCTGGAGAAGAAGATTTTTTAATGTTTTTCCCATTGCCTACAGTGTTAAAAAGTGCTGACTCAGCACTTTTTCAAAGTCCCGAAACTGTACCCTATGATAAAACCGATGGCAATTTTTTTTTACCAATTCTTTCTGTTGGTCCTAAGGAAGCTTCACACCAAATAAAATTTCTCGGTGCCGTGCAGTTTTGGAGATATGGGCGTTTTAATTTTTTTCTATTTTTAGCTCCTGCGGTTCCCATGGGGCTACGGGAAAAAAAAAAATCAGCATAAATTAGGTACTTATGACCCAATAAGCCCTCACATAAAATTTGGTTCAAACCAGCCTCTCGGTTTGGAAAATAGAAATTTCGGGCGGGGCCAAAAATTTTGCCCCTCCCATAACGACGCCAAGTATAGCCCCACAAACTTCTCTTGAACAAATCGGAGTCTACACCTCAAAAGGAAGCTGCACACCAAATATCAAGTCTCTGCTACTGCTGGTTCATGAGAAGAAGATTTTTTAAGATTTCAGCTCACTTTTTGGGTGTGGCCCTACCCACGGGCGGGGCAACTTGATTTGAACAAAATCAAATTGCGATGTCATAACAAACTATTATCTCAAATATCAATTAAATTGGTTCAGCGGTTTGGGAGGAGAAGACACAAACACCATGTTCACGGACGACGGATGCCAGACGACGGACGGTGAGTGATCACTATAGCTCTCCTGACTGGAAGTCAGGTGAGCTAATTACAGCCCTGAACGTTTCAAACCACCGTTTCTTCCTTCCTTCATCCAGTTGTGTCCTTGCATCCACCAAATTAACCATTGATTTGTGTCTGGCATCATTAAAACTGAGATTTAAAAGCACAGAAGTCAGTTTGATGTTATCTGACTGAAGGGCCAAACAAAGAATGATGTTGCGCCAGTTTTAGTGACCTCCTGGCGTCTGCGCATGCGCGGTGAGTAAATGTATGGAGGGCCAGATAAGACTTCTAATTTTCGGTTTTGCATGCAAATTTTGGGGATTGGGGGCAGGGACCAGCCGTGAGGGCGACTAGGGCGATTATGTCGCCCTTCTAAGCCCAAAGTTGCCTAGAAAAATAGTCAGGGCGATTACAAGTCGCCCTCTAAAAATTGGCCAAAATGAGGAAAGGCTGAAATGAGTGATACGAGGTTTACATAAAAACGATTATTTTCAAGGATCGAATGTGCTTGAGTGTGATAAATGGGCATTTTAATTCGTCGAATAAATGACTATTTATTTGAAATCACACGACAATCAATTGTCCATTGCCACTTTTGGCAGATTTTTTATTTCTATTTTGTTGCGTTTCAGTCAGAGCTTCAAGTGTTGAAACGAAAATAGGTGACTTACGCGACTCAACAAAATAAACCAGTTTGAAAGTAGGTTACCTCGCTCAGGATGTCGAAAATGTATACACAACGGACGTATTTTATAACACTGTATTTTTATTTCGTTTTGCTGACGACTGTTAACTGTTGGCCGTCTATTCCTAGAAAAACTCGAATGGAATTGAAACACATGAAAAAAAGCTTTAGTGATGATAAGAAAAGCTTTGCACAGGGCGCAAGTGTGCATGTGGATGATCTTGAAAAAGGGTCCTCCTAAACACCAGACACACACTAAATGATGCGGAATGACACCGGAATGCCATAAAAAGATGCGTGATGACATTTCTTTTACAAAATACTCAACCCCAGAATGTATTTTGTTTATTAACAAAGTACCAGTGGGGAATTTTCAGCCAATAATTACATTGTGATTTTTTAACCTGGCATAGATGCATCATAGACAACTGGACCGGGATTAATCAGACATTAATGGAGGACCAAAAATTCAAAATATGAAGGGGCGGCAGGGGGTGGTACATGAATATTCTTAATTTTCCCCACTTGCCTATGAAGTCTCCCTACATGACTCTGCAGTCTCCCTATTTTTTCTGGAGGGAGACATGAAGTCTCCCTAAAATTCCCCCCTAGGCTGGTCCCTGATGGGGGGCAAAATTTGTGTTTGGCCCTAGATAATTTTGAGTTTGGGCCATTGGATTTAGTATAAAAATATAATTTTTTTTTTTAGTTATTCAAGATTTTTTTTACTGGTGTCACCCACTAGTCATTTTAGATAAAAAGTTAAGATAATTACGTAAGGTTTTTACTTGATGGTTATGACACGCAGTTATGTGACAAACTTGGGGCAATGACACTCTATCATCAGCTGGACTATTTCAGTGTCATCGTCCATTCTAGTACAGTGAAGCCCACTTAATTGGATATATTGAATAACCCTGTACAATTTTGACCTGTTAACTGTGAATAGGTTATAGACTCAACTCCTGATAACTAAATAAAAATCAGGTAATATTTCAAGAAACTGCCCTGACAATCACAATTCCCCTGGTTTATGGAACTATTTAGCCTAAGTACACCCAATATAGGCATTTAATCTGTTATGTCCAAGCCTGATATAAGCAGACTATCATCTGCAAAATGAGGTCCCCAGAGGGTGAATTTAGTGATGCTACCCTGCACAGCAGGGTAGCATCACAAAATTTACCCTCTGTAAACCTCAGTCTGAATCAAGGTCTCGAGCTAAAACAGAAAGATGTACCTAGAGGTTAAATTGGCACACTGTAGGGGATAGCATCCACAAATTCACCCTCTGGGAACCTCATTTTGCAAATGATAGGTTGCTTATATTCAGGCTTGGTTATGTCTTGTTGGGCAGAGCTCTCTTTCAAATAAGATGTAATAGAATAAATGCTCATATTATCTCTAGAGTACAGGAAAGTGACTAAATATCAATTGAATATTTTAGTTAACATAATACTTTTCATTGGCAGAGTGGCTATTTAATTAACAGGGTTCCACTGTACAGGAACATTTTTTGAGCTTTTAATTATGAAATCCTGAATGAAATAAAATGAGGCTTTTCCAAGTGTTTCACATAACAGCATACCATCAGCTTCAAGGAAGCAACTCCATATCAATGATAAGAACTACAAGAGTTTAGGGCTGCACGATAGATTGGTAAACCAATAATTACTAGTATTTACAAAGATGCCAAAATGATACTGGAACTGTTTTAAAATACCAGTAGATTGTAACTAATGGTGCTGTATCAAACTATCAACATTGAATTCGATATTAATATTGGGGAAATGTTCAGCTTAATCAGTCATTCTAAATTTTATTATGTGACTATGTAATTTAATCACTAAATATCACTAATGTTTGATGATCTTTTCCTGGTTCCTGGAAAATCCAGTGTGGAATCCAATTCCATATCACTATAGTATGACAGACTATTTACGGGTGTGTTCGAATTCGCATAATTTAGCTGTTTCGGTCACAGAGAGTACTTTACTCTGAGCTTGAATGGGTGTGCTCGAACGGCGGTCTAGGTTTTTTATTGTATTCATGATATTTTTTTATCATATTCATGTGCATCGGGGGATACCCGGAAGTGTGAACCGGTTACAAAAATAAGTGCAAACAAAATACAGTTCTTTTTTATTTCAATCCAGTTTACCCCAAAAAGGTTGGGGGAATTGTTAATGCTAGCGTTGGCATGCAATGTTGAACTATGAGTCATATAATAAACCTTTTATTGCTACATTGAAGTGATCTGGGTCGTCACATCACGTCTTGTTGAGGTCAGATTGCAGGATCAAACTTGCTGCCTGTGGCAGCTCATTTGATCTAGCAATCTGACCTCCTCAACTCGAAGTGATACTACGACCCAGATCACTTCACTGTAGTGATAATATGCATGTATCAGTCCCCAAATATTCAGATTCTACGGCTTTCAAATTTTGTTCAGATAACCCTTTGATATACTCGCTGATCTGAGAATATGTTTTCCATTTATATATTCAATCGAAAAATGTAGCATAGGTTTATGGCAATATTTATTTATTTACTGGCATTTAAGGTCACATATTTCTGCACAATGGCTAATCATTACCTCGACAGTTTATGGGTGGAGAAAGCTGGAATACCCAGAGAGAACCACCGAGCAACAGCGAAGAAACTGTCAGACTCCCCAACATATACCAACTCCACACAAGCAGGGTTAGCATTGGTTGAAGACAGGTGCACCATCGATGTGCAGTACGCCTTAGTACACAACGTCATCATGCCCCCACATGCGTAATGGGGGTGAAGTGTCTTGTCCAAGGACACAACGCGGTTGTCGCAGGTGGCATTCGAACCGAGGACCTCTCGGCTTGCAGCCTGCAACTCTACCTATTGAGCCACCACGCCCCCCCCCCCCCCCCCCCCCCCAATGGGATAAAAACATTCTTGTTTCAAGTTATGTGACAATGACCCCAAATAACACTGCATAATTTATTCAACGTCATGAGGTAACTGTGTGTGTCAATTATAGAAAACAACCAAATCCTTGTCCAAACTTCTCCCAAACTGACAACTCCTGTTACGAAATGCATGTCAATCACTCCTTCCATGAACCGATGGAAATGCACTTTGCACCAAACTATTGTATTTTCTTCATGTTTTTTAGGCAGTTTGACATTGTTTGTCAGCATTTTTAGATGGCCTACATTGTACAACTGATTGTGTGTGTGCTATCAGAGTAAGAAACAAAGGAACGGTAACTAAATGTAGTACAAAAAGGGTATACCAATACTTTAACCCTTTACCCAACGAATCAGCCGCATCTGTCTGCGTAATATGCAAATTCAGCAGTTGAAAAATTTGAAAAAATGATATTTAAAATAATACATTTTGATATCGTCTGCATTGGGTAAAGGGTTAAGCTTTATTTGAGTAATTTGCTAGTAGATGTTCCAATTCTAAATCTGACCTCCTCAATTCTATTAAGATGGATTTTCTCAAAACAACTTGTTTGTGTCAGTACTGGTATTGGAGAAAGATTTCCTTTGGCAGGTTTATGTAGCCACCGACTGTACCATCAAAACTACAAGTTTAATATCATTTTCATTTTCATAATTCTGTGAATGATCTTTAAATGCAATACTCATATTAGATGAGTAAGTAATGAATTCAAAAATCTTATACATATATAAAATAAAATTGTTCATTCCCATTTTCGAAATAAATTGGCCTGAATAAAGAACTTAAAATTTATATTCAGCTATTAATTAGTTTAGCAGTCTGAATGTACTGATCAATATATCTTATAGGTATTACATACTACCTCCAGATATCTAAAATAGTCTATGATATACTGGTATATCAAGACATTTTTTCAATACTGCTAATAATAATAATAATAGTTTGGCCGACTGCTGCTTTGTCACAGTTCTTAGGTGAGAAGATATTGATTACCCACACTCTCAAATGCCTCCTATTCCCAAGCCGCTTCTCTCCTCCAAACACTCAGACAAACTGCTTGATGACATCTCGTACCCTATTCTTCCCAATCTCTCCGATAAGCATACTAACCCCTCCTTTGTATTATCCACTAACCACATGTCCTTCATTCTCCCATCCCATTTCTGCATTATACTCCCAGTGAATCTTATTCTGTTCGACTGGTATTTTGGACATTCTAATAAAAAGTGTTCTAGAGTCGCCACCACACCTAAATTACACAATTGGCACTCCTTTTCTTTGTCTTTCCCTAATTTTTCCCATAAACTAAAGCGATTGAAAACCTCATCTGGAACAGCACTGACCCCTCAAAGGTGCCCTCAATGTACTCTTCAAAGCCTGGCTTCTCTTTATTATGCAGGCTGCAAAAAACTCTTTGATTTGACCATCCCCTCCCCCCCCCCCCCCCCTCACCAAATAAGGTTACATTCCTCTATGACTCTTTCCCTGACACATTTTTTTACCCTGGGTTGTCCCTAATTCTAAGTCCCAAGATCTCCAGTGAGTAGTTGTAAACCTAAAATGTTGCAAAGTACTGTAAACCATGCTAACTGAATAGTCAAATTGCAAGTGAAAGACATTCAACTAACAGGAGTGTTCAATTAACAGGAATATAGCCACTTCCGTGTCTTGTAGAGATAAAATGAACCTCTATTCAATAATGTTTGATATACCTCATAAAGTGAATAGATTAAATGCTTTTACTGGATACACTGAGGCTAAATAAGTTTATAAACGTCATAAATCACTGGTTGTCCAAATAATTTTCAGACAGATCACAAGATTTTTTTATTCAATTAACACGGAGTTCACTATATAACCTGCATACAAATTAACAGGTCAAATTTTACTGAAGGTATGGTGAATAATTTGGATGTTAGAAGTCACGTGCAATTAACAGGGTTATTCAAATAACATATATCCAAGAAAGTGGAGACTACTGTGACAATAACAATCATTTAGATCTTGTCCATGTCACCATTCAATCAAGGTACAAAACCAAATTAACTCATAACAGTTGGCAAGTAGAAGCCTCAATTACTTACAATATCAGTTTCAGCTTTATCCAATGTTGCTTGAAGCTGATTTTCATCAGCTGTTGTATTTGCAAGGCGAGTTCGTAATTTCTCTTCCCTTTCCCGCAACCGAATATTCTCTTTTTTCAATATATCAATTTGTTCTTGAAAACCTAGGTTGTCCTCCATTTTACCATCAGACTGTCCAAGTTTGTTTCTAAATTCTGTTATAAGATTAATAGCCATTGCTGAAGTATAAAAACAAGTATGTCAATGATAACTCTGTAATGCTCCCCAAAACATTCAAATTTACAACAAATCGTTAATTTAGACTTATTAAAAGCAATAACCCTAAAAAGCTAATAAAAAGCTGAAAAGAAATGGTTTTGACAAATAATATGTTCAGATTGCTTCACAAAACTCTTCACAATTTCACAAAAATGAACTCAGGGTAAAACTTACCTAAAATAAACAAGAGCGCACGTATCGCTGAAGCAATACAATGTCCCCTACCGGACTAATGAGCATTAATAATTATACAAATGTTATAACCTAGATGTGATCAACATGAATTCCGTTGAAGCATTTCCAAAAAAAGTCCAGAAAACTGATCTTCTGGCGTTTTTCCATATTTCCAAGGGCCATAACTCACACAAGAATAATGCAATCAGCATGAAACTCAAACATGATCTGTAAGTCATGGTTCTATAGTAGGTTACCAAGAATGAAATTATTCGGTTGAAGCATTTCCTAAAAAAGTCCGGAAAACTAAAGTATGACTGATAGACGGATGGACAAAGTACAAATGAAACTTGATCTGTAAATCATCGTTCTATAGTAGGTTATCAAAAATGAAATCATTCCGTTGAAGCGTTTCCAAAAAAAGTCCGGAAAACTAAAGTATGACCGACAGACTGACTGACTGACTGACTGACTGACGGATGGATGGACAGAGTGTAAATGAAACTTGATCTGTAAGTCATCGTTCTATAGTAGGTTACCAAAAATGAAATCATTCCGTTGAAGCGTTTCAGAAAAAGTCTGGAAAACTGATATTTTGGCGTTTTTCCATATTTCCAAGGGCAATAACTCACACAAGAATAAGGCAATCAGCATGAAACTCAAACTTGATCTGTAAGTTATCGTTCTATAGTAGGTTACCAAAAATGAAATCATTCCGTTGAAGCGTTTCCAAAAAAAGTCCGGAAAACTGATATTTTGGTGGTTTTCTATATTTCCAAGGGCCATAACTCACACAAGAATAATGCAATCAGCATGAAACTCAAACTTGATCTGTAAGTCATCGTTCTATAGTAGTTTACCAAAAATGAAATCATTCCGTTGAAGCGTTTCCAAAAAAACTCCGGAAAACTGATATTTTGGTGCTTTTCCATATTTCCAAGGGCCGTAACTCACAGAAGAATAACGCAATCAGCATGAAACTCAAACTTGATCTGTAAGTCATCATTCTATAGTAGTTTACCAAAAATGAAATCATTCCGTTGAAGCGTTTCCCCAAAAACTCCGGAAAACTGATATTTTGGTGCTTTACCATATTTCCAAGGGCTGTAACTCACACAAGAATAATGTAATCAGCATGAAATTCAAACCTGATCTGTAAGTCATCGTTCTATAGTAGTTTACCAAAAATGAAATCATTCCGTTGAAGCGTTTCGAAAAAAAACTCCGGTAAACTAAAGTGTGACTGACAGACAGACAGACTGACAGACTGACGGAGTGCAAACCTATAGTCCCCTCCGGCGATGCCGGTAGGGGACTAAAAACAAGATGCCTCTTGGCCTATACAGCTCTGCTTAGGGCCACTACTTTCAGGGCATATATGTACAAGATAATATAAGACAGAGATAATATAAGAGAAATGGTTACCTTGAAATCTTATTATGACCACGTTCTCACAGGATGAAATTAAAATTGCTGACACTACTCATTAACCTATGTTGAAATGAACAAGAGGGCCCACAGGGCCTGATGCGCTCACCTTGAACAGAACACGATATAAACAGAGTACAAGAATGAGTCTGCATTAAGCAATCCATCTCCATAGGATACAGTGTCAATCTTCGAGACCTCAAGAGTGACAAAAATAGTCCGAGCATCATGCCTTTTCTTCAGTTGATCGTAATGTAAAATGTGAAGCTCCCATATGAAGCCCCTAGATACAACCTATGTAGATTAATCTTAGTTACACACCTCTAGAGGGTACTGAATACAAAGTTTCTAATTCTTCTGCTACATGGCCAATTCCAAATATTAACCCAGGCTCTCAATTTGGACATAGTTGAACCTGAACTCCCTAGAAATGTTGTATACCAAATATGAAAGCATTCTGACTGTTGGATCTGAAGAAGAAAAATTTTGAAGAAATTTCTTCATATTGCACTGAGTTAAAATTTGGGCTACCATAGCGAGCCCAAATATTAACCTACAGACCCGATTTGAACAAACTTGAATCTGACCCCCCTAGAGATGTTGTATACCAAATATGAAAGCATTCTGACTAGTGGATCTGAAGGAGATTTTTAAAGAAATTTCCTCAGATTGCACTAAGTTAAAATTCGGGCTAGGGCAGGGAGCCCAAATATCAACTCAGGGAACCAATTTGAACAAATTTGAATCTGACTCCCCTAGAGATGTTGTAAACCAGGTATGAAAGGATTCTGACAGGTGAATCTGAATTAGAAGATTTTTGAAGAAATTTCCTCATATTGTAATAAGTTAAGTTTCAGGTTCCCATACGGAGCCCAAATATTAATCCAGGCACTCAAATTGAACAAACTTGAATCTGACAACCCCTAGAGATGTTGTATACCAAATATGAAAGCATTCATGACTGATGGATGACGGACAATGGACGGAGAGCGATGAGATAAGCTCAGCTTGACTTTGTCAAGGTGAGCTAAAAATCATGGTTCAGAATCTTTCTTCTGCTATAATGCCAAACAAAATTTAGTTTTCATTCACTGATTACATTAAAAATTATATATTTGGCTCAAACAGGATGCGTCTGTTTTCAGTATCCTTAAAGGTGCAATACATTAAAACATTCTGTAAAAAAAAGTAACAGTGATATGTCAAAGTACAATATCAAAGTTTTGCTGTTTGTGACCTTGACTTTGATAAGATTACCTTGAATCAAAGTCAAGACACACCTTTGAGTCATGAGCAATGATTGTACCAAGTGTATAAATAAGATCTGTCAATCATACATTGTACAACCCGGACATGAACCGTATTCAAGAATCCAAGTGTTACTGTTTGTGACTAGACTTGGGTGGTTTTGAAATTTTTCCACAGTTTCGGTTTCTACTCGTTTTTTAAAAAAAAGAGTTGACTGTGGTTTCGTTTTTTTTTTAGAGAAAAATATTCAAGTATTAAACACTGTAAACACTTGTGTTTTTTCCCAAATATTAGTTTTAATAAAAGTTCAAAGTGCAAGTACCTTCCCCTCTCTCTAAAATTATGAGATTATATATAGCGCCGCACATGTAAAATGAACCATTAATCCACAAGACAATGAAGATTGTTCACAGAGCCCTGGATATACAGTTGAATAGCATTGGCAGCTCCCTCTACCCCCCCCCCCTCCCCCCCGCCCCCTGGACCAAGACAAGAGGAAAATGCTGTAGTAGCAATGCCCAACTGGGGTAAAAAATGCTGAAGATGTAATGTTGTGAAACGTCAGGCCAAAGAAAAAATTCTCTTTGTTTGGGGTACCACCACCGACCCTAAACAATTATGCCGACCCTAAAAATTTTACAAAGTGAAAGTCGCTCATTTAGGTCATTGTAACCTTAATTTTTATTGAACTCCAACTGTGAATTTGAAACCTCTTTTGAGGTTAAAGCTTTCAAAAATACATGTAGAAATAAATATATCTGACAGTATAAATGTGGAGCAAGTTGTTAGTTCCAGTTCAGCAAAGGAAACTGCATTTGATAAATTGATCATTTTATACATACAGTGTTTTACCGTTGGTGTTAAAGGTCATGAAAATTAATGAATATCATGTTGAGTTTCGTGTACTGATACTGAAAGCCCTGAATCTTGGCCTGCAGTCTTGAAAATGTTATTGGTGCAAGTATAGAGTACAACTGTTTTTTTTTTTTAATTCAATTCAAACATATACATACAAATTACTGACATTGGCAAGCAGATGCATGGATATTGCATTCAAGTGAAGTGTGTGGTCATTTTGGTAATTCGATGTTTGTTTTATTTTTGTCCAAAACCAGGTGGCGCTTTTAATCTCACACTGAATGGGCGATTTTTATCATTTCATTCATTTGTCATTCGAAACAAAGTTTATTTAATTATGTGAATACGATTATATCATGAGACCAAAAAAGTTACTAATTTGGCCTACCAGGCTTTTGATTTTTCTCTGTGATTTCCCCCTTTTTATTTAACACATCACACGAAGTGACAGCATTCATGATTATGCAGTTAAATAACCGTGCGTGTCCCGACTGACGGTTATCTCACGTTCAGGTCGGTCAGTGTTTTTAAATAACAGACACCGAGTTGTATTTTCAGTTAACCTCCCATCTCTACTTGTGACCTTGACCTTGATATGGCAATGGGCCAAGATCAGTTTATGGGTAACAATTGTGTGAAGGTTGACAAAGATCTTGACAGATTCAATTATACAGACCAGACAATTGCTGTATAACAATATCAAAGTTTTGCTGTCTGTGGCCTTCAGCTTGATGATATGACCTTGGATCAAAGTCACAACACACCTTTGAGTCATGAGAAATTATTGCACCAAGTATGGATGGATAAGATCTGTCAATCATACCAAGTTATATGGACTGGACAAAAGTGACAGTGAAAGGTAAAAGTTTTTCTACCTGTCACCTAAATGTAGGGCTTGTGACCTTGACCTTGAGTGGCACATACCATATTATAATTCACGACACTGTCTTTTGATAATACATACTGTTATGAAGTTTTTGGGAGTGTGGTGACGTTGCGGTAACCGGTTCTCGTGAGATCACCAAAGTTAAGCAACGTCGAGCCCGGTTAGTCCTCGGATGGGTGACCGTCTGAGCGATCGACTCGGACTCTCGTGTTGTGTCCAAGGGCAAGGCACTTAACCCTGACTGTCCACATGGGGCCACGATGACGCCATATACTAAGGCATACTGCATGTTGATGGTGTGCATGTCTTCAACCAATCTAACCCTGCCTGTGCTGCAGTGCAGAGTTATGATGTTGGGGATCTGGCAGCTGCTCGTCGTTGCTCGGTGGGCTCTCTCCGGGTACTCTTCCTCCACCCGTTAAAACTGTCACTGACACGAAATGACCTTGGCTGTTAATGTGTTGTTAAACCCTAATAAAACAAGAGGCCCCCACGTGGCCTTAATCGCTCACCTGACAAAGTGACTCTAAGAAGTATTTTAGGTCACCTTCACCATGTCATGCCTCATCAACATTAACTGGTTGAGTGATAGATTTTGTTTGAAGTTCAACATTTGTTACCTAAAATTAGTTTTATTTAAAATCATTGGTGTGTGGCCAATCTCCAATGATTTTTAATAAAGCAAATTTATCTCTGCAGACAAACTGGTTTAGCATGAAGCGCAAACAAGGAATGTGAAGAGATAGCCTTGGACATCTCTCCCCAACTGTGGATATCTTCCATGTGCTACATGTACATATTTGCATGCAAGAAAACAAAAATTTTCACAAATTTTCCAAATATTAGTTTTTTTTATCATCATTGGAACAAGCTCAAACAGCTTATTCCAATAGGGGTATGGGAAGATCAGGTATATTTTTGAGACAGAAATGTGAATTTATAAATAATGGTGTTTTTTTGTGAATGATGCTGGAGAATTTTGCGTAAAAATATGGTAAATGGTTTGTTCTAGATACAGAATGATGCAAAAGTATTTAAATTTGATTAGGCAAGTTGTTCCTATAATGCATTTAAAAATTGAAGTAACTGTTTTTTTTGCTGCCGAACTTTTAGATGTGTGTGTCTGTGTTTGTGTGTGTGTGTGTGTGTGTGGGGGGGGGGGGGGGGGGGGGGGGGGGGGGGGGGGGGTAAGAGTGTTCTTGCAAACAAAATTCCTGAATAAATGGAAAATTTTATTTTTTGTGTGAAAGACATAGTGCGTGAATGTTGATTGGAACAAGCTTAGAGAGCTCATTTTAATGTGAAGTCATAAAGCTGTGTTTTGCATACGAAATTCTGGAATAACTTAAAAATTGCTTTTTTGTCTCAAAAAGCATGGTGTGCGACCTCTCATTGGAATGAGCTCAAAAAGCTCATTCCAATGGGGTATTTACAAGCGATAAGTACATGTATGTTTAAGAGACAAAAATTAAAATCTGAATAGCGATTTTTGCGAAGAATGCTGACAAGTTTTGGCAGTTATGCTGGTAAAAAGGTAAGATATGCAAAGTGGTTGTTTTTTAGAGGCGACATTTAATTAAGGGGAATTAACCCTTGATTACTGAGGTAACTTCTAAAAGTACTGAAATTTCATGAAGCAATGTGAATAACAGACAACAGTTGCCTAAAAATTTCATGAATAACTAAAATTTTTATTCTTTTGTCTCGAAAACATGGCATATGACCTTTGTTGGAATGAGCTGAATGCGTGTGTTCCAATGAGGGGTCATAAAATTTGAACGGAGATTTGTGTGAATAATGCATTAGTACTGCTAGATTTGGGTAAACGGTTCACCCTGGATACCACCCCTTCTATAGTAGATCTTTTCTGCAAATTTTGTCTAAGATTCTATCAACTTTACAAATAAATACGTTCATGAATCACAATCAGATCCACCCCACAATGTTGCATACCAAATATCAAAAGATTCTGCCTGCTGGATCTGGAGAAGAAGATTTTTTAAGAAATATGCCTGAAATGCACTAAGTTAAAATTTGGGCTCCTATACGGAGCCCAAATATAAACCCAGGGGGCCGATTTGAACAAACTTGAATCAGATCCACCCCACATTGTTGCTTACCAAATATGAAAAGATTCTGAAGCTGGATCTGGAGAAGAAGATTTTTTAAGAAATTTGCCTGAAATGCACTAAGTTCGAATTCGAGCTTCTATAGTGAGCCCAAATATGAAACTAGGAAGCCGATTTGAACAAACTTGAATCAGATCCACCCCACAATGTTGCATACCAAATATCAAAAGATTCTGCCTGCTGGATCTGGAGAAGAAGATTTTTTAATAAATTTGCCCGAAATGCACTAAGTGCGAATTCAGGCTTCTATATTAAGCCCAAATATGAATCCAGGGGGCCGATTTGAACAAACTTGAATCAGATCCACCCCGCAATGTTGCATACCAAATATCAAAAGATTCTGCCTGCTGGATCTGGAGAAGAAGATTTTTGAAGAAATTTGCCCAAAATGCACTAAGTTTGAATTCGAGCTTCTATAGTGAGCCCAAATATGAATCCAGGGGGCCGATTTGAACAAACTTGAATCAGATCCACCCCGCAATGTTGCATACCAAATATCAAAAGATTCTGCCTGCTGGATCTGGAGAAGATGATTTTTTAAGAAATTTGCCTGAGATGCTCTAAGTTCGAATTCGAGCTTCTATAGTAAGCCCAAATATGAATCTAGGGAGCCGATTTGAACAAAGTTGCATCAGATCCATCCCACAATGTTGCATACCAAATATCAAAAGATTCTGCCTGCTGGATCTGGAGAAGAAAATTTTTTAAGAAATTTGCCTGAAATGCACTAAGTTCGAATTCGAGCTTCTATAGTGAGCCCAAATATGAATCTAGGAAGCCGATTTGAACAAACTTGAATCAGATCCATCCCACAATGTTGCATACCAAATATCAAAAGATTCTGCCTGCTGGATCTGGAGAAGAAGATTTTTTAATAAATTTGCTTGAAATGCACTAAGTTCAAATTTGGGCTCCTATACTGAGCCCAAATATAAACCCAGGGGGCCGATTTGAACAAACTTGAATCAGATCCACCCCACAATGTTGCTTACCAAATATGAAAAGATTCTGCCTGCTGGATCTGGAGAAGAAGATTTTTTAAGAAATTTGCATGAAATGCACTAAGTTCAAATTCGAGCTTCTATACTGTGCCCAAATATGAATCTAGGAAGCCGATTTGAACAAACTTGAATCAGATCCACCCCACAATGTTGCATACCAAATATCAAAAGATTCTGCCTGCTGGATCTGGAGAAGAAGATTTTTTAATAAATTTGCCTAAATGCACTAAGTTCGAAATCGGGCTTCTATACTGAGCCCAAATATGAACCCAGGGGGCCGATTTGAACAAACTTGAATCAGATCCACCCTACAATGTTGCATACCAAATATCAAAAGATTCTGCCTGCTGGATCTGGAGAAGAAGATTTTTTAAGAAATTTGCCTGAAATGCACTAAGTTCGAAATTGGGCTCCTATACTGAGCCCAAATATTAACCCAGGGATCCGATTTGAACAAACTTGAATCAGATCCACCCCACAATGTTGCTTACCAAATATGAAAAGATTCTGCCTGCTGGATCTGGAGAAGAAGATTTTTTAAGAAATTTGCCTGAAATGCACTAAGTTCGAATTCGGGCTTCTATAGTAAGCCCAAATATGAATCCAGGGGGCCGATTTGAACAAACTTGAATCAGATCTACCCTGCAACGTTGCATACCAAATATCAAAAGATTCTGCCTGCTGGATCTGGAGAAGAAGATTTTTGAAGAAATGTGCCTGAAATGCACTAAGTTCGAATTCAAGCTCCTATAGTGAGCCCAAATATGAATCTAGGGAGCCGATTTGAACAAACTTGAATCAGATCCACCCTACAATGTTGCATGCCAAATATCAAAAGATTCTGCCTGCTGGATCTGGAGAAGAAGATTTTCAAAGAAATTTGCCTGAAATGCAGTAAGTTCAAATTTGGGCTCCTATACTGAGCCCAAATATAAACCCAGAGGGCCGATTTGAACAAACTTGAATCAGATCCACCCCACAATGTTGCATACCAAATATCAAAAGATTCTGCCTGCTGGATCTGGAGAAGAAGATTTTTTAAGAAATTTGCCTGAAATGCACTAAGTTCGAAATCGGGCTCCTATACTGAGCCCAAATATGAACCCAGGGGGCCGATTTGAACAAACTTGAATCAGATCCACCCTACAATGTTGCATACCAAATATCAAAAGATTCTGCCTGCTGGATCTGGAGAAGAAGATTTTTTAATGTTTTTCCCATTGCCTACAGTGTTAAAAAGTGCTGACTCAGCACTTTTTCAAAGTCCCGAAACTGTACCCTATGATAAAACCGATGGCAATTTTTTTTTACCAATCCTTTCTGTTGGTCCTAAGGAAGCTGCACACCAAATAAAAATTCTCAGTGCCGTGCAGTTTTAGAGATATGGGCGTTTTAAATTTTTTTCTATTTTTAGCTCCTCCGGTTCCCACGAGGCTGCGGGAAAATTTTTTTTTGCATAAATCAAGTACTCATGACCCAATAAGCCCTCACATAAAATTTGGCTCAAATCAGCCTCTCGGTTTGGAAAATAGAAATTTTGGGCGGGGCAAAAAATTTCGCCCCTCCCATAACGACGCCAAGTATAGCCCCACAAGCTTCTCTTGAACAAATCTGAGTCTACACCTCAAAAGGAAGCTGCACACCAAATATCAAGTCTCTGCTACTGCTGGTTCATGAGAAGAAGATTTACAAAGATTTTGGTGCCCCTTGGGGGCGTGGCACCACCCAGGAGGAGGGGCAACTTCATTTGAACAAATCTGAATTGGCATTAGGTAATAAACATTTAGCCAACATTTGAATAAAATTGGGCTAGTGGTTTAGGAGGAGAAGTCGATAATGTAAAGTTAACGCCGGACGGACGACGACGGACGCCGGACGACGGACAACGGACAGAAAGTGATTAGTAAAGCTCCCCTTGAGCTTCGCTCAGGTGAGCTAAAAAAAATAAAAAAGTGAAGTTTTGTCAAAAGATATTCAACAATTAAGAAGTTATGGCCTGGACAATCAAAATGTTGATGACAGATGAACGACAGACATATCATTATCAGAAAAGCACTGCTTACATGTGTCAGGCAGGGCTAAAAAGGAGATGAACTGCATACAATTTACCCCATAGCATATTTATCTATTGGTGTCTAAGATCACTTTTAGCATCTATGGCTATATCATGACAACAACACAAGTATAAAGTCAAGTTTAGCCAATTGTTTTACTTATACTGTCCACAGAAAAGGACTTCCTTAGATGTCCACACCAGACATTGGCTACCTGATCCTGTCATTTTGAGGCAGGTGATTATGCTCACCCTCTGTGGTCTGTACTGATAAATAAGGAAAATGGTAAATGCCTGCCTGAAAATTATAAATTTAAAGTAATTTGTATATTTTTTATACTTACCAATGGCTCAGACTAGCTGGTGCAAACTCAACGTTATCAAGGGCCAAACACAAATTTTGAACCCTCCAATCCCCCAAATTTGCTTGCAAAACCGAAAATTAAAAGTCCTATCTGGTCCTCCATACTATTACTCTCCGCTCTTGCGCAGCCATCAGGAAGTGACTGGAACTGGAGCCAACATCATTCTTTGTAGAAAAGAGTACTACATAATAACTCAGCGGGGAGGTATGAGGGCCCACTCATGGGAGGGCCATACCCGTCTGGGCCATTGGTATGTATAAAAAATATACAAATTACTTTAAATTTATAACATTTTTATACTATAACCCTTTACCTAACATAACGGCCAAAACCGGCCAGCGCTATTCTCAAAAATCGCCAATTAATTTTCATTATTTTTTCATTTTTTGTCTCAAAAACATAGGTTATGACCCCTCGTTGGAATGAGCTCGTCGAGCTCGTTCCAACGAGGGGTCATAACCTATGTTTTCGAGACAAAAAATGAAAAACTTTAGTTGTTCAAGAATTATTTTTGCAAGTGTCGTCTGCTTTTCAGGTTAGGTAAAGGGTTAAACCAATGGCCCAGACTAGCTGAATCGTAAAAAGGCGGAGGGCCTTGGACTTCAGAATTAGTAGACCAACAGAGTTCCAAGCCTGTAATCCAAGGTGAAAGGAAATTAAATTAAAAAGGAATCACATGTATGTCTCTCTATACAGTAATAGAGAAGACTTATCATAAATAAGGAGCCAAATTCAAGTAATTCCGTATTCTTAGCATCAAGACTATGCTAATTGGATGTAACAAGTTCCCAATTTTTAAGACTTGTCCGGGCTAAGCCCCCAAAATTAGGATGGCGTATTTAAGAATGAGAGGATATTCACCATAAACATACGCCACATACAATAAAAAGCAAGCTGAATCCAGGATATAATCTACAGACAAAACAGATTCACTCATAGTTACACACTTATCAAGCTGGGGGAGAGGTAAAAAATCCCCCCACCCCTTTTTGAAGAAACCTTCTTCAAAACCAAAGAGGGGAGCGCTCTGGAATCAGTAAAAGTGGTACCAAATAACAATGTTAATATTTGTCGAACAGGCACCCAGGTATTAATTATTATTAATAAATTGGTGCTTAATGCCACTTCAGAAGCTAAGGCTATAGCAGCAATCCCGGTAATTAATATCGCCCGCTTGTAACGTATACTGGAGTCGGCATAAGAAGATAGGTCGAAAACTGGTGATATAATATATAACATACATATGTCCAATAGAATCACAATGGACGATCTCTGGAGAGTAAAAATGCTTCCGAGGTAACCCACAGGTGACCCCATTCAGGTGTACAAAAAATTCCAGTAAATAACACTCCCAGACGTGTTCTATCCGATATCTATGCTCCTAGAAATGTGCGAATATACGAGAGTGTAGAGA
Organism: Pictodentalium vernedei; assembly: GCA_031216915.1. Lineage (NCBI taxonomy): Eukaryota > Metazoa > Mollusca > Scaphopoda > Dentaliida > Dentaliidae > Pictodentalium > Pictodentalium vernedei. The sequence continues at coordinate 277,234,051 of CM062295.1, read as the reverse complement.
CAAGCTGTATTCGATTGGGTACCGAAATTTAATAGAAACCTGGATCTAGAAATGGAACGAGCTGTGATTAACAGATAAGGTACAGACCACCCCCGAATAATTCATTGTTTCTAAGGTCCATAACCTACAATAATGCATCTGCCTAATAATTCATTTATTGTGCGTGTGAGCATAGAAATTCCGCATGTAATCATCTGAATACCAGTTAACTGACTAGACAGCCTCCCAGGTACCTAAAGGATAGCAATTTATTGATGATGAATCATGTGCTCGTATATGACCTATAGACGAACAACCACAGGAAACCAACCAACTAAAAAGTGGATGTGCCCATGAGGTTGCCATAGAACACGACCCAGCTGCCAATCGAGAAGTCATGAAATGCATGTATATACTTAAATGCATACGAGGCTTACGGGAAGAAAAACTGCGTCTTGCCCGGTAATCGCCTCTAACACATTGGCGGTGGGGAGGGGGATTCAAAATCATATCGAACCTGCATTACTTGAATCGTTCTTGTGTTAGTCATCAAATAGTATAGGAACCGCAAGGCTCCCTCACGTCTGACCGACTCCATAATGCTACTAAGGGTGGAGAAGATTGATCCAAGGTTTCTGTGACGACAGAGGTGCTACTAGCAGGATTTGCAACGAGACTGTTTGATCTTTAACAGAATATGCTGAATCAACGGAGTTGGAGTATACGCATATCCTACCATTCCGTCCCATGAGGTCGACAGAGCGTCTACTGCGTATGCTCGAAGATCTGGGCATGGCGACACGAACGTCGGTAACTGATTGTTCAGGTCTATCATGGGACGATCCCACTGTCAGCAAATCTGCCTGAATATTCGCTTGAGAGTCCACTCCGATGGCAACAGGTGACCTTTCTGAGAGAGCGAGTCTGCTAGTACATTCAGACAACCCGGTATATGATGGACAGAAAGATGAACATGATGATTCATGACATATAGGAGAATCCTCTCCGTTAATTCGCATAATGGAATTGAATGAGTGCCGCCTTGGTTCCTGATGTATGCTACTACTGTTGAATTGTCCGACAAAATCTGAACATGGACGTTTGCTATTATGTGAATCCAATGTTGAAGAGCTTGCCATATTGACATCATCTCTTTGATGTTTATGTGCTTCTCTAGGAACCGAGGGTCCCAAAAACCCTGACACTTCAAGTCTGCAGGCCCTAGGGTCGCGCCCCAACCCGTCTGACTCACATCCATCATAATCGTGAAAGCCGGATCCGGCAGTTGCAGCGGAACTCCCTGAGTTAACCATTGAAGATCTGACCAAATCTGAACCCTTTATTTTACTAGGTCCATTAAAACAATACTGGTTTCGAGCGAATGCGTCTTCACACTCCAGTTCTGAGTAAAGAATATGTGGAGGGGCGCGTGCATAGACGGCCCATCGGACAAAGACATAGACAAAAGCGAGCATAACAACTGACTAATTTCGCTCTGGGTAACGGCAGATGAACCAGACTGTTGTGAGTCTTGAAGCTCATCCCCATGTGAGTGAACGACTTGGACAGAGCTAGATCCCACTTTTTCTCGTTTACAATGAAACCGAGACATCAGAGTAATAGTAGCAGACTCTGAACATCGTTCTGAAGAATAATTCTGCTGCTGTATCTCTGCAGAATGTCGTGCAAGTAAGCCGACGTTACTGCAGACTAACGAGTTTGGAAGTATGACATTACCGAGTTCATTATTCGAGTGAATTCCCAGAGAGCCAGGTTCAGACCAAAGCACCTTGCTCAGAACTGTTAAACCTTCCCTTGTACAGCGAACCGTAGGTACTTTCTGAATGCGGGATGTACCAGGACATTAAAGTATGCATCCTATCTATGCTTGCCGCATAGTCGTTCACTCGAATGCTCGCTCTTACCGACAGAATGGTCTCCATATAGAATTGGAGCCACGATAAGCTTGTTTATCCAGCTCAAGTCTATTACCGGTCGGAACAAGCCGTCTGGCTTCGGTACAAGGAACAGGTGACTAAAAACCCTCAGAATCTTGATTCTCGACAACCTCTATTGCTTCCTTTAATAAGATAGCCTGTACCTCTCCTTGGAGAGACTCTCTTTTGAAAGGATCCAATGGAAGATTTGTCCAATGCAGACATCTTGTTAGTGGGGGTATCGCTCGGAATGATAGCTGTCCGAGACTACACATCTCACCCAATGATCTTCCGTGACTGCTATCCAGTTTCTCGCGAAGTTTGATAACCTTCCGCCAACTGGCAAGCAATAGAGGTCTTGAACATCACCTGTATGACCTGCGAGGCTTACAGGATGAGAAACTACGTCCTCCCCGTGAAGAACCTTGTCCCGTCAGCCAAGGGGTGTCTGACCGATAGTCCCGATCAGACCTATGCCCCTTTCCCGAGTAGCTATATTGACGACCTCCAGAATAATTGTAAGAGGGTTTCTTGTATCCTCGTGAGGAGTTCCCTTTTGACGTTTTAAATCTGGAACATCCTCCTTTAATCTTGTCTGCTGAAGCAGGTTGTTGAGACGCCGACTTCAATAGCAAAGCACTTGACGTTTTCTTAGAAGCCTGTTCACAGACTAACGAAGCTTGTCGTCAATAATAGTATGTCCAGACACCGGAGCGACCCGGAGAGAGCTTTTCATCTTGTCATCTATAAGTGATGACGACGCAAGGGCAGCATCACATCTGATTAACTCCCAATTAGCCACTGTTAGGGCGGAGTTATACGTGGTATACATAATTGCCCTGGAAAAGAACTCTAAGAGAGGTACGAACATCCTCAAATTTCTTCCTGTTGAGACGTTGCACCATAGCTCTGGTAAGGTGATCTGCATAAGACAGTGCATCCGAAATCGCCCTACTTGATGAAATTGCTGTTTCAATTGTGTCTGTGCGAATAGCGAATGATGCAGGCAAGGATACATCTAGATCCCCGGCCTGCTCATCCAAACGCAGAGGAGCTCTCTGAACATCTCCGCCCATTTTAAATGAACGTGGTCCAAGAAACGGTATGTTTATGGAAGATGTAGTTGAGAAACCGCCTTTTTTCTTTTCTTTGCACTCGAGAGGTTGAATACGGTGCTGTCTACATGGCCGAAGGCCTCCGGCACCTGCCTAGACTAAACCGGAAAAGAAAGAACTTCTTCCTTTGTCTGCGTCCAACAACGCCAGTGGTTGTTCTCTTGTTGTCGCAGCATTCTGGTTCGTCGGAACAAAATCAGGGTAGTATTGATGGATGAAATCCATTGCAACCATGTGCTGTTCCAAAAAGGAATGGTAATCCTCTTCCTTATCCCTTTCACCATCCGAGAGAATCAGTTGCGAATCTCGGTCCATTGGATCTGCGTGAACAGACAACTGGACTGATCCAGCACCGTCCGACAGGTCAGGTTCTGAGTCTGAGGGAGGCTGCACCTGCACTTGCTGTGATGCTGCGATCAGCTGTGCAATCTGTGACAGCAAGTCCGTCATCGAGGCCTGAGGAGCAGCGGTCTTTTGTTTCATAGCCACTTGCTGCTCCTGGTGTGTCGGAGATGGCTCTGTTCTCCGAACGTCCCGATGATCGAGGCTTCGTCTCCCTAGCTACCAGATAGTCTGACGAAGAGCTGTCCCTTCTTCGCGCAACAGGCTGGATATCCTTAGTCGGGTAGCTAGGATGCGGTCGTGTGTGCTTTAAGCTCCGTCTCATGCAAGTTTCCAACCAGAAAACTTCATTTTGGCTTGTGAAACGTAGCGGAGGAAGCCGTGACTGAAGCCGACCTCGGCTGCAGACTAGACAGAGCATCCCGGGCGGTGGGTGGACATATTCTCCGGCTTGTGCAAGTTTCTCATAACAACATTTGGAAAAAAAGTGGGCGGACATATGCTCCAGCTTGTGCAAGTTTCTCATAAGAACATTTGGAAAAAAATGTTGTTATGTTAGAGATGGGACTCTCCCGTTCGCGGTCTATTGGACCTCGCCGAGTACAAGAAACTTGCTGACTTCCTCCCTATTTCCTCCCTATTTCTGTCGTTGCTGGGTGAGCTTATTTATATTTAAGTGTTCGCTCTACCCACATCTACACTTCCTTCGACCGCAATGAACTCACCTGGCGTCACGGCTCCCACAGACGGAGTAACCACTTCAAAGGTCGAGCTAGCTGCTTGCAAGAGATTAAAACCCTTAACAAAAGGCCATAACTCTTGCAATCATGAGCACTGCAGCTAACTCTATATGCACAACAGAGCGCGATGACGGTAGCACACTTGGATGATTGTTAGAATATCATCACCATGTTCATGTTCCTCTGAAATAGAAACTGAAAAAATGAATTATAATGAGCTGAGAGGCCTGGCCTCAGAACCTCACCGCCAACAACATACCGTGACACCCGTCTCCAACATCAGTCATCTCAGTGAACACAAGAATGACAAGAGTCCGCAGGAGAGCATCGACTAAAGTCGATATCAGTCCTCCAAACTCCACAACAAAATATATAATTAAGATACATGAATAATAGCAATCAAAATTAAATTCTAAATATTTTTTGGAAAAGTTTGTTGTTGAAAAAACCGCCTAAGTTCCCAAAGGAAACATTAAGAGCCCAAGGACATCCCGATAGAGCCTAAGTGTGGACAAAATCCAAATTTATTGAGCTGCACTACCGGAATAATAATCCATGTATCCTACAGTAATTCTACAGTAACAGAACATAAAATACTACCTATATATGAGGACATTGTCAATGTAAACAACGTCAATGAAAAAACCAGAAACAAGACATCAGGCACACAAAAAAGCCCAAAGTCAGAAACCAATTTAAATGATACCAGATGCAAAGCGAGATCTTCATATGAAGAAAAAACGATACATTGGATAGAAGATGCAAGAATAAACGACCTAACAACCCTAGGGTGAGTACGTAACCATGGGGAAAAACAGAATAAATATTCTGTAATACACGTTAAACTCCCAAGAAATTTAATAAAAATTTTCAATAAAAAATAGCCAAAAAAGCTTAAGAGTTTAACAGGAAGGGTTCATGGAAGGATAGGGAAGGAATACTTAACAGTGGAATAATCATTAACAAAAATGATGACATCAGGCGTATGTCCCAATAATTTTATAATTATTATAAAGTTACAGCCCTGAACATCTAAAACCACCATTGAACACTTCCATCATCCAATAACAGCCTTGGATCCACCAATTTTTGCATTTATTTGTGTCTGGCAGCCTCAAAAAAGGAGATTTTAAAGCACAGATGTCAGGTCATTGTTGCTGACTTTAGGGCCAAACAAAGAATGATGTTGGCGCCAATTCTGGTCACTTCCTGATGGTTGTGCATGGGTGGAGAGTATAAGTATGGAGGACCAGATAGGACTTTTAATTTTCGGTTTTGCAAGCAAATTTGGGGGATTGGGGCGTTTAAACTTTGTGTTTGGCCCTCGATAACTTTTGAGTTTGCACCAGCTAGTCTGGGCCATTGGTTTACAGTATAAAAATATACATGAATGCAGCATGGGGTGCTAAACTTTGAAATAGCTGGTTGTTGAAAACTAAAAATCTAAAATATTGTGAACATACATGATGGGCCATAATTATTGAACTTTGCAGCATACTAGCGGTGTTCAAAAAGTTATGGCACGATTGCTTTGTATATTCAATGCTGTGGAATATCATTACAGAGATTGAGAAATGGTCTTGGTATACAATGTGTGGAATCTGGATTATGCATAAGAACATCATGTAAGATGCATCTTACTGAAGGTTATGCATCTGAGTGAAGTTATGACGTGAACGAAATGCTTTGACACAAACCAATGTCACGCAAGAAAGTTATCAGACCACCAAAGGTGATATTTTTCTTTAAAAATATCAGCTTCATTCACTTAATTCAAGTTGAATTGTGGTATAAATCCAGAACACAACTCGGGTAGAGTATGTGAGACAGGAATCAACCCTTGTATTTCATGTGACGTCGAAGGCGCACATAGAATACAGGACCCCCCCCCCCCCTCAGGGTCAATGATTCCTGTCTCCCATACTCCACCCTCATTGTGTTCTCTCTTAGAATGTTGCAATTTGCGTGTTTCTGCAAAATTCTTGTATTTCATGTGATGCCTAAGGCGCACATGAAATACAGGAAAAATACCACCTCAGGGTCACTGATTCCAGTCTCCTGTATTCCACCCTCGTTGTGTTCTGTCTTAGGATGTTGCAATTTGCATGTTTCTGCAAAATTCTGTCAAGATACCTTTGTTAGATCCTAAAACACAGCTGATGAGCAAAGGATGGATGGCAGAAAGGAAGTGTTAACACAAAATGGAATGCTTGTTGCCAACTTTTGCTAAAATTAGTGGACTGAAGCTTGGATCAATCAATTTTTGGTGTAAAAAATATTTCTCTTTTCAGCCCATCAACTGCAATTTGACATTAACCCTTAGCTGTTAGAGCACTAAATTTATATTTTATCATCAAAAACATATTCTAATGGAGCCTTGTTACGCTCTCCCATAAATTTTGATTTAGCAAATCCATCCAGACTAAATAATTTCACTTCACAAATATTCTGAAGCACATTCACAGAATATGATGTCTTTAAGTTTCAGAACCTGCATTTCGGAATAAAGTCCAAATATAGTTTCCAGTATTCAAACAGCTATGGGTCCATTTCGGACTTTGCCAAATGATGTACCCTCATTATAGATGCACAACATATCTTACTTTCCAGATACAATCAAGAAAAATGCAGTTAAATGCTTTCTAATAACATTGACGACCCAATGCAATACTACAATAATTTTCAGTACATTGGGAAATATTGGAAGATTTTCAGATCTTTCCAAAAATATCTGCACTAAACAAAATCATTGATATAATAAGAAGTTAACCTGTGTTTAGCACATTTTATTTTAGCATGTGCCCAGAAACAATATAGGTAAGGAAATTATACTGCTCACAAACAAACACTGTGTCAAAACGACATCTAACAACCTGAATATGAGAGGTGCTTTTCAAATTGGAATAACTTCTTAAAGAAACATAGATACAGTATATATATATCTGTGCTTTTGAATAAGTACATTTAAATTTCTGGTTTTTATGGAGTGACTTGGATCCATTCCAGTATCTGTCAACAAGGTCACAAAGCTTCAACAATAATCCCATCGATACATTATCCATTTGATTTTCATCTTTTGATGTGTTTTCTCTAGATTTCTGAGCAGCCCTGAAATTATCTTGCACATGCTTTGTTTGTGATACACCAAGATCTTCTAAAGTTTCTTCGAACTAAAAGGAGAAGAAAAAAAACTTTGATAAAAGATAACCACAGTTTGTATTCCTCTGATAGGTTGATTTGTTTGTAATTTGTTTGTACCTTACAGAATGTTTTACCAAAGGCTTACCAAAGTCTATTAGATGATAAGCAAGCGAAGAATACAAAATGTTTCATAGTACCACTCATGACACTCCATTGAAATAACCTCATTCTCATGAGGGCAGCGTGGAATCTTCCACATATATTTTAGAGGGTTTTCAAGGAGCTAATATGTCAAAATACCAAGATTTCAAGGAGCAAATCTTTCCAAAAATGCAAGAAGGAATTTAACCAATTCAGTCTTTTTTGACAGAGTTCAATGGGTGTTAGCAAATCCTAACCCTTCAGCTTACTGATCCTAACACTTTGCTAACCCTAACATAAAATTCTTGAAAATACAACACCCACTTTTTATCACTTAGTAGCCATGTAAACCACTTTAGCCTCATAAACCACTATTTTAGCCACATAAACCTATGATTTGTCAGATTTCAAATTTATGTGCCCAGTCACATAAATCGGACTGGACCAAAAACAGTGCTGTGTACTGACAACATGGCACATAACTTTTGATTCATTAGTGGGACCTATTGCTAAAAAAAAACCTGTTAAGAGTTTGTTGGTGTGATAATAAATCTCTTGTGAATCGGTTGGGACAGGATCAAGCCAGGAGCAGTACCAAGCAGCTATCTGGTCTGGGAGTGAGGGACAGAGAAGAGGTTAGCTCATCACTATTGCCTATCCATATCCACTCTGGCATGGCTGCATGTGAGTGTTTGTAGCTTTCTGGAATCAGTGCTGTCAGAGAGTATGCAAATGGGGTGTCCTTTTGCAGTGTGATTCTCATAATATTAATAAAGATGGAAAAATTGGAACTGAATCTGAAGCCACTGAAGATCTAAAAGGACTGGTGTAATGTGGCAGTTCTTTGAAGACCAGGTGATGACACATGCCACACAATTTTGAATGGGCTGCTACTTTTCAAGAGTGGATCTCAACAGTGAACCAAAGAGAACATAGTCATATGACAAATGTGTGACTTTTCATTGGTGCAATGACTTTCTGAAGTAAGATATTGAAGACACATTCAATGTCGTCCACGCGTCAAAACTGATCAGTGTGGAAGCAAGAGCCTCTGCAAATTTGATATGGTCAATAACACGGTATTAATGGTATGGAATGTTCTTTCAAACTGATAAAGAACATGGGAGTGCCTAGTCAAAGAGAACTGTGAAGTGGTCAGAGATGAGATCTAATGTGTGACCACTTTTGTGAGTGGCACCATGGACAAGAGTGATTTGCTTAAATTCCTACTTGCATTATGGGAAAAAATTCCTGCATGAGATCTGTCAAACAAGACTGAATTGGTTAAATTCATACTTGCATTATGTGAAAAATTTGATGCTTGAAACTTTAATATTTTGATATCAGTGTGCAGAGGGTTAAAACGCAGGGATTTTCTAAGGCTAAAACAATAGGTTTGGCCTCCATGACCTACACATAGTAACATGTACATGTAAGTTGAGGCAGTTTATATTCAATATTTTTAATTTTCATGTCCAATCACAAACATATCTCCACTCTTAATGCAATATTCTCATTCTATTGGTCAGACATTCTGTTTGACAGAGCGGATCCATTCCAGCAATAATCAGCTTGCGTGAATCTCCTCCGATCATCCTATATCCATTTTTCCGGGGTTTTCAAGGAAGGTTACAATACTTTCTAGGCAAGTAATTTCTAAATTCCAGAAATTAAAGGAACCGTCAGAAGCAATGGGAAATCTGACTACTCTATAATGGGAGCAACATTTATGGATATCTTCTCTTTTGCTGACGAAATGCTGTTATATGATATAAGAAAAGATATGTATAGATATGATGGCGTTTTGGTTTTAGTAAACTCACAGCAAGAGTGCATTAGATATAATTTGGAGGCATGCAAATAAGAGTTCATACGCTATGTTTTAGCATAAGATTTTATTTTGCAAGTGTCAGTGTCTAGTCATGTTCAGTGAAGTGTTAACATATCATCATATCAAAAGAAGAAACTGCACAAGTAAGCTGGATCTGATACGGTACTCTCAAAATCCTGGTGTGGAGTTCAAGGATTTTCAATTGTTGAAATCACTGTCTAGATCTAGCAAGGATCTTTGGTACAAAGAAGCAAAGCCTTGCTGTACCAATGTAAAAGTATTTTCTTCAATGGTTCTACTTTCATGTTGATCTTACAATTCAACCAATTAGGTCATACAAAGTTGATTGTCTGTTTCTCAGGTCATTTTTTCCAAAAAAGCATGCGGGCGGGCTTTTTTTTTTTTTTTTAATTTTCTCACCGAGAGGTTGTTTGTGGTAATTCGACCCGCACCCAAACGCCTGGTGGACTACACCGTAGTGGTGTTGGGTCATAAATGAAGTGGGGTTTGAATGTTTGTTTTTTCAGTGAAACGTGAAAATTATGACACAGGACGAAATGCCTCGTGGGTGAAACGTCTCGGGATGACACGTCTCTGGGACAAATTAAATGTCGAAGTGCCAACTTTCACCGATTTATTTTACCAAAAAAAAAAATCCTTTCACAACCTGCCTAATAAAATCGTGAATCGCAATTTTTCCCCATTATATTCAAATTTATCACAACCCATTTGAACGGGCAGTTCATCCATAAATCATATTTTTCGGAAATCTGAAATGAAATACAAAACGAATGTTTGCGTATTTTTATTAACCAATTTGAGCGCACATACCTGCCTATATGCGATTTATTTTCAACTATGACTGTTACTTTTATATCAAGCAACGGTTACTTTTAGTTATCCAATTATCCTGCATCTCAAATGCATTTATTTAAATTAACTGGGAAACTTGTAACGGTTTCAAATAACAGTACACAAATTCCCAATGACGGCCATTTACAATACAAATGTTACTAAAAATAAATGCCAGGAGACTGTGTTCCATTCAACATAGCACCTGACTTTGCAGACTTTCTGAGGGGTGGTGCGAATCAAACGTAGTGCGAATCAAACGTAGTGCGAATCGACCATTCCCCTTTGTGACTGTTTGTTGTCAGGCTGAAAGACACCTTCCTTCTTGCTGTCATTATGACTTACCTTTTACAGAATAAAACACTTTATGTCGTGAATATTGCTAAAACCCACCCACTTTATTAAAGTATGATGTAGAAAAAGATTGAAGTGTGTAAATTTAAAATTCACAAACGCATCGATATCGATGTACCGAAATGAGCACAATATCTCATATTTTTTTTGGTGTCATAAAAAGGTTGCATGCGCAGCAAAAATGACCATGTGCATGGGCCTGAGAAACAGAGGTTCTTTTTTATGGCCTTATATATCTTGTTTGACAGTGCTCAATAGGCTCCATTACAAAAAATATTATTTGAAAAGTTCCTTTTGTGCCCACTGAATAACTTCACTCTTGAAAACTGCTGCCATAGCAACTAAGAATTCCTCAAGAAGAGTACATGGATATTGCAACATAGTTTTCAAGCACTTTCAATGCACTTTGGAGTTCATAAGTCATTTTCAAGTACAGAAGAACCCACTTTACTAGACATTTCTCAAAAGGATAACCCTGTTAATTGCATAAAACATTCATACACCAAACCATTTACTATTCTGCCAGTACAAATTTTACCTGTTAACTGCGTATAGGTTAGTTATAGAGTAAACTCTTAACAACTGAATTCCCCGTGTTATGGACCTATTTAGCCTCAGTACATCTTACAAAAGCATTTGTCTGACAGTTGCTCGCCATTGCTTGGTGATTCTCTCAAGGTACTCTGGCTTCCACCACCCTTAAAACTGTCTGACAAAAGTGACACTGGCTGTCCAAAGTGTCATTAAACTCCAATAAAATACAGAAGCATTTAAACTATGATATCTTATTTGGCAGAGCGCAATGAACCCTATCAAACATGATATAATACAATAAATGTTCAGTTTCTAACTCAAATTTAAAATAATGATCAAATTGCTTTTTTTTTAATAAACAATATTTTATTCGTCATGAAAGGGTTAGTTTACAGGCATATGCCTATATATATACCTCACCGATACATAAAACATACATTCTTATCTTACCAATAAGGGTGTGTAAAAAAGTGCAGAAAAGTGAAGTTTGTTCTAGACACAGTCCCTTATCAATCAAAATTTCTGTCAAATTAACTTGTGGCATGCATCTGAATTTCTTTTGACTGAATACTCCTTATAATATTAGAATATTTTTCACTGGCAAAGTCAATTTACTTTCAAAATTAAAGTCTTTTCAAGGAGTCATGACAACATTGGGCTGTTCAGAGTGACATTGGCACTAAAACAGACAAACCTGAAACTTTTTAACTGGATCATGATTTACGTGTTTTTGTTTCATATCTTCTACTTTAACCGTGTCATTAACTGTCTGAGATTTTCTGTCATTCACACTGTTCATATACTCCTCTTCTGTATTTCCTCTCTTCTTTCTTTCAACGTGAACATTTGGTAAATCTGGATAACTGTCTCTTTCGATGATAGATTTCTCTGGATCATGGCATTTGCCTATAAAAATACCTTTCTATATTATTCAATGTAATAAAGACCTCATTTATGTAAATACAGGAGCAGCAGGGATGGAGATGATTTGATCATTGGACATTTGAAACAGATTTTATCTACATGCTGTCTTTTGAAATTATCTTATATGCACTGGGCTATATCAGACTATGGTCTTTTAGCAGCACTGGTTTGCAAACATTAAAGTTGTTTCAAAATTAGTTTGCAGTTTATGCATGTTCCAGTTTTATTAATGTACAATTGAAACTTTACTTTTGTTTCTGGTTCAGATTTGGTGGGAATTACATAATAAAACTAGATTATTTTGAAATTGCAGAGTCATTATCTAGAAGCAATCCAACAAAGCACGGCCAACGACAGTTCGTCCCCACATCGAGAAGAAGGTGGCAAGTTGTCTCTTAATGTACCAAGTTGCTCATTAACGCTACCGCCATGGCTTCCAACCGCTTTCAGTCTGCATGTATCTAACACTTGGAAAACAGTACCATGTGGAGTAGATTGTGGTCAAAATTCTAGGAGCAGCCACTCCAAATTTTGAGTGTTTATTCTAGGAACTCAGCCAAACTCTGTCATATCATTCGCAACTCCAGAAATCACATGTGTCCTGTGGGAACTTGACACGTGTTCTCTCTCTTTTCCTATCTGAGATAACAAAATGCAAAATTTGTGGTTTTTATGGCAAGCTCTGCAGTAACTATTCCTGCATCATGACCAAAAATTTCATGAAAATACTTTGAAAATTGTTTGAGATACAGCGTTTTGATGAAAGTATGTAATTTTGTGAATTTGGTATTTTCGAAGCTTAGTGTGAAATGGCCTGGGGATGTGCACAGAATGCCCTCTTGTTGGGCAAGAGCCACTTAAGACTTATAATCCACTTCTATGGATGTAGAGATGGGAATAAATCAAACTTGCATCTTCAAGACCATTGCCAATGGGTCCTGAAACTTTCAAACTTAGATAATCGCCAGAAGGTAAAAATGAACAAAAATAACAGATGAATTAATGGCGAATAAGATATAAATTAGCTAATTTGACATTAAATTTAAGAAATAGCACACACCAACTGTGTGTCTAAACCACTGTGTGCAGCTACTTGAAATTTTCAGAATTTGTTCTACGATCCTTGCCAGTCGTTTTCCTAACTTTGCTGAGTGATAAGACTGCATGGGAGCACTGTGAATCATGTGGAAACCAAGAGTACAATTCATCCCTGCTTTATTCTCAATGCAAGGGAGCACGGTGGCTCAGTAGTAGACCGTTGTCCTTCTATGCTAGAGGTCCTGTGTTCGATCCCTGTCCGGGATGACCTGCATTGTGTCCTTGGGCAAGGCACTTTATCCCGATTGCCTACATTGGGGCACGATGACGCCGTGTACTAAGGCATGCACATCGATGGTGCACATGTCTTCAACTGCTGTAACCCTGCTTGAGCGGAGCTTGAACAGAGTTAGAATACTGAGGAGCTGGCAGTTGCTCGTCAATGCTCGGTGGTTCTCTCTAGGTACTCCAGCTTCCTCCAGCCGTAAAACTGTCACGGTCTTGATTAGCCATTGTGCATAAGTATGTGACCTTAAAAACCAATAAATAAATAAATATTCTCAATGCAATGACCTTTCCACTCACTTCTCACCTGTCGCCGGCCTAGTTTGGCATTTTTTCTGTCTATTTGATGGACTGTTCAACTCTAACCACTCGCACCTTTATACAGGACCAGACAGTTGGTTGGAGTTCAACAGTTTATCTTAGGCCATCTTAAACAGACAACTTGGCCATTTCTATACAAAGATACCCTGATCGTCAGACACCGATTAATGAAATTTTTATATATATATATTAAAATCATATATAGAACACTTTTTAGAAATAAGCTACTGACATGAACAAGTGGCCCAAGGGGCCTTATCAGCTCACCAAACAAAGTGGTTCAAAGAGGTATTTTGGGTCACTTTCAGTTAGTCCTGGTTCATCAACAATACAGAGGAATGAAGTCATGAAATTAATCATAACTCTGGTGTCTATGTCAGATGATTATTATCATAGGTCTTCCTGACTGCTTCCAATTCTATCAGCAGTAGACAAGCACTGCCAAACTTCCAAGGGTTATTATGCCACTGCAGTCTGAAAGGCAAATTTTATTGAAAAACATGAAGGAATGGATTTGAACAAACCTGAACCTAACCTGACCCTGAGCCCAAATATAAAGCCAAGGACTCAAATTGAACAAACTTGAATCTGATCCCCGTAGAGATGTTATATACCAAATAAGAAAGGATTCTGACTGGTGGATCTGAAGAAGATTTTAAAAGAATATTCCCTAAGTTTTAAAAATTCAGGCTCCTGTATTGAGCCCAAATATGAACCAAATGGCCTCATTTTAACAAACTTGTATCTGACCTCCCTACGGATGCTGTATACCAAATATCAAAAGATTCTGACCAATGGTTCTGGAGAAAAGATATTTTTTAATTTTTGCAAACATGCCGACTCAGCATTTTTTCATTGCCCTCTACAGAACACCCTAACATAACCGATGGCAATTTTTTTTTACCACTCAATTCTACTGGTCCTGAGGATGCTTCATACCATATAACAGTTCTCTGTTCTGTGTGATTTGGGAAATATGGGCGTTTGAAAATATTTCTATTTTTAGCTCCTGGGGTTCCCACAGGGATGTGGAAATTTTTTTTTTGCACAAGTTAAGTACTTATGACCCAATAATACCACATACCATCAAATCGTACCATCGGTTAGGAAATTGAAATTTTGGGTGGGGCCAAAACTCTTACCCCTACTATAACAAAGCCAAATATTGCTTCACGAACTTCATTTGAACAAACTTGATTCTGCACCTCAAAAGTAAGCTCCATAACAAATATCAAGTCATTGTACTCACTGGTTCATGAGAAGATTTTTTAACTAGAGGCTCTAAAAAGCCTGTAATCGCTCACCTGGAACTACATATAAAAATGTGATTTCCCATAGGCTTTCCATGGTAACTATGAATGCAATTGTGGCCATTTTTGCAACATTACATCAACAATACATTAGGATCATGTGTAGAAGGTGTCCTAGTCCTCAATCATGTGAAGTTTCAAAACATTTGACTTTGCAGTTTCAGAGGGGAAGATTTTATTTATTTATTTATTGGTGTTTACTGCACAATGGCTAATCATGACCACGACAGTTTTACAGGTGGAGGAAGCCAGAGTACCCAGAGAGAACCACCGAGCAACGGCGAGTAACTGTCAGCTCCCCAACATACTAACTCCACACAAGCAGGGTTAGCACTGGTTGAAGACAGGTGCACCATCGACGTGCAGAACAGCTTAGTACACAGCGTCACCGTGCCACCACATGGGCAATGGGGGTGAAGTGTCTTGCCCAAGGACACAACGTGGGTGCCACAGGTGGGATTCGAACCGAGGAAATTCTCGGCTTGCAGCCTGCACCTCTACCAACTGAGCCACCATGCCCCCGCAGGGGGGAGTAGGAAAAAATTTGCAGACACCGATGCCGATTTTTTGTTTTTGACCGGTCGGAGGACCCACCCACCCCATGTAATTTTTTTCCAGTTTTACAATTTTTTTCCTGGGTTATCTGAACCACCCACCCCCACTAAATACATGCTTCTGCATCATCCTTCCTACCACACTGCACCATAACCAATTTTATCACACAGTATTGAGTGACTGACCTTGTACAGTAGGACAGGTCTTGAAAGAACATCCGTTTTATCAGACCAAAGTGGTCTCTTAAGGCTAATAAACCAACAACATTCAAAGTGGATTATATATCCAAATATATCCCACAATAAAGCCACACAAATATCGATAACATTAGAACTGACTCTTCGAGCCAGTTCTAATGTTAGCCATACATGTGTTTATTTCAAGCAACCTTATTGAACAGTAATGGTTATATGAGAATTTTTATTTTTTTTTTGTATTTTAGAAAAGAATGTTAGGTAAAGGGTTAAACATCATAAATTACTCAACCCATCAGAACCCATTGCGTTCTCCATTCATATATACAGTGGAACTTCTCTTGAGAGACCACCTTTTTGAGGAACCACCTCTTTTGTGCTAGAGCGTGTTTTATGTGGACAACACAGGACAACATACCATTTCGGCCAGACAAAAGTGGTCTTTCAAGACAGGTGACTCCTTTTGTCTGGCAAAAAATGTTGGTCTCTCAAGAGAGGTTCTACGGTATGTGTATGCAAAAAGCAATGAGTTTAGTCATTTATGTATTTGTTTATTTTTCTGACGAAGGTTTGTGTGGGGTATGGCTGGGTTGGAGGAGAGGATTTATTATTTATTTTAAGTCCAGCCCTAGAAGGTCTGGTACATGATTTTGTTGACACCTGTGTTCTCAGATGTGTTTGAAATAAATTAGCAGTTCGATCAGGTTCAATGTTTAGTAGTTTTTGTGTTACATACTTCCTACAATGGCAATAAGAGTCATTGGTGTTTTCATAATAGGTCTGGATATATCGTTGTACAGAATTGTTCCTGCAGCTGAAATCTGTAACTGTTCCTGACTTCACATAATTGTCTTTTTTCCTCATCTAAGCCAGCCAATCTCACCAGGGTGAACATATTAGAAATTTAATCAAACGGAACACCCTCAAGATAACTTATCCTTAGAGTGTAGTGTTTGATAATTGCAATTAGTGATGCATTTTAACTTGCATTATTCAATATGTCATACATTGTATCACTATAAGCCGAATCATAGCTCAGCCACATTAACAGTTTTATAATCGTAAATAATCCATGGTAGGTACCCCCTGATAACTTGAGTGTCTTTTTATTGGTTCTTGAATGATACTTCACTGATTATGGTATACAATTCTGTACAATTTTGCCCAAAAGTGTCTGAGGAAAAAATTTGCAAACATCGGGAAAAAAATTTTTTTGTCCTCCTTGACCACCCACTCACCCCGGCATCAGTGTTTTGCAAATTTTTTCCAATCCCCCACCCCTGGCCCCCGGGGAAGTTTTTTAAAAAAACCAATATCAGAATCAGAGAATGTTTCTGGTGGCCATATTTTCCAACCAATGGAAACAAAAAGAGGACTGTTTGTAGAGGGCCTCCTATAGACCATTCCTGCAAAGTTTGGTTCATGTTGGCTCAGTAGTTCCAGAGAAGAAGATGAAAATGTGATTTCCCGTAGAGTTTCTACAGTAACTATAAGCCACAATTGTAGCCAGGGTTGCAACACGATCAACATTAAATGAGGATCGTTGGTAGAGCGTGCCCCCGTCATCAACCATGCAAAGTTTCAAAACATTTGGCCCTGCAGTTTCAGAGGAGAAGATTTTTCAAACTCTACCAATCGGAATCAAAGAATGCCTCTGGCGGCCATGTTTTCAAACCCGTGGAAACAAAATGAGGATCGTTTGTAGAGGACATCCCATAGACTATCCCTGCCAGATTTGTTTTCACATCAGCTCAGTAGTTCCAGAGAAGAAGATGAAAATGTGACTTCCCATAGGGTTTCTATAGTAAGTATATGCCGCAATTGTGGCCATGTTTACAACCCGATCAACTATAAATGAGGACTATTGGTAGAGGGGGTCCCAGTCATCAATTATGTGAAGTATCAAAACATTTGACCATGCAGTTTCAGAGGAGTAGATTTTTGAAAATCCACCAATCAGAATCCAAGAATGCCTCTGGCATCCATGTTTTTCAACCCACGGGAACAAAATGAGGATCATTTGCAGAGGACCTCCCACAGACTATCCCTGCCAGGCTTGTTTTCACGTCGCGTCAGTAGTTCCAGAGAAGAAGATGAAAATGTAATTTCCCATAGGGTTTCTATGGTAACTATAAGCTGCAATTGTGGCCATGTTTACAACCCGATCAATACTAAATGAGGATCGTTGGTAGAGGGGGTCCCAGTCGTCATTTATGTGAAGTATCAAAACATTTGGTCTAGCAGTTAAAGAGGAGAAGATTTTTGAAAATCCACCAATCAGAATCAAAGAATGTCTCTGGCAGCCATGTTTTTCAACCCACAGAAACAAAATGAGGATTGTTTGTAGAGGACCTCCCATAGACCATCCCTGCCAAGTTTGGTTCACGTCAGCACAGTAGTTCCGGAGAAGAAGATGAAAATGTTATTTCCCATAGGGTTTCTATAGTAACTGAAAACCACCATTGTGGCCATGTTTGTAACCCGATAAACATTAAATGAGGATCGTTGGTAGAGGGGGTCCAGTAATTATTTATATGAAGTTTCAAAACATTTGGCCTGGCGGTTTCAGAGGAGAAGATTTTTGAAAATCCACCAACCAGAATCAAAGAATGCCTCTGGAAGCCATGTTTTTCATCTGACGGGAACAAAATGAGGATCGTTTGTAGAGGACCTTCCATAGACCATTCCTGCCAAGTTTGGTTCACACCAGCTCAGCGGTTACAGAGAAGATGAAAGTTAAAAAATTTATAGTAATTTATATATTTTTTATACTTACCAATGACCCAGACATAGCTGGTGCTAACTCTTAAAATATAGGGCCAAACACAAATTTTGCCCCCCAATCCCCAAAATTTGCATCTAAAACTAAAGAAAACATGTCCTGAGAGGCCCTTCACACTTCGCCCCTACTGCGCATGCGCAGTGTCAAGGACGTTCCGAAATTGGCGCCATTTATCATTCTAATAACCAGTGCCTGGTAAGCGCTATGTACTCAGCGGGGAGGCAAGAGTTCCCAACTCCTGGGAGGGCCATCCCCGTCTGGGTCATTGGTAAGTATAAAAAATATATAAATTACTATAAATTTTTTAACATTTTTATACTGTACCAATGACCCAGACATAGCTGAATAGTAAAAAGGCTGGAGGGCCAAGGACATAGAGCAAAATGGAATACGCTCAATAAAATAAAATAGAGTCATCCCCTGTAGGGAAAAGAAGTAATAGGCCTTACATGTATCTTTCTTATTTATGATAAATTAGAAAGATACAACACCTTCCAAAAATTGAGCTTCATACATCCATGTACTCTATTAAAATCCAATAATCCTTATACTAATAATTTTTAAAGTAAGCCAATAATAAAGTAAGTCTAGAGAATAGAGACTCTTATACTCCTAAAAGTGTGTGAGAATTGCATAATCATGTCCGTTGACATATGCAATATTCAAAAGCTATACTTTAAAAACTAAGACTTGAATGAATTTTATAAACTTAAACTTCTCACTAAACAACCATCCCAATAACAGCTCAGAATTACTAACTCCGGAGGAGGTATCCCCTTGTTTTCATAGTAAAAACAGGTGACCCAAGGGAACACCCTCCCCCCCCCCCCCCCTTTTTCTTGCCCTGGGTCAAATAGCCCAGAGCGAAGAGGGCAGCCGAACGGAGACACTGCCGAAACAGACAGCCTACCTAGCTATAGTAGCAACTGTTAAGTGAATGACATTCTGAGCAGTAGATAATAGACCTAACAATAGAGGCCTCCAGAAATGGACTCGATATTTCTGAGATAAAATTCATGAATGGATGGCTGAGCGCAATGAGCAGCCTTCAAAAATCTATAATAGCAACACTATTAATGTAAGCCCAAGAAGTAGAAGAACTCTTACTTCATGAGCCGAAATCTTAAGCACAACTGCTAAGCCAATGATATACCATAAGCAGTACGCTAGTTAATAGAATCCATTAACAATAAAATGGAGCGTAACGTCCTTCTACTAGACATCAAAGACAGAAGAAGCTTACGCCCTTGTAATAAACAGATATCTGTTTATAAATACATAAACTGTACCCGGAAAGAGTAAAGGCCTATGCCCATACGAAGACGGAAGGACCTTAAAATAATAGGTTCCGGATAATAGGAGCCTAACTCTTATGCAACAATCCAACCTAAATAGTAACGGAAGTATTGATTCCGAAACTATGAAAGTGAAAATCATCCATCGATAGTGCATGAAACTCACTGACTCTACAGTAAAAGAGAAACCAACAGAATTACTGTCTAAAAGGTCAGAATTTGAAAACTACTGTTTCCAGAGGCTCAAATGATTACTTAGCTAAATAAGAACCTGAAGTTAAAATCCGTATAGGAATTTAATCTAAAGATTCTAAGTCTATTTATCAAAAAGTTACTAACTGACTTAGATAAAGAGACAAAAGACTCAATTGTAAACTATCGTAGAGTGCATAGGTATGAGGTAACATAAACCTATAACCTAAATAACAACAGGCTGCAGTAGATCTTGTGAAACAAGTATACTAAAAAATAGCAATGAGTAGTATGGAGGGATCAACCATATGAACATAATGATCCCTACAACACGACGGAAGAGCCTCCACTTTAGTCGCATAGAATAGCGAAGAAGAGGATCTCCTATAGTAAGAAATCGCGTCCAAAGCTCGTCCAGTACAGTGCTTACAATGCAATACTGACCACACAACGGAATACATGAAGGTTGCGACCTTGCTGGTTGTGATAAAGATGACACGATTTACCCAGTGAAAAAAGATCCTCACATAGAGGAAGATTTCACGTTAAGATCCACAGTAGACAAGAGAGTAAATTACTCATGATCTCTGTGAAGATAGAGATGCTATCAACAGAAATGTATTGTGGTTGTTTATCTTAGCAATACCTGCTAAAAACAACAGCGCCGGAGGATACGCGTATCCTATCATTCCGTCCTATAGATCAATAGAGCGTTAACAGTATTAGCTCAGAGATCTGGACAAGCCAACACATACGTCTGCAATTGATTAGCAAGCTGTGTCATAAATAAAACATCATTGGGCGCTCCCATAGATAGCAAATCTGATTGAATACTTGTTTGTTGAGAGTCCATTCTGACAGCAACAAGCGACCCGTAAGAGAACGGGAGTGCGATAAAACAATCAGACGACCCAGAATATGACGGACCAAAACTGAACATGGTGTACTATAACCAACAGACGGATTCTTTCCATTAAATTGTATAACGGAAATGAAAGAGTGCCTCCCTGGTTCCGGAGATACGCCACTACTGTCGAATTAAAGGACAGGAATTTGGGCATGCGTTTCTGAATAATGTTCATGCAATGACATAAAGCAAGCCTAAAAAACATTATTCCGCGGAAGTTAAACTGATAGCTAAAAGACTGCGGAACCCAAAGACCCTGGCACTTCGAATCCGTAGGGATCAGTATATATCCCAATCTGTTTGACTGGCAACCGTCATAACAGCGACACTCGGGTCCGGCAACTGCGGCGGCACTCTCTGAGTCAACCACCGAATGTTTGCCCCAGTCTGAATCTCTTGTAACACTAGATAGACAAGAGAATGTATAAATCAAGCAATTCATGGATTGCCGGAAAGTTGCCGTCGAAGAGAAGCTCCTCCGAGAACGAAGCGACTCTGAGAGAGTTCTTAACCTACTATCCACGCGTGGATGTAGCCAGGGCTGCATCACGTCTAACCAACTCCAATCAGCCACTGAAGGGCGGAGTTATACGTGAACAAACTACTGCCCTCAAAAGAAATTACATTGAGAATAATATCCCGTAAATCTTTTCTTGAAGACGTAATGATAACGCCTCAGTAAGGCGGATTACGTATAATAAAGCGTCTAAGTTAAGTCTACTATACATAATGTCGTTCCCAACATTGAAATTGGAAAAGACATAAACGGCGAAAAAGAATATATGCAGTCTTTAATCACACCGTCTAGACGCATATGAACTCTCGGTATGCCCTGCTCTGCCAAAATAAACTATATGTAAAAAAGATAAAATGGCAGAAATGAGCCACGCGGACAAGAAACTAAACTAACATGCTTAGTAGCAGGCTTGTATATATATATAAATATATAGCGTCGAAAAATAAAACACATGTTGTAATGACAATATTGGACTGCGTCGGTAAGTCAGGGGCAAAGTCCCTGTACCGATCGAAAAATCCGAGTCCAATGACGCTATAAGTCTCTTATCCAAGATCGCAGCAATGAAGTCCGAAAAATAATCACTGGAAGAAATGCCAGAAGATATGAAAGGCATCTTCCGATACTACTAAAGGGAAAACTCGAAATCTTTCGAATCCCTTTCGCCATCCTGTCGGACCCTATAAAGCGTTCGGTCGTCCGTAGCTTGATGCAACCGCGGACCGCACCGACCCAGCGCCGTCGGATAATTCCTGATTCGACCGAGAAACCGTCAATTGCTGGGATGCTGCGAAACAACTGTGCTAACTCGGATAGCACGTCCGTCACTGAGGCCTGAGGAGCAGCGGTCTTACGATGCATTGCCGTAGGAAGCTCCGAGATCGTTACCCCGTGCATACTTCCAATATAAGAGCGAACGGAGTGTATAGGCCTCGTGTCCCTTGGCTACCGGATGGCGCGACCTATTCGCTGTGGAATCACTGAATGCCGAAACTGATCGGATACTCGAGCTCACGTAGCCAATGTGCGGTCGTGTGCCCTGTTGTGAGGATGAGGAAGCATTAAAGACAGTCTCTCGGACTGTCAATATAACGGAGCGTCCCGAGCAACGGACATATGCTCCGAATGTAAAATATCTGAACCACAACATGCGGTCCCCTATGTTGTTGGCTTCCTCCGATCTGTCCTCAATCTGCCGTCACTGGGTGAGTACTAAAGTAATTAAAGTGCTCGCCTCACCCAAATCTCCTTCCTAGACCGCAACGGACGAACCCGGCAGCCGAACCATTCGATGAATGTACGCTACACCGGGTGAGCTAGCGAATGTCACTCCGTAAGCGATAGACATATTCCATGAGCACTTATTGCCGCTAACTCTTCATTAACTATGACGACAGAGGCACACTTTTGAAAGACATCTCCATAACTCTTCGAACAAGAAACCAGAAATGCTTGGATAGCAAGCATAAAATAATAATATATATAGCGTCGTTCAATAATTCGAAAGTTTGTGTGACATTATTGGACTATGTCGGAACTGAGGGACGATGTCCCTGAACCGAACCAAAAATTTCTAAGTCCACCGACGCTATCAGTTTCTTATCCGGCATCGCAGCATATGTTGTTCCGAAAGGGAAAGCTTGAAATCCACCGAATCCCTTTCGGTATCCCGTCGGACCGGATGAAACTTTCGGACGTCCGTACCCGCTTCCGCGGAGCGTCCCAACCCAGCATCGTCGGATAAAATATATGCGACAGATTCAGTTGATGCTGGGATGCTGCGATAAACTGTGCTATTAAGGAAAGCACGTCTGTTCCCGAGGCCTGTGCAGTAGCGGACTTACGATGCATTGCCGCTGGAAGCTCCGTGTACGTTGACTCCCGCATACTTCCTATGCGAACGTCCGGAGTCTGCAGGCCTCGAGTCCCCGGCTACCGACCCAGCGCTGTCGGATAATTCTCGATCCGACACCGTTTCTGTCGGCTGCTGGGATGCTGCGATAAGCTGTGCTATGTGCACAAGAATGTCCGGCGTCGAGACCTGCGGAGGCGCAGTCTATCGCTGCTTCGCCGAGGGCAGCTCCGCATCAGATGGCTCCCGCATACTTTTCCTATGCGAACGTCCGGAGTCCATCGGTCTCGAATCCCTGGCTGCCGGATGGTGTGACCTGGTCGCCGAAGAATCCTTGATCGGCGAAGCTGGTAATATATCGGCGGTCACGCAGCCAAGGTGCGGTCGTGTGCGCTGACGAGAAGAGGAAGCCTTAGCAGTCTCAGCGGACTGCCTATACAACGGAGCGTCCCGAGCAACGGATGTATGCTCCGCTAACGACACATTTGTACCACAACATCTGGGGCCAGATGTTGTTGAACGAGAAAGGGGCCTCTCTCGCTTGCCGTCCGGATGGACCGGAACGAGCTATGAACCGGACTAAAAGGCTTCCTCCGTTCTCCCTCCGATCCGCCGTCACTGGGTGTGCATTAAGTTAATTTTATAGTGCTCGCATCACCCCAAAATTCCTTCTAGACCGCAACGGACGAACCCGGCTGCCGAACCATTCGGTGAATGGACGCTACACCAGGCGAGCTAGCGGACGTCAAAGGCCGTCGAACCTACTAGGGTCCTCTTAGGCAATTGGCGTATTACATGAGCACTTTTCCGCTAGCCCTTCATTAATTGTGACGACGGAGGCACACTGTTGGAAGACATCACAGATACAACACCCTAATCTTGATCGTCTGAAATAGAAATTGATAAAGTAGAGTGACCCTGCGGGGAAAGGACCGGAGTGTCCAAATCCCCAACAACATACCGTGACATACGCTTCCCATATTGTCATCGAAATCATACGAAACAGAACCGGAGTTAATGCGAGTACACTGACCACATATAGAATGATAAAAAGGTCAGAGGAAGACTTCCTCTTAAAACAATTGATCAATATCCTTTCAATGTGAAAAGAAAACAAGTCCTGGTACTCGCACTAACCCCTGGCAATCAAAATACATAATAATAATATGATCCATTAATATAGAAAAAATAATTGAAATCAAAATATTTTGAAAAAATATTTTTTCAGAACAGCCCAAGTTTCTGAAAAGTAACGTTGAGCCCCAATGGATCCCAAGCCTAAGTGTGGACAAAAATTTAAAAAATATTTTAAACAATTTATTCAACACTTACGAACAATAATAATGTATCTAGTTATGATTGAAATAACATAAAGATATTATTATTTAGAAATCCCCCCCTCACACAGAGGGCTGTTGTAAATGTAAACAATGAGTGTAAAAACACTAAAATAAGACTCCAGGCACCCAGGCCCGAAATCAGTTACCAAAAATACACCATCTGATGCAAAACAGAGACTTCCAGGGAAGAAACTGCAGAACATCAGATGGTAGATGCAGAACACAACGCCTAACCACCCGTAGGTGAAGACGTAAACATGGGGAAAGAACAGAATTCATTCTGTTATTCAGCTAAACTCCCAAGAAATTTTAGTAATAATAATTACAGAAATTATGCCAAAAGCATGGGAGAATAGCAAGGGGGAACTTAAAGGACAGGGAGAGAGGAAAAACACTTGAAAAAACAGTGTAACTAAATAATCAGAATGACAACAAAATGGCTGCTGCCTTGAAAATAGGTAACTTAACATAATTTCATTAAAAAATTTTAAGTTACAGCCCTGATAATATTCTGTCACACATTCTTTTCCTCTCCTCCTTTTCTATCCTCCTTAGAATCACCATTTCACTAATATTTATGTGTCTGGCATCATTTAAACTGAGATTTAAAAGCACAAAGATCAGTCAGATGTTAACTGATGAAGGGCCAAACTTAGAATGATAAATGGCGCCAATTTCGGAACGTCCTTGACACTGCGCATGCGCAGTAGGGGCGAAGTGTGAAGGGCCTCTCAGGACATGTTTTCTTTAGTTTTAGATGCAAATTTTGGGGATTGGGGGGCAAAATTTGTGTTTGGCCCTATATTTTAAGAGTTAGCACCAGCTATGTCTGGGTCATTGGTACAGTATAAAAATATGTGAAAAGTTTACAGATGCCGAACGTTGGACGACGACGGACGTCAAGTGATGAGAAAAGCTCACATGGCCTTTTTGGCCAGGTGAGCTAACTAGAGGCTCTACAGAGCCTGTAATCGCTCACCTGGAAATACATATAAAAATGAAAAATTTATACCAATTTTAATATTTTTAATACTTACCAATGGCCCAGACTAGCTGCTGGTGCAACCCAATTTATTACCAGGGCCAAACACAAATTTTGAATCCCCCAAAGCCGCAAAATTTGCCAAAAAACTTAACAAGAGGGATGTTACATCCCAACGCTCACCTACATTCGCGCTTGATAATGTCGTTCCAATGTAACATGCCTAATATTTAGTTAATATAAATCATTAACTAGGCATCAAATGATTAATGTGGTTTATGTGATGGCTTTGAAAAGTCTATATTTCTGCATTTATTATATATCAATTCAACACAGAATCATTGGATATAAAAGCATTTTTTTCTTTTAGAAATGTTTATGATTAAGAATATGAATCATGAGGCCAGATATTAAATCAAAAATAAGAATTAGAAAAGGCTTTCATAAATTACTGAAATTGTAATTGAAGTACATTCATTGGTTAAAGAGGAGTTGCGGAAAAACATTCGTTCAAGAAAGTGACTATAAGTCCCAACAAAAATACATCATATCAACAACTAAAATAAGCCTTAATGTTACTAGTAACAAGTATGAGAAAGTATTAAATAAAAAAAAAAGTTAAAAAAATTTTTTTTAAAGAAAGTGAATATAAGTCCCAAAAATCCCCCTCAAAATTCCTCAAATATGCATGTAATAAGGGCGCAAAGTTACCGCAATGTAGTTCAGTAACCCATGCGTACAATATCAATTGCCTGGAAAGACACATAGAAACAGAACGCACCTTAACACCTCACCTTAACACAAACTTTTAGAACTTAAAATTGAGTAAGTCAGACAAAAACGTGAACATTGTGACTGAAAAAAAGAAAAGAAATCAGTTAAATTTCTGCATACAGTAGGGTTAATACCTACAGTTGTTATTGAAATGCGAAAATAAACAGTAATGAGAGGTGAAGGCACCACAATCTGCACAAAAGCTGATTTTAACGCAAATTCTTACAACACCTAAACGCTAATTCTTACAAGTTTTGGCAGAAAATTTTAGGTGAAATTTGGAAAAAAGTCATAGTATCAGGGTTAAATACTGTTCTGATAGTCCCCTACAACCTACATATGCAATATCAAAGGCCTGAGCCCACTGATCTTTGAGAACTCACCTTAACACATCACCTTAACACAAACTTTTAGAACTTAAAATTTACTAAGTCCGAGAAATACATGAAAATTTTGACTGAAAAAAAAGAAAATTTTCGTTAAATTTCTGCATACAGTAGGGTTAATACCTACAGTTGTTATTGACATATGAAAATCAAGAGTAATGAGAAGTTAAAGCACCACAACCTGCACAAAAGCTGACTTTAATGCAAATTCTTACAACACCTAAACGCTAATTCTTACAAGTTTTGGCAGAAAATCAACCTCAAATTCCTCAAATATGCATGTAATGAGGGTTAAATATTACTGCAATGGAGTTCAGTAACCCAAGTGTAGAATATTAATCGCTTGGAAAGACACACAGAAACACAACTAACCTAAACACAAAGTTTACAAAGTTTTACAACTTAAAATTTACTAAGTCCGAGAAAAACATGAAAATTTTGAGTGAAAAAAAAGAGAATTTTTGTTAAATTTCTGCATACAGTAGGGTTAATACCTACAGTTGTTATTGAAATATGAAAATCAACAGTAATGAGAAGTTAAAGCAGCACAATCTGCACAAAAGCTGACTTTAACACAAATTCTTACAACACCTAAATGCAAATTCTTACAACTTTTGGCAGAAAATTTTAGGTGAAATTTGGAAAAAAAGTCGTAGTATCAGGGTTAAATACTGTTCTGATAGTCCCCTACAACCTACATATATCAATATCAAAGGCCTGAGCCCATGGATGTTTGAGAAATTAACCTTAACATTAAATCTTACAATACTGGACACGCCGGACGCCGACCCCGACGCTGACGCCCGAGGTTATGACAATAGCTCACCACATCTTACAGATGTAGGTGAGCTAAAAACAAGAAGACCAGTATGGTCCTCCATACTTTTTGCGCAATGCACAACTTGTTGTCAAGGACAACAATAGGCTACCGCCATCTTGTCATTCTTTATTGTTGTGCCTGTTAAATGTTATTAAGAACTGTAATATAACTCAGCGGGGAGAAAGGAGTGTCTACTCCAGGGAGGGCCATCCCCGTCTGAGCCATTGGTAAGTATTAAAAATATTAAAATTGGTATAAATTTTTCATATTTTTCCACTATACCAATGGCCCAGACTAGCTGAGAATAGTAAACAGGGAGGCGGGCCTAGTACTTGGTATTCATTGCTCCTATTTCAGAAAAACAATGAAAATATAGGAGTAACTCTATTTAAGGCCTAGCATCACCCATTATGCTACTTTGTTAAAGGAAGCCAAAATATAAAGAAGTCCAGAGAAATGAGACTCTTTATAAATCATTAAAAGTGTCTGAGTATTGTATAGTAAAGCTTGTCTTGACACATGACATATACAATAACGCTTCACATCGAGCTACACATTAAAAGCATATAATACATTGAAAATTGCTTCATATCAAGCTACACATTAGAACTACCACAGCACCGACCCCAGGATACTATCACTGAAGGAGGTATGTCCATACTTTTCACTATAAAGCCAGATGACTATCTGGAAATACCATCCCCCCCCCACCCCTTCCCCTTGTTTTGAAAGTAACTACACTTCAAAATGAAGAGGGTACCAGACTGGAGACAGTGCTAGAGCAGACCAAACAGAAGGTTGAATGAAAATCTTAATTAGAATGGACGACCTTCTGAGCTACCGGTAACGGTCCTAAAGATCTGAGATCATCCGAAATTGATTCTAAATCTCGAGGATAAAATTTTGTAAAAGTCGTCTGTTGTGTCCAGTAAGCTGCTTGCATCAAATCCTTCAAAGAAGTACTACTAGCATAAGCCCAAGAAGAAGCTAAAGCTCTAACTTCATGAGCTGAAATCTTATAAGCTATTCTCTGATTCACAGACAAAGCATTATAAGCTGACTGAATAGCTAACTGAATCCATCTAGATATGGAATGAACAGAAATATCATTTCTGTTAGGGAGAAGAGAAAGAAATAACCTCTTCCTACCTCTTCTAATAAAACTAGAACGCTCCTTATAAATCCTAAGCACTCTTACTGAACACATCAAAGGTCTCTGACCATCTGAAGACGGTAATGCTTTAATAAGAATAGGGCTAGGCCGTTTGTCCGGAACCTGATTCTTAGCTAAGAATCCCACTTTCGTAGTGAGAGTAATAGAATTACCAACACTACGACAATGAGAGTCTTCAACAGACAAAGCATGAAGCTCACCAACTCTTCTAGCTGACGCAAACGCTAAAAGAAAAAACGTTTTATAAGTAAGAAATTTAAACTCAACAGTATTTAACGGCTCAAAAGGTGCTTCCTGAAGTTTCAGAAGAACCCAAGCTAAATTCCACTTAGGGACTAGTCTCAAGGTAAGAGGTCTATTCACAGAGAAATTCCTCATTAATTTATTTAAAGAAAAATCTGACCCAATGTTTTATTCCCCTTGGTGTGCATAGGTGTCAGAATGCATAGACCTATAGCCCTTAATAGTGACTGGCTGTAGCTTAACTTCATCAGAAAGATAAATTAAAAAGTTAGCTAATTGAGGTTAAGTTGGGTTAAAAAATCAATCAATTGTGATTCACACCAACGAACAAAAACCTTCCACTTCCCTTCATAATTTAACGAAGAGGAGGTCCTCCTACAGTTAGAAATTGCGTCCATTGCTCGTCTGGAAAAATGTTTTCCATGCAGGAAGGACCGCACAACGGAAAAACGTGAAGGTTGAGGCCTTCCGGATTGTGATGAAGCCGACAGAGTTTCCCCTGTGTCAGAAGATCCCAGAGAGGTGGTAACTTCCGTGGAACATCCCAAAGAAGTTCCTGGAGAAGATTTATCCACGGTCTGTGAGCCGACAGACTTGCAACCAGTAGAATCTTGCAAGAAGACTGTTTTATCTTAGCAAGATCTGTTGAATGAGGGGAGCTGGAGGGTAAGCATACCCTATTATCCCGTTCCATGAAATTGACAGAGCGTCTACTGCATAAGCCTGAGGGCCCGGGCATGGAGACACAAAAGTCTGTAACTGATTGCTCAGACTCGTGGCAAAAAGATCGATCATTGGGCGTTCCCACTGGAAGCAAATCTGATTGAAGACAGATTTTTTCAACATCCATTCTGAAGGTAGCAGGCGATCCTTTCTCGATAGAGAGTCTGCTATTACACTGAGATGACCTGGAATATGACGAATCGATATCAGAATCTGATTCTCTTGAGAGAAAACAAGAATATTTTCGGTGAGATTCAACAGCTGGATGGAATGAGTACCTCCCTGATTCCGAATATAGGCTACTACTGTTGAATTGTCCAAGAGAATTTGAACATGTGAGTTTATTACTCGACTGAGCCAATGATTTAGAGCTAACCAAATTGCCGTCATTTCTTTGTAGTTTATATGGGACACAAGAAACTGACCCTCCCATAAACTGTGACACACTTGATCGCCCAGAATCAGAGAAGCACCCCAACCCTCCTGACTGGCATCTGTCATGATTATGAATGACGGCTCCTGAATCTGAAGCGGTATTCCCTGGGATAACCACTGGATATCCACCCAAATTTGAAGATGATGTTTTACTGACTGTGTTAAAACAATCGGACTGTCCAACAACTGACGTTTTACGCTCCAATTTTGAATTAGATAAATTTGAAGTGGACGAGTGCGCAAACGACCTAGCGGAATTAACTCAAAGTCCTAACAGCCGCATAAACTCTCTTGCAGTAATGACTTGTGCATCTATGCAGTATTTTGCGTAAAGAGAAACTAATTTTGACCCGACTGTTGAGAGTATCGAAACTCATTCCCAGATGAACAAACAATCTAGTTGGCATTAAATCCGACTTGTCGACATTGATTATAAAACCTAGGCATCGTAGCAGCGATAGCAGACTCTGAACGTCGCTTTGAAGAGCATGAAAATTTTCGTACCTTTGAAGAATGTCGTCCAGATATGCCGACGTCATCGAAGCCGAGTGTGCTCTGAAGTGGCTCATCACCGCATTCATCACCCGAGTGAACGCCCACGGAACAAGGTTCAGGCCAAAACACATTGCTCTGAACTGGTATATCTTTCCTTGTACCGCGAAACGGAGGTATTTCCGAAAAGCCGGATGAATCAAGATGTGAAAATACGCGTCCTTCAAGTCTATACTTGCGGCATAATCGTTTACTCGGATGCTGCCTCTCACCGATCGAATTGTCTCCATATAAAATTTTGGAGCAATTATTAGCTTGTTTATCCAACTGAGATCGATGACCGGCCTGTACGAGCCGTCTGGCTTCGGCACAAGAAAAAGATGACTGTAGAATCCCTTTGAATTGGGATTCTCTACGACCTCTACTGCCTCCTTTTGTAGGAGAGAGTCTGCTGCTGAAATCAAAGCCTCTCTCTTTGTTATATTCTGTGGAAGGTTCAAAACGTGGAATCCGCGTTAATGGAGGTTTTCTCCGGAACGAAAGACGTAGACCATTTTTTACAACGTCTCGAACCCAAAGATCCTGAGTTATTTTGTTCCAGTTGCTTGCAAATTTTGAAAGCCTTCTGCCAACCGGAGAACAGTAGAGGTCGAAATCTTCATTTGTATGACTTACGAGGCTTATACGAGGAGGAACCTCATGAAGCTCTCGAACACCTATGTGACGTCGGTGTGGGGTTACGCGTTTTGTTATTATCCGACTGTGTCATCCCCTTTTTGAAATCGCTCCCCTGTTTCGAGCCACCATGCCCACGATTAGCTTTAGAAGCAGCACAGGCTGAGCCTTTCTTGGAGAAAAATTTACCTCACCGAGGAGTACCACTTGTGGAAGGCTGAGGTTGCGAAGCTGAGCGCAACAAAAGCTGACTTGTAGCTTTCTTAGAAGCACCTTCAAATACAGCTTTTAGCTTATCATTGAATAATGAAGAGCCCAAAATGGGAGTTACCCTTAGAGAGCTCTTAACACTGTCGTCAATAAATGACATAGATTTAAGGGCAGCATCGTGCCTGACCAACTCTAAATTCGCAACTGAAAGAGCAGAGTGGGATGTAGTATACATGATGGCGCGAGAGAGCACTCTCAAAGGAGATAACAACTCCTGTAAGCTCCCAGATTCCAAATTGCCGGCCAATGCCCTGCAAATATGATCTGCATATGACATAGCGTCCAAAATACTTCTGCTAGATTCAATGCAAGTATCTATAACAAAAGAACTGACGCTACACGATGATGGAAGAGACATACCTAAGTCCCTAGCTCCGTCATCCAATCGCTGAGGTGCTCTTGGCATCTTATTCTTGCCTACCGTATTTAAGAAGGTATTGCCTCTAAACGGTAGGTCAAGCTTCCTTTCCGAAAGGAAAGAACTTTTTCTAGCCTGAGCCAGGTCAGCAATAGCTTCGTCACAACAATCAAACGCATCTAATGCTTGGACTGATTGAGAGGGATACAGAAGGATACTTTCCTTCGACTTAATGACCTCCCTGTCTAAAGAAGACAGGCGCTTGGCTCTAGAAGGCGCAGAACTCTGACCAGAAGGAATTATTTCAGGTGAAAAATCCTGCAGGAACCTCATAGTTTCCATATGCTGCTCAGCCAAAGATGTCGTGTCAGTCTCGTCTTCATCAAACTCCCTAACACTACCAGCTAAAGGTTCCTGGTCTGGTCTATTATCGGCATACTGATTATTTGAGGAAACCCTTCTTTCTGCCGATCCAGCACCGTCCGAATCATCCAAAGCGGAGATCGATGACGGCCGCATATTATGCTGCTGGGAGTCTGCAATTAGCTGGGCAATTTGCTCCAGCAATTCTGTATTCAAGGCTATGTTCACCCCCGTTCTACACCTTTTTGGCTCCGGAAGGTGATCTGACACAGAGCCCTGTTTTCCATCTTTTAGAAAAAGATGTTTGCCTCGAAATGCTAGCCTTAGAGAGAGCCAGATCCTGGCTCTGACTCTCTACCTCTGGATCTTGCTGGCTAGCATGCGGTCTACTGTGCTGAGTCCTGGAAACGGACGAAGAAGAGGCTCTTATATCAAGATTACTGCCAGCCGCACTGGCAGAGACAGGTACATCAGAAACAACTGGCTCCGAAGCATTTTCTACCGGACTACCAGCAGAACTGGCAATAAAAGTCGAATCTTTCTGTTTTGACCCTAAAACAGAAGAATGCTTCGCTACTGATGCACCTTTCAATTTGACTGGCCTCTTCCCCTTACGTGTCGTCGTCTGAACAGAGGACTGTCTTCCATCCTCCGTATCCTGGACCGCTACAGATTTTCCCAGTACTGAAGCACTAATTAAAGCCTCCATTACACCAGTCAAGCCAGTTGACCATCTGCTTGCCTGAGGTACCGAGTATTCTGCGATACCTCGTAAGTCAACATGCTCTGTATCTGAAGACGACGGCAGTACAGAACTTGATGTTATACCATGACCAATACCATGTTCTTGTTCCTCTGAAATGGAAACTAAATTTTTATTAGTTACCTTAGGCGAAAGCACCGAAATCGGTGCTTCACCAACACACACATAAGTTGAGACGGAATTCCATTGCTTGGAATCCCAAGAACAGCAAGTTGCACAGGTAACATCTTTCGAGCAACGAGTGCAAGCTAAACATGATGAATGAGAATCAAGAGAGGACGTCTTCCTCTTACATTTCGAACATGAGGACTTCATAATACACACATGCCCGAGGCAAAAATTTTAAACTGAATAGAAGCCGGTAACCAAGTCCAAAACAGGCACAACAAAGGCCCAGGTCAGACAACTGGTATCCCATGAATACCCTTAACAATAGAGAAAATTCCCCAGAAGATTCCCCATAGAGAAGGGTAATGGCTACCAGACACGCCCGACTAAGTCAAAAATAACCGGGACGCGACAAAGGGGGTACAAATAATCCACATTCCGTAAATTATCTAAGATTTTTAAGAAGAATTTTAATTAATAACAAATTCGCAAACAGCAAATAGTTCTTAAAAATCTAATGAGAGGATTCAAGGGGAAAAAGGTGAACACTGAACACACACATAATGATAAACAAAGAATGAACGAATCAGGTGCATATCCCGAAAACGGGAAGAACAAGAAATATTATTTAATTTCAATAAAGTTATAGCCCTGATGTTCAAAAACTCAATGTCTATATTCAGCTAGATTCTGCTGCAATTATTCCACCATTCCACTTCAAAATCGTGTCTGGCTACATTATACTTTAGGATTTTATAGCACAAAAGTCAGGATACGTGTTGATCTGACATGGGCCAAACAACAGAATGACAAGATGGCGGTAGCCTATTGTTGTCCTTGCATTGCGCAAAAAGTATGGAGGACCATACTGGTCTTCTCGTTTTTAATTTTTTGGCAAATTTTAGGGGTTTGGGGGATTCAAAATTTGTGTTTGGCCCTGGTAATAAATTGGATTGCACCAGCAGCTAGTCCGGGCCATTGGTATAGTGGAAAAATATGTGATTTCCCATAGGCGTTCCATGGTAACTATGAGCTGCAATTGTGGCCATGTTTGCAACATTACATCAAAATTACATGAGGATCATTGGTAGAAGGTGAAGTTTCAAAACATTTGAATCCATCAAACAGAATCATAGAATGTCTCTGGTGGCCATATTTTCCAGCCAATGGGAACAAAAAAGGGCATCGTTTGTAGAGGGCCTATAGACCATTCTTGCCAAGTTTTGGTTCACGTCAGCTCAATAGTTCCAGAGAGAAGATGAAAATGTGATTTCCTATAGGTTTTTTCTATAGTAACTATAAACCACAATTGCAGCCATGTTTGCAAAACGATCAACATTAAAATGAGGAATGTTGGTGGAGGGTGTCCCAGTTATCAACCATGCAAAGTTTCAAAACATTTGGCCCTGTGGTTTCAGAGGAAAAGAGTTTTCAAAATTGACCAATCAGAATCAAAGAATGCCTCTGGCGGCCACATTTTTTCACCCAGCAGGAATAAAATGAGTAACAGTTGTAGAGAACCTCTCATAGACAATGCCTGCGAAGTCTGGTTCACATTGGCTCAGTACTTTCAGTGAAGATGATGAAAATGTGATTTCCTATAGGGAGGTTTCTATAGTAACAATTTCAGCCATAATTGCAACCCAATGAAGATTAAAATAAGGATCATTGGTAGAGGGGGTTAGTCATCAGTCACATTAAGTTTTTTCAAACCATTTGGCCCTGTAGTTTCAAAGATTTTCTTGAAAATGCACACATTTATGAATTCTGTTTCACCTGACATGGTAGCCTAAATATCAACCCAGAGAATTGATTTCAACAAGTTGCATCTGCTCCTCCTAAGAAAAGCTTATACCAAATATCCAAAGATTCTGACCAGTGGATCTAAAAAAAGAAGATTTTTAAAGAATATTCCTCATATTGAACTCCCACAGGGAGCCCATATATGAACCCAGAGACTTGGCTTTAACAAACTTGAATCTCACCCCCCTAAGGATGCTGCACACCAAATATCAAAACATTCCGACTGCTGAATCTAAAGAAGAAGATTTTTAAAGAAAATTCCTCATTTTGAACTAAGTTAGAATTCAAGCTCCCACAGTGAGTCCAAATATGGACCTAGGGACATGGCTTGAACAAACTTGAATCTCACACCCCCCCAAGGATGCCGCATATCAAAACATTCCAACTGATTCAGGCTACGACAGTGAGCCCAAATATGAACCCATGGACTTGGCTTGAACAAACTTGAATCTTACCCCCTTAAGCATGGAACATACTCAATATCAAAAGATTCTGCCTGCTGGATCTTGAGAAGATTTTCAAAGAAATTTGCCTGAAATGCACTAAGTTCGAATTCGAGCTTCTATAGTGAGCCCAAATATGAATCCAGGGGGCCGATTTGAACAAACTTGAATCAGATCCACTCCTCAATGTTGCATACCAAATATCAAAAGATTCTGCCTGCTGGATCTGGAGAAGAAGATTTTTTAAGAAATTTGCCTGAAATGCACTAAGTTCGAATTCGAGCTTCTATACCGAGCCCAAATATAAACCCAGGGGGCTGATTTGAACAAACTTGAATCAGATCCACCCCACAATGCTGCATATCAAATATCAAAAGATTATGCCTGCTGGATCTGGAGAAGACGATTTTTTAAGAAAATTGCCTGAAATGCACTTAGTTCGAATTCGGGCTTCTATAGTGAGCCCAAATATGAATCCAGGGGGCCGATTTGAACAAACTTGAATCAGATTCACCCCACAATGTTGCATACCAAATATCAAAAGATTCTGCCTGCTGGATCTGGAGAAGAAGATTTTTGAAGAAATTTGACTGAGATGCACTAAGTTCGAATTCGAGCTTCTATACTGAGCCCAAATATAAACCCAGGGGGCCGATTTGAACAAACTTGAATCAGATCCACCCCACAATGTTGCATACCAAATATGAAAAGATTCTGCCTGCTGGATCTGGAGAAGATTCTTTTTTAAGAAATTTGCCTGAAATGCACTAAGTTCGAAATCGGGATCCTATACTGAGCCCAAATATGAACCCAGAGGGCCGATTTGAACAAACTTGAATCAGATCCACCCTACAATGTTGCATACGAAATATCAAAAGATTCTGCCTGCTGGATCTGGAGAAGAAGATTTTTTAATCTTTTTCCCATTGCCTACAGTGTTAAAAAGTGCTGACTCGGCACTTTTTCAAAGTCCTGAAAAAATTACCTTGTAATCAAACCGAAAGGGATTTTTTTTAACCATTCTATTCTACTGGATAAAAGTAAGCTTTATACAAAATAAGAATTCTCTGTGCCATGTAGTTTTGGAGATATGGCAGTTTTAAGGTTTTCCTATTTTTAGCTCCCGAGGTTCCCACGAGGCAATGAGGAAATTTTTTTTGGCATCAATCAACTACTTATGACCCATTATCATCTCATATCAAATTTGGTTCAAATCGACCTGACGGTTCTGAAAATAGAAATTTTAGGCATGGCCAAAATTTTTGCTCCTCCCGAAGGCAAATAATGCCCGACAAACTTCTCTTGAACAAACTTGATTCTAAACCTCAAAAGGACTCTATATACCACATATCAAGTCTCTGCTACTGGTGGTTCATTAGTAGAAGATTTTCAAAAAATTTGGCCATTTTTTCTCCACACCTCTGCTCAATATGAGCAGAAACCTATTTTGGATAAAAATCAAAATGCCACCATATAACCACTACTTACATGAAATTTAGGGGAAAGAGGCTCATACACCACCTTCAAGCAGGACGACGGACGGCAGATGACGGACAAAAAGTGAGAAGAAAAGCTCACCCTGACTTTCAGTCAGGTGAGCTAAAAACCAGTAAAAAAAAGGGTTAAAATATTTTGAAAATTACAATTTTTTCAGACAGTATTCTCTTTCAAAATAGCTTTTGGACAGGTAAAGGGTTACAGGAATCTTAAAAGATATACAATAATTACTGTCATCTGAGCTGACATGATTGCAAGATAATAAAGAGAAATTACAATGTAACCTAGATTTTTCTAAACAATTTAACATGTGTCAAACATAATTACATTACAGCTGAAGATATCAACCTACAGTTGCACTTGTTTTACAGTACAAGTCAAAATAAGTTGTGTAGGATAATCCTACAAACTATGTATCTTTTCTCTTCCTACACTGATATGACTAGAAGCTGACATCATTTTCTGGAAAGCTCTCACTGATAGCTTTTCCAAAAAAATGTCAGATTCTGATCTTGTCAGGGCAGAAGCTGCAGTCTACTTAGTTTATTGCAGTTATGCAACAGCTTATTTTGACTTGTACTGTATACACAATATTTTGGGGTTTTTTTTCTCAGTTCTCAGTGGGGAAAAAACTGGAACCAACCCCTACCAGATTCTCAAAAAACTAGTATTTTGCTGACAGTACCGATCTTTTGTGCAGACAGGAGGGGCACTGGGTTAAGCATTAGAATATAGCCTCTGGTGGCCACATATTTCCAACCTCTCATAGACCATTCCTGCGAAGTGTGGTTCACGTCGGCTCAGTAGTTTCAGAGAAGAAGATGAAAATGTGATTTCCCATAGGGTTTCTATAGTAACAATAAGCCACAGTTGTCACCATGTTTACAACCCGATCAACGTTAAATGAGGATCGTTGGTAGAGGGGGTCCCAGTCATTACTTATGTGAAGTATCAAAACATTTGGCCCGGCAGTTTCAGAGGAGAAAATTTTTGAAAATCCCCCAATCAGAATCAAAGACTGCCTCTGGCTGCCATGTTTTTCAACCCTCAGGAACAAAATGAGGATCGTTTGTAGAGGACCTCCCATAGACCATCCCTGCCAGGTTTGGTTCACGTCAGCTCAGTGGTTCCGCAGAAGAAGATGAAAATGTGATTTCCCATAGTGCTTCTATAGTAACTATAAGCCGCAGTTGTGGCCATGTTTGCAACCCGATCAACATTAAATGAGGATCGTTGGTAGTGGGGTGGGGTGGGTGGGGGGGAGGGGGGGGGGGGGGGGGGGTGGCAGTCATCGTTTATGTTAAGTATCAAAACATTTCGCCTGGCAGTTTCATAGGAGAAGATTTTTGAAAATCTGCCAATCAGAATCAAAGAACGCCTCTGGCGGCCATGTTTTTCAACCCACGAAAACAAAATGAGGATCATTTGTAGAGGACCTCCCATAGACTATCCCTGCCAGGTTTGTTTTCACGTCACCTTGGTTTTTCCAGAGAAGAAGAGGAAAATGTGATTTCCCATAGGGTTTCTACAGTAACTATAAGCCGCAATTGTGGCCATGTATGTAACCCAATCAACATTAAATGAGGGTCGTTGGTAGAGGGGGTCCCAGTCATCATTTGTGTGAAGTTTCAAAACATTTGGCCTGGCAGTTTCAGAGGAGAAGATTTTTGAAAATCCACCAACCAGAACCAAAGAATGGCTCTGGAAGCCATGTTTTTCATCCGACGGGAACAAAATGAGGATCGTTTGTAGAGGACCTCCCATAGACCATTCCTGCCAAGTTTGGTTCACACTGGCTCAGCAGTTACAGAGAAGAAGATGAAAACGTGAAAAGTTTACGGACGCCAGACAACGACCGACAGACGACGACGGACGCCAAGTGATGAGAAAAAAATTTGGAGCATTTTTCCCCATCCCCTCCCTATGGAGCTGGGCATGTTGAGTTGAACAAAAATGCAATGCCCCTTCAGAACCATCACTCACACAAACTTTTACTTGAATTGGCCCAGTGGTTTTGGAGAAGACCAAAACATGGTGTTGACAGACGACAGACGATTAGATTAGCTCAGCTGGACTTTGTCAAGGTGAGCTAAAAGGAAAGTGTCAATGACACTGTAGATTAACTTGTCTGTGTGTTGTGTTTGATGAAAAGGATAATGTTCAATGTTTATGAAAGGATTATGAAATAAGACAAGAATTGTGATAATTGGAAATATGTTAATTTCTGTTCCGTGTATGCTATGTTTTTAATAAAAATAATATGAGGTGTCGACTACTAAAGAACTGAGGGTTGGGTTAATGTGGTCCTCACAGTTAATGTATGTGGCCCTCACAGTTAACGTATGTCAACGAAAGTTACCAAGTTACAGTGAAATTATTCCAAAACTAGTCATCCTATCAAGTTACAATGCAATCCCTTCATAAATATGGCCTGTAGACTGTGCTAAAGGTTTTCAGGCTTCAGGCTTGTGTAGCCATCACGGTTCACCGATTGTAACTAAAAGGGGACGTCCTCATTGACATTATACTGAGTCATTCTACCAAGTTACAATGAAATCCCTTCACAAATACGACCTGTAGTCTGCACTAAAGTTTTTTGGGTTTTGGGCTCCGGCAGCCATCATGGTTGAATGATCACGACCAAAAGGGGACGTTCTCATCTGGGCATTATCTGGAGTGATCCTGCAAAGTTACAATGAAATCCCTTCATAAATATGACCTGTAGACTGTGCTTAAGGTTTTCGGGCTTCGGGCCCCTGTAGCATCACAGATGACCAATCATGACCAAAAGGGGATGTCATCGTCTAAGCATTATATGTAGTCAACCTAACAAGTTACAATGAAATCCTTCCATAAATACGACCTATAGACTATGCTAAAGATTTTGGGGTTTTGGGCTCGGGCAGCCATCAAGGTTAAATCATCCCAACCAAAAGGGGACGTTCTCATCTAGACATTATTTGGAGTCATCCTACCAAGTTACAATGAAATCCCTTCATAAATATGACCTGTAGACTGTGCTAAAGGTTTTTGGGCTTGGGCCCCTGTAGCCGTCACAGTTGCCCAATCGCATCCAAAAGGGGACGTTAACCTACCAAGTTACAATGAAATCCCTCCATAAATATGACCTGAAGACTGTGCTAAAGGTTTTTGGGTTTTGGGCTCGGGCAGTCGTCACGGTTGACAGATCGCGACCAAATGGGGAAGTTCTCATCTAGATATCATACGGAGTCATCCTACCAAGTTACAATGAAATCCCTCCATATTAAATATGACCTGCAGACTGTGCTAAAAGTTTTTGGGTTTCGGGCATGGGCAGCCATCCCGGTTGACAGATCATGACCAAAAGGGGACGTTCTCATCTAGATATTATACAGAGGCATCCTACCAAGTTACAATGAAATCCTTCTATAAACACGACCTGTAGACTGTGATAAAGGTTTTCTGGTTTTAGGCTCGGGCAGCCGTACCGGTTGACAGATCGCGACCAAAAGGGGACATTCTCATCTGGACATGACCCCAAACTTGCATATGAAATTTTGTGACGATCAAACAAGAACTACAGGGTGTAGCCTGTGCTAAAGGAAAATGTGAAAAGAACTCACAGACTAACAGACTTCCGCACGCGTGATGGCAATAGCTTATCTTGACTTTGTCAAGTTAAGCTAAAAAATTAAAAGTGATGTTTTGGATGAAGGGCAGATATCAAAAACCTAATTGCTAATTATATAACCAGATGTCACTCTTAAAGTGTACCAAGTTTGGGCATCATATCTTTTAAAATGTGGCTGTAGTATGCTGAACAAAAAAGTATAAAAAGTTAAGCGCTATAAGTCATTCCATCTTCGGTGGATGACTTAATTATAATTAGAATGCACTGACAAAATGTTTGGGTTATTTCTAGTAATGAATTAAGTTGGAAACAAGAAAATTGGACCACCCAGCCAATTTCTCTAAAATTCTCTAAAATAAAATGTTATCACTTGTTGAATTAGTTGCTCAAAGGCTAAAACAACTCTCAGGAAATGATGTTGACTTTGGTAGATATGCAAATAACATGGAAATATTATGTAAACTTTAGAATTTAATAAATTCAAGGATCTGAGTTTGTATAATCGTGTGGCCTTGACAGTTGTCATTTGGACCTGCTGGTAGTAAACAATACACCTTCCCTTTGTCCTTTAAACCTGTGTGAGAAAAATCAAGCAGGCCGTTATTGAGTTATGACTAAAACCCAATTTTCTGGACGCACAAAGTTCGGAGAGATGGACAGTAAGATAGACAGACTGGTTTCAAGATGCCTCCTTTGGGGGGAAGGGGGGGGGAGGGGGGGGGGGGGGAGAATATACAGTAACCTACCAGTGTCTGGATGAGGTGTAAAATAACCATGGCTTTTGTACTTTGTGTAAGCATTAGCCTCATCTTCATACTTTAAGCCAGCATAGTACTTTCTGGAAGAAAAAATCATATGAAGTTCAGAAATAATTCAAATTCTTCGGAAACAGTGATAATTCAAATTTCAACAGAAACAAGGAATAAACAAGAGGGGTGTGTCCATCCCCATTAGCTCACCAACACATGGCATGCAATAAATCTAGGCTTATTACAAATCTGCAAAAAAAGTCTGGTCATGTACATGCATAGCAAAACAGGTCAGAAAAGTCCACAGTGACAAAAAAGTCTAACATTGCATTAAAAAAGTTCAAAATCTTCAAAAAAAAGTCCAGCCAAGGGTTTATGTCATCTTATATTGATGCATTTAACATATATATGAAATATGAAAACCACATCATACCGGTGGTAGCCTCCACACTGACAAATAAGTCTAACATTGCATTAAAAAAGTGTAAAATCTCAAAAAAAAAATGTCCGGCCAAAGGTTAATGTCATCTTATACTGATGCATTTAACACATATATGATATATCAAAGCCACAGCATACCGGTGGTAGCCTCCACTCATGTATAGCAAAACAGGGCAGAAATTCCACACTGACAGAAAAGTCTAACATTGCAAATACACTAAGAATCAAATAAAATATCACGGGTTAAGGGTCTGTGGATAATTGTAAGCCATAGAAACACAGTATGAGGTGCATAGCAACAGGACTGAAAGTCATTGTGGACTGGTACAATAACTTTAACACAACTGTTGATGCCGACGTGCCTCGTGTCATGACATCTCACACAACTTCATTAGTGAGCTAAAAATACAGTTAGCCTAAGATATCAGAGATGAATTACAAGCAGTGAGAGTGGTTTACTACCAAAATTCTTACAGGGTTGTTCCTGTCCTTAAACCTTAAGGGCCTAGAAACTTTTACCTATTTTTGATACACTTTGACAGTCTACATCCTATAAGTGATTAAAGTCGAATTACGCTCTTAATGGTTAAACAAGTCAGAATCTTTCTGGAATATTGTCAAGGAACTAGAGATGAGAAAGTCAAAAGATTTTAAAGGATGTTCTGGGGCAAAAACAATGGAGGACCCCTCCAAGAACTAAATACAATTATCTGAACATGTAAGCTAAGTGAATTTGTACTCAACATCTTTTCTGATGTCATATTAATACAATATCCATGAAATAATGCATGATTTTCATTCTATTAAGAGTGAGATCCATTCCAGTAGTATTCAGTTCTCTCTGAAGTGAGCTGAATGCTGCTGAAATGAATCCACACTAATAGCATATTTCATTCTTTTAGGCCTAAAGTTAAAAATCTGTTTCTCAGGCCCTCCTGCACGGTCCTTTTGGCTGCCACATGTTCTCTTTCTATAACCAATGCAAACTTTAAAAAAATCCAGCAAGAGGATCACAGATCCAGAAGTCGAGTTATGACATTAAATTCTGAAGAAATAAGCTATTTATAGTAACAGTGACCTTGACCTTGGAGTCCCAGACTCCGAAATCAATAAGTGTCTTCCCTTCCTATAAGGTAACCTCTGGTATGAGTTTGGTAAAGGTACGTCAAATAGAACTAAAGTTATTGCCCGGAAACCAATTTGTCACAAAATATTCTATTGATAGTGACCTTGACCTTGGGGCCCAGGACTCCGAAATCGATACGTGTCTTCCCTTCCTATAGGGTAACCTGTGGTATAAGTTTGGTGAAGATTCACGGAATAGAACTAAAGTTATTTCCCAGAAACCAATTTGTCACAAAATATTCTATTTATAGTAACAGTGACCTTGACCTTGGAGTCCCAGACCCTGAAATCAATAGGTGTCTTCCCTTCCTATACGGTAACCTCTGGTATAAGTTCGGTAAAGGTGCGTCAAATAGAACTAAAGTTATTGCCCGGAAACCAATTTGTAATAAAATATTCTATTTATAGTAACAGTGACCTGGACCTTGGAGTCCCAAACTCCGAAATCAATAGGTGTCTTCCCTTCCTATAGGGTAACCTCTGGTATAAGTTTGGTAAAGGTGCATCAAATAGAACTAAAGTTATTGCCCGGAAACCAATTTGTCACAAAATATTCTATTTATAGTAACAGTGACCTTGACCTTGGTGCACGACACTCTGAAATCGATAGGTGT
Source organism: Pictodentalium vernedei (assembly GCA_031216915.1). Classification (NCBI taxonomy): domain Eukaryota; kingdom Metazoa; phylum Mollusca; class Scaphopoda; order Dentaliida; family Dentaliidae; genus Pictodentalium; species Pictodentalium vernedei. The sequence continues at coordinate 277,190,722 of CM062295.1, read as the reverse complement.
CTTCCTTTCCTATAGGGTAACCTCTGGTATAATTTTGGTAAAGGTGCATCAAATAGAAATAAAGTTATTGCCCGGAAACCAATTGTTTACGCCTGCCTGCCACTTCATCAAAATATAAGTCGAGTTTGACTTTTGGCAAAACTCGACTAACTAGAGGGCACTGTTTTAGTGAACTAAAACTCATGTCTCCCCTTAGATTAGTTCCACATCAGCCTGGCTGTTGCATTCATATGCCAAATATCATAAACCTAGCTGAACAATTCAATAATTTGACCTTGAAGACAAAGATCAAGGTCATTTATCATAACAACAGTAAATGATACAATGCTGTCTTATGTTGATACACCCACATGCCAAATATCATAAGCCTGGGTGAAAAGATAAGTTCTTGCCCCAACAAGCTTACTTGCCAAAAATTCAATAATTTGACCTTGAGGTCAAAGATCAATGTCATATGTAGGTCATGATGGTACATCATCTCATGGTGATACACCACATGCCAAATATCATAAGCCTAGGTCAAAAGATAAAAAAAAATCAATAATTTGACCTTGAAGTCAAAGGTCAAGGTCATCTGTGGGTCATGATAGTATGCGACACATTGTCTCATGGTGATACACCCACATGCCTATTATCAGAAGCCAAGGTGAAAAGGAAAATACATTTTTACCCGGACAAGCTTACTTGCCAAAAAATCAGTAATTTGACCTTGAGGTCAATGTCATATGTGGGTCATGATGGTATGCAACACATCGTTTCATGGTGATACACCCACATGCCAATATCATAACATGAAAATCATATGACTAGGTGAAATGATTTTTTAAAACATATGCCAAATATCATAAAACAAAAATCATATGCCTAGGTTAAAAGATTTTTAAAACAAGAGGCCCCACGGGGCCTGAAGCGCTCATCTTGTACAGAACACAATTTGAACAGAGTCCAAGAATGAGTCTACATTAAGCAAGCCATCTCCATAGGCTACACTGTCAATCCTTGAGTCCCTCAGGAGTGACAAAAATAATCTGGGCATCATGCCTTTTCTTCAGTTGATCATAAGTAAAATGTAGAGCTCCCCCTATGAAGCCCCTTTATACAACCTATGTGGATTAATCTTAGTACCTCTAGAGGGTACTGAATACAAAATTTTTAATTCTTCAGCAAAATGGCCAATTCCGGCTCCCACAGAGAGCCCAAATATTAACCCAGGCTCTTGATTTGAACACAGTTAAATGACTTCCCTAGAGATGTTGTGTACTGAATATGAAAGCATTCTGACTGTTGGATCTGAAGAAGAGAAATTGTAAAGAAATTTCTTCGAATTGCACTAAGTTCAAATTTGGGCTACCATAGCGAGCCCAAATATTGACCTATGGATCCGATTTGAACAAACTTGAATCTGAGCCCCCTAGAGATGTTGTATACCAAATGTGAAAGCATTCTGACAAGTGAACCTGAAGAAGAAGATTTTTGAAGAAATTCCCTCATATTGTACTAAGTTAAATTTCATGTTCCCATATGGAGCCCAAATACTAACCTAGGCACTCGAATTGAACAACCTGGAATCTGACCCCCCCTAGAGATGTTGTATACCAAATATAAAAGCATTCCGACTGGTGGATCTGAAGAAGAAGATTTTTAAAGAAATTTTCTCATATTGCACTAAGTAAAAATTTGGGCTACCATAGTGAGCCCAAACATATACCTAGGAATTTGATTTGAACAAACTTGAATCTGACCCCCATAGAGATGTTGCATACCAAATATCAAAGCATTCTGACTGATGGATCTGAAGAAGATGATTTTTTTAAATTACCCTCCATATTGAACAAAGATAAAATTTGGGCTTCCGTAGGAAGCCCAAATATTAACCTAGGGACTTGGTTTGAACAATCTAGAATCTGACCCTCATAACAATGATGTATACCAAATATTAAAAGATTCTGACTGGTGGTTCTGAAGAAGAAGATTTTTAAAGAATATTCCCCATATTACCCTATGTTAAAAATTCGGGCTCCTGTAGAGAGCCCAAATATGAACCAATGAGCTTTATTTCTACAAACTTTTATCTGACCCCCCTATGAATGCTGTATTCCAAATATCAAAAGATTCTGATGATTGGTTCTGGAGAAAAGATTTTTTAAAATTTTTGCAAATATGCTGACTCAGCATTTTTTCGATGCCCATTACAGAACACCCTAACATAACCGATGGCAATTTTTTTTTACCATTTAATTCTACTGGTCGTAAGGATACTTCATACCAAATAAAAGCTCTCTGTTCCGTGGGGTTTGGGAAAAATGGGTGTTTGAAAATATTTCTATTTTTAGCTCCCAGGGTTCCCATGGGGATGCGGGAATTTTTTTTTTTGCATGGGTCAAGTACTTATGACCCAATACTACCACAAACCAAATTTGGTTCATACCGGACCATCGGTTCAGAAAATAGAAATTTTGGGCGGGGCCAAAAATCTTACCCCTCCTATTACAAAGCCAAATGTTACTTTACGAACTTCGTTTGAACAAACTTGATTCTACACCTCATATGGAAGCTCCATAGCAAATATCAAGTCATTGTACACACTGGTTCTTGAGAAGAAGATTTTAAAAATATTTTGGAGCATTTTCCCCCACTCCCTCCCTATGGGGCTGGGCATGCTGAGTTGAACAACAATGAAATGCCCCTTTGGGACCATCACTCACACAAACTTTCACTTGAATTGGCCCAGTGGCTTTGGAGGAGAAGACCAAAACATGGTGTTGACGGACGACGGACAACGGATGGGAAGCGATTAGATTAGCTCCGCTTGATTTTGTCAAGATGAGCTAAAAAGTCAATGTGACCTTGAGGTCAAAGGTCAAGATCATATGTGGATCATGATGGTACGTGACACGTTGTCTCATGGTGATACACCCACGTACCTAATATCATAAACCGAGGCGAAAAGGTAAAAAAGTTCTGGCCCGGACAAGCTTACTTGTAAAAAAATCAGTAATTTGACCTTGAGGTCAAAGGTCAATGTCATATATGGGTCATGAAGGTATGCAACACATCGTCTTATGGTAATACACTCGCATGTAAAATATCATAAGCCAAGGTGAAAAGGTAAATAAGTTCTTGCCTGGACAAGCTTACTTGACAAAAAATAGGCCGATGAAATCGTCAGATGTGTACCCATACGCGCAACTAGTAGAAAGCTGTATGACGGAGGGCCACCACGGATGCCGACATTATGTACACCATACAAGGTATGGGTACATATAGAAGTGGATTGGAGGAGTGTCTAATTTGATGGATAAAGGGTTAATATCTCCGGATCAAATTATCAGATTTACATAAAAAACTATACAGCACAGCACACCAGTAACCTGAATAAATATATAAAGTTACATGACAATCGGATTGATATTTATTGAGTTATCTCATGCCAAAGGGATTGGAGGAATTTTCAATTTGAGGGATAAAGGGTTAATATCTTGGGATCAAATTATCAGATTAACACCAAAAACTATACAGCTCAGCACATCAGTAACCTGAACAAAATTATAAAGTAACTTGTCAATCCAAGCAATATTTTTCAAGTTATCGAATGCCAAAGGGATTGGAGGAATTTTCAATTTGAAGGATAAAGGGTTAATATCTCAGGATTAAATTATCCGATTTACACCAAAAACTATACAGCTTGGCACATCAGTAACCTGAACATAAATATAAAGTAATTTGACAATCCAAGCAATATTTTTCAAGTTATCGAATGCCAAAGGGATTGGAGGAATTTTCAATTTGAAGGATAAAGGGTTAATATCTCAGGATTAAATTATCAGATTTACACCAAAAACTATACAGCTCGGCACATCAGTAACCTGACCACAAATATAAAGTAACTTGACAATCCAAGCAATATTTTTCAAGTTATCGAAAGCCAAAGAGGGATTGGAGGAATTTTCAATTTGAAGGATAAAGGGTTAATATCTCAGGATCAAAATAACAGATTTACACCAAAAACTATACAGCTCGGCACATCAGTAACCTGAACACAAATATAAAATAACTTGACAATCCAAGTAATATTTTTCAAGTTATCGAATGCCAAAGGGATTGGAGAAGTTTTCAATTTGAAGGATAAAGGGTTAATATCTGGGAATCAAATCATCCAAGTTACACTAAAAACTATACAGCTCAGCACATCAGTAACCTGAACACAAATATAAAGCAACTAGACAATCCAAGCAATATTTTTCAAGTTATCGAATGCCAAAGGGATTGGAGGAAATTTCAATTAGAAGGATAAAGGGTTAATATTTCAGGATCAAATTATCCGATTTACACCAAAAACTATACAGCTTGGCACATCAGTAACCTGAACACAAATATAAAGTAACTTGACAATCCAAGTAATATTTTTCAAGTTATCGAATGCCAAAGGGATTGGAGAAATTTTCAATTTGAAGGATAAAGGGTTAATATCTCAGGATCAAATTATCAGATTTACACCAAAAACTATACAGCTCGGCACATTGGTAACCTGAACACAAATATAGAGTAACTAGACAATCCAAGCAATAATTTTCAAGTAATCGAATGCCAAAGGGATTGGAGGAATTTTCAATTTGAAGGATAAAGGGTTAATATCTCAGGATCAAATTATCCGATTTACACTAAAAACTATACAGCTCGGCACATCAGTAACCTGAACACAAATGTAAAGTAACTTGACAATCCAAGCAATATTTTTCAAGTTATCGAATGCCAAAGAAATGGATACGGATGCCAGACGGACGGACAGATGGACAAAGGATGGATGAACAACGGATGGTCATCCCCCGGATGCCGGCATTATGTGTACCATACATAGTATGGGTACACATAAAAATTAGTAATTTGAACTTGAGGTCAAAGGTCAATGTCATATGTGGGTCATGGTGGTACATCGTCTCATGGTGAAACACCCACATGCCAAATATCATAAGCCTAAGTCGAAAGATAAAATCAATAATTTGACCTTGAGGTCAAAGGTCAAGGTCATTGTTATATAGCCTCCATATTATATCGCGATTGATATATATTTTTTTTTTTGCATTTTCTGACTGGTCTGACTCATTTGCACTGAGTGACCTTTGTTTACATCTTTGTTACACTAATATATTGTACATGTAGCTGTTGATTGTTTAAGTAGGTCAAGGACCTTGTTTACTGGAATTATGACAGAATCACCTAGAAACTGATAGAACTTTGTAGACATTTCATCTTCTAGGACATTCTATCTGGTAACTATATAAAGGTTTGTCAACAGAATTCAGGAACTCATTTTTAGAAAGCCATTTCAGAAGAACTTATTTTCACAGCAGTTGTTTCCATTGGAGATTATTATTGTTTTAGAACAGTGCATTTATTATAGAAGCAGTGCTTCTTTGTGAATTTGAAAGTTTGATTCCAAAAGAGAATTTTGAAGAGAATTTATTCGTCTTGGAAAAGAGATTTTTTCTGTGAAACAGACTAATAATATTATTTTGTGAAAATCCAGGATTCTACTGGATTATTTGGAAATTACCTGTGGTGCCAATGCTTCTTGGATTTTTACTCCATCTGAATTTTGCGGAGCAATTTATTATATTTTATTGGAGACTACTGAAATTTCTAAGTGAAAATTTTATTACAAATCTACGGGATACTATTTCTGAAACACAATCTTGGGTTTAATATCACCAGCTGGAAAACTTCTTCACAAGATTCTTCACCATTGGATTACTGGATTCTGTCAAACTGTATTTTGGACTAATTCTATAATTGATAAGTACCACTGTTTTTATTTTCTGTAAACCAATTAGTGTAAAAGATCTTTGTATCATTTTTTTTTTTTTATATTAATGTTTTCTTAATTAGATTTCAGAATAATTGAATTCATAGTTATTGTTGCTGATTCTCAGATTTCTTTCTGTTACCAATATCAATAATATTTCCATACCGTAACAGTCATATGTGGGCCATGATAGTACGCGGCACATCCCCCTCATGGTGATACACCCACATGCCTAATATCATAAGCCAAGGTGAAAAGGTAACTAAGTTCTTGCCCAGACAAGCTTACTTGCCAAAAGATCAGTAATTTGACTTGGAGGTCAAAGGTCAAGGTCATAAGTGGGTCATAATGGTACGCAACACACTGTCTCATGGTGATACACCCACATGCTAAATATCATAAGTCTAGGTCAAAAGATAAAAAATTTTCTGGCCCAGACACGGTTGTATGAGAAGACGAAGAACGACAAGAACAACAAGGAGAAGAATTCAGGGTAAAACAATGTCTCCCTTCGGTGAAGGGAAGTCCTAATGAAACAAGAGCAACGTGAAGTGTGTCATATGCCCATGGGCGGTGTCATAAAAGGGTAGGTAGGTCTCTTGGGGGCATAACCAAAACCAACAAAAGGAAACTTCCTCTAGACACCAACAAGGCATCACAAAATGAAAGTGTCAGTGACACTGTAGCTTAACTTGTGTGGTGAGTTTGATGAAAAAGATAATGTACAATGTTTATGAAAGGATTATGAAATAAGACAAGAATTGTGATAATAGGGAATATGTTCATTTCTGTTCCCTGCATGCTATGTTTTTGATAAAAATAATATGAGGTGTACACTGTACTAAAGAGCTGAGGGGTGGGTTAATGTGACCTCACAGTTAATGTATGTGGCCCTCACAGTTAACATATATCAACAAAAGTTACCAAGTTACAGTGAAATTATTCTAAAACGAGTCATCCTATCAAGTTACATTGAAATCCCTTCATAAATATGGCCTGTAGACTGTGCTAAAGGTTTTCGGGCTTCGGCCCCCTGTAGCCGTCAGTTTCCCAATTGCATCCAAAGGGGACGTTCTCATCTAGACATTATATGAAGTCAGCCTACCAAGTTACAATGAAATCCCTTCATAAATATGACCTGTAGACTGTGTTAAAGGTTTTTGGGCTTTGGGCTCGGGCAGCCATCATGGTTGAATGATCGCAACCAAAAGGGGACATTCTCATCTGGAGTGATCCTACGAAGTTACAAGGAAATCCCTTCATAAATATGACCTGTAGACTGTGCTCAAGGTTTTTGGGCTTCGGGCCCCTGAAGCCGTCACAGATGACCAATCACGACCAAAAGGGGATGTCAGCATCTAGGCATTATATGGAGTCAAACTTACAGGTTACAATGAAATCCTTCCATAAATATGATCTATAGACTATGCTAAAGGTTTTGGGCTCGGGCAGCCATCAAAGCTGAATGACCGCGACCAAAAGGGGCCGTTCTCATCTAGACATTATTTGGAGTCATCCTACCAAGGTACAATGAAATTCCTTCATAAATATCACCTGAAGACTGTGCTAAAGGTTTTCGGGCTTCAGGCCCCTATAGCTGTCACAGTTGCCTAATGGTGTCCAAAAGGGGCTGTTCTCATTTAGACATTATATGAAGTCAACCTACCAAGTTACAATGAAATCCCTTCATAAATATGACCTGATGACTGTGCTAAAGGTTTTCGGGCTTTGGGCTCGGGCAGCCATCATGGTTGAATGATCACAACAAAAACGGGACATTCTCATCTGGACATCATCTGGAGTGATCCTACGAAGTTACAATGAAATCCCTTCAAAAATATGACCTGTAGACTGTGCTCAAGATTTTCGGGCACATGTAGCCATCAAAGTTGACCAATCACGACCTAAAGGGGATGTCATCATCTAGGCATTATATGGAGTCAACCAAACAAGTTACAATGAAATCCTTCCATAAATATGACCTATAGACTATGCTAAAGGTTTTTGGGCTCGGGCAGCCATCAAGGCTGAATGATTGCAACCAAAAGGGGACGTTCTCATCTAGACATTATTTGGAGTCATCCTACCAAGCTACAATGAAATCCCTTCATAATTATGACCTGTAGACTGTTCTAAAGGTTTTCAGGCTTCGGGCCTATGTAGCAGGCACAGTTGCCCAATCATGTCCAAAATGGGCTGTTCTCATCTAGACATTATATGAAGTCAAACCTACCAAGTTACAATGAAATCCCTTCATAAATATGACCTGTAGACTGTGCTAAAGGTATTCAGGCTTTGGGCTCGGGCAGCTATTATGGTTGAATGATCGCAACCAAAAGGGACATTCTCATCTGGGCATCATCTGGAGTGATCCTACGAAGTTACTACAATGAAATCCCTTCATAAATATGACCTGTAGACTGTGCTCAAGATTTTCGGGCTTCGGGCACCTGTAGCCATCACAGTTGACCAATCACAACCAAAAGGGGATGTCATCATCTAGGCATTACATGGAGTCAACCTAACAAGTTGCACTGAAATCCTTCCATAAATATGACCTATAGACTATGCAGAAGGTCTTTGGGCTCGGGCAGCCATAAAGGCTAAGTGATCACGACCAAAAGGGGATGTTCTCATCTAGACATTATTTGGAGCCATCCTAGAAAGCTACAATGAAATCCCTTCATAATTATGACCTGTAGACTGTTCTATAGTTTTCGGGCTTCGGGCCCCTGTAGCCGTCACAGTTGCCCAATTGTGACCAAAAGAGGACGTTCTCATCTAGACATTATATGAAGTCAACCTACCAAGTTACATTGAAATCCCTTCATAAATATGACCTGTAGACTGTGCTAATGGTTTTCGGGCTTTGGACTTTGGGCTCGGGCAGCCATCATGGTTGAATGATTGCAACCAAAGGGGACAATCTCATCTGGGCATCATCTGGAGTGATCCTATGAAGTTACAATGAAATCCCTTCATAAATATGACCTGTAGACTGTGCTCAATGTTTTCGGGCTTCGGGCACCTGTAGCCATCACATTTGACCAATCACGACCAAAAGGGGATGTCATCATCTAGGCATTATATGGAGTCAACCTAACAGGTTACAATGAAATCCTTCCATAAATATGACCTTTTGCCTATGCTAAAGGTTTTTGGGCTCGGGCACCCATCAAGGCTGAATGATCGCGATCAAAATGGGACGTTCTCATCTAGACATTATTTGGAGTCATCCTACCAAGTTACAATGAAATCCCTTCATAAATATGACCTGTAGACTGTGCTCAATGTTTTCGGGCTTCGGGCACCTGTAGCCATCACAGTTGACCAATCACGACCAAAAGGGGATGTCATCATCTAGGCATTATATGGAGTCAACCTAACAGGTTACAATGAAATCCTTCCATAAATATGACCTTTTGCGTATGCTAAAGGTTTTTGGGCTCGGGCACCCATCAAGGCTGAATGATCGCGATCAAAATGGGACGTTCTCATCTAGACATTATTTGGAGTCATCCTACCAAGTTACAATGAAATCCCTTCATAAATATGACCTGTAGACTATGCTAAAGGTTTTCGGGCTTCGGGCCCCTGTAGCCATCACAGCTGCCCAATCACGTCCAAAAGGGGACGTTCTCATCTAGACATTATATGAAGTCAACCCACCAAGCTACAATGAAATTCCTCAATAAATATGACCTGTAGACTGTGCGAAATGTTTTCGGGTTTTGGGCTCGGGCAGTGATCACGGTTGGCAGATCACGCCCAAATGGGGAAATTCTCATCTAGACATCATAAGGAGTCAACCTACCAAGTTACAATGAAATCCCTCCATATTAAACATGACCTGCAGACTGTGCTAAAAGTTTTTGGGTTTCGGGCTTTGGCAGCCATCACGGTTGACAGATCATGCCCAAAAGGGGATGTTCTCATCTAGGCATTATACAGAGGCATCCTACCAAGTTACAATGAAATCCTTTCATAAATACGACCTGTAGACTGTGCTAATGGTTTTCGAGTTTTGGGCTCAGGCAGCCATATCGGTTGACCGATCGCAACCAAAAGGGGACGTTCTCATCTAGACATGACCCAAAACCTGCATATGAAATTTCGTGACGATTAGACAAGAACTGCGGGGTGTAGCCCGTGCTAAAGGAAAATGTGAACAGACTAACAGACTTCCGCACGTGTGATGGCAATAGTTTATCTTGACTTTGTCAAGTTAAGCTAAAAATGAAAGTGTCAATGACACTGTAGCTCAAATTGTCAAGACATGTACATGTATGGTATGTGGCACAGCAATGACAAACATCTAGGTAATGACCTGATAACAAAGGTACATATAAAGTATTGTATGGTTCTGTACATAAATACTGACCTAGCCTGTAACAAATGTATAGGTAAAGTATTGTAAAGGTGGGTGACAGTCAGATGCTAAACTAGAAAAGAAATCTTTGAATCCCAGAGTGAGTCTGACTGAACCCCAAAATATTTGCTCTCATAGCACAGTGATAACAAAGGCACCCCAAAACACACTCATTCCTGTCCCAAGATGAAAACAAAGGTTCCCAAGAAGTTTAGTAAAGATCAGTTCATAAATACGAGCTGTATAGAAGTTGTGACAAAACACTGATTGGACCTAATTTCGGTACAAAATGGCCACTGGCAGCCATCTTGAATTTTGGACTGCACTCAGAAACACCCGTTCTCGTCCCAAGGTGATAACAAAGGTACCCAAGAATTTCGTGAAGATCGGTTGATAAATACAGCCTCTAGCCCGAGCCATATTGACATGTGCACTTACAGTGTATAAGTAGCACTAAATAAACCCAAAATTCATCAAATTTGCATAATTTCTGCACGAGAAAAAAACCTGTACTGTATGTGACGTATTCCATTTTACTAAACATTCATACAAAAATTTATTAAAATCAGAACTTTCATACAGAAGTTCTGTACAAAAGACTGATTGCACTAATTTTGGTACAAAATGGCTGCTGGTGGCCATCTTGAATTTTGGACCACACCCCAAAACACCCGTTCTCATTCCACGGTGATAACAAAGGTACCCAAGAAGTTTCGCAAAGATTAGTTCATAAATATGGCCTCAAGCCTGAGCCATATAGAAGTTGTGTACAAAAAACTGATTGGACCTAATTTTGGTACAAAATGGCCACTGGCAGCCATCTTGAATTTTGGACAATACAATACAATACAATATTTTATTCACAATATACATGTACATATAGTGTAGTTACAAATATAAATGTATTTAGATGTTTTCAAAAAAAAAAAAATATTGTGTAACTGGAACAGTGACAAGTTGTAAAAAAACATGCATATTGTAAGGAGACGGCATAGCCCAATGGCTGTCTTCCTGCCATCTCCTATTTGGAAGTGCGAGGATGGGGCAGTACAAGTGGTAAATAAGTTTCAATTTCTTTTCAAAAGATGCAATACATAACAAAGACCGGTATTCTTTATTAAATGTTTGGGGAGATTCAGACAAAGAAAGCATTACAGATCTGGTCACGCCTTAAAGGCGGTCTACACCGTGTTCTTATCTTACTATGTTTATCTGAGCTGCTGTTAGTAATGGCCTAGTCACGCAAGAGATCACTGACTCCAGTGTTACAATCAGGACACTGTGGATTGAAACATGTCGGGGGTGTATTATAAGTTCCCAAGGCGTGTAACATTATGGAGCGTTTGAATATAGAGCAACTCGGTTCAGATTGAATGTCATTGCTTAGGTCATTCCATAGTTTAGGGAATGAGTGTTTTGGTAAATTTGCAGAGAAGCATGTTCGAGGTGTATTTCTCTTTAATTGTCCACTATGTCTGGTTAGCATTCAGGTTGGGTGATTATAGATTTGGAGGAAATTTTCAAAACTTTTTGGCAAGTTTCCAGTGTGCCAATCACGAAAGAACAGTAAAGTGTGTAGCCTGTAAAGATCATCAAACTTGAGAATTTCATCTTTGAGGAATAAGGAGTTCGTGTGGGAATTGTATTTTTTATATTTATTACACGCAGAGCTCTCTTTTGTAATGTAAAGAGCTTTTTTGTGGCTGTTGCATGACCCCAGACTTGAATTGCATACAGCAAGTGACTCTGAACCAAAGTGAAGTAGAGTGTTTTAAGGGCTTGATGAGGGAGAATTCTTTTTGCCCTATTTATTGTGTATATTGCTCTGGAAATCTTCGATGCTATATATGAAACATGGCTATCGAATTTGATATTTTCATCAAAACATACTCCTAAGAATTTTATTGTCTTCGTGTCCGATTTATTTGATATCTGGGTTAATTCTGAGTTATTAAGGAGAAGGCGACGCTGGGTTTGGACATACTTTGTATGAGGTGGCTGAATGATTATGTACTTGGTTTTTTGGGCATTTAGGGATAATTTATTTGCCTTGCACCACTCACTTACTTTTGAGATTTCGACATTTAGAGTGTTAAATAACGTGTCAATGTTTCCGTCGGATTTGTACATAGTCGTGTCGTCTGCAAATGACAGAACATTCGAGGAGGTTGAATTTCTAATATCATTAATATAGATAAAAAAAAGTATGGGCCCTAAAACCGATCCCTGAGGCACTCCACAAGTAAGTACTTCATTATTTGAAGATGAATCTTTATATTGAACGAACTGCCTACGCTCACGAAGATAACTTCGAAACCAGTCATTAGTTATACCTCTGATACCATATGCTTCGAGTTTTTTCAAAAGAATACTGTGGTTAATGGTATCAAAGGCCTTTGAGAAATCTAGAAAAAGTGCGATAGTGTTATGATTTGGAGATAGGTCATTACTGTCGGCTACTTCGTGTAGGAAATGAAACATTGGTTGGAAGGTTGAGTGTTTGGGTCTGAAGCCATATTGGTGTTCATATAAGATTTCGAATGTGGATAGATAAGAATAAAGTCGTCTATACATTAATTTTTCTAATATTTTAGAAAACGCTGGCAATATACTTATTGGTCTATAGTTATTTAACGAACATGGGTCTCCAGATTTAAAGATAGGTATAACTTTTGCCATTTTCATTTTATTAGGGAAGAGACCTCGCGTGAATGATAAGTTGAAGACGTGGGTCAAGGGTTCTGCGATTTCATTAATAGTTTTAGTATTTTTGTAGAAATGCTGTAGCAGTCCGTGCTTTGTTTTCCTTTTAGATTATTTGTAATGGCGATAATTTCTTCTTTAGTGGTCGGTGTGATAAAGAAGTTATCGCTTGAGTTATGCCGAATATAAGTGTCAAATTCTATGTTAGTGGGAGGGATGTTATTGTTTATTTTTTGTCCAATTATTGCGAAAAAATTATTAAAATGATTGGCAATTGAGTCAGGTTCAAAGATTTTTCTACCATCAATAAGGAATTCAGTTGGCAATTGTTCTTTGCAGACAGATTTGTTGAGGGCACAACGAAGGATTTGCCAACTTTTTTTAAAATTGTACTTATTTTTGTTCAAGTTATCTGTATAGTATTGGGCTTTTGTGCGTTTTTTAACTGCGTTGTATACTCTGCAGTATTGCTTGTAGTTATCAATGTTAGTGTTTGTTGGGCGCTTTAGTTTATTTACATGTAGTTTGTTTTTGTTTACAGAAGATTTTAGGATACCGCTAGTCATCCATGGCTGCTTTTTAACATACTTTTTGGGTACATTGTTATTGTCTATAGGAAACGAAGTTTCAAAATTTTCCATGAACATATTTAAGAATATGTTGAAAGATTCATTAGGACATGTAGATTCAATTACTGAGCTAAAGTTCGTATCACGTAATTTATTTTTGAAAGAAGAAACTTTTTTTTTCGTAAATGAGCATTTGGGTTTTGGGGATACCTTTTGAGTCAACGTTGTTGCTTCCTCAGTATAAAAAGTTCCGAAATGATCTGAAACGTCAGTAATTATGATACCACATTTACCACCACTGGAGTAACTATTGGAGTAAATGTGGTCTATAAGGGTTGCCGAATATTCAGTAACGCGTGTTGGTTTTGTGATTAAAGGAATATATCCGTGACTGAAAACCATATCAATATAATCGGTTGTTTTGATATGTTCAGAGAATTTTAAGAGATCGATGTTAAAGTCACCCATTATATGAGCTCTTCTGCTATTTATGCCTACGAAAATGTCATTTAAGGTAGAAATAAAACTGTCAAGATTAGCCTTGGGTGCAGTGTTGGGTCTGTATATAATGCCAATAATTGTTGACTTTTTATCATTGGGGTAAATTTCTACAAACAACGATTCGAATACATGTGGAATAAACACCGTAAGTTCAGAGTGTATTCGAAATGGAATGTTTTCTCTGATAAAAAGACCCACACCTCCCCTCCCATCATCGTTACTGGGTCGTGTTCTTAATTGGAGTGGGTGATACCCATTGAGGCTGTACTGTAAATCTTTGTGGACTGTGAAAACCTCTGATAGTCCAATTACATCAAAGCCATTTTCTCCATTATGTAACTCATGTAGTAGATTTACTAGAGAATCCCAATTCGCATTCAGACTCCTACAGTTAATACTAAATAACGAGAGAGATGTATTTTTTGATGAAACAAGTTTGAATTGGTCAGGGCTATAATATGAGCAAGGGTGGCCATATGGGTTATATGGTGTATCAGTGACACTGTTATCGTTTATGTCGATAATATTTTTGCATTTAGCTGTGAGATTGTAGTCGTCGCTTTCCTGAATCTCGTCGAAGGTGATTTTACCAGCCATGGTAAGATGATTGATAGAGGCATATTATGGTTGGAGTTAGCATAATTTCTTTTAACTTGCATGGCATTATGTCAAGCTTGCTTGCGATTCCTGTGTATATGGAGACATACTTGAGAAATGGTGAGTGAATACCACCTATACTGCCGTTATATAGAATGAGTACGGTTATCATCAATGATTGTGTACGGGCAGAACTGATCGGATTAAATTTATTAGTTTAAGGTATGTTATGTTATAAGCAGTGTAGCCATTAGAGCACTTAAGATAACCAGAGGAAAGAAAAAAGGCATGTGGACTTGTCTAACAAAACAAGTATATAAAGATTATATAAAAAATACAAAATATTATATAAACCAAGGCGTTGCTGAGTAGGGGCTAAGATACTTCCCCCAAGTCCAAATCCAAATCTGGTTCTCTGTAGCGAAACAGGATTAGGACGCTAATGAGTAATAGAAATTCCAGCTCCAACACAGGCGCACATCATTCCCGCTGCCGTCGTGTTTGAAAAAAATCGAATTTTTTGTCTTTTCGAAATTTAAAAAAAATAAAAAAAAAATAAAAAATTGTTCATGAACATGGAAGGACAGCTCACATGCCATAGATAATATTATTTAGATCATTGACAACATAGTGAACAACACGCCACCTAACTGCTAAGCAAATATTCATCTCCCATGCAGAACCTTAACTCTGAAAGGGCATCTCATTCAGATCATAAGCATGAGATGACTCAGCTGGGCTCATTCCTGTATTCTTTCTTACGTGCACATGGGGGATTTGAAGCTTTGGTATTAAGGTTTGAGAGGGACAAACCTTGACATGAAAGTTTCGGTATTCAACCAATATTATATCAGTGTTTGAAGATCCATACATCGTCACAAAAGGAAAGGTACTGCAGTTGGATATTAGCGAATTTTCTGTGTTGTGGATGTGTCAACAGTACAGGCTGCTCATGCTTGGACAACACGCTCCACCGCGGTTCAAGTGAAAGTGACTTGGACATTATCGACAGTACTACGGTATTATCACAATAAAGGGTGTCACAGTGTCAAGTTACATATTGGTCGGCAAATTATAAACAGGTCAGTACTCGTAGACTGTACAGCTGTGGACGACACAGAACGTTTTGTGTATTGGATAATCCAACCAAGGTTTTAGTTTGTGTGTAAGGAAATATATATAAAATATTGCCCACACCAAACACATATCAATTATGTCGGCATCCACGTAATACCATAATACAGCACAAAAGTGGTTGAAATGAAGTGTAAATCCAATACTTAAGACGTTCATAAATTACAGCAGTGGATGAGATGAGGTGGTGATGAGATCCGGTGATGGCAGTGTGCGTTGGATAAGGACTAAAAGGGAGAGGTTTTTTGTTAGGAATTAGATATAATAGCCATCAATCAACACAACACCTACCGTCACAATATACATAACTAAACACATCTACACAAAAGGGATAAATACATTTCCATTAAGAGGCCACTGAGGTGGTACAGTACCTCTTGGTTGTAGCTGTTGTATTGAAACCTTGACATGATATAATTGCCCCACAATACAACAACCATCAACATATTAGTGGATGTGGACAATATTTGAACCAGGGACATGTAACGAGAACAGTTGTGATTGGAGTGACACGGTAACCTTATGTACATGCATTGGCTTTAAGAGAGTGAGTATGATACATGTAGGTTAGGGCTATGTTGTGGGCATGTAGTCAGCTGTATGTGTTCAGTATGTTGTGGTAGGGTTATGTGAGTCGTTTGCATGGTTTAAGTCGATACCACTTGGTTGTAATGTATTAAAGTTGACCGTAGTTGCTGTATGAGGAGAGAGTGTCAATCGTACTGGTGCAGTTGCTCGTAGGTGCTGTATTGAGTGATTGTTATTATACAACAGCCCCACAATCCAACAATCATCAGCATAAAACAGGACAAAACTACCATACCACTGTGTTTGGAGTGGTCGGGCTAAATATAATTTGTATGGTACAATTATGGGATCTGTACTGGACTAGTAATTTCAGTTCCAATTGCTAATTGGAACTGAAATTACTAATCCAGTACAGATCAAGTACCACAGTACTGAACAAAAGAAGGGCAGCATCTGCATAGGTATTGGAATTGGAATTACCAACCCATCACAGACCAAGCACCATTGCCTGAGCAAAAGAGGAGCAGTCTGTACATAGACATTGGAATTGGAACTACTGTTACTAACCCAGTACAGATCAAGCACCATAGTGTCATACAGGAAGGGGGTGCAGGGTGGACATTGCCGCATGTACAATATACAATGCATATGTATGTATGCATGTATATACATCACTGTGTGACCCCACACCCATCCCACACACAAACCATGTTATATAATATGTGAGATGAGAATGGGGTCACACAGTAGGGTATTTTTATCACAGTGATGTGCCCTTTCTGGGAGCTGTAAAAGTCACTTTTTTATTTTTATTCAATTGGTTAGCCTTGGTATGAATACCTCAAAACATAAGAATAAGTACCAGAGTACTAAACGGGGTTTAAATCAAGGACATACAAATAAGCCAATTATGTTTGAAATGACTAGGTGTAAGGAAGGGGAGGTTTCAAATATACAGGGCTGAAGACAGAACCTGGATTGGGTCAATGCCACTAGTAACAGTTATGTTTGGAGTGACATGAGAGAGTTGTCATGTTTGGGCTGAATTGAATGATTATGGCCCAAATTAAGTTAGTTCTGAATAGTGAGAAACCACACTAAGAAACACTCGTTCTCGTCCCAAGGTGATAACAAAGGTACCCAAGAAGTTTCATGAAGATCGGTTGATAAATACAGCCTCTAGCCCGAGCCGTATTGACATGTGTACTTACTGTGTGTAAGTAGCACTGAAAAAATCAAAGTTCATCTAATTTGCATAATTTCTGCACGAGAAAAAAACCCGTATTATATGTGATGTATCCCATGGTACTAAACATTCACACAAAAAATTTTTCAAATCAGCGCTTTCATATGGAAGTTCTGTGCAAAAATCTGATTGCACCTAATTTTGTACAAAATGGCTGCCATCGGCATTCTTGAATTTCGGACCGCACCCAAAAACACTCGTTCTCGTCCCACGGTGATACCAAAGGTACCCAAGAAGTTTCGTAAAGATCGGTTTATAAATACGGCCTCTAGCCCGAGCCGTATTGGCATTTGCACTTACAGTGCTGAAAGTAACACTAAATACATCAAAGTTAGTCTAATTTGCATAATTTATGTACGAGAAAAAAACCCGTATTATATGTGATGTATCCCATGGTACTAAACATTCATACAAAAAATTATTCAAATCAGCGTTTTCATATGGAAGTTCTGTGCAAAAATCTGATTTCACCTAAGTCTGTACAAAATGGCCGCCAGCGGCCAACTTGAATTTTGGATCGGACCCAAAAACACTCGTTCTCGTCCCACGGTCATAGCAAAGGTACCCAAGAAGTTTCGTAAAGATCGGTTCATAAATTCGGCTTCTAGCCCGAGCCGTATTGAATTGTTTGACGGACAGATGGATGACTGGCCATGGCATAAGCTCAAATTTGGCTTTGCCAAAGTTGAGCTAATAAAATTGATTTGAATCAGCATTCATTAGTTATTAGACAGAAACCAAATTCAAAATGGCCACCATGACAGCCATATTGAATTGGTTATCTGATCTAAAATCGAAAGGAATGCATAATCAAACTAGAAGCACTGTCACAGTGCCGACGCTGCGACGATTCGTGCAATGCCAATGTTTTAAAACTCGTTGGTGACAAGAAAACTCATTGTTGACAAGTCCATAAATGTGACAGAAATTATCCGAATGACATGCACTATTGAGAGGGTGTAGACATCAAGAAGATACACTTGCATACCAAGTATGGTGTCATTCCATCAAGTATTTTAGGAGTTATGGTGTTTTTTAAATTCGTTGGTGACAGACCGACCGACAGACAGACCGACCGACATTGCCACATATAGAGATGTTCGTCGCAGCTAAAAATGAAACCGATTTGAGTCAGTATTTATTAGTTATTGGACAGAAACCACATTCATGATGGCCACCATGAAAGCCATAATGAATTGGCCACTGGTGGCCATCTTGGTTTAGCTGACTGGTCCAACATTGAAAGGAAGCTTCCTCCAACATTGAAAGGAAGCTTCCTCTAGAGAGCAACAATGCATAATTCAAAAATAATTAAAGTGTCAATGTGTCAATGACACTATAGTTTAACTTGATTGTGTGTTGTGTTTGATGAAAAGGATAATGTTCAATGTTTATGAAAGGATTATGAAACAAGTGTTTGACCACCGAGGTGGTATTAGTCCCCTACGGCACTTTTGTGACATAAGGTGTTTTTGTCACATAAGACATGACCACAGTCAGCAGGAGTATCAGACCTGGGGGGAGTTTTGGTAAAATAATTCGTAAAGATCGGGGGGGGGGGGGGGGGGGGGGGGGGGGGAATGGGGGGGGAGAGGAGTTTTGGTAAAATAATTGGGGGGAGTTTTGGCAAAATAATTGGGGACGGTTCGGCCTGGGGACGGTTCGGCTTGGGGACAATTCGGGTTTCATGATAACAGTCAACAGGAGTGTCAGACCTGGGGATTGGTTTGGGTAATATACAGGTACCTTATCAGACAGGATTTCAAATGTGAATGGAATCTTAAAATTGAGAATTGAGAGAAGTGTAGCTTGAACCATGTTGGCATTACATGCACGCTCCCTGTAAAACACTGCCAATCGACTCCCCACTAACTGCTCTATGAGGTGGGGTATCAAAACCCAACCACGTGACTTCAATAAGACGTACTATCGGTTATAATTAGCACGAAGTGTTTCCCAGTGTTGTGACAAGGTTATGCCTCGGACCCAAAATAGGACCTCCAAACATCATTTCTCTGCAAAACGGCCGTTGATAATTAGGGAAAAAAGCGCATCGCTCCCAAACTACACAAATAAAAATAAAATCGTTAAAATTTATTTCGAAATATCGTACAAAATGACTTTTGAGGGCAGTTTCGATCTCGCATGAATATTTGTGAAGACCTTCTCGTTACTTTTTGTCGATGTCGGTGTTTCTTTGATCCCGTAATTTTTGGATACCAATTAGCACATTTTTCCAACCAGTCGGGCAAATACTATTTTTAACATCATAGGGAAATTTTAAAAATGCGTTTCGTTTCGAATATATTGAGTAAAAATCAGTGCGATTTCGTCCTTGAATTTTTACAATCCGACTATTATTAGCGAAGTTACGCCAAAAATGGAAATAATAAAAAAAAACTCTCATTTGTAACAGGTTGAAGAACCTTTCGAAAAGAGTCATTCAAATACACACCTTTTTTATTCTGCAGTGGTAGACATATTCCGGGCAATGAAAAAGAACTTTACACAATTTGGTTGCGTTTCCAGGTATTCGCATGAAGGACAGCTGACGTTGACTTTACAGGTTGAGAACAACGTAATTTCATTACCCCCTAAATGGGCCAAATTGCCAGAGTTATTAGACCATAGACGTCTGGAAACCTGATCTAAATCACCCCAACCTCAAAACACCTCATTCTTATATGCACCCCCCCCACCCCCCGCCCCTGAAATATATAATACACAGATCTGTGTGTTATTTATTTTGGAAGTGTGTGTGTGTGTGTGTATATAAGAGGGAGGTGTGACGTTGCGGTGATGTGATATTAATAAGGGCTCCAGATGTCTGTGGTTAGACTAGGCAGTGGTGGGACCTGGGGGCGGGATGCACAACAACTCCGAATGACAACATCCCCTTTAATCCGAGGATGATATACAACATTTCTCAATAAAAAAAAAAATAAGTGTGCAATGGGTAATGATGGATTTCAAAGTGTGCAGAGAACGAGCCGATCCATTGCGAACTCGCCCCAGTGACGCAGCAAAGCATCCACATTTTACAAGGTGATGTTCCCACTCAACTTGGCGAGGCAAAAATACAAATAGAATACCCAAAAGACGGGTGCAGAATGTTAATCTGCCCCCCTCCCCCCCCCCCCCCCCCCCCAAAAAAAATGTTCTTGGTAAAAATAGATGTAGTGGAAGACCAGTCAGGTATAGATATCATCTGACTAGCTGGTTGGTTGGGGGGAGGGGGGGGGGGGGGGTAAGTACAAATTCAATGGAGGCACAGAGCTGGCTGTTATAGCCTACCATCTTGCCATCAGAGGGTGCAGTTGCATAGGCCAACCCCACAAACATTTGATGTCTGTGTTTCTGTCTCCTAATGTTCAGTGTTGCTGTAAGCCTACTACTTGTGGGCCTAGGCCTATTAAAAAAATCCCGGTGAACTTGGGTGGGGTGGGAATCTTATGCAGCATCAAGTGGGATATGCAAGTGTGATATAGATATTGTTCCTCGCCGTATGGGGCGGAACAAAATTTCCTGACAGACCAAAATAATTTCCAGACTGATTTCAGATGTGGAACCAAATTTGATAAACAAACCGCATGTGCACCTACATATCGGTTCCCGGATTAAGATGGTGATGTGCTGAAATCGTCTATTATGATTGAATAACACATGGGATGAGATATCTGAGCCAATTCCTCTCCAACACAGTTTCCTCCAGCATGCGGTTCGACCCATTGTTCAGGTGAACAGAATATTCTGTTACACTGAACCATGCAGGGCCTTTGAAACACTGTGGATGACCAAGACTGTAATTGTGGATATCCTGGAACCCATCAACGGTACATGGAGAGAAATTCTAAACAGAAACACTAACAGAGTGGAATTTTCACACATATATCGTCTTAACCCATGTGAAAGAAGCATTTCATTGAACTGAGGGTCCTTTGAACGACAACCTACGGTCCATCTGCAGAAATATGTTGTGTTCGGTGTCCCTTTTCCACCGAAGCTGAGAGCATATTTTGTGAGTGGAAACGTCACTCATCGAATGTTTTAGCAGAGATCCTTCTTTATGTGGCGAGATGGGACGCGATGTGTGTGAATGTATCTGAGATCAGTTAAAAATTATAAATTGCCAGAATTTGGGAGAGTTTTCAGTTTCCCGTCTGAACTCAGCAAAATTAGAAGAAACATGTACATATATTTCATATTTCGTTAAAAAACGATGCATATAGCTTGAGGTTTGTTGCTTTGGACCACTGAAAAAAGTAGATCCTGGCTGTTGTAATATTACTGAATATAACACAACACTTAACATGATCAATTATTGAGTTCTCGCGGCAGCAATAAAATTTGGTAGCAATAACATTTCCTAATCCGAACTAATCCTTTAATTACCCTTCCAAAGATGTAAAACAAGAGCCGACGATAGCTACTGATTGTTTCTGAAACAGCCTCTGATCGCAATGAAAATATTGACTGGTGACAATAGATAAAGCATAAATTACTCCTATGAAGTTTATTCTTTTGAGATTTCCAACATCAGAAACTGGTTAAATTGAATTACAATTATGTATATCTATATACTTTTATATTTTCACTGCGACTTGTAAAGAAAATTTTGTTTCTAACATTTGACCTACCATTCAACAATTTTATTAGCACTACGACAAATATTGAAATTATTTTGAATCTATTTATAGGAAAAGACAGTGCACGTGTGGTGTTTTACAACAAATAGTTGCAACACAATGAGAAAAAATTTAATTTCTAACATTCGGCCTGTCACTTAAGTTAACCGTGCACATGTATATTAGCACTACGAAAAAGCCCTGGGCCGATTTAATCTGTGGACCGACTTAGGGGCATACCTCAGTTGCTGACTTTATTTTTGGCTGACTTCTCCCATGGGTGACTTCATTTGGGGGCGACTTCCCACCATTTAACTCTTTGTAGACTTTATACCACAGCAACAAAGCTTGAATTTTTTTTGGCGACAATTTATTGGAAAACATCCAGCGGTGTTTTGAATAGATAGTTGCAAAATATGAGAAAAAAACAAAACAATTTCTACAGCCCCGTGTCTTGCAGCACACTGAGAGACCATGTGTTCGAGTGTTGTTTTCTTAATACTGGATAGCTGTCTTTTCCACCTAAGATCGCCGTATGTACATGTGTCGAGTCGACGTCCAGTAAGAGCAGGCTTCGACACCCTTATAGTTTAAAGTCCCCCCTCCCCACCCCCATAAGTAACAGATGTACGCCCCCCCCCCCCCCCCCACCACAACAGCTGTCAAAATATTTTTTGTTTCCAAAACACAGCTTATGACCCCTGATTGAAACAGTCGCTACGCGCTCGTTTCAATCAGAAGTCATAAGATATGCTTTGGAAGCAAAAAATGGGAATGACAAATTTTGTGTATAGCGCTGGCCGATTTTTACAGTTATATCACGTAAAGTGTTAATTTATTTATTTATTGGTGTTTAAGGTCACATATTTATGCACAATGAATGGCTAATCATGACCGCGACAGTTTTACAGGTGGAGGAAGCCGGAGTACCCGGAGAGAACCACCGAGCAACGGCGAGCAACTGTCAGCTCCCCAACATACGAACTCCACACAAGCAGGGTTAGCACTGGTTGGAGACAAGTGCACCATCGACGTGCAGTACGCCTTAGTACACAACGCTACCGTGCCCCCACGCAGACAATGGAGATGAAGTGTCTTACCCAAGGACACAACGCGGTTGCCGCAGGTGGGATTCGAACCGAGGGCCTCTCTGCTTGCAGCCTGCACCTCTACCTACTGAGCCACCGCGCTCCCACGTAAAGTGTTAAATGCAAATATGAATGTTACACAGTAATTAGACTTGAATATTTCTCCATTTGAACTTTTTATGCCAAGATTATTTTAATGTGATTTTTTGTTTTTGTTACAAATTACAATTAATTGAATATATTGATATATATGTATTCCCAATAAATTATAGCAAAATACAGAATAAATTTCAAAAAGATATTGATAACATCTGATAAATAAAAGTTGTCAGAAAGGTTATAAACAACATCTCAAAAGTGTTATTCTTTATCAGACCAGTGCTGGAAAAACCCATTAATTAGCTCCGCCCACTCATAAAAAGTTCCTCTATAAATAGACACAGAGATCTTAATTGAACCGGATTAATAGTGACTGCATTATGTAATCATATGTAACAACTGGGGTAATTTGGAAGACTACTTTTACAGGGACTGTACTCGTAATGGAGGGAAGGGTGGTAACATAAAAATAGAGAAAAAAAAAGCTTAAAAAACACAGCAAAAATGGCCACCATTCCGCCATCTTGGATTTTGAAAACAAAAAATTAAGCGTGCATCATCCCTTCAGAATCATTTATCCACGTACCAAATATGAAAGGTGTAGCTTAAAGCATGTTGGAGGGAGAAGTGGTAACATAAAAACAGACAGACAGACAGATCTTATATTTTGAAAAAAACAAATATTGAGTGTGCATAATCCCCTCACAACCCTTTATCCATGTACCATATATGAAAGGTGTAGCTTGAACCATGTTGGAAGGAGGGGTTGGATTTTGAAACAAAGATTTTGAGCGTGCATCATCCCCTAAGAACCATTTATTCATGTATCAAATATGAAAGGTGTAGCTTAAAGTATGTTGGAGGGAGAGGTGGTAACAAAAAAACAGACAGACAGACAGACGGACGGACAGAGAGATGGACGGACAGACGGAGTGCAATCCTATAGTCCCCTTACGGTTCCCGTAGGGGACTAATAAGACAAGAATTGTGACAATTGGGAACATGTTAATTTCTGTTCCATGTATGCTATGTTTTCAATAAAAATAATTTGAGGTGTAGGCTGTACTAAAGAATTGAGGGGTGGGTTAATGTGGCCCTCACAGTTAATGTATGTGGCCCTCACAGTTAATGTATGTGGCCCTCACAGTTAATGTATGTGGCCCTCACAGTTAATGTATGTCAACCAAAGTTACCAAGTTACGTTGAAATTATTCCCAAACAAGTCATCCTATCAAGTTACAATGAAATCCCTTCATAAATGCGGCCTGTAGACTGTGCTAAAAGTTTTCGGGCTGTGGGGCTGTGCAGCCATCACAGCTGACCGATCGCAACCAAAAGGGGACGTCCTCATCTAGACATTATACTGAGTCATCCTACCAAGCTACAATTAAATCCCTTCATAAATCTGACCTGTAGTCTGTGCTAAAGGTTTTTGGGTTTGGGAGGCCATCATGGTTGAATGATCGCGATCAAAATGGGACGTTCTAGACATTATCTGGAGCCATCCTACCAAGTTAAAATGAAATCCCTTCATATTTATTTATTTATTTATTTATTTATTGGTGTTTAAGGTCACATACTTATGCACGATGGCTAATCGTGACCGTGACAGTTTTACGGGTGGAGGAAGCCGGAGTACCCGGAGAGAACCACCGAGCAACGACGAGCAGCTGTCAGCTCTCCAACATCGTAACTCTGAACTCTGCACCACAGCACAGGCAGGGTTAGATTGGTTGAAGACATGCGCACCATCGACGTGCAGTACGCCTCAGTACACAGCGTCATCGTGCCCCCATGTAGGCAATCGGGGTGAAGTGTCTTGCCCAAGGACACAACGCGGTTGCCGCAGGTGGGATTCGAACCGAGGACCTCTCGGCTTGCAGCCTGCACCTCTACCAACTGAGCCACCGCGCCCCCAAATCCCTTCATAAATATGACCTGTAAACTGTGCTAAAGGTTTTTGGCTTTGGACCCCTGTAGCCGTCACAGTTGACCAATCGCGATCAAAAGAGGAAGTAAGGAGTCAACCTACCAAGTCACAATGAAATCCCTCCATAAATACGACCTGTAGACTGTGCTAAAGGTTTTCGGGTTTTGGGGTCGGGCAATCGTCACAGTTGACAGATCGCGACCAAATGGGGAAGTTCTCATCTTGACATCATACGGAGTCATCCTACCAAGTTACAATGAAATCCCTCCATATTAAATATAACCTGCAGACTGTTCTAAATGTTTTTGGGTTTCGGGCATAGGCAGCCATCACGGTTGACAGTTCATGACCAAAAGGGGACGTTCTCATCTTGATATTATACAGAGTCATCCTTCCAAGTTACCATGAAATCCCTTCATAAATATGACCCGTAGACTGTGCTAAAGGTTTTCGAGTTTTGGGCTCAGGCAGCCATCACGGTTGACCGATCGCAACCAAAAGGAGATGTTCTCATCTAGACATGACCTCAAACCTGCATATGAAATTTTGTGACGGTCGGACAAGAACTACGGGGTGTAGCCTGTGCTAAAGGAAAATGTGAACAGACTCACAGGCTAACAGATGCGTGATGGCAATAGCTTATCTTGACTTTGTCAAGTTAAGCTTAAAGATGATTCAAGTCAGCATTTATTAGTTATTGGTCGGAAACCAAATTCAATATGGCCACCACGGCAGCCATATTGAATTGGCGAGCTCATCCAAAAACTGGTCCAACATTGAAAGGAAGCTTTCTCTTGACACCAACAATGCATAATTCAAAAATATAAATGATTCAAGTCAGAAATCCATTAGTTATTGGTCTAATTGGCTAGCTGATCCAAAATCAAAAGGAAGCTTCCTCTAGACACCAATAATGCATAACCAAAAAATGAAATTGATTCAAATCAGTATTCATTAGTTATTACTTATTATTTATTTATTGGTGTTTAAGGTCACATATTTCTAATCATGACCACTCATTAGTAATTGGGCAAAAACCAAATTCAAGATGGCCACCATAATGAATTGGGCACTGGTGGCCATCTTGGTTCAGCTGACTGGTCCAAAATCGAAAGGAATCTTCCTGCAGACACAACAATGCATAAGCAAAAAATAAAAATAATTCAAATCAGCATTCATTGTTATTCGACGGAAACCAAATTCAATACGGCTGCCATACTGAATTGGCTAGCTGGACCAAAATCGAAAGGCAGCGTTGTCTGGTCATCCACATGTGACCCCTAAAATTATGATTTGATTGAATAAGCGGTTCTTCAGTTATTTGATGGAAACCAAAAGTTATGGGATGGACACTGGACAAACATGGTGAAAACATAATATAATACCTCCGTCTCGGGAGCATAAAAACTATCCACCCACATGCAATTTTACAAAAAATGGCCTGAGAAACAAAAGATCTACTTTGTGGAGCATAAAGGTTTACAGGTAAGATTCCAACATTCAAGGACTTTCAGGTCCCTGGCAATGGATTTTAAATTTCCAGTACATTCATGTAATTTGAAGAGGATATGGGAACCCTGGAAGCCAAGATTTTACTGGTATTATTTCAGTGTTTAAAAAGAGCACACTGTACAAAGCAGGTACCACAGCTCATAAAAAGACAGGTTAGCCAAATTAAGCAAGGCAATTGATGAATTATATTCTGGGGGTTTAATGACACTTTTAACAGCAAGGTCATATTGTGTTGAACAGTTTTATGGTCAGAGGAGTACCCAGAAAGAACCACAGAGTATCTGCTGGACTCAACTGACTAACCCTGCACAAGAGAGGGGGTGAACATTGGTTGACGGCATGTGGACCATTGACAAGCAGTACAGCATAGTGCACTGAGCTACCATGCTATAACTTGGGCAACTTGGATTAAGTGTTTTGTCTAAGAAAAACAATGCAGTTGAAGTAGGTCAAAACTGAACCTACGACATTTTGATCAGAAATCCCATGCTCTAACCAATGAGCCACCATGCTTCTTGCCATGCAATTACCCAAACATATGAAACAATTTTTAAGAAGTTTCCATGGCTTTTAGCAAGACAGTCTGCAAGTTCAGTTTTACAGAGCAAGCACTTTTTAAGTACTTTCAAGCACCTGTATGAACTCTGCTTTACCTTTGGAAAAAATCTTTCAAAAACAGCACAAGAAGCACAGGCAAAGTTCCAACTTAATGGCTATTTTACTCACAAAACTTGTGTCAACCCTTTACCAAATTAAACCACCGTATCCTGGTAAAACTAGTTTCGACAAATAAACTAGAGGCTCTAAAGAGCCTGTAATCGCTCACCTTGAACTACATATAAAAATGTGATTTCCCAAATGGCTTTCCATGGTAATTGTGAGCTGCAATTGTGGCCATGTTTGGAACATTACATCAACATTACATGAGGATCATTGGTAGAAGGTGTCCCAGTCCTCAATCATGTGAAGTATCAAAACATTTGACTTTGTAGTTTCAAACAGGAAGATTTTTGCAAAATCCATCAATCAGAATCAGAGAATGTCTCTGGTGACCATATTTTCCAACCAACAGGAATGAAAAGAGGACCGTTTGTAGAGGGCCTCCTATAGACCATTCCTGCGATGTTTGGTTCACATCGGCTCAGTAGTGCCAGAGAACATGAAAACGTGATTTCCCATAGGGTTTGTATAGTAACTATAAGCCACAATTGTGGCCATGTTTGCAACCTGATCAACATTAAATGAGGATCATTGGTAGAGGGTGTCCCAGTCATCAACCATGCAAAGTTTCAAAACATTTGGTCCTATGGTTTCAGAGACGATTTTTCAAAATCCATCAATCAGAATCAAACAAGAGCTCATGTATCGCTGAAGCAATACAATGTCCCCTACCGGACTAATTAGCATTAATAATTATACAAATGTTATAACCTAGATGTGATAAGCATGAATTCCATTGAAGCCTGGCAGTTTCAGAGGAGAAAAGTTTTGAAAATCCACCAACCAGAATCAAAGAATGCCTCTGGCGGCCATGTTTTTCAACCCACGGGAACAAAATGAGGATGATCATTTGTAGAGGTCCTCGCATAGACCATTCCTGCCAAGTTTGTTTCACATCAGCTCAGAAGTTCCAGAGAAGAAGATGAAAATGTGATTTGCCATAGGGTTTCCATAGTAACTATAAGCTGCAATTGAAGCCATGTTTGCAACCCGATCAACATTAAATGAGGATCGTTGGTAGAGGGAGTCCCAGTCATCAACTATGCAAAGTTTCAAACATTTGGCCCTGCGGTTTCAGAGGAGGAGTTGGCAGAATGTTTGGTGAAATAATCGTTAATCAGTTCATAGCAAATTTATATACAGTGGAGCCCACTTAATTGGGTATCTCTTAATTGTATATCCCTGTTAATTGAATTTAATTTCCCAACACAAAATCATTTACCAATCCTCCAGTACAAATTTGACCTGTTAATTGAATATAGGTTATAGAGTAAACTCCTGTTAATTGAATAACCAATCTTGTAACAAGCCGAGAAATTACCCTGACTCACCGCAGTTTTCCTTTGTTTATAGACCTATTTGGCCTCAGTACATCCAATACAGGCATTTAATCTATTATATCTTGTTTGACAGAGCTCAAACAAGATATAATAGAATAAATGCTAAGTTTATCTCTAGAATACAGGAAATTGACACAATCCCTGTTAATTGAATACTCCTGTTAATTGAATAATTTTCATTGGCAAAGTGGCAATTCAATTAACAGGGTTCTGCTGTAATAGGTTCATCACTGAACTTTAGCACCCTATCAGCTATGAAGAAATATCAAATAAATTTGTGTTCCGTTATATTTATGAACTTTTTTTGAAAACTGTTCCAATGAGGAGCCTTAAGCTTTGTTTTGGAGGCCAAACATGAAACATTTTTGTGATTCTAGAATTTTGGGGGCAAATGTCTTCTATCCATTTTATTAGGAAAATGGTTAACTTAATAGTTAAAATAGTTACAAAATATAAAAATTTCAAGAAGAAATTTTTTTCATAATGCAACTAGGAATTTCCCTCCTTTCCTGAGAACTCATCTAAGGCATAAATGCTACTTTGCCCCCCCCCCCCCCCCCCCCCCCCACCCCCTCTCTCTCTATCTCTTATTACGTCTGTCTTTTGTTGTTTTGTTGGCTATGGATTCTAACATTTTTTTAGATATAGAACTTAAATTTGACATTCAGGGTTATTTTTCTTCATGCCAAATAGACATGGGATCTACTAAAGTTAAAATAAGTAAAAGAGAACTATAATTATAAAGTCAATAGAGTTTTCTCTCATCATGTCTAGTCTCAATCTGATCCAGTTAAGCCCACTTAATTTGATATCTCTTAACTGAAAAGTGCAACACCATGCGATGGTCATTCCCCTGCCACCTAAGCCCAACAAAAACAATAACTTGAAAAGAAATAATTGGACAGAATTATGATGATGATATTATCAATAAAAGGCTATATATTAAATTAGGAAAAAAAAATCCTGAATGATTTTCTTTGAAATGTGGTGATAAGAAATGGAAATGAGATAAGAAGTCAAACAAGAGCAATATCTCTTGAAGAACTATTTGAACGGAATTGGTTCACAATCCAATTTAATATTATCACCAAGAGGCTATACATTAAATTTGAGAAAAATATTTTGAATGGTTTTCCTTTAAATGTGATGACAAGAAATGGGGAAGGATGAATGGATGGATGGATGGATGGATGGATGGATGGATGGATGGATGGATGGATGGACAGATGGAAGTATGGACGGTCAGACCCTATTCCAATATTTTCCTCCCACTACATGGCAGGGGATAATCACCCTGTTACCTGAATATAATTTTCAAAAACCAAACCATTTTTCATACCTTCAAATTTGAGCTCTTAATTGCATGCAGGTTATAGAGTAAACTCCTATTATTAATTGAATAAAAAATCTTGTAATCTATTGAAGAATTACTCTGACAACCACTAAATTATGTTTATACACCTATCTGGCCTCAGTACACCATATATAAGTACTTACACTATTATATCTCGTTTGAAAGAGCTCTGTCAAACACGATATAATAGAATAAATGCTTAGTTTATCACCAAAATCCAGGAAAAAAAAAACCCTGTTAATTGAATAATCCCGTTAATTGAATATTTTCCAATGACAAAGTGGGTATTCAATTAACAGGGTTCCACTGTAATTTGCTACTAGTGGTTACTTTGGATATTTTACGAGAATGCAAAACTCAGTTTGAAGTTTGAGGTCACTGTGACTTTGACGTGTCGTGTAAACCCAAAATAAATAGGGTCCTTCCTCTCATCATAACAAACCAACAAATAAAGTTTGGCTGAGTTCCATTAAAAAATTCTTTAGATATAGAAAGGAAAGCAAATACAAGATCAAGGTAACTGTGACCTTGTCCTTGGTTACTGTGTGATCTAAAATTAAGTAGGGCTCTGTGTCCTATTAATATACGAGATTTAATTAACTGGTTGAGTGCTGGAAGCCCATTTTTAGGCTTTATCCTGAAGTGCGAGTACCACAGCTTAAAGGTTTCATATTCTGTGGATGTGCTTCAATTAATTTTTGTTGTGATATTATACTACTCAAAGTTTGCTAAGCACCAAATATTTGACACATCATTGTGAAATTTGCTGGTGACATATTTACGATATTGTTGGTGGATATGATTGAGGAATGTATTGAGATGGTCCCCAGTGTTTACATTAGGTCTCTTGACAGACAGACTTTTTGTGATAGTCATGGAAAGCATGTACCCCTTGATTTTCATGATGTTTTCGTGTACTGTCTACATGTACATGACATGTGTAGGGTATTCAAACTTCATTTCAACACAAACCCTTGTGATTTAATGATTGAATAGGGCAAATGCAGATGTAAGAAGACATTTGTCTGAAGCAGAAATGTGATGGTTGTAGGGATGATGGAGCAAGGGGCTACCCATCGGCAGGTCGGTGAAGCCCTTGGTATGCATCATACGGTGATCACCAGAGCCTGGGCAAGATTTCAGCAGTATGGCACACCAGTAAGACGGCATGGTGGTGGCAGAGACAGGGCAACATCTGCAGCTGAAGATCGGTTTTTGATCATTCAGGCCTGTAGGAACCACTTTGCCACAGCAACCCAGTTTCGCAGTGACCTTCAGAATGCATCCAGGGTAAATGTTTAGATGCAGACAATCCGGGCAAGGTTGCACGAAGGCGGTTTTCAATCGAGAAGACCATGTATTCGCATTCCGCTGTCCCAGAACCACCGCCAGGCACGAAATGAATGGGCCATGGACCACGTTGGATGGACCAGAGAAGATTGGCGACCTGTCCTTTTACAGATGAGTCAAGGTACAGCCTAGACCACACAGATAGGTGTTTTAGGGTATGGAGAAGACCAGGAGAACGATTCCATGCAGCCAACATTGCCAAGCATGACCGCTATGGTGGAAGGTCAATCATGGTCTGGGGTGGCATCTGCAGGGATGGATCTACAGAAGGGCTGGGCAGTTTATTGGTCTTTCGGTTCGGTTCGGGTTTTTTTTTAAAACCGAAACCGAACCGCCGCCTTAACAAAAAACCGAGACTTTCGGTTTCAACAAATTTCCTAGAATTGGTTAAGTTTATGACCAAGTTTATCACTTGCTTTCTGCACGCCAAAGGCTAAAATGTCGGGCAAATTTATTTATGCTTACTTCGAGAGGACTGACAACAAATCCTCCCCCCCCCTCCCCCATCAATTTATTATTTATTTATTGGTGTTTAAGGTCACATATTTCTGCACAATGGCTAATCATGACCTCGACAGTTTTACAGGTGGAGGAAGCCGGAGTACCCGGATAGAACCATCGAGCAACGGCGAGCAACTGTCAGCTCCCCAACATACTAACTCCACACAAGCAGGGTTAGCATTGGTTGAAGACAGGTGCACCATCGACGTGCAGTACGCCTTAGTATACAGCGTCACCGTGCCCCCACGTGGGCAATGGGGGTGAAGTGTCTTGCCCAAGGACACAACGCGATTGCCGCAGGTGGGATTCGAACCGAGGACCTCTCGGCTTGCAGCCTGCACCTCTACCTACTGAGCCACCACGCCCCCTCCCCCACCAATAGTGGTAACAAATTTCTTGTATCTTAAACGATATCTACGGAATATGAAAAATTAAAAAGTCTTACGTAAAAATCCACACGCAATTCAAGAATTGTTAAGTACATTTAATGAACCGTCCCAGGCTCACCCATATTCAACCAAATAGGTATTGCAAGTTACCTTACAATATAAGGTGTAAAAATAATATAAATTACCTTTGACCCAAAATCATCTGCGTATGGCACATAGTAAATAATATTGGAGGTAAACATAAAATTTATCGAGTTTTAAAATCTCAAAGTTCATATGGGAACAAGAGGCCCCAAGGGGCCTGAGGGCGCTCACCTGACATGGTAGCCTAAATATCAACCCAGAGAATTGATTTCAACAAGTTGCATTTGCTCCTCCTAAGAAAAGCTTACACCAAATATCCAAAAAATTCTGACCAGTGGATCTAAAAAAAAAGAAGATTTTTAAAGAATATTCCTCATATTGAACTAAGTTATAATTCAGGCTCCCACAGGGAGCCCATATATGAACCCAGGGACTTAGCTTTAACAAACTTGAACCTCACCCCCCTAAGGATGCTGCACACCGAATATCAAAACATTTCGACTGCTGGATCTGAAGAAGAAGATTTTTAAAGAAAATTCCTCATTTTGAACTAAGTTACAATTCGAGCTCCCACAGTGAGTCCAAATATGGACCTAGGGACGTGGCTTGAACAAACTTGAATCTCACCCCCTAAGGATGCTGCATACCAAATATCAAAACATTCTGACTGATGGATCTGAAGATTTTTTTTAAAAATTCCTCATTTTGAACTAAGTTATCATTCGGGCTCCCACAGTGAGTCCAAATATGGACCTAGGGACATGGCTTGAATAAACTTGAATCTCACCCCCCCCCCCCCCCCCCCCCAAGGATGCTGCATACCAAATATCAAAACATTCCGACTGCTGGATCTGGAGAAGAAGATTTTTGAAGAAATTTGACTGAAATGCACAAAGTTCAAATTCGAGCTTCTATAGTGAGCCCAAATATGAATCTAGGGAGCCGATTTGAACAAACTTGAATCGGATCCACCCCACAATGTTGCATACCAAATATCAAAAGATTCTGCCTGCTGGATCTGGAGAAGAAGATTTTTTAAGAAATTTGCCTGAAATGCACTAAGTTCGAAATCGGGCTCCTATACTGAGCCCAAATATGAACCCAGAGGGCCGATTTGAACAAACTTGAATCAGATCCACCCTACAATGTTGCATACCAAATATCAAAAGATTCTGCCTGCTGGATCTGGAGAAGAAGATTTTTTAATGTTTTCCCATTGCCTACAGTGTTAAAAAGTGCGGACTCAGCACTTTTTCAAAGTCCTGAAAAAAGTACCTTGTGATCAAACCGATAGGGATTTTTTTTAACCATTCTATTCTACTGGTTAAAAGTAAGCTTTATACAAAATAAGAATTCTCTGGAGATATGGCAGTTTTAAGGTTTTTCCTATTTTTAGCTCCCGAGGTTCCTACGCGGCAATGAGAAAATTTTTCTTTGCATCAATCAACTACTTATGACCCATTATCATCTCATATCAAATGTGGTTCAAATCGACCTCACGGTTCTGAAAATAGAAATTTTAGGCGTGGCCAAAAATTTTGCCCCACCCATAACAAAGGCAAATAATGCCCGACAAACTTCTCTTGAACAAACTTGATTCTAAACCTCAAAAGGACTCTGTATACCACATATCAAGTCTCTGCTACTGGTGGTTCATTAGAAGAAGATTTTCAAAAAATTTGGCCATTTTTTCCCCATACCTCTGCTCAATATGAGCAGAAACCTAATTTGGATAAAAATCAAAATGCACCTATATAACCACTATTTACATGAAATTTAATTAAAATGTGGCCAGTGGTTTAGGAGAAAGAGGCTCAAACACCACCTTCACACAGGACGATGGACGGACGAAGAGTGATAAGAAAAGCTCACCCTGACTTTCAGTGAGATGAGCTAAAAATGACGAGCAAATTATGTTAATTAACCGACTGCTGGCACATTCTCTGAAGTCACATGCTCAGAGATAATGCTGCGCATTGGCAGTTCTGTTTTTTTGTCAACAATAAAATGGTTAAATTGAAATAAAACATATCCTGTTAAATGGATGGCAGGTAACTATTTAAATTTTTTTTTAAACTTATTGGGAATTGTTTGTAGGTCTGTCATTCACTACATTCCCCATACGAAGTGTTTTCCAATGACCATGAGTATTTTGTGAACACAACAAATCCCAAGATGCAATATTGCAAACTTTCTTTCAAATTATGCAGACGTCTCCCTTCAAAAACATCCATCGCCCGTCTTGACAAAGATAAAATCAACACAGGGATCAGCCAAGCGGGCAAACTAAAGTTGGTAATATCTCCACCTTGGCACCGCTCACTTCCCCCAATTTCTATGTTTGGGCAAAATGAAAGTAAAAAACGAACCTCTACGGTCGAAATTAGGAGAGATATTGGGAAAGCATTGGAGTGAGTGAGTTACCAATAAAAGTGATTCGTATATCACGACTTACTTCCAATAATAGTTATCAAAATCACAAGAAATATGATTTGGGTTTCTTTTATTCCACTGTCATTTGAAGTAGGAACCATTAAGAAACACGGGGCAGTTCATTTTCAAGCGATGTGATAATTACCGAAATAAGCACAAAAATTGCATATTATCCACCAAAACCAAGGTGAGGGCTTATAGACTCAAAAACAAAAAACAAAACAAGGAAATGTTGATTTTTTGCTAAAATGTAACTTTTCTTGTAAATTTCTGCATCTTGATAAGGCCTCAAATCTCACAGACAGAACAAAGCAAATTCCACCAGTGGTGGAGCCATGGTTTGAAATCATGGACCAGGCTGGTGAAGTGTTTGGGGGAGGGGGAATCTCAGGACTGAGGGTACTGTGCTTGTACTGAGGGCAGGAAATCAAAAGGAATGTTTTCAAATTTGGGGATGGGAGGAGCAAGTGGGATTGTGGGGGGGGGGGGGAGGGAGTGCTGGTCTCCCTTGATACCTCATGGCTCCACCACTGTAGTCCACTACAGTAGCCAAACACAATATGTCCATTAGCTGAGAAAGAGTGTTGAACACTGATTAACCCGGATGACTCAACATGCTGGATGAGCCTCATGACTTTGATGACAAATACAGACACATTTTATGTGCACATTACCCTATCAAATGTGGATTTCTACAATATATTTTGAAAAACCGAAACCAAACCGAAAACCGAGTTTTTGTACAAAACCGAAACCGAAGCGAAAAGCAAATTTCAAAACCGCCCAGCCCTAATCTACAGAGCTCTGTGTCCTTGAACGGGTACATTGACTGCACAGCAGTATATTGATGAGATCCTGGATGTCCATGTCAGATTGTATGCAGGTGCAGTGGGTGATAGATTCATTCTGATGGACGATAATGCCCGTCCTCATGCTGCCCATGCTGTCGGGGAGTACCGACAGAGGGAGGGGATTGAGCGTATGGACTGGCCAGCAAGATCCCCCGACCTCAATCCAATCAAACATGTCTGGAATGAGTTGCAGCTTGCAATTTCAGGCTGTCCAGTCCAGCCAAGAAGTGTCCAGAAGCTTGGTGCCATGCTGTCCAAGAATGGAACAACATCCCACAAAGGACCACCAGGAACCTGATTGGGAGCATGAGAAGGTGTTGTCAAGCTGTAATTAACAGTAATGGGTCTCATACTCGATAATGAACCCATACCAGTTCGCTCCGTCAACTTTTTGGCAAATTGAAAAATTTCCTATTTTACCAATAATATCCATTTTCCATGGTTATCGTATTCAAAGGCTAAAAAATAATGTCAAACACAAATGAAATCTTAATTTCTGTACTTAAATCATTAAAGATATAATTAAATAAGAAATATATACACTTTTCATTACAATATTTCAATTAAAACGTAAAACAGGTAGTTGGATATACTTGGTGCTTAGAAAACTTTGAGTAGTATATTTAGTCGAGGTGGATTTGCCCTGTTACAATTTATGGGAGAGCGCCTACAAGCAATCTCCCATAAATTGTAACAAGGCAATAACATGTGAACAAAATTTTGGCAACCAAAATACCTTAGCACTCTACAAGTTAAGGACAAAGAACATCTAAACAACACAGCAAACAAAATTTCAAAACATTGAATTTTACCCAAACTGTTGATCCATTTGATCATTTTCTTTAAGACCATTGGTTTCAGTGGGTTTCACATTAACTGTTGGAATGTTTGGGTATTTATTTCTGTAGGAAGCCATTATATCATTAACATCATCATCTGGAGATGGAGGTCTTTCTGGTCTGGATGGTTCAATTTTTGCAATGCGCTGCCCTTTACTTATTTTCTTCAAATCTGAAAAGTAAGATCATCAAAGTTTACCCACTGTGTTTAACTCGTAAACTGCTGAGTATTTTTTAAATACTTTTCATCAAATCTAGTCATGCCTGCTACGGCATGTAGCAGCCATGACTTAATTTGATAAAAAATTCATTTAAATCTAACTCCAGGAATCACTGGTGGAAAAACTCCGAACAATGTACAGAGGTAAAATTTGATTAAATGTGCCCAAATCATATTTATTTCAGTGGCCAGAGAAATCTGTTCTGGGCAGGAATATCTGCTAGCAGCATGCATGGAGTTAAAACTGATTTAATAGCATAAAACAAGAATTCATTCAGCTGATACATTGGCACTGGACTTTTCTAGTGAAATATCAAGGACTTTCCAAAATGCTTATTCATGTACTGCAACCTAATAACATTAGCACTTTACACTGATTCCTGGGAAGCTCTCTCACAAAGTGTCTCATGGATCCGTGATGGATACAACTTATTTTAAGAAGATGAAAAAATATAATTTAAGCATCTGAAAGTCACAAAAATGATAGCTTATAGGAACACAGTTTGATTAACATGAATCTAGCAATGACCCAAATATATTTTTAAAGGAATTCCTATTGGTACAGCAGCTAGGTACTAGTGTTGGGAGGTTATGAAATTTTTCCACAGTTTCGGTTTCTATTGGGTTTTTTTAAAAGAGTTGACTCCGGTTTCGTTTTTTTTTTTAGAGAAAAATATTCAAGTATTAAACACTATAAACACTTGGGTTTTTCCCAAATATTAGGTTTAATAAAAGTTCAAAGTGCAACTATACCTTCGCCTCTCTCTAAATTATGAGATTATATATAGCACAGCACATGTACAGTGAACCATTAATCCAGAGGACAATGAAGATTGTTCACAGATATACAGTTGAATAGCATTGAGAAGCCTTCCACCCCCCCCCCCCCCACCCCCCCATCACACACAAGACAAGAGGAAAATGTTGTGGTAGCAATGCGCAACTTGGGTAAAAATAATGCCGAAGGTGTAATGTTGTGAAATGTCGGGCCAAAGAAAAAAAATCTAAATTTTATAGTAAATTTCCTTTCTTATTATACCTACCACGATTGTTTACTACAGGCTTGCACTGCAGTGGAAGTTCCTAACTTGGAAAATATACTCTCTATTTTGATCTTTTCCAAGGAATTTGGGAAGAAAAGTGGTGCAAAAGCACCACGAAAAAATAAGCCAAAACTGGGTCGAGTGCTACCGGTGCATACCCAGTAGGGGATGCTCTTCTCTTAGTACAGATTCACGGCTT
Source organism: Pictodentalium vernedei (assembly GCA_031216915.1). NCBI lineage: Eukaryota > Metazoa > Mollusca > Scaphopoda > Dentaliida > Dentaliidae > Pictodentalium > Pictodentalium vernedei. Next base: position 277,152,695 of record CM062295.1, on the reverse strand, counting down.
CCGGCACCAGTGCGCAGTCAGTAACTAATGAATCATTCTTTTGAATCCGCCAACATTGGAGTTATGTGATCAGCGGGGAGAAAGGATTCTTACCCGAATAAGAAGATGGGAGGGCCTCCATGTAAACAATTGTGGTAGGTATAATAAGAAAGGAAATTTAATATAAAATTTAGATTTCTTATCAACCTACCCTACAATTGTTTACTACAGGTTGAATAGACAATAGGATGAGCGAATCACATTACCAATCCCCACATAACCCGACTGCGCTGGAACCGTGGACAGAAAAGGAGTTCCCAAGGCCTATCAAGCCATAGCATCACAAACATTAGTAAAAGACAATGAGAGATGAGGCGTACGGCACTGCGTGATGCACAGACAGAAAGGACAGTAAAACAGCACAGGGCTGGAACTGACCTTGAAGCCTAATGGCTAGGGTAGACAGAAGCCTAAGCAGAAGAAAGAGGGCCCAAAGAAACAAGAGCTGGACTGTCGTCCGGTGCATACCCCCACGTGGTGTACTGCCTAGTGTGGGCATACCTATGACCAAATATTACAGAAAACAAGTTCCATAATAATTTACTTAATTTATGAATATTCTCAGACAGACTCACACGGATCTACGGACGCACAGACGGGCGGACGCATGTAATCCAGTATACCCCCATTTTCTTAAAAAGTGGGAGTATAAAAAGGTCCTCAGACTGCTCCTGCAACTGACGCAGATAGAAGGTGGAGAAAGTAGAGGCATTTCTCCAGTAGGCTGCCTGCATAACATCCGACAACTTGATGGAGTTAGCAGCCCAGGAGGTAGACAAGGCATGCGCCCCGTGGGCAGAAATACGATTGGTAATAAAATCATCACATGCTAGACGAGCATAAGCCGCATGAATAGCAAGACAAATCCATCAAGAAATGGATTGAGGAGAGATCTTCTGTCGACCAGGAATATGAGACAGAAAGAATCGTTTCCTGCCTTTCCTAATGAACTGCGTCCGGTTGATATAAATGCGAAGTGCACAAACCAGACAGAGCAAAAGGCTATTACCCTCAGCCGAAAGAAGGGCCCTGATACAGATAGGAGGTGGAGTTGTTCCGGGTATCTGATTCTTGACCAGAAAGGAGCAATCAGTGGTAATAGTATCACTGTTGGCGGAGCTCCAGAAAACGCATATCCACCTGGGATGAAGGTTCAAATGGCGACAGTTCCCCGCCCCCCCCCCCCCCCCCCCCCTCCCCAGGCAAAGCAGCACCCAAGAAAAGGTCCATCTTGGGGAAAGCTGCAAAATCATAGGCCTTTTCAAAGAAAAGTGCCGAATAAGCTTGGAGAGGTAGTGATTAGTGCCGATACGACACTTTCCCACATAAAAAAAGGTCTCCGAAAGCATGGACCTGTACCCTTTGATGGTAACAGACTGGAGACCCTGAGAATCAGACAGATATACCAGAAACTCCAGAATCTGTGTTATCGAAGGATCAGCATAATCAACAGAGTGATCAGCACACCATCGACAGAAGACCTTCCACATAGCCGCATAGGCTAAACCAGCGGAGTGCCACCTTGAAGAAGAAATGCACTCCACTGCTCGTCTCGAAAAACCTCTCTTGAGGAGACAGGACCTGACAAAAGATATGTGTGAAGGCACAATGAAGACGGGTCGACGTGAAACCTTCTTGGGTGACCTTGGCAAAGAAGGCCGCAACATAGAGGGAGATGTGCCGGAACCGCCGCCAACAGAGAGCGGAGCTGATTGATCCACACCCGTTGAGGCGACAGGGGAGCGATCAGAATGATTCGACAACTGCAGGTTCTGATCTTGGCCAGAACCTGAGGCAGAATCGGAACCAGCGGGAAGGCATAGCCAACTAGACCGTTCCAATCAAGTGACAGAGCGTCCACGGCAAAGCCAGAGGATCTGGACAAGGTGACACAAAAGTGTCCACCTGAAGGTTCCAATGGGTCGCAAAGAGATCGATGTGGGGATGACCCCAGAGATCAAAAAGCGATTGAAGCACTGCCCTGTGAAGCATCCACTCGGTGGAAATGACCCTGCCCCGTCGGGACAGGGAGTCGGCTAGGACGTACAGACGACCGGGAAAGTGACGAACAACCACTCAGGTGTTGACATCCTGAGCGAGCAGTAGAAGATCCAGAAGAAATTCGTACATGGGAACCGAGTGCGTGCCGCCCTGGTTCCAAATGTAAGCGACCACTGTTGAATTGTCAGACAACAGAAGGACCTGACGATTCGAAAGGTGGGGGGGATCCACTGCGGGAAATTCAGAAGAAGAGCAAGAAGCTCCTTCTGGTTGATGTGAAGAGCTGCTTGATCCTAGTCCCATACACCGTGAAGGGAAAGACTAAGAGGATCCAACGTCGCAGCCCATCTGATATCACTGGCATCTGACGTCAGAACACGATCAGACGTGGGCAAGTCAAACAGAACTCCCTGCATAATCCACTGAACATTCATCCAGGGAAGAAGGTGACAATGAGTCTGGTATCTGAAGCACCAGAACCAGATGATTGACATTTGGCCTCCAACAACTGAGCAGAAAGTGTTGGAGAGGTCTGACATGCAGCCGACCGAGAGGAATGAGATTAGTCACTGAACCGCAGAGACTGAGCAGACGGAGAATACTCTGAGCTGTTGCAGACGTGGACAGGGACAGAGTCAGGGCGAAAGCTGAGAGAATCACAGCCCGTGCCCGGGAAGTCGCAACCACATTCATCTGAGTATGGAAGAACATCCCCAGATGACAAAACGACTGAGACTTCTACTTGTTGACTCTAAACACTAGCGACGTGAGCAGGCTCAACAATGTATTGACATCTGACTCCAGAAAACCACCATTGGAGTGCCTCTGGAGGATATCATCCAGATATGCCGAAGTAGTCACCCTGGACTGTGTGCGATGGAAGGTTATCACATGCAACATCAGTGGGGTGAAGGTCCAAGGAGCCAGGTTGAGGCCGAAAGGCATGGCCTTGAACTGGAAAACTCACCCCAGAAAAGTGAACCCGAGATACTTTCGCGATGTCCGATGAATCGGAACGTGAAAGTAAGCATCTAGCAGGTTGATGCTCAAAGAGAAATCTCCCTGGTGAATGGAGTGGCGAACCGACCTAAAGGTCTCCATCCTGAACTTGGGAGTAATGATAGACTGGTTCAGGATACTCAGATCGATACCGGTCGGAGTCGGCCGTCCTTTTTCGACACCAAGAACAGGCAGGAATAAAATCCCACTGAATGAATGTTCTTGACGACCTTGATCACCCCTTTGACAGGAGATTGCACATCTCCATGATCAAAAGCTCCCGACGTGAAACGTCTGAAGGAACCTGTGTTGGAAGAGGCACTCCGACAGAGTGGGGTGCCCCCAGAAGGATATTTGCAGCCCGGACCGAACAACATCTAACATCTAACACCCAAGGATCAGATGTGATTGTGGCCCAATGGTCTGCGAACCCTGATATCCTTCCTCCAACCTGGGACGAATCGAGGTGAGGATCTTCATCTCGACTCCCAGCGAGGCCCGCAAGAGGAGAAGCCACCTCCTCTATTAGATGAATGACCCTGAGTCCTCCCTCTGGTCTGCCAACGCTCACCCTTACAATGTGAGTAAGTAGTAGAAGCGGCGGCAGGAGGATCAGCCCTTGGCTTCGCAGAGGAAGCAGAAGGGCGATTGGTAGGCTTAGAATGGCCCCTGCCTCCAACAGAAGGCTAATCAAGATGGCGAAGCAGCAGCTGATCTTTGGAATGATGCAAAACGTCAACCCGGACCGTTGCCACGGAACCATGGAAAAGTCGCAGCCCTGCCAAAGAAGCGGACTGAAGAGCAGTGCGCTGCCCCTCAGGAAGGGAACGGCTTGTGTCCAACACAGCATCCCGATGAACTGATTCCAATTTAGCAGTGTTACAGGCATGCGTGTAAGACGCATGAGCGTCTTGGAAATCAAACGCAAAGGAGCCTGTACGTTGTCAAACCTATCTGGAGGCAGATAAGCAGCCAAAGCAGGGAAGACGTGATCTGAGAGAGAAAGCATGCCCAGCATCTCTCTCGATAAGCTCAACAGGAATTCCAGAGTCGCCATAGGAATAACGGCCGACTTGGGTTTGGAAAGCCCGAGGGAAGGGGAGTCCTGATCCAAGACCGTCAAAGTTTGGCAGACTGACAGATTGGCAGAATCGTAGGAATGATAATGCACTGGAGGCAAAAAGGTGTCAGCCCTGGTGAAGAACGAAGTCTTCATAGCCTTGGAACTCGGCTTAGAGTCCAAAGCTGCAAATGTTTCAACCACCGGTACTGACTGGCACGGTCGAAGACGCCCAGAAGCGGGTTGCTCCACAGGCTGGAGGGGCATGACCGAAGATCGCGGCCTGGCTGACACCGTCGGCTGATCAGACAGTTTGAGATCCGGAAGGAACTCAACAAAATCAAGCGCTGCCCCGAAGTCAGAAGACTGTTGGCCCTCAACGTCAGGTATGGCTGACCCATCCTCTGAGTCAGAAGACACATAGCCCATCACGAGCAAACCAGCCGATGCCTCTCATGGTGTTGGCACACCAGGAGGATCAGAAAGTGCCCTGCTTCCAATCACGGGAGGCGGCGCCATGGGGGCCACCTGGAAACCACTAGTAGCCTTGCTGGAGGCAACAGGAAGGCCCTTAGAAAAAACCTGAGTGAGAAAGGAGAGGGCCTCCCTAAGCTCACGGCCCATGGCAGCCATTTCGATGTGGGAATGAACTGGCAAAGTGGCTTCACTCCTGACCCTCTGAACCAGCGAAGGGTCAACAATCCTTCAGAACTCAGAACGCGGGGCGATGGGCGGCAGCCGAAACATCTGCAGGCAGATGCTGATAGGGGTATACCAGATCCTGAGGATCAACAGTGCGGGAACTCAGGAGAGTCACCACAGACATCTGAGGAACAGAAGGTCCAGGCCGCACAAAAAGCGTCGGTCCCACAAAACAGTCTGTCGGACCAGAGTGCATGGACGGAAATGCAACAGAGTCAATGGTGACCCCACCAGGAACATCCGAATCCAAAGAGAAGGCTGCTGGGCTCAATGGCTGAGAGACCACAGCAGAGGGTTTGGCCGGCAGCCCCTTCCGACTTCGCCAAGTTGAAGTCAGGGAAGGCTGAGGCCGATATCCCTCGTCTACACTACCAGACATCTCTGCAGACCTCTAAAGGGATAAGCCGAGGCCGGCTGAAACGGTGACCGATGACGTTGCAGATGGAACAGCAGTATCAGCAGATATGATGGAAGCTGTTGAAACTGGTGGAAAAGTGGAGAGAGCAACCGAGCTCGGCTCCAAAGGAGGAGTCACAACCCTAGTGACAGCCTCAGATGTCGACTGGAGAGGGACCACTGTCCTGGAATCAGGCATCTCTTCACCAGACAACTCAACAGCTCCCACAGTATGCACCACAGGAAAAGACTGCACATCCCACATGGAGGGGGTATAACTCTCACCAGACGTGGTTTGGTCGGAAGGCCCTGAACAACAGCGTTCCCCTTCCCCGCGGGTGTGGGAGGAATGGCCACGAGAACGCACCACATGCTTGGGCAAAAGGCATTGCCCTCAAGGAACAGTCCTGGGCATAAAAGAGGTGAGAGCAGAAGAAAAGGTGAACTCAACAGATGTAGAAAGTAGAAGAACACCCCCATGGCAGAAAATAAAGGACTGGCGGGAACACAACTGAACCCTGACGGCTGACAGGGACCCAAAAAAAACAGAAATTCTGCCCTCAACAGAGAGGAGAAATCCTGTCCATACAGCCCCCCACTGACACTTAACCTTAATAATAATAATAATAATATCCAAAAGGAAAACATAAATTTATCAATCAAAAAATTATATGTCCGAACCGCACGGTACACAAAAGTCACACGAAAACACAGAGAAAATACAAAATACAATGAAAATGTGGTTAAAATTAATAACGAGAATATATAAAACACAGTCCTGTTATTATACGATACTCAGATCCATAATTCTAGTCACATGTAATCGTTATCAACAAATTGAATTATAACTTTTCGTAATACAAATGGCCGCACATCATTCCAGGACAGCAGAAGAAAAAAGAATGATTCTTTAGGTACTAACTGCGCACTGGTACCAGAAGCCATGGATCTGTACTAGGAGAAGAGCATCCCCTACTGGGTATATGCGCCGGTAGCACTCGACCCAGTTTGGGCTTATTTTTTCTTGGAGCTTTTGCACCACTTTTCTTTCCCAAATCCATTGGGAAAGATCAAAATAGAGAGTATATTTTCCGAGTTAGGGACTTCCACTGTAGAGCAAGCCTGTAGTAAATAAATGTAAGGTAGGTTGATAAGAATCTCTTTGTTTAGGGTAACCAGACTGACCCTAAACAATTATGCCGACCCTAAAATATTTTAAAAGTAAAAGTCGCTCATTTAGGTCATTGTAACCCTAATTTTTATCGGATTTCAGCTGTGAATTTGAAACCTATTTTCAGGTTCAAACTTTCAAAAATGCATGTAAAAATAAATATATCGGACAGTATAGATGCGAAGCAAGTGGTAAGTTTCAGTTCAACAAAGGAAACCGCATTTGATGAAGTGATAATTTTACGGATACAGTGTTTTACCGTTGTTGTTGAAGGTCATGAAAATTAATGTATATCGTGTTGAGTTTCGTGTATTGATACTGAAAGCCCCCAATCCTGGCCTGCAGTCTTGAAAATGTTATTGGAGCAAGTATTGTGTCCAACTGTTTTTTTTAATTCCATTCAAACAGATACATAGAAATTACTGACAGTGGCCAGCAGATGTATGGATATTGCATTCAAGTGAAGTGTGTGGTCATTTTGGTATTTTGATGTTTGTTTTATTTTTGTCCAAAACCAGGTAGTGCTTTCAATCTCACACTGAATGGGGGGATTTTTATCATTTCATTTGTCATTTGAAAGAAAGTTTATTTAATGCGTAAATACAATTATATTAGGGGACCAAAAAAGTTATTTATTAGGAATACCTGGCTCTGATTTTTTTCTGTGATTTCCTCCCTTTTTATTTAACACATTACACGATGTGACAGCATTCAAGATTGTGCAGTTAAATAACTGTGTGTGTCCTGACTGACGGGTTATCTCACGTTCAGGTTGGTCGGTGTTTTTAACCCTTTACCTAACATGAAAAGTAGACGACACTTGCAAACAAAATTCTTGAATAACTATTTTTTTCATTTTTTGTCTCAAAAACATAGGTTATGACCCCTCTTTGGAACGAGCTCGACGAGCTCGTTCCAAAGAGGGGTCATAACCTATGTTTTTGAGACAAAAAATGAAAAAATAATAAAAATTACTTAGCGATTTTTGTGAATAGCGCTGGCCGGTTTTGGCCGTTACGTTGGGTAAAGGGTTAAATAACCGACACCGAGTTGTAATTTCAGTTAACCTCCCAACACTACTAGGTACCCCCCACCCCCTAGGATAAAATCAAACCTATTTTATGTGTACCAGAACATCTCTTAGAATATATTTTCAGATGTTAATATTATATCATCCAAGATATTTAAAGGTGTATTAGGTCAATTTCAGTTTCTTTGGATATATGACTGCAACATAGATATGACGTTAACTTTAGCCACTTGTTTACACCTATGATGCCCACACTTTAGAGGACTTCCACTCCAAGCAGTGGTTTCAAGTCAGATTTTACCAGTAAAGCAAAATTTGTTTACCACAATAAACAAGCACTGCTCCATTTTCCCTGGGGTTCCCATGGGGTAATCCTGGCTAGACTATGTGAAATCAAAAATGGCATCAAAGATGGCAGAGATTTTTTTTCTTCGACTCGCAATGTTCAATTTTGCCACAATATATCGGATTTGTAACAACTGAACATTGTCTTTTCTTGGAAAAGTTGTCTTGCCGGTATAATAACACACATGTCATTCTTGACACTTCACATCCAAAATGGTCACAAATATATGCCTTGAAATATGGAATAAACAGCTGTGCCATGAGCGCATGATACACCTGTTATTAATTTTAACTCTGGAATGACAAATCGGACAGTGACACAAATCAAAAGGGAGATTCCCTCTATCAACATATACTTACAACCAAAAAATCATGAAAACAGCTCTAAGCATTTTCAAGTTATTGTTCGACATGTGGAAAATTGCTTACATTTTGACGAATAAAGTCCCATAACTCTGGAATGACATACCGGATGGCGACACAAATAGAAAGGGAGATTCCTTCCATCAACATATACTTGCCACCAAAAAATCATGAAAATTGCTCAAAGCATTTTCAAGTTATTGTCTCACGTGGAAAATCGCCTATATTTTGACGAATAAAGTCACATAACTCTGGAATGACAATTCGGACTGCGACACAAATCGAAAGGGAGCTTCCTTCCATCAACATATACTTTCCACCAAAAAATCACAAAAATTGCTCAAAGTGTTTTTGAGTTATTGTACGATGTGTGGACAGACGAACAGACAGACAGACAGCGGTATACCATAATACGACTGTTTTTTCAAAACGGACGTATAAAAATCAATTTCTATCCACATTTTTCAACCAAGTTTCACGTGACATTCCAGAAATTTAAAGAATTCTGAAAAATTTTTTCTCAGAAAAATTTCTAATTATTCTTCTCAAAGAATCTATTTATTTATTAAGGTTTAACAACACTTTAAAAGCCAAGGTCATATCGTGTCGGTGAGTTTTACGGGTGGAGGAAGCCGGAGTACTCAGAGAGAACCACCGAGCAACGACAAGCAGCTGCCAGCTCCCCAACATTGTAACACCGCACTGCAGCATAGGCAGGGTTAGATTGGTTGAAGACATGCACACCATCGACATGCAGAACACCTTAGTGCACAGCGTCTTTGTGCCCCCATGTGGACAATCAGGGTGAAGTGCCTTGCCCAAGGACACAACGAGGGAGTCCGAATCGATCGTTCAGATGGTCACCCATCCAAGGACTAACCGGGCACAACATTGCTTAACTTCGGTGATCTGATGAGAACTGGTTACCGCAACGCCACCGCGCCCCCTAAAGAAAGAATCTATTATTTATTTATTGGTGTTTAAGGTCACATAGTTATGCACAATAGCTAATCGTGACCGTGACAGTTTTTACGGGTGGAGGAAGCCGAAGTACCCGGAGAGAACCACCGAGCAATGACGAGCAGCTGCCAGCTCCCCAACATCGTAACTCCGCACTGCAGCACAGGCAGGGTTAGATTGGTTGGAGTCATGCGCACCATCGACGTGCAGTACGCCTTAGTACACAGCATCATCGTGCCCCCATGTGGACCATCGGGGTTAAGTGCCTTGCCCAAGGACACAACGCGGGAGTCCGAATCGATAGCTCAGACGTTACCCATCCAAGGACTAACCGGGCTCGACGTTGTGTAACTTCGGTGATCGCACGAAAACCGGTTACCGCAATGCCACCGCGCTCCTGAAAGAATCTACTAAAACATTCTGAAATGCTCTGTTCTCTAGAAAACGGTTCCAAAGTGGCTTAGCCTCATGTAAACCAAATTAACCGACATTTGTGGAAGACAAAGCAGGAGGGGAAAGTTATATCATTATTCACATGATCAGTGACATTATGTGGGGTTGTTATGCAAACCCACATGACTGGCTGTGCTGTAACATCATCAATGAAAGTGATACATGGCATCAGTGCATAGTGCATGATATTGGGGGGGGGGGGGGGGGGGGGGGGGGGACAAGTTTCAGTCATCCAATTTGTTTTATGGAGGCCACTGTATCGGTTTATATGGTGGCATGTGTTAGGAGTCTGAAAGGCTTCCAATGGTGAGAGGTGTGTTTGGTGGGTGTATTTGATTCAATGGGAGTATATCAAACTCCGAGGATGATCCATAAAGGACTAAAATTACCAAAACAGATCCGAGAGAGCTGTCATTTTGGATGGAAATTGGTTACTAGGGAACGATAGTATGGTGGATGTTTCCTGAGGGTGCAAATATTTTTGCTGTCCTTAATTCTTTCAGAATTGTTGTTTTTATCTATTGTAGACCCAATTCTGGCAACAATATTCTACTATTCCAAGTTCCTGTCAGCTATCTCTGACACTGTACCGAGTTCCCTCAACCAAACCTTAGAATGTCCAATCAGACTGTTTCATTTACTTAAGCGCTGCCAATAAACAATTGTTTGTAAACAATTGTTTTGTTATAATGATTTATTGGAGAGTGCCTTTTTTTATAGGAACAGTTTTATGCTATTGCCTCAGTCCTTCGTGTGAGAAAATTTTACAGGTGCAAAAAAGTGCACTCGCAAATTGTGTTGCGAGTGCGATTTTGTGCAAATCGCACTCGGAAAATTCCCCAAAGTTTCACAACTATGCATGTTTGAGACAGATGTGTTTAAACACAGCTACCGTACTCACCCGTGTCGAAGCCCATATTCGTGATTAGGGCCTCCCCCTCGCTTTTTCAGATTTATTATGAACCAGGGTGCCCTACTCGAGTCAAAGCCCCTCCCCCCCAACACAAGTTTCAAATTGGACAAACGTTGTTTGAGACGTCAAATTTACAGGTATCAAATGGAAAAACAGGTGACTTGTTGCAACACTGTACTTACCTCGGTATCAAATAGAACTGTAATACTGTATTATGTATATTTTTGGGAGTTGAGGTTTTTGTGTTGTTAAATTCATCTTTTGTGTAATACATTATTTCTGTGTTCAGTGTAATAAGTCTTTATTAAAAAATTATATATAACAAGCAAAATTGACTTGTTTATTTTTTTTTTCGCCCTCGTTTTGGAAGCTGTGACTTGTTTCAAATAAGTGTGCAGACTGCTGTCAATAGTTGTCTGAAACACGCCCATAACATATAGTTTTCGCAGTGGCTGAACATCATCACAAAGATACTGATTGAACACTGCCACTTTCGAGCGGTGCACAACTCATTGTGAAAGAACACTGCCACTTTCGAACGGGCACAACTCACTGTGAAAACGGGTGTTCAGAAATTAATGAGAAAGTGGTAATTAAAAATAACAAGAGGGATGTTACATCCCAACGCTCACCTACATTCGCACTTGATAATGTCGTTCCAATGTAACATGCCTAATATTTAGTTAATATAAATCATTAACTAGGCATCAAATGATTAATGTGGTTTATGTGATGGCTTTGGAAAGTCTATATTTCTGCATTTTAGAACTTAAAATTGAGTAAGTCAGACAAAAACGTGAACATTGTGACTGAAAAAAAGAAAAGAAATCAGTTAAATTTCTGCATACAGTAGGGTTAATACCTAAAGTAGTTATTGAAATGAGAAAATAAACAGTAATGAGAGGTGAATGCACCACAATCTGCACAAATGCTGATTTTACCGCAAATTCGTACAACACCTAAACGCTAATTCTTACAACAAGTTTTGGCAGAAAATCATCCTCAAATTCCTCAAATATGCATGTAAAGAGGGTTAAATATTACTGCAATGGAGTTCAGTAACCCAAGTGTAGAATATTAATCGCCTGGAAAGACACATAGAAACACAACTCACCTAAACACAAAGTTTACAAAGTTTTACAACTTAAAATTTACTAAGTCCGAGAAAAACATGAAAATTTTGACTGAAGAAAAAGAAAATTTCCGTTAAATTTCTGCATACAGTAGGGTTAATACCTACAGTTGTTATTGAAATATGAAAATCAACAGTAATGAGAAGTTAAAGCAGCACAATCTGCACAAAAGCTGACTTTAACGCAAATTCTTACAACACCTAAACGCAAATTCTTACAACATGTTTTGGCAGAAAATTTTAGGTGAAATTTGGAAAAAAGTCGTAGTATCAGGGTTAAATACTGTTCCGATAGTCCCCTACAACCTACATATGCAATATCAAAGGCCTGAGCCCACTGATCTTTGAGAAATTAACCTTAACATTAAATCCTACAATATTGGACACGCCGGACGCGGACGCTGACGCCCGAGGTCATCATATAAGCTCACCACTTCTAATAGAAGTAGGTGAGCTAAAAAACAATTACAACTCTCGTATTTGAGAATTATATAACAATTTAACCAGCGATAGGATGTATGACTTATTGGTTTAATACAACATGCTCATTTATCATTTCATCATGCTCTGCAACATGTGAAGTTATGACTTTCAGTGTAAAATCAATTTTTTGAATATTGCCAAGGGAGGCAACTATTTTGTTATTCATATTCCGCTGCGTAAATTTTATCTGGTCTCCATATTAGGATTTTTTTTTATTGATTTTGTGTGAAGCACTATTTAGTTTATTCGTAATAAATGCACATATTTAAAAAAAACAGCCATTTTTAAACAGACTATGTTTGTCTGTTTTCAAGGGGGTGGTTTGCAGTGTTGATTGACATACTTTAACTTACGTCCATTTCTAGCTTCGAGAGTAACCTGTACAAAAAATGAAAACAACACCGCATGGTTTTCTGTTTGTTTTATTCATTAAATTGAGAATTAAAACTCAAAATCTGAAAATGAAACGTATGCACAAGATAATTATGAGAATTTTTAAAGCAAATTCTGATTAAATTAGCAATGTACTTTCGGTTTCATATACTGGATGAATGGCGATGTATAATGACATGCGCAGTGAATAAAGGAAACTGGAAATGTTTCAGTTTTCACTGCCAGCATTGATTCGGACCTCTTGCGGAGTGGATTGTGATATGAAGGTGGAGGGGGGTGGGGGAGGGGCATATAACAGCAGTTTTAATTTTGTTTTTGTTTTACCATTAACCAATGGACAATAACAAAATAGATGCCCATTCTGACTTGAAGCGTGGCAATGCTTGTGAGTTGAGTGCAATTTAAGTGAAGTTGAACTGTTTGATGACTGGCGCGATTTTTTGCCGTCTTTTTTAAATTACGGGCGCTTGCGAGTGCGAGCGCGAGCGCAATAGCGCCGGTCTCACACAAAGGACTGTTGTCTAGTAAACAACAAGCTAATGTAGACAACGTAAGGCCACAAAAGTGGCTTCCAGCACTTTAACAGAGATATGATAGAGGCATCGAGCACTCAACCAGTTCAAGAGATTCAGTTGAAGTATTACAGCGGAACCCTGTTAACTGAATAACCACTTTGTCTATGAAAAAGATAAATTTAAAGTAATTTGTATATTTTTTATACTTACCAATGGCCCAGATTAGCTGGAGCAAACTCGATATTATCAAAGGCCAAACACAAATTTTGGACTCCCCCCAATCCCCAAAATTTGCATACAATACCGAAAATTAAAAGTCCTCTCTGCAGGGTTCGTACTCCAAATCAAGATTGAAATTCAAGGACCTTTCCTGGACTTTCAAGGACCAAAAATGCGAATTTTCATGACCAACATTTGTATCTGTAATAACAAAAAATATGCGATATATTTACCACACATGTGGCTAATCAGCGCCGACTCACCCATATTTCTATGTCGAACGACTTCACACACGCTCGACATTTTGCCCTATGTTTGTCTTTCGAATCACTCGTAATTCATTCTTTATATTCCTTCTTATCGGTCCATTTTTCTTGAAATACACACTTTCCCGTTATTTTAATATCAAACTGAAAGACTTCACAAGCAAACACAAGATAATTGTTTTCCAAAATGCACAGAAAAATACAATAACAAGCAACCGGAAACAAAAAAGTGAGCGGTGAATTGGATCACGTTCGACGGTGCCCCTAAAATTTTGACCGGGTTTTCCAGGACTTTCAAGGATCGGCCTAATAAATGCACTCCATGCACCTACCATCACGCAATGCCCCAGGGCACTTAATCCTAATCTTAACGAATTTTGAAATTCAAATGTGACACCCTCAGTCTATGTTGCCAACCAAGTAACCCATCACAAGCCATTCTCCGTTGTCATTTCAGGCCATGTCTTCCGTTCTGTGGAGTGTGGCATTTTACAATTTGTAGCCTATCAGCACTTGAATGATTACTATTTCTGGTTTTCTCTTTTATTTTTTTTTGTTTTTTTTTTCTTTTTCCTTCTTCTTCTTTCTATAATTTCAGAAATGTGTTTCCAACCTGTATCAAACCGTATTATTACTCAGTAAATTATTTACTGGTTTGGATTTCACATATTTAAAAGCTGTTTCTCGAAGATATTAGAGGTAATTAATTAACGGTGTGGAAACGACCTTGTACAAGACAGCGGCTTACTGTCGAATCCACAAACATCTTCACGTTGTGTACTGTACTCACTGAGGTTGGAAATAAATATTGTTTAAACTAATAAAACGTTCATTTTCCAAGAGTTTCCAGGCCTGGAATTTAAAACAGCCAAATTCCAGGACTTTCAAGGTTCCAGGACCCGTGTGCGAACCCTGTCTCTGGCCCTCGATACTTTTACCATCTACGCATGCACAGTAGTCAGGAAGAGACCGGAATTGGCGCCAACATCATTCTTTGCAGATGAGCGTACTAATAATAACTCAGTGGGAGGAATGAGTGCCCACTCATGGGAGGCCCATCCCCATCTGGTAGATTGGTAAGTATAAAAAATATACAAATTACTTTAAATTTATCATATTTTTATACTAATAACCAATGGCCCAGACTTAGTTGAATCGTAAAAAGGCGGAGGGCCTAGGACTTAAGAATTAGCAGACCAAATATAGCTCCTAAGCCTGCATTCCAAGGTGAAAGGAAATTAAATTTAAAAGGAATTACATCTATGTGTCTCTATACAATAATAGAGAAGACATATCATAAATAAGGAGCCATATTCAAGTAATTCCGTAATCTTAGCATGAAAGATTATGCTAATTGGGTGTAACGAGAAAACAATTTTTAAGGCTAGTCCGGACTAAGCCCCTTAGATTAGGATGGCGTATTCGAGAGAGAGAGAGACTAACACTAAGCCCCTTAGATTAGGATGGCATATTCGAGAGAGAGAGAGACTAACCCCCACAAACGTATGCCATATATAAATAATAAACAAGTTGTATCTAGGATCAGTAATAATCTACAGACAAAACAGCTTCACTTATAGTTACACACTTATCAAGCTGGAGGAGATGAAGAAAAATCACCCCAACCCTTTTTTTTGAAGGAATATTCTTCAAAACAAGGAGGTGAGTGCAATGGAATTAGTGAAAAGCAGTACCAAATAATCAATATATATTCGCCCAACAGGCACCCAGTTATTAATTATAATTAATTATTGGTGCTTAACGCCACTTCAGAAGCTAAGGCTATCATGGCAATCCCGGTAATTAACAGCGCACGCTTCTAACGTATACCAGAGTCGGAATATGTAGATAGGTAAAAAACCGGTGATATAATGTGTACAACCATACACTTGTCCAATTGAGTCCCAATGGAAACTATCTGAAGAGAAGAAAACACGCTTCTTAGGCAACCAACAGGTGACCCCGTTCAGGTGTACAATTAATTCCAATAATAACACTCCAATTAAACGTGCGACTATACGAGAATGTGTACTGTATCTAAAGGAAACCTGGATTTAGAACATTGTACGAGCTATAATTAACAGGCTCGTCACGGAAATAATTAATTGTTTCCTAGGTCCGTAACAACCAATGACTGCTCGGAGAAAGAATATACTACTCTGAATAATGATGCCAAAAATTGAGAACGTATGCATAGGCGGCCTATTGGCAGTTCCATAAATGATCCAAATAGCCCCAAAATTCTCATGAGCTCAAAAGGCAGAGCAAGAATTTATATAATCTGTACAATAATGCGTCTGCCTAATAAATACACACGTTGTGCACGCGAGCAATGAAATCCTGCATGTACTCATCTGAATACAGCCTGTATCCACAGTATGACCGAGTGATACAAGTGTAACCGGAAAACTGAATGAATAATACAACGTTAATATGTAGTTAACTGAGTAATAAACTCATACGTCATAAGAAAAGGCCTGAGCGAAATTTTTCAGAGTGGACTAATTGCCACATTGGAGAATGTCGCCCAGAAAACTGACATGTCAGCCACACATGTACATGAAGGCTAGCAATTATATTGATAAGGAATCATATGCTTGTATATGACTTATAAACGAACAACCACAGGAAACAAACCAACTAAGTAGTGGATGTGCTCATGAGGTCGCCGTTAGAACACGACCCAGCCACCAATCGAGGAGCCATGAAAGGCATGCATATACTTTAATGCACATGAGACTTACAGGAAGAAACCTACGTCCTGCCCTGTATCGCCTCTTAACACATTGGCGGGTTGTTGGTTATCAAATAATTCCTTTCGAAACCCCTCACCTACATTAACTGAATCGCTCTTGTGTTGGTTATCAAATAGTATAGGAATCACAGGGCTCCCTCACGTCTGACTAACTCCATAATCCCACTAAGGACGGAGAGGGACGTGATGAACAATGAAAGTGTCAATGACACTGTTGCTCAACTTGTCAAGACATGTATGTACATGTATAGTATGTGACACAGCAATTACAAAGATCTAGGTAATGACCTGATAACAAAGGTACATATAAAGTATTGTAACGGTCTGTACATAAATACTGACCATAGCCTGTAACAAATGTATAGGTAAAGTATTGTAAAGGTGGGTGACAGTCAGATGCTAAACTAGAAAAGAAATCTTTGAATCCCAGAGTGGGTCTGACTGAACCCCAAAATATTTGTTCTCATAGCACGGTGATAACAAAGGCACCCCAAAACACACTTATTCCTGTCCCAAGGTGAAAACAAAGGTACCCAAGAAGTTTCGTGAAGATCAGTTCATAAATACGAGCTGTATAGATGTTGTGACAAAAAACTGATTGGACCTAATTTCGGTACAAAATGGCCACTGGCAGCCATCTTGAATTTTGGATCGCACTCAGAAACACTCGTTCTCGTCCCAAGGTGATAACAAAGGTACCCAAGAAGTTTCGTGAAGATCGGTTGATAAATACAGCCTCTAGCCCGAGCCGTATTGACATGTGCACTTACAGTGTGTAAGTAGCACTAAATAAATCAAAATTCATCTAATTTGCATAATTTCTGCACGAGAAAAAAACCCGTACTGTATGTGATGTATTCCATTTTACAAAACATTCATACAAAAATTTATTCAAATCAGAACTTTCATACAGAAGTTCTTAACAAAAGACTGATTGCACAAATTTTGGTACAAAATGGCTGTGGTGGCCATCTTGAATTTTGGACCACACCCAGAAAAACACTCGTTCTCATCCCACGGTGATAACAAAGGTACCCAAAAAGTTTTGTAAAGATCGGTTCATAAATACACCCTCTAGC
Organism: Pictodentalium vernedei; assembly: GCA_031216915.1. Taxonomy (NCBI): domain Eukaryota; kingdom Metazoa; phylum Mollusca; class Scaphopoda; order Dentaliida; family Dentaliidae; genus Pictodentalium; species Pictodentalium vernedei. The sequence goes on along the minus strand of CM062295.1, from coordinate 277,135,421 downwards.
CTGAGCCGTATAAAAGTTGTGTACAAAAAACTGATTAGACCTAATTTCGGTACAAAATGGCCACTGGCAGCCATCTTGAATTTTGGACCGCACTCAGAAACACTCGTTCTCATCCCAAGGTGATAACAGAGGTACCCAAGAAGTTTCATGAAGATCGGTTGATAAATACAGCCTCTAGCCCGAGCCGAATTGACATGTGTACTTACTGTGTGTAAGAAGCACTGAAAAAATCAAAGTTCATCTAATTTGCATAATTTCTGCACGAGAAAAAAACCCGTATTATATGTGATATATCCCATGGTACTAAACATTCACACAAAAATTTTTTCAAATCAGCGCTTTCATATGGAAGTTCTGTGCAAAAATCTGATTGCACCTAATTTTGTACAAATGGCTGCCATCGGCCATCTTGAATTTCGGACCACACCCAAGAACACTCGTTCTCGTTCCACGGTGATACCAAAGGTACCCAAGAAGTTTCGTAAAGATCAGTTTATAAATACAGCCTCTAGCCCGAGCTGTATTGGCATTTGCACTTACAGTGCTGAAAGTAACACTAAATACATCAAAGTTAGTCTAATTTGCATAATTTACGTACGAGAAAAAAACCCGTACTATATGTGATGTATCCCATGGTACTAAACATTCATACAAAAAATTATTCAAATCAGCGCTTTCATATGGAAGTTCTGCGCAAAAATCTGATTTCACCTGAGTCTGTAAAAAATGGCCGCCAGCGGCCAACCTGAATTTCGGATCGGACCCAAAAACACTCGTTCTTGTCCCACGGTCATAACAAAGGTACCCAAGAAGTTTCGTAAAGATCGGTTCATAAATACGGCCTGTAGCCCGAGCCGTATTGAATTGATGACGGACAGACGGACGACTGGCCATGGCAAAAGCTCAAATTTGGCTTTGCCAAAGTTGAGCTAAAAATACACCATATTAACATAATATCCAGTCTCTAAGGTGGAAGTATAATCCACAGTAATAGATTGGATAGAAATGAAAAGGGACACGAAAACAATGTTCCGACACCTGATCATAAAAATATAGATGAACTCCTTACGTTCGGTCTGAAATCAGGAAATATGTTCCTGAGAAGGAGTTAAGTATAGGTGTTTGAAGAAACGATTAATCACACTAGGTAAATATGGCGTCATCAATACAGCTTATATTCTCATATAACTAACACCAAACCATACTGGTAGGAAGAGAATAACCTCCTCTAACATACGGTATCTTGTCTGATAGGACAACAAACTCAGCCTAGCTGAAGAAGCTAAAGGTCTTCCTATACATGAAGAAAATAAAAAGGCTGATAACTGCGGCCTTAGAAGCTCACTAAGGAGACTTACAATGCTAGCCGTAGCTTATAAGTCTTCATCTCCGTGAAGACAGACATATCGGTGTAAGTTGCGACCTTGAAGGCTCGCTGAATGGAGACTTACAACTATCACCGCGCAAGGTAGGGAATGAAGAGCCGCTATTTTAACAGCCCTAAATTCCCAAAGAGACAGTAGTCCCAAGAGATAATAAATTCAGTTATGTCACTGCATAATTTCCGAAAAAACATCGGGTGATTCTAGCAAGGCTACTGAGGTGTAAACAATAAGACTCAAGTCTTTGACACCTCGGAAAACAAACCAAAAGGAACTTTACCATTATCGGTTTTATTCCCAAAGACAGTGGTCAGAGTCTAGCTAACATAGATTTAGAAGTCTTCCTCTTCATGAAGACAGATAACTCGGTGTAACTAGCGACCTTGAAAGCTCACTAAACGGAGACTTACAACCATCGTCGCGCAAGGTTGGGAATGGCGAGCTGCTATTCTAACAGCCATAATTCCCAAAGAGACAGTAATCTCAAGGTAGCTATGCAGTATGAGTCTTCGTCTATGTGAAGACATATCTGTGTCACTTGCGGCCCTTGAAAGCTCACTAAATGGAGACTTACAACACTAGCCGCTAATTATAAGAAAAGACCGCTGTAACAGTACATAAGGCTACTATGGTGTCCACAATGGCATTAAATGTCTTGACACCAAGGAATACAACACCGAGAGGGAAAAGACATACTTATGTCTAGGGCTGGGCGGTTTATCAGTTTTTCGGTTTGGTTTGTTTTTTTTTTTTAAACCGAAACCGAACCGCCGCCTTAACAAAAAAAACGAGACTTTCCGTTTCAACAAATTTCCCAGAATTGGTTAAGTTTAACCACTCAATCACTTGCTTTCCACACGCCAAAGGCTTAAATGTCGGGCAAAGGTAAGTGCTGTGCCATTTATGCTTACTTTGAGAGGACTGACAACAAATCTCCCCCTTCCCCCACAGATAGTGGAAGAATATTTCTTGTATCTTAAATAATATCTACAGACCCACCAGCAGATGGAATATGAAAAATTAAAAAGTCTTACGTAAAAATACACAAATGCAATTCAAGAATAGTTAAGTAAATTTAATGAACCGGGCACAGCCCCATGCTCACTCATATTCGACCAAAGAGGTATTGCAAGTAACCTGACAATATATGGTGTAAAAGTATTATAAATTACCTTTGACCCAAAATCATCTGCGTATGGCACGTTGTAAATTAGATTGGAGGTAAACATAAAATTTATTGAGTTTTAAAACCTCAAAGTCCACATGTGAATGAAAGTGTCAATGACACTGTAGCTCAACTTGTTAAGACATGTACATGTATAGTATGTGACACAGCAATGACAAACATCTAGGTAATGACCTGATAACAAAGGTACATATAAAGTATTGTAATGGTCTGTACTTCAATACTGACCGTAGCCTGTAACAAATGTATAGGTAAAGTATTGTAAAGGTGGGTGAGTCAGATGCTAAACTGGAAAAGAAATCTTTTGAGTCCCAGAGTGGGTCTGACTGAACCCAAAAATATTTGTTCTCATAGCACAGTGATAACAAAGGCACCCCAAAACACACTTGTTCCTGTCCCAAGGTGAAAACAAAGGTACCCAAGAAGTTTCGTGAAGATCAGTTCATAAATACAAGCTGTATAGAAGCTGTGACAAAAAACTGATTGGACCTAATTTCGGTACAAAATGGCTACTGGCAGCCATCTTGAATTTTGGACCGCACCCAGAAACACTCGTGCTCGTCCCAAGGTGATAACAAAGGTACCCAAGAAGTTTTGTGAAGATCAGTTCATAAATACAGACTCTAGCCTGAGCCGTATTGACATGCGCACTTACAGTGTATAAGTAGCACTGAATAAATCCAAGTTCATCTCATTTGCATAATTTCTGCATGAGAAAAAAACCCGTACTATATGTGATGTATTCCATGTTACTAAACATTCATACAAAAATTTATTCAAATCAGAACTTTCATACAGAAGTTCTGTATAAAAGACTGATTGCACTAATTTTGGTACAAAATGGCTGATGGTGGCCATATTGAATTTTGGACCACACCCCAAAACACTCGTTCTCATCCCACGGTGATAACAAAGGTACCCAAGAAGTTTCGTAAAGATCGGTTCATAAATACGGCCTCTAGCCTGAGCCGTAAGTTGTGTACAAAAAACTGATTAGACCTAATTTCGGTACAAAATGGCCACTGGCAGCCATCTTGAATTTAGACCACACCCAGAAACACTCATTCTCATCCCAAGGTGATAACAAAGGTACCCAAGACGTTTTGTGAAGATCAGTTCATAAATACAGACTCTAGCCCGAGCCGTATTGACATGTGTACTTACTGTGTATAAGTAGCACTGAAAAAATCAAAGTTCGTCTAATTTGCATAATTTCTGCACAAGAAAAAAACCCGTATTGTGTGTGATGTATCCCTATCCCATGGAACTAAACATTCACACAAAAAATTATTCAAATCAGTGCTTTCATATGGAAGTTCTGTGCAAAAATCTGATTGCACCTAATTTTGTACAAAATGGCTGCCATCGGCCATAAAAGTGATTCGTGTATCACGACTTACTCCAATAATAGTTATCAAAATCACAAGAAATATGATTTGTGTTCCTCTTATTTCACAGTCATGTGTGATATATCTGCCTGAGGAAGAAGCCGTAACTGTATCCAATGCCGGCTGCAGTTTAGAAGGAGCGTCCCGAGTGGCGAGAGTGGACGTTAGCTCCTACACAGGCAATTCTATCAAACAACGTTTGGCCCCCAAATGTTGTGGGTTAGACAGGGACCTCTCCTGCTCTTGGTCCTTTCAGACCTCGCCGAGCTTCCCTAAGATAAACTTGCAGGATCCTACACAGGCAAGTTTCTCAACAACATTTGGCCCCAAATGTTGCTGGGTTAGAGAGGGGCCTCTCCCACTCGCGATCTTATTAGACCTCGCCGAGCCTCCCTAAGAGAAACTTGCACGCTTCCTCCCTATTTCTGTTGTCGCTGGGCAGGTGTCAGCCTTGCAGCTGATTTTAGGGAGAAGTGACTTCTCCCTCCAGAGACTTTAGGGAGAAGTCAGGGGCCAGGAGGGAGAAGTCAGTGGACATGAGGGAGAAGTCAGAAAAAAACCTAAAATGTATATGACATCGTGACAAAATAAATGTACATAGAGGACACAATTGTGGAGAAAAAAATAAATAAAATACAAACATACATACACACACAAAACTAAGTCATGTAGGTTAAAATCCTCCCCCTCCTCTACAAAATATTGTGTCGTTCATGGATTCTGAATATTATAACTCTTTCCCTAACAGTGATGACCAGGGATACCATGCAGTTGATTTTGTATTTGCCTCAATGCAGTGGATTTGAAATTTAGCATTACCCATGGTGAGAGTGTTCTTCTCTGTAATAGAAGGTATATTCTTTTTAAAGAAAATATTTAAAGTATTTAAAATAAATTTCTGGTTCACATTAGAAGCTGGGTCATTATGGTTTCTGAATGTCTTACTTGAATTGAATTGCGTAGTTAAAAACAGTTTTCGATATTCTTCGTAAATTAAGTGTCATTAAATTAAAAAAAAATTTTCTTTTAAACTTGACCGAAATGCATAAAAAACAAAAAAAAAATTTCCGGATTTTGGTACAAAATTTTCTAAGTCCTACCCGGACCCCAAATTTTCAGTGTAAAAAAAACCCCAAATTTTTCTCTTAAAATTGACCGAAACGCATAAAAAACAAAAAAAAAAATTCGGGTTTTGGTCCAAAATTTTTGAAGTCCCACCCAGACCCCAAATTTTCAGTGTAAAAAAAAATTTGTTTTTTCTCTTAAAATTGACCGAAACGCATAAAAAACAAAAAAAAATTTCGAATTTTGGTCCAAAATTTTTGAAGTCCCACCCGGACCCCAAATTTTCAGTGTAAAAAACAAAAATTTTTTTGGTCTTAAAATTGACCGAAGCGTATAAAAAAACAAAAAAAAATTTCCGGATTTTGGTCAAAAATTTCTAAGTCCGCAACGGGACCCCAAATTTTCAATGTAAAAAAAAAAATTCTTTTTTGTCTTAAAATTGACCGAGACGTATAAAAACACAACAAAAATTACCGGATTTAGGTCCAAAATTTCTAAGTCCGCAACGGGACCCCAAATTTTCAGCCTAAATATGAACCCAGGGACTTGGCTTGAACAAACTTGAATCTCACCCCTCTAAGGATGCTGCATACCACATATCAAAACATTCTTATTGGTAGATCTGAAGAAGAAGGTTTTTAAAAAATACTCCTCATACTGCACTAATTTAAACATCTGGGCTCCCATAGAGAGCCCAAATATCGACCCATGCAATTGATTTCAATAAACGTGTGAAACAATCTTCCAAAGATGTTATATGTGAAATTTGAAAGCTTTTGGAGCAGTGGTTTGGGAGAAAAGTAGTCTTATATGTTTTTTCCATTGCCCACAGTGTTAAAAAATGCTGACTCAGCACTTTTTCAAAGTCCCCAAAAAATACCCCATGATAAAACCGATGGCATTTTATTTTTACCTTTCCATTCTGTTGGTCCTAAGGAAGCTTCACAACAAATAAGAATTCTCAGTGCCGTGTAGTTTTGGAGATATGGGCATTTTAATTTTTTTCTATTTTTAGCTCCTGCGGTTCCCATGTGGCGATGGGAAAAAATGGTTTTGTATAAATTAAGTACTTATGACCCAATAAGCCCTCATATCAAATCGGGACGCCAAATATAGCCCCACAAACTTCTCTTGAACAAATCTGAGTCTACACCTCAAAAGGAAGCTGCACACCAAATATCAAGTCTCTGCTACTGCTGGTTCATGAGAAGATTTTTTTAAGATTTCAGCACACTTTTTGGGTGTGGCCCTACCCACGGGCGAGGCAACTTGATTTGAACAAAATCAAATTGCGATGTCATAACAAACTATTATCTCAAATATCAATTAAATTGGTTCAGTGGTTTGGGAGGAGAAGACACAAACACCATGTTTACGGACGACAGACGGTGAGTGATCACGATAGCTCTCCTGACTGAAAGTCAGGTGAGCTAATAAAATACTACATATACTTCAGGGCGTTGCCAATGTAAACAACGTCAAAGGAAAAAAATGGAAACAAGACATCAGGCACACAGAAAGGCCCAGTCAGTAACCAATTTAAATGCTACCAGATGCAAAGCTAGATCTTCATACGAAGAAAAAATGATACATCGGATAGAAGATGCAAGACCAAAATGACCCAACACCCCTAGGGTGAGGACGTAACCATGGGGAAAAACAGAATAAACATTCTGTAATACACGTTAAACTCCCAAGAAATTTAATAAAAAATTTCAATAAAAAATAGCCAAAAAGCTTAGGAGTTTAACAGGAAGGGTTCATCGAAGGATAGGGAAGGAACACTTAACAAACAGTGGAATAATCATTAGCAAGAATGATGATGTCAGGCGTATGTCCCGAAAATGGGAAACATGAAATAATTTTTATAATTATTATAAAGTTACAGCCCTGAACGTTTGAAACCACCGTTGTTCACTTCCATCATCCATTAACAGCCTTGGATTCACCAATTCTTGCATTGATTTGTGTCTGGCATCCTCAAAAAAGGAGATTTTAAAGCACAAATGTCAGATCATTGTTACTGACTTTAGAGCCAAACAAAGAATGATGTTTGTGCCAATTCCAGTCTATTCCTGACTACTGTGCATGCGCAGATGGTAAAAGTATGGATAGCCAGATAGGACTTTTAATTTTCGGTACTGTATACAAATTTTGGGGATGGGGGTGGGGGGGGGGGGGGGTCAAAATTTGTGTTTGGCCCTTGATAATATCAAGTTTGCACCAGCTAGTCTGGGCCATTGGTCATTAGTATAAAAATATTCAACAGGAGTATTCAATTGACAGGGATGGTGTCACTTTCCTGTATTCTAGAGAAAACTTAGCATTTATTCTATTATATCTTGTTTGAAAGAGCTCCATGAACTCTATCAAACAAGATAATATAGATTAAATGCCTGTACTGGATGTAGTGAGGTCAAATAGGTCTATAACAAAGAAAAACTGGGGAGAGTCCGATAAATTTCTCGATGAGTACAAGATTTTTTATTCAATTAACAGGAGTTTACTCTATAACCTATATTCAATTTACAGGTCAAATTTGTACTAAAGGTATGGTAAATTGCTTTGTGTTTGGAAATTATATTCAATTAACAGGGATATACAATTAAGATATCCAATTAAGTGGGCTCCAGTGTATTAATAAAAATCCATGCATTTCATATCAAACAGTTTTTTAATGTCTGAATATGTCATAAATCTCGGAGATGCGTGATCTTGTATGTGTTTAAACTCATGTTAACATTGAAAATAGGAAACATAACAGCCTTTTTATGTGGTGAAATATGACTACACTGTTCACTTGTTTCAAAAATAATTGTTGCTCCACATTATTAAAATGCAACATGATGAGTCATTTTTAAGTTCCAACCGATATTTATTTAATATAACCTTAGAAACATAACCATCATCAGTTCACAATAAATGTATGCTAAAAGCAACTCAGTAACAAATTATGTTATGCATTTTTCATGAGTGCTGTTACAATAGAAGTATTAATGTTCATTAACAGTGAACTGAAATTTAAGCTAAAATTTACAGAATGTTGTCCAAGAAAAAGTCAATTTTTTTTGTTCATAAGCAAAAAGTGAAGTAAAACTTGTGAATATTTCCAAAATAAAATCAATAGGGCTGTCGCGACTATCATTTTTTGTAATCGACTAATCGTGACCAGTAATCGATGGTTAGTCGATTAATAGTCGCTTCCCATGATTTTTTAGCAAATCATTCTTCTGTTCGTAAAACTCTGAAAATAACAATGGCACCAGTGTGTTCAGACGAAGTGGGGTTGTGGGAACAACAAATCGGTCCCGACTGAAGCTACATGTAGTCAAATCTTGGACCCACAGTCCGTAATATAATTTTTGGGGTTGGTACATCCTGTAGGACGTACCAACCCCAAAAATAATATTACTGACTGCGGGTCCAAGTTTGAACTAGATTGAAGCCGATGAATTAAAATGAATTTACCAAAGAATGTTCCTGCATATGTTTCCTTTCTGCAATAAGTTTCTCGAAATTTTGAACATTGAGATCTATGCATTCCCTCGTCAGTTGTTAAAATTGGATCTTAGTCTGAAGTTCCGAACTTTGAGAAGTGATCTGACGTTCTGACTTTCGTCATAATTTTGTCACTTCCGCGCTTTGGGTTTTCCAATGGGTGCATTCGTGTGTACAAGACTGGAGAAATTCAGAAGAATCTATTCTTCTCGAGTAACTGTGAGTGTTCTTTCTTACACAGTCAGTGACAGTCATACAGTCTTCCGGATATGAATGTTAACTATGGTTAGATATTTAAAGTTATTCACCTTCATTGATCATTCACCTCACAAAACAATGCAATTTAGCCCCGACGTATAGTAGGCGTGTACCACCTTGAAAATGAACGACGATCAACTAAAAATAAAAAACGTCGACTACTTCAATAGTCGACGGTTAGTCGACTAATCGAATAATCGTGACAGCCCTAAAAATCAATGCTTTCCTGAAACAAGAGCTTTGCATCAGAGATGCTGAGGTCGAGTAGTGGTGGCTAAAAAGAAATCGGTGCTAGCATTTGAAATTCAGAAACAATCTAAGAGCCATAAGACAAATTTGGTAAAAATAGGATAAAGTTTAAGTTATCATGCAGACACCTCCCGCAAGTTGGACATTCAAACAAGAAAACAATCAAAGGGACATAACTCCAGAAAACACTCCAGAAATCTGAAAGTAATAGCTCAAACTATGTCTAAGATACAGGTGGTAACGTCAAATATGGCAAAAAAATAACAACAAAAATGGCTGCTATTCGGCCATCTTGAAATGTTTTTTCAAAAGATTTTGGCATGCATCATTCTCCTATGGTGTCTAACAAATGTTGAAAATTTAAAACTAATATCTCAAAACATCTCCAAGATATGGGTGATAACGTAACTTGAGAATGCAAAAAATGAACAAACATGGCCCAGCCATCTTGAATTTTTTTTTTTTCAAAAAATATTGACGTGCATCATCCTCCTAGCATCCATGAACAATGTTAGAAACCTGAAACAAATATATTAAAACATGTCTAAGATACAGGTGGTAACATCAAATGAAGCAAAAAATGATGACAAAAATGGCCACTGATCGGCCATCTTTAATTTTTTTTTTCAAAAAGTTTTGACGTGCATTGTCCTCCTATTATGTGTCACCAATGGCATAAAAATGAAAGTACAGCGTCGAAGCATCTATGAGATACAGGTGGTAACATAAATGAGGACAGACAGACAGACAAACAGATAGACAGACAGGCAGGCAGACAGACAGACGGACAGACAGATGGACGGACAGATCAAGTGCAATCCAATAGTCCCCCAAAACGGTAAAATTTAGTACAAATTTGACCTCTTAATTGAATATAGGTTATAGAGTAAACTCCTGTTAACTGAATAAAAAATCTTGTAACCTGTCGAGAAATTACCCTAACTCTCCTCAGTTTTCCTTTGTTTATAGGCCTATTTTGTCTCAGTACATCCAATACAGGCATTTAATCTATTATATCTTGCTTGACAGAGCTCATGGAGCTCTGTCAAACAAGATATAATAGAAAAAATGCTAAGTTTATCTCTAGAATACAGGAAAGTGACACAATCCGTGTTAATTGAATACTCCTGTTAATTGAATAATTTTCATTGGGAAAAGTGGCTATTCAATTAACAGGGTTCCACTGTACAACCATGCAGAGTATAAACCAAGGCCCTGCAAGGCTTCGAAATTCAATCGATTTGTGTTGGGCCGATTCAGAAATTTTCAAGCTGTCGAAATGTTCTCAAAATCCTATCAAGTGTCTCCCCTTGAACTCTTCTTCCAGGAGAAGAGTTCATGGACATTATGCTTCTGAAATTACTACTTTGATTCCATTCTTGAATATTCCAATTCAGCCTTTTTGATTAACTGTCCAAATAGACAAGTCACAGTTGAATTTAATTCTTGAGTGGAGACTGGCAAAATTTACAGTTGTATGAATGTGCCATATTTACAACTTGAAGAGTGGAGAAATTTGATTCGAGATTCGATTTGAAATCCTGACAGATTCAATTAAACCTAAAATTTAAGATTTTGAGGACCCTAGTGCAACATTATAATATGCCTTCAGATAAGTATAAGTAAAGAGAAAAAAAACTCATCATTACAAGACTCCTTATTTTCTCCAAATATACTCTCCCAAAAAAGAAAGTGTGCATGCTAAAAAAATAACACTAAAAAAAGATATATATCATTTTCATTGATGGAAATTTTATTCAATCACAGATGAATCAATTTGTGGTCAACACGAGAAATTTTATTACGCTACGACGAATACTCTTGGTGCCATGGAGAGTCAAAGACACTAAGGGTCCAACACAATAGTCACACACTCAATATCTGGTATGACCTCCTTCTGCATCGACTACTGCTGTGCATCTACGCCTCATGGAAGCGAACAAGTTAGTATGGAAGTGGGTTAGGTTAGGGTTAGGTAGGGTTAGGGTTAGGTTAAGTAGGGTTAGGGTTAGGTTAGGTAGGGTTAGGGTTAGTTTAGGGTTAGGTTAGGCTAACCCTAACCCTACTCTACCCCACTGCATTCGAGCACGGCGATGAAATAACGTCAAAATCGGACGAATTGCAGGTCTTCGAGGACGTAAGCCGTATTCTCTCAGGCGGTTGATTAATGTTTGAGGATGTATCCGTCTCAGGTTAGGGATGTTCCTGGCTGTCGTCGTTGCCGTTTGTTGCCGGTTCCGACACGGATATACCGATCTTGTGCAGGGGTGGTAACTCGGGGTGTCCCGGAGCGGGGTCGGTCTCAAACGTCATCATGTTGTGCATGTCGATGGACTAGCCTGTCTACAGTGTTACTGTGGCAGTTCAAATGCTGGGCAACCTCTCTGTGTGTTCTGCCAGCTCTAATCATACCCAGGGCAAGGAGACGTTGATTCATTGTCAATCTTGGCATGCTAATGTGGAGTCGTTTTAACAGCAGAGCAAGTGTGAATGTGAACGATAGGAAGGCCTTACTTTAGTGTTTAAATACCCAAGGATTCACACTGCTGCATTAATTTTCAGACTCTCCACGTGCAAAACATGCCTTTTCACAAACGTGCAGCACGTCATTTAACGGTAATGCAATTTTAACGGGGAAAGCTGTTTTTGTGTTCAATATAACTTATTCATGAACAGGTTAACACTCTTTTCACCTACGAAATTATTTTTTTGGAGTCTGATCAATTTCTGCAATGCACACTTTCTTTTTTGGGCGAGTATACATAAAATGCCAATCATTCCATTATATTTCTTCCAAGGAAACAAACCTCAACCCTATACCTAACACAAATAGAAACGAAAACCTGCCAATCATTCTTGAAGGACTAAACATTTTCATGTTTTGCCTCCCTCATAAAGGTAGCTTATGACCCCTCACTGGAACGAGGCAAAAACTGAAAAAAATGATAAAATTTGAATGATGATTTTGCAAATAGCACTGAGCAGATGTGATTGTTACATTCAGGCTATTAAAAATTATTTGTTTCTCAAGCAATTGTCATTTGATTTTATGATGAGAGAGGGACACTTCTTTATTTTTGTTAATCCACAACAGTCCTGAAAATAGTTGGAATTATCAATTTTTACCTCATTACCCTATTGTAGGGAAAAACCAATGTTTTCTGCAGTGAAAATTTCCATAGTGTAGTTGCAAATTTAACCAACTTTAACATGTCTGACAGAGTTGAGCAACATACAGTAGCTTAAAATTTTAGTCCTACAAATGCAAAATAGTGTCATTTTAGAGATTTTCAGGTTAAAAAAGAGAGAGATGAAGCAAACTTTCAATGACTAGGGAGGTCTCTGAGAAACAAGTATTTTTTTTAATAGCCTTAGATAAAAGTTTAATAGAAATGCGCTTGGCTGAAATTGTCCAATATATACTGAAGGAATGTGTATTTGTTGGGATCACAGATAAAATACACATACCTTGTAAATTGAAATCTTCAACATCTGGCTGTTTGTTTGATGATCCAGTGATTGGTCTTGGCTTTGATAAATCTCCTTCACTTCTAGCTATCAGATCTAATACTGCAACATCATCATCATCTAAAACTGGTAAAGAATATATACATTGGAAAAAAACTTTTAGTATTTCGTTAGATAACTCATAACAAGTGCCTGCATATGAGGATGAGAGCAATTCCACATTACCTCCAGACAGGATGCCTATTAGAACTGGACTGAAGCATGTCCCTGCACAGCACAAGGACGCAGGAGGTTGAAGAGCAAACTCTTATTTGTTAACCGTACATGAGCTGTATCTGTAAGACACATATGATGTCCCCGCAAAGTGTGAAATTCTACAAAAAATTTACCAAGTTCAACAACCTGTAATTTTGTGAAATATTGAAGTGAATCAAAATCCTGACAATAAGCACACCTCTGATATGTACAAAAACCTGTGAAATACAGTACAGCCGCAGTGGAATGACACTTTTCCACGTGCCCACGGTGGGCATGAACGAGCGTGTACATGAGCAACAAGATTTGTCCACGCTAAGTGACCATGGACAGAAGATAATCTACGACGTGGGCACCTTGCACAACTGCCCACGGCGTTAATTCGTTCCACGGACATTACCGTGTTGGTAATTAATAGCCACGCCGGGAGATCCAGGTGAGGTAATTGAGATGAACAATGTCGATCTTCATAATTTTATCCCGGTTAATTAATACATCCTTTTTAAATGTTTTGTGGCAAAAACTTACAACTAAATTAAACTGATTGCGTTAAAGGTTTTAATGAAAAAAAAAATAGAAGTCGCCATTGGGCAGATTGAAAGTGTTTTTTTGTATTTCGCCAGTTCTTTGTTGCTTTCGTTCTTGCAGTGTAATTTATTCATGCAGAAAATGCCAGAATACGGGTACAAACCAATGAAAATGATCGATACGCAAGGCACGATGCGAATCTTTCCCATGGACTCTGAAATATTTGTCCTACATGTACGTGACCAACAAAAAACGTTCCAAGTTCCAACAAGGGATTGTAGACCAAGTGCAAAATTTCCAGGGCTGCCAAAATTCACACTCCAATTAAATAGCCTTACAACACTGGTGCAGTTATAGGACATTGCGGTTCCAGAAATTTCAACCCCAAATTGGACCATAACGCACAGCAAGTGCATGGAAGGACGAAACTTAACGGAACATTTAAGTTGCCCGAGACTTTTACTGATTTCTATTTTTAACCAACTTGATAAAAACAGACACGTCCATGCCAGTCCCCCCCACTCCCACCCCCAAAAAATGTTTCCAAAATGTTCTAAAGCTGGAAAATTTGAAGGCCCAGAAATTGTGCGGCACCTGTCGCAATATTATACCGAAAGGCTGTGGCGAGTGGGTAGCTACATGTACATACCAATTGAAAAGGTTGAGCCATACGCGAGGGGATGCCAGTATAAAATCTAATGGGGTGGGGTGGGGTGGGGGGCATAAATGGACTTACGAAAATTTGAATTTGATGTCTTCCTATGTGAAGGAGATGGTGCATTATGCCCCCCTTACCCCCCCCCCCCCCCCCCCCACACACACACACAAAAAGACGTAAGACACCTGCCACAACCCTGCCACCAAAGTCAAGATCATGCACCCAAAATGCAAAATGCCCTCTTACGCTTCATATTTTACCTCCACTTTTGTGGATACGTGCAAGTCCATTTTCATTTCGTTTTTTGTTGTTTTTTAGTGGTAGTAGTACTATATTATGGTATCATAATACTATCATTCATTTCCCCTGAAAAAATGTGGGTACATGTGTATTTAGTTAGTCTGCAATCGCTCTGGATGAATTGTCTGGTCTTGTTAACTGACAAAAGATTACATTTTTATTGCACCTACGATTCAGCCCGTACTTGTAGTCCGATAAAACTGCTGTTCGTTTCAAACAGCTTAATCTTCTGATAGGTTTCGGTGCTTGTCAGATCATTTGATTGGTCAACTATTTCCCCTTTTGGCTCAATAAAGTACTAGAAAATAATGGAACATTTAAAAAAAAAATTAACATCGTGTCTGAAATGTAAGCTAGAATGAAGCAAGCATCAAATTTAGAAGTGTTGAGGTTGTACGATCATAGACATACAGTTCGAGAGATTCAAATGGCTGTGGAAGGAGGAACTTTGTCAATGAAACAAGTCAAGTGCGTCGATACATAGAACAGTACGCAAAAGGCCTGTTGTCAACAGAAGATCTTGTACATATGTCTGAACCACACCCGCGATTCGATAAAATTACAAAAAGTGACATTTCTATGATAAAACAGTCGCTGACGGAGAAACCCATTCAGACAACTAACGATGTCAGAAAAACTTTTAGCACAGCAAGGCACAATAGTAGGAGTCACAACAACCAAAAAAGCAATATAAGCCGCTGGATTTACAGTCAGCAAACCACGGTATTGCCAAATGGTACGTGCCCCAAACAAGGTAAAGAGAGGAGAGTTTTGCGAGGAATTATTAACAAACAATGAACATTTCGATGACGTTATTTTCAGCGACGATTTTCAACAATTCAGCTTCATCCCAATAGACGTTTCTGCTTCCGAGAAACTGATTGTCCAGTACCTCATGTCCCAAAACCAAAACATCCTTTAAAACTGCATGTTTGGGCAGGTATCAGTAGATGAAGCGCATCAGAAGTTATCATTTTTAAAGGTATTATGCAAAAAGAATACTTCACGGAGGAAATTATTAAGAAAACACTTCTGCCATTTGTACAAAAATTTCCAAATGGCCAAAGATTTGTGCAGGACAATGATCCTAAACATACATCAAAGTTAGCAGTTAACTGTATGAAGGACAATGGCATCAACAAATGGGACTGTCCCTCTGAAAGTCCGGACTTAAATCCCATAGAAATGGTGTGGAAATTTTTTAAGGATTCCGTCGCGACTTGAACCCCAATCTGAGACGGAACTGGCGGATGCAATTCTGAAGTGTTGGTATAAGGATATCAACCAGGAGTTCTGTGAGACATACATTGACCATCTCTTCAAAGTGGTCCCCGTCTGTTATAGAATGAAGGGTTTTCCAATGGGTGATGCTCCAAATAGACTTTTTAAAGAGCACTCGAGGGGGGAAAGCATGGACTATTTTAATGAAAAATTTTCCGACAACGACCTTATAAAAAAACTTCAGAGGATAATGCATTCTATGCACATTTCAACTCACGAATGACGTTTTGGCAAGTTTTGCTCCGAGTAGAAACAAAGATAACATCAGTGAATTCTCATTTTTGCATTTTTCGTCCGATAAAGGACCATAAATGCTTCATCAAATAAAATTTTGCTGATTTTTAAAAAATTATCTGGTAAACGCACGCATGGATATTACTGTCCATGCATGGATTACGATTAGTCCACCGTGATTGTACTGTAAGCTGTTTTGAAAAAGTACCATACATGTAGATCTTTTTTGCACCTCAATACTTACAATAGCATAGCCTTTGTCCTTTCACTGTTGAGCTCATTCCAGTGAAGGGTCTGAGTTGTTTTGAGGCAAAAGTGCCGTTCAGGGTACACATGTATCAACAGTAATGAAACACAAAATGGGGCAATTACCCTGTTTCCGATGCGCACATGTGCGGTTTGAACGATGCAATTGACTTCATCGCATCATTCACACTGCGCCCGTGTGTTTTGGAAGCAGGGTAATCAAGATGACCGACATTACAGTCGAAGCTCTTTGGAACAATATCATGTAGTACCTAAGCATGGCACTTATATACAAGAACGATTGGGGAGATGAGAGACCCTGCCTTAAAAATAGTAATTCAACTGAACTTCAAATTAAGTGTTCACGGCATGCAACATAAAGCGGGTGTCGTTTGAGGTGAATCGAGAAAGTAGATATTGAATGTGCTCGATTCGAGACAATTAATTGTGACGAATAAAATTTCACACTTCACACAATCAGTTAAATGAAGACAACGAATGGTCGTGTTCAATTATTTATTAATTCGTACATGTACATGCATATGTACAGGGACAATTGTTGATAAAAAGGTCTGAAATCATCATTAACAAACTTTTTCGCAACCACGCACTCTCTCTGCACATACACATGTGACACATGGAAATACAATGTAGGAGAAATGTACCGCAGCTTTTTTGAACCAGTCGCTTCAAATTAGTTCCCAACGAAACAAGAGGCCCCAGGGGCCTGAGGGCGCTCACCTGACATGGTAGTCTAAATATCAAACCAGGGACTTGACTTGAATAAGCTGCATACGCCCCTCCTAAGAAAAGCATATACCAACTAGATGAAGCGATTGTGCCCACACAGTACACAGGATTTTGTACAAGACATGTGTACAAGATTTGATGGCCAAAAATAATTTAGCACTCTACCAGTTAAAGGAAAGCCAATAAATAAAGATAGTCCAGAGAATGAGACTCTTTATACTCATTTAAAAGTGTCCGAGGATTGTATATTAACGCTCTTATGACTTGTGATATATACAAATGCTTCACACCGAGCTACACTTTAAAAATATTACATAAATGAGACAGACATTAGCTTTACACTTTAAAACCATCCCGGCAGCGACTCGGAATTACTGACTCCAGAGGAGGTATTCCCTTGCTTTTCACTATAAAGCAGGTGATATAAGGGAACACCATCCCCCCCCCCTCCCCCTTGCTCTGGGTCAAACACCCCAGAACGAAGAGGGCAGCAGGACAGAGACACTGCCGGAACAGAAAGCCAGCGTAACTATAGTTGCAAGTGATTAGTGGACGACATTCTGAGCAACAGATAACAGACCTAAACAATGCAGATCGCCAGAAATGGACTCAAAATTTCTAAGATAAAACTTTGTGAATGTGGAAGGCTGAGACCAATATGCAGCCTTCATCAAATTGGTAATAGTAACACTATTAGCATAAGCCCAAGATGTAGACAGCGCTCTTACTTCATGCACCGAAATCTTAAGCACAGACTACTGAGATGAAGATAATTTTTCATAAGCAGTACGGATAGTTAATTGAATCCACCTTGCAACAGAATGGACCATAATGTCCTTTCTATAAGGCAGCAAAGAGAGAAAGAAATGCTTACGTCCCTTTCTGATAAACTCAGATCTACGTTTGTAAATACGCATAGCTCTGACTGGACAAAGCAAAGGCCTATGACTGTCTGAAGACGGAAGAGCCTTAATAACAATAGGTTCAGGGTACTGTAAACAAAAGTGAATAAAAACTGGAAACAAGACTCCAGGCACTGAAAATATGGCCCGAAATCAGTAACCAATTTTAACACTATCCGATGAAAAACAGAGGCTTCCTGAGAAGAAACTGCAGTACATCAGATGGTAGATGCATGTCCGAAATGCCTAACCACCCTAGGGTGAGGACGTAACCAAGAGGAAAACATTCTGTTAACAAGCCAAAACTCCCAAGAAATTTCAGTAAAAATAATTACAAAAATTAGGCCAAAAGCATTGGAGAATAGCAATGGGGGTATTAAGGAAAGGGAGAGAGGAAACACTGAACAAACAATGGAAATTTCATAACAAGAATGTAAATATCAGGCCCATGCCCCGAAATTAGGGAACATGAAATAATTTTGGATAAAAGTTAAAAAATTTATAGTAATTTATATATTTTTTATACTTACCAATGACCCCAACTTAGCTGGTGCTAAACTCTTTAATTCAGGGCCAAACACAAATTTTGTCCCCCCAATCCCCAAAATTTGCATCAAAAACCGAAAATTACATGTCCTATATGGTCCTCCATACATTTACTCCTCTGCACATGCACAGTGTCAAGGACGTCCCGAAATTGGCACCAATTATCATTCTTACAACCAGTGCCTGGTAAGCATTATGTACTCAGCGGGGAGGTATGAGTTCCCAACTCATGGTTGGGCCATCCCCGTCTGGGTCATTGTTAAGTATAAAAAAATATATAAATTACTATAAATTTTTTAACATTTTTATACAGTACCAATGACCCAGACTTAGCTGAATAGTAAATAGGCTGGAGGGCCTAGGACATAAAGGAAAATCCAGTAAGCTCAATTATCTATAACAGAATATCCCCTCCAGGAGAAAAGGAGAGATAGGCTTTACATGTATCTTTCTTATTTATATTAAAGAAGAAAGACACAATACCAATCAGTAATTGAGCATAATAATCATCAATGATCTCTATTAACATCCAGTATAACCCTTTATACTAATATTTTTAAAGGTAAGCCAATAAATAAAGGAAGTCCAGAGAAATGAGACTCTTTATAAATAAATTCATTAAAAGTGTCCGAGGATTGTATATTAACGCTCGTTTGACACGTGACATATACAAATGCTTCACACCGAGCTACACTTTAAAAATATTAAATGTATGAGTAAACATTAGCTTTACACTTTAAAACCATCCCGGTACCGACTCGGAATTACTGACTCTAGGGGAGGTATTCCCTTGCTTTTCACTATAAAGCAGGTGACCTAAGGGAACCCCCCCCCCCCCCCCCTGCCCTGAGACAAATACCCCAGAGCGAAGAGGGCAGCAGGACAGAGTCACTGCCGAACAAGAAAGCCTACATAACTATAGTTGCAACTGTTTAGTGGACGATATTCTGAGCAACTGATAACGGACCTAAACAATGGAGGTCTCCAGAAATGGACTCAATAATTCTGAGATAGAAATTAAGAGAATGTGGAAGGTTGAGACCAATATGCAGCCTTCATTCAATCAGTAATAGCAATACAGTTAGCATAGGCCCAAGAAGTAGAAAGAGCTCTTACTTCATGAGCTGAGATCTTGAGTGCCGACTGCTGAGAAAAAGATAATTTTTCATAAGCAGTAGGAATAGTTAATTGAATCCATCTAGCAATAGAATGAACCATAATATCCTTTCTATTAGGCATCAAAGACAGAAAGAAACGCTTACGTCCCTTTCTGATGAACTCAGATCTACGTTTGTAAATACGTATTGCTCTAACAGGACAAAGTAAAGGCCTATGCCTATCAGATGATGGAAGGGCCTTAATAACAATAGGTTCAGGATACTTATTAGGAGCCTGATTCTTAGCCAAAAATCCAACATTGGTGATAAAGGTAATAGTAATAATATTACCAACACTATGGTAGTGAGAATCATCCATAGACAGTGCATGAAGCTCACTAACTCTTCTAGCTGAAGAGAAGGCTAAGAGAAAAGCTGTCTTATATGTTAAGAATTTGAAGTCCACTGTGTCAAGAGGCTCAAAAGGCGCTTCTTTTAGCTTAAGAAGAACCCACGCCAAATTCCACTTGGGAATTAATCTAAGGGTTCTAGGTCTATTTATCGAAAAATTTCTAACTAATTTAGATAAAGAGACATTAGTTCCAATCATTAAGCTATCATGATGTGCACAGGTATCGGGTAGAATAGATCTCTAACCCTTAATGGTGATAGGCTGCAGTTTAATCTCATCAAACAAGTATACTAGAAAGTTTGCAATGTCTGGAATGAAAGGATCATAAATATCTACAGAATGATCCCCAAATCACTGACGAAAGACCTTCCACTTAGCAGCATAGTTTAGCGAAGAGGAGGTCCTCCTACAGTTAGAAATCATGTCCACTGCTCGTCCTGTAAAATGTTTTCCGTGCAAGAAGGACCGCACAACGGAAATACGTGAAGGTTTAGGCCCTGCGGATTGTGATGGAGGATGCGCGATTTCCCCTGCGAAAGAAGATCTTCCCGTTGAGGAAGCTTCCTCGGTATGTCCCACAACAGACACCTGAGTAGATTTATCCACTGTCTCTGTGAAGACAGAGATGCTACCAACAGAATCTTGCATTGCGATTGTTTTATCTTGAGCAATATCTGCTGAATCAACGGCGCTGAAGAATATGCATATCCTATCAATCCGTCCCAAGAGATTGAGAGAGCGTCTACTGCAAACGCTCGAGGATCCAGACAAGGTGACACATACGTCTGCAACTGATTGTTGAGATGTGTCACAAATAAATCTATCATTGGCCGTTCCCATTGGTAGCAAATCTGATTGAATATTGAATACTTGCTTGTTGAGAGTCCATTCTGACGGCAACAGGCAACCCCTCCGTGAAAGGGAGTCTGCTAAGACGTTCAGACGACCCAGAATATGACGAACCGAAAGAAGAATCTGATGTTTTAGTACAAACAGAATTCTTTCTGTTAGATTGAGCAACGGAATGGAATGAGTGCCACCTTGGTTCCGAATATACGCAACTACCATCGTATTGTCGGACAGAATTTGCACGTTTGCATTCTGAATAACGTCTATCCAATGACGTAGAGCAAGCCAAATCGACATCATTTCTTTCATGTTGATGTGCTTGCTTAAAAACTGCTGATCCCAAAGACCCTGGCACTTCAAATCCGATGGGCTCAGTGTCGTGGCCCAACCTGTTTGACTGGCATCCGTCATAATCGTAAAACTCGGATCTGGCAATTGCAGTGGAACTCCCTGAGTTAACCACTGTATGTCTACCCAAGTCTGAATCTCTTGTTTCACTTGGCTTGACAAGAGGATGTCCGTCTCGAGCGAATGAATCTTCTCTCTCCAATTCTGAGTCAGATAGACCTGGAGACGATGAGTGCGTAGCCGCCCCACTGGAATGAGATCCGCAGCAGCTCCGCACAGACCAATTAGTCTCAGGAATTCTCTCGCTGTAACCTTGTCTGAGTGAAGACAATAGTGAGCGTAACAACTGACTAATTTCGCTCTGGTTAACGGCAGACGAACGAGATTGTTGTGCGTCTCGAAGCTCATCCCCAGGTGGGTGAATGACTTGGACGGCACCAGATCCAACTTCTCTTCGTTTACTATGAAACCAAGATGTCAGAATAATAGAAGCAGATTCTGCATATCGTTCTGAAGCATTAACTCATTGCCGTACCTCTGAAGAACATCGTCCAGGTAAGCCGATGTTACCGCAGATGAATGAGCTCGGAAATAAGTCATTACCGAGTTCATTACTCGGGTGAAAGCCCAGGGCGCTAGATTCAGACCAAAGCACATCGCTCGGAACTGATAAACAACACCTAGGAAAGCGAAGCGAAGATACTTTCTGAACGTCGGATGTACCATGACGTGAAAGTACGCATCCTTGAGGTCTATGCTCGCAGCACAGTCGTTCACTCGAATGCTTGCTCTGACCGATCGAATGGTCTCCATATAGAACTTTGGAGCCAAGATCAGCTTGTTTATCCAGCTTAAATCGATCACTGGCCGGAACGAGCCGTCTGGTTTCGGAACCAGAAAGAGATGGCTGTAGAAACCTGGAGATTCTTGGTTTTCTACGACCTCTATCGCGTTCTTCTTTAAAAGAGATTGGACTTCTGATAGAAGTGCCGTTCTTTTCTGAAAATTTGACGGAAGCTGAGTCCATCTTGGATTTCGAGTTAACGGAGGTTTGCCTTTGAAGGACAGTTTTAGTCCTTCCGAAATAACCCCTCGAACCCTCCGTAATTGATTTCCAGTTGCTTGAGAAACTCGACAGTCTTCCGCCCACCGGAACGCGACAGAGGTCTAAACTATCACCTCCTGGATCTGCGAGGCTTGCAGGAGAAACTACGTTCTCCGCGACCTGCACCTCGTCCTGTCGGCCTAGTGGTGTCTGACCGGCTATTTCGGCCAGCGTTACGGCCCCTACTCGAGTCGCTACTCTGACGGTCTCTAGAGTAAGACCTAGAGGATGCATTGGAACCTCTATAGGAACTTCCCCTGGACGAACTCGTCCCAGAAGTGCCTGGCCTATTCTTCTCTGCTGGTTCCGACTTCTTGGAAGCAGACTTAAATAGCAGTGAGTCTGAAGCTTTCTTAGTTAATTTATCATATATTGCAGAAAGCTTGCCGTTGAAGAGAAACTCTTCGGAGACCAGAGCGACTTTAAGAGAGTTTTTCACCTTACTGTCCACTCGTGTGGATGTAGCTAGGGCTGCATCACGTCTAACTAACTCCAGATTCGCCACTGAAAGGGCAGAGTTATATGTGGAGAAAGCTATGGCCCTGGACAGAACTTTTAATGACGTCTGTACATCTTGGAATTCTGGTCCTTCAAAGCGTAATGACAACGCTCTAGTAAGGTGATCTGCGTATGAAAGAGCGTCTAAACTAGCTCTGTTAGACGATATTGTCGTTTCCAACGTTGACGAAGGAAGTGACATAGACGACGGCATGGATAGTTCAAGGTCTTCAGCCTGGTCGTCTAAACGCAGAGGAACTCTCTCGATGCCCTGACCTGCCATTTCAAATTTATTCCTTGGATTGATGAAAGGCAGCTGTAGAGCAGATGCCGGTAGGAAGGCTGACCTGCCCGTCTTGTTGGCAAGTTTGTCAATAGCGTCATCTAATAATTCAAATATCTGAGAGACATTCCTGGACTGTGACGGAAATTCCAGGACAATGTCCCTAAACTGATTAAAAAAGTCGGTGTCCAGTGGCGCTATCACCCTCCTATCCGGCTGCGCAGCATTTTGGTCCGGCGGAACAACTTCTGGAAGGTAATGCCGGATGAACTCTATGGCTATTTTAGATTGTTCCGAAAGGGAAAAAAAATCTAACTCATCGGAATCCCTTTCACCATCCTGCTGGACCTCTTGCAATTCTTGGTTGTCCGCACCTGATCCAGCGGTGGAAACTTCATGTTCCGACACAGGCTCTGCCGGTTGCTGGGATGTTGCGATGATCTTTGCTATCTGTGATAGCACGTCCGTTACAGAGGCCTGGGGAGCAGCGGTCTTACTGGATTTAGCCGCTGGAAGCTCCCTGGACGTTGCATCTTGCATACATCTTTTGTGAGAACGCCTGGATGTAGAAGGCCTCGTATCCCTGGCTACCGGATGGCGTGACCTGGTCGCCGTGGAATCCCTGGTCGGCGAAGGTGACTGTATATCACTGGTCATGTAGCCAAGGTGCGGTCATGTGTGCTGCCATGATGAGGAAGCCTTATAGGTAGCCTCGCCGGACTGCCTATATACCGGAGCGTCCCGAGCAGCGGACGTATGTTCCGACTGCGTGATGCTACGAACTACAGATGTTGCTGTATGAGAGAGGGACCCCTCTCGCTTGCAGCTCGTGCAGAGCTGAACAAGCTAAAAACCGGACTATCAGGCTTCCTCCGATCCATCCTCCTTTCCGTCGTCACTGGGTGTGCACGTGGAAGTTTTATAGTGCTCGCAACACCCGACTCTCTCTCCTGGACTGCAACGGACGAACCCGGGGGCTGACCCATTCGGTGAATGGACGCGACACCAGGCGAGCTAGCGGACGTCAACCCCTTCGATTGAACTTGCGAACTCCCGGGTAATTGACGGATCTCCATGAGCACTTTTGCCGCTAGCTCTTCGCTTGTATGTGACGACGGAGGCAAACTTCTGGATAACATCACGGAAATATCACACTGTTCTTGTTCCTCTGAGGCATGGTCCTCTCCCCAGTAACAACATACTGTGACACACATTTCCAACGTTTGTCATCCCAATTGTAACACACAGAACAAAGATCAGTGCGAGTACATAGAGTACAATTAATACAGAGATCATGAGAATCGGAGGAAGATTTCCTCCTATTACAATTTGAACAGTAATCATTCATAGTACTCGCACTAATCCTTGAAAATAAAGATACATAATAAAACAATCCATTACAATCATTACGAAAAAATGATTCGAAAAGAAAAAATTTTTTCAGAAGAGCCCAAGTTCCCAATGGGAACCCTGCGCCCAATGGATCCCAAAAAAGCCTAAGTGTGGACAAAATTTTAAAACATTTTTGAAAAATTAATGTAACACTTACGGACAATATTAATGTATCTTGCTATGAAATAAGTGATGGAGAAGACAAATAATCACTATCAGAAGTAACTGTTGTCAATCTAAGCAAAAGTGTCAACAAACCGGAAACATGACTACAGGCACTGAAAAAACCTGGCCCGAAATCAGTTACCAATTTAAAACACTATCTGATGCAAAACAGAGGCTTCCATAGAAGAAACTGTAGAACATCAGATGGTAGATGCAGACGAAAACGCCTCAACAGCCCCAGGGTGAGGACGTAAACATGGGGAAAAAACAGAAAAAATTCTGTTACCAAGCCAAAACTCCCAAGAAATTTTAGTAATAAACATTACAAAATATAAGCCAAAACATGGGAGAATAGCTGGGGGGGAATAAAGGAAAGGTGGAGAGGAAACACTGATCAAACAATGGTACCTTCATAGCAAGAATGACAACAACAGGGGTCATGCCTCGAAAATAGGCAACATGAAATAATTTCGTAAAATAATTATAAGTTACAGCCCTGAACATTTTCTTGCACTATTTTTTCCTCTTCTCCTTATATTTCCTCTTTATTTCCACCATTTCTCTCATCAAAATGTGTCTGGCATCATGAAAACTGAGATTTGGTAGCACAAATAACAGTGAAGTGTTACTATTTTGAGGGCCAAATAAAGAATGATAATTGGCGCCAATTTCGGAACCTCCTTGACACTGCGCATGCACAGAGGTGTAAATGTATGGAGGACCATATAGGACATGTAATTTTCGGTTTTTGATGCAAATTTTGGGAATTGGGGGGACAAAATTTGTGTTTGGCCCTGAATTAAAGAGTTTAGCACCAGCTAAGTCTGGGTTATTGGTACAGTATAAAAATATTATAAGTTACAGCCCTGAACACATCCTTCCACTGTTTCTTCCTCTCATCCTCTTATTTCATCCTTAGATCCACCATTTCTTTCATGATTTTGTATCTGGCATCATTTTAACTGAGATTTTAAGCACAGATATCAGTGAGATGTTACTGATTGAAGGGCCAAACAAAGGATGAGGATTTGGCTCCAATTTTGGACTTCCTTGACACTGCGCATGCGCAGTGGATAGAAGTATGGGGGACCACATAGGACATCTAATTTTTGTATTTTGATGCAAATTTTGGGGATTGGGGGGGGGGGGGGGGGCAAAATTTGTGTTTGGCCCTAGAATTTAAGAGTTTGCACCAGCTAAGTCTGGGTCAATGGTACAGTATAAAAATACTAATTTCCGAATTTGACCGAAACACATAAAAAAGTCCCACCAGGACCCCAAAATTTCACTGTAAAAAAAAATATAAATTTTGTCTTAAAATTGACCAAAAGGCATAAAAAAACAACAACAAAAAATTCCGGATTTTCAGCCTAAATATGAACCCAGGGACTTGGCTTGAACAAACTTGAATCTCACCCCCCTAAGGATGCTGCATACCAAATATCAAAAGATTCTTATTGGTAGATCTGAAGAAGAAGATTTTTAAAGAATATTCCTCATACTGCACTAATTTAAACATTTGGGCTCCCATAGAGAGCCCAAATATCGACCCAGGCAATTGATTTCAATAAACATGTGAAACAATCTTCCAAAGATGTTATATGTGAAATTTGAAAGCTTTTGTAGCAGTGGTTTGGGAGAAAAGTAGTCTTACATGTTTTTCCCATTACCCACAGTGTTAAAAAATGCTGACTCAGCACTTTTACAAAGTCCCCAAAAAGTACCCATGATAAAACCGATAGCATTTTTTTTTACCATTCCATTCTGTTGGTCCTAAGGAAGCTTCACAACAAATAATAATTCTCAGTGCTGTGAAGTTTTGGAGATATGGGCGTTTTAATTTTTTCTATTTTTAGCTCCTGCGGTTCCCATGGGGCAACAGGAAAAAGAAAATTGGGCATAAATTAAGTACTTATGACCCAATAGGCCCTCGTATCAAATTTGGTTCAAATCTGCCTCTCGGTTTGGAAAATAGAAATTTTGGGAGTGGTAAAAATTCTTGCCCCTCCCATAACGAAGGCAAATAATGCCCGACAAACTTCTCTTGAACAAACTTGATTCTAAACCTCAAAAGGACTCTGTATACCACATATCAAGTCTCTGCTACTGGTGGTTCATTAGAAGATTTTCAAAAAATTTGGCCATTTTTTCCCCCACACCTCTGCTCAATATGAGCCGAAACCTTATTTGCATAAAAATCAAAATGCCCCTATATAACCACTACATACATAAAATTTAATTAAAATATGGCCAGTGGTTTAGGAGAAAGAGGCTCCAACACCACCTTCACGACGGACAGACGATGGACGAAGAGTGATAAGAAAAGCTCACCCTGACTTTCAGTCAGGTGAGCTAAAAATCGATACGTTGTTGTTTTCATAATTTCTTTTTCGACTTTTCAACAAAACTTTATCACCGAAACATGCTCTTTCCTGAGGGGGCCATGTGATATAATTTTGTTGAAATGTTGAGAAAAAAATTACCAAACAAGAACTTTTCGGTAACAATCGTTTTGTTCGTTGGGAACCTATTTGAAGCGACTTGTTCAAAAAAGCTGTGGCACATTCCTCCTATATTATCATACTGGACATTATTGTCTGTCGAAGAGGCAAGTAAGAGAAAGCTGAATTAATATAAAGTTTCAAATAATAAGTCTCTCCCCTCCCCCCCCCCCCCCCCCCCCCCCCGACAACTGCCCCCACCCTCCTCCCCATTCAAAAATGGATGACAATCAGACGTTGGTTCCAAGAGAAATGTTCAGCTATGACAACTGTGTCCCAATCAGAAAGTATTAGGATTGAATAAATAATAATAAATAATTTAATTTTAAATAATACAGCCTCTTCTCAGACAATTACACCCCTCCCCCTCGTTCAAAAATGGATGACAATCAGAAGATTGTCCCAAGTGAACATTTTAGCTATGTCAACTTTGTCCCAGTCAGAATGTATTGGGATAGAATAAATAATAATACATGTAATAAATAATAAAGTTTTTAATGCAGCTGCATTTCTGACACCCTAACACACTAAGCTGTAAACGCTTAGAAATAAAAACTTGAGTTGTTTAACAAACAGTCAGTTGCCTCTCTAATAGGAGGTACACTACTCTGGGTTCTATTTTTTTTTTTAATTGGTCTGCGTAGCCCTTCATTGATTGTGTCTATCACTTGCTGAAATAATTGCTGAGATTTGTATTCTGGATAAAACCTGAGGAAGTATTTCTTCAATAAATATTTTCTGCTTGATTCAAGCTCATTTTTATTGTGTTGTCCACCACCGTTGTAACTATAAGTTACCCTTAAATTGTCTGGTCCAAAAAGTTCTGGATATAATTTTTCAGTCAATTTTTTGGTGAAATTACCTGCTCCTCTAGATGCTCGGTGAATTAATGTAAGGGTTTCATTGTCAACTGAGTGAACGCCGTCCTCAATACTGAGGGGTTGAATGGTACATGTAGAGGGTTCGTCCAACAGTTGCTCTTCGTCATGATTTGTTGTATTCACATTATCCAAACAGTGACAATTTCTCATACGCGATGCTGCCAACACGTCGACAATACTTATGAGCCTCAGTTGATCTTTTCTCATTATGTTCAGTTTTTTTATTTTGTTCCATTAGTACTTTATAAATTGCCGGCAGAGACACAGATGCACTTGGGTTAGCAGCAGCCAGTACCGATGCTGGCGTTGAGGGCATTGCTGTCAATCTTCAGTTGTTTGGCAATTATCCAGAGAACTACATGTATATGTAGATGATGGTGGGGGTGTTGATACATGTATGTGGTCTGCTGGAATCTGAATGTGTAAAGGTGAAAATTGTGGTAGAGTACATGTATCTATAGGTGTGGCAGTATCTGGTGTAAGTATCCTGTCTTGTGAAACAATGTCTTCTATATTACATGTACCAGCCGGTCCACGAGACACTGTGACTGCCAACTTTTTACAACCACATATTTCGTCTGAAATGAAAAAAACACACGTTTTTAATGGATTAATTGCGGATTGGAGATTGGGGGAAAAATAGGAAGTCAGTTTTGTTCTCAGTGCTCCCCGCCTGTGGCCACTAAAATAGTCCACACCTATTTTTGTATTACAATAACATTTTGTACGGCTGCTCCGCTGATTTGCCGCGGTTTCTGACAAACACAGAAATGTGGGTAATAAATAACAAATTGTGAACATATAACGGAGTCGAGAAAATACATTTTTAATATACTTTTGTGGAGCAGGTTTCTACCAAACACAAAGTACAGGTAATAAATTGTGAAGAAATAATTGAGCAGAGAAAATGCTTCTTCGTCATGTACACGTGGAGCAGGTTTCTGCCATATACAAATACAAGTAATAAATTATAAAGAAATAATTGAGCAGGGAAAATGCTTCTCCTACATGTAGCATTAATTTTCCGGAGCAGATTTTACCCCTTCAACCCCCTCCCCTCGCTTACTGCTTCGCGACTTCGGTGCCTTCTACAATTTGGCCCGGCGCCTTAACTCGACAACCCTCTCACCCTCTAAATTTTTATGCTTTATTCTTTCATCCTCCTTCCCCATACATGTATAGTCTCTTCGCACCCCCCCACCCCGCCCCGTCAATTCTTTTATATTTAGGGCCCCTTTATAGAATATACTACACAGTCCCCGCTAAAACTAATCCGACCCTGCCCCCACAAGCTCACCCTTGATTAGTTCTAGTGCTGTGGATTTTGCATAGACAATGTTTAAAACTTTCTTCCAGTTGTTAATTTATTCTATAATTCAATTAATATGCACCCCAGGGGTGTATATTAATTGAATTATGGAATAAAAACTTCCTTTTAAAGGGTGGGGGGTGCTCAGTGTGAAGAGAAAGGGGTGTTTTTATTGTCATTAAGGTTAGTGGCTGTAAAGGGAACAATAAGGTTACTGATCTTACCTGCAACCCGGTCTGCTGTGAGTCATTAATCTGCTGCTTCTTTTTCTTCTGCTGTCTTTGCTTAGGTGTGGAAGAAGCTTCTGGTTGCTGTTCTGGCGACTGAATTGTAAAGGATGCCTCCTCTTGTAATGTTGGTGAGGAAGAAGCTGAATCAGCTTCATCATTATCAACATTCTGGAGCTCATACAGTTTATAACTCTTGCTCATTGAGGCTAAAGAACCAGCATCTAACACCTGCATTGAAAAATATAATTTCCCATGTTTTATATTGGCGAAACATATTTTGAATCTAATGTAGTAGCGAGCACAACAACAAAACTACGCAGAGTAATAAACAATGTTTTTAGGCGAAAATTGCAGTTTGGAAGTTAATTCAGAGATCGTGCAAAAATGTTAAAAAATCATATACCGGTACGTGCCTCACATTTTCAGACTACCAGATTTCACCCTTCCCCAAATTGCTCTCCGAATCGCCACATTTCTAGTTTGGATTCTTCACAATCTTTCCACAATTGAATATAAGTCTGTCAGGCTAAACAAAATTAATCTATTTGATTCTCAGTCAGTGGCGCAATCGTTTTTGCGGCCTATTTATTTCGGAGGCAAAATTTGAAATGTATAAAACTGTCTGATGACATCCCTTGCCCCATTCTTCCCAAACCCTCCAATTAGCATATTAACCATCTCCTTTGAATCATTCACTAAGCACTTGTCCTTCATTCTCCCATCCTACTTCCCCATTACACTCCCAGTGAATCTTTACGCACCACGGGTATAACTTGTGCTTTTATTTAGTCCAGGTCTCCATTTTCCCCTTATTTCCCAACAGGTGTGATTTTTAGAGTTATTGCGTAGTCAGAAATTGTTTTATTACAAATTATTGGAGAGTGATGGCCAACAGACATTCTTCAATAATTTGTAATAGAACAAATTTGGAAAAACAAACTATTATTTACGTTTGACCAAATACGAAACAGATGGGTAATTAAAATCTCCTCCTTGTTATTCTTTATCTCCATTTTAGTTATTCCATATTGATTTTGTGTTGAATGATCCCTGTAGTGGCCTGAACCATATATAGATGGTGTGCATCATGGAAGTCCATGCCGTCCCAAATTTAATAACCTTCTTAGAAAGGTTTATTCCCAACTGGCCGAATCCCAACACAAGATGAATGTCGGAAAATGGTCATCCCAACAGGCCGAATTTTATTAAAATTACTATATAACCCATTTATTTTTAGGGTTTTTCTGCCAAAACGTGTATCAAGGGGTATTTTGAAGGAAAAGAAATATAAAACGATTATCATAAATTCATAGTTTATTGTGAATGAACTCGAAAAAAATTCATCACAAAACGTTACAATGCTCAGTACAAGAGGTAAATTTTATATAATGTGCGCTCTTCAGTAGAATCTTCAACCCTTTTTGAATGAATATTTCCATTTGCATTCTATTTACATTTTTCAAAACTGAGAAGCGAATTTTCAGTTATTTTATTATCATCAATTATTTTCCGTCCTACAACCCTGAGGTAAAATTGTGCCCCCCCCCCCCCCCTGCCCACACACACACACGTTTTCGGAGCTTCTGCCGCCCCTGAACCCGGTCGTATATAAATTTTCAACCATTTTTAAACATATGTTTCTATTTGCATTTTATTTATGTTTTTTTTTTTAAATTGAGCAGCAAATTTTCAGTTCATGGACGGCAGGATGGTAGAGAGGACTTACAGAAATCCTTGAACTGAGAATTTGGTTCTAAATTTTTAAAAAAATAGAAATGAGATGAATCAGAATTTATATAAATTGACTTTTTTCCAAATTGTTTTTTCAACTTTGTTGGCAAAATCTATTTTTTTAACTTTTTCTCAAAACACACAAAACATCATAAGAATAAACATTTTGTTTATTTCTAAATTTCTGCAATAATTAATGAAAAAATATTAATTTTCGTCTTGTTGGAATCGGCTTGTTGGGATATTTTATCCATTCGGCTTGTTGGGATGAACCCTTAGAAATGACACTTGGCAATTTTCACGGTTAATATAGTCTAGTTTGAGAGATAAAAAATGCCGCTCAGGATCACCGATCCAATGTCGAGTTGTGACAACAGTTCCTCACACCAAGGCCAACACACCTATGAAGTTTCATGACTCTAGGTTGAACCACTATCAAGTTCTCATCCGGAAACCAATTGTTGCGATATACTATGTTCAAGGTCACTGTGACCTTGACCTTTGACCTGGTGAGTCCAACATCAATAGGGTTCTTCCTCGCACCAAGGCCAACACGCCTGTAAAGTTTCATGACTCTAGGTTGAACCACTATCAAGTTATCGTCCGGAAACCAATTGTTGCAATATACTATGTTCAAGGTCACTGTGACCTTGACCTTTGACCTGGTGAGTCCAAGATCAATAGGGTTCTTCCTCGCACCAAGGCCAACACACCTATGAAGTTTCATGACTCTAGGTTGAACCACTATCAAGTTATCATCCGGAAACCAATTGTTGCGATATACTATGTTCAAGGTCACTGTGACCTTGACCTTTGACCTGGTGAGTCCAAGATCAATAGGGTTCTTCCTCGCACCAAGGCCAACCCACCTATGAAGTTTCATGAATGTAGGTTGAACTACTATCAAGTTATCATCCGGAAAGGAATTGTTGTGATTTACTATGTTCAAGGTCACGTTGACCTTGACCTTTGACGTAGCGAGTCCAAAATCAATAGGGTTCTTCCCATCACCAAGGCCAATCTACCTATGAAGTTTCATGAATGTGAGTTGAACCATTATCATGTTATCATCCGGAAACCAATTGTTTAAGATTTACTACGTTCAAGGTCACTGTGACCTTGACCTTCGACGTAGCATGTCCAAAATCAATAGGGTTCTTCCTCCCACCAAGACCAACCTACGTATGAAGTTTAATGAATGTGAGTTGAACCACTATCAAGTTATCATCCGGAAACCAATTGTTTACGCCCGCCCGCCCGCCCGCCCGCCATTCACCAAACTATAAGTCGAGTTTTTGACTTCGTCACAACTCGACTAAAAATGAAAAAGTAATTAATAATGCTTACCACTGCCAGTGCTACCTCCGCCTGTTTCCCCCAATGGACAGTGTATTGTGATCAAACTTCTACGGATAGTCTTCAACTGGAAACTCTGTGCGAAAAAACTTTTTTGCTCTAACTTGCAATTGTCTGTCCTCACAATACCTAACCAGTAAATTTCTTGCTATTGCAAGTTTGCTTTGATGATGAATTACTTACTGTATGAATGAAAGTTTTAAGGTAAAGAAGGTCGAACAAAATGGTTTGAATGAAATGATTTTTGCGCGCCGAAGGCGCACAGGGACGGTATGGGGAGCAAGCCCCTTTCGAACCTCGGTAACAGTATGTTAGATTTGTTTGTATGTTTGAGCGTGGCAAGGGAGGAGAGGGTTCAGGTACTCAGTTGCGCCTGTGCCATTTCTGTTTCTTTTTCTTAGCTGGTGGTGGCTTGTAGGAGAAGGTGTTGCAGTAGTTGATTTTGCTGATATTGCTGTCTTTAGTCGCAGCCATTTGTGCAAGTAGGGATTGCGCACCTTGGCTGCTTCCAAGTGCTCAGGTTTGTTTATGAGAAAGTCATAAGCTCCATCCGCCCATCCTTCCTGAGTTCTTAGGTATTCCCAGAAGTCATCTAAATCCAACTTGAGCTTGCCGAAGCGCTCAATGGCTCGTTCATCCAGGCTTTCAATATACATCCCTATGGACATGTCTGCTGCCTTCACAGTTTCGTACTCGGAGTCCGAGGTCGAACTGGAATTGTGGTCCGGTTGGATAGGGTTGGTTGGAGATCCAGGTACAGTTTGGATAACTTCCATCACCTCCTCCTCCATCTCCTGCTTCTCCTCTCCCTGCGACCTCTTTGGTGTAGAGGTACGGTTTGGGATTGGTGATGCAGGTTTAGGAGGTGTTATGACAGTGCAAACACATGTGGCTTGGGCAATGTTATTAGAAGGGTTACTCACAATGCCCACAATAGTTTCCCATGTTGTGATACCTAAATCGGCCATTTGTTGCCTACATGTATGTGTGTGTATGTTTTCTTTTCCAACTTGCCTTTTCGTTAACTTAAATTATTACAGCTTAAGCAGGCGTTCTCTAATATATTGACTGACTGAATTTATAACAGATCTCTGGCTAATTAACGTTGTCTCGGACCGGTAATAAACCCTCGAGCTGTTATCCATTCCCCTCGGGCTAACGATAAACAGTAATGCCCTCCAAACTTATGTTACTGTTATATTGTATTTGTAATACATGTAGGTGCCGATGATCTTCGTAAAACATTTACTGTTCTCATATAATTTCCCATAAGCCCAATTGCAACAGAAACAATAAGACGTTGAAATGACGGGCTTGTGTCCATGTACAAATACTTGAACAGTTTTTAAAGCCTGTCTGCCTGCTTGCAGTTTTTAACGACACGCATTTAGATTTGTAAGATTTCGAAAATTTGTTCAGATAATTAACAGTTTAACACCCACGGAGAGGCAAATTGAGAAAAACAAAACAATCACACAAAAAAAATATGTTGCGTCTTGCAAATGCGCATAACTGTGGATGTTCCGTGTTACAGATTAACACCGTGGACTCGTCAACGATGTTCTTCGGAGGCACGATATCACTTTCTTAATCCCATCCACGCTGAAACACACTCTGACCTTCTATGTTTTTTTTCCGTCCACGGGGTCCACGGTATTTCAGTTTTAACAAGTGTTTGACCACCGAGGTGGTATTAGTCCCCTATGGCTCTTTTGTGACATAAGGTGTTTTTGTCACATAAGACATGACCACAGTCAGCAGGAGTATAAGACCTAGGGGTGGGGGTGGGGGGGGGGAGTTTTGGTAAAATAATTGGGGACGGTTCGGCCTGGGGATGGTTCGGCTTGGGGACAATTCGGGTTTCATGACAACAGTCAACACCTGGGGGGTGGTTTGGGTAAAATACAGGTTATCAGACAGGATTTCAAATGTGAATGGAATCTAAAAATTGAGAATTGAGAGAAGTGTAGCTTGAACCATGTTGAAGGGAGGGGTGGTAACATAAAAATAGAGAAAACAAGCTTAAATGAAAGTGTCAATGACACTGTAGCTCAACTTGACAAACTTGAACTTGGTAAGTTATAAATAAAATGGCAAAATTGAAGATCATTGGTACCAATGTCATTTTTTTTGCCAGTGGCAACATTTTTTGACAGAAACTGAAGAAAATCGATAGCTCCCAACTAGAGGCCTCCCCAAACAAGCATGCCAGGTTTCAAAGCAATCTAATCATAAATGTGCCCTGTAGGGTGTACAAAAGGGAAATATTGTGGTCTGACTAGACTAAGTTCTAAGAATGTTGGCTGCGGCAACATTTTTTGATGGAAATTGAAGAAAATTGATAGCTCCCATCTAGAGGTCACCCCAAACAAGCATGCCAGGTTTCAAAGCAATTCGATCATGAATGTGCCCTGTAGGGTGTGCCAAAGGGAAATATTGTGGTTTGACTAAACCAAGTTCTAAGAACGTTGGCCGTGGCAACATTTTTTGACGGAAATTGAAGAAAATCGATAGCTCCTATCTAGAGGTCACCCCAAACAAGCATACCAAGTTTCAAAGTAATCTGATCATAAATACGACCTGTGAGGTGTGCCAAAGGAAATTGTGGACGTACGTACTAACATACGTACTAACGTACGTACGTCGACGGACGAGAAGTGATGGCAACAGCTCAGCTTGACTTTGTCAAGTTGAGCTAAAAACACAGCAAAAATGGCCGCCATTCCACCATCTTGGATTTTGAAAAAAAAATATTACGCGTGCATCATCCCTTCAGAACCATTTATCCATGTACCAAATATAAAAGGTGTAGTTTAAAGCATGTTGGAGGGAGAGGTGGTAACATAAAAACAGACAGACAGACAGATCTTAGATTTTGAAATAAAAATATTGAGCGTGCATAATCCCCTCACAACCCTTTATCCATGTACCATATATGAAAGCTGTAGCCTGAACCAAGTTGGAGGGAGGGGTGGTAACATAAAATAGAGAAAAAAGCTTAAAAAACACAAAAATGGCTGCCATGGCGCCATCTTGAATTTTGAAAAAAAAAAATTGAACGTGCATCATCCCATCACAACCCTCTATCCATGTGCCATATATGAAAAGTGTAGCTTGAACCATGTTGGGGTGAGGGGTGGTAACATAAAATAGAGAAAAAATAGGCTGATGAAATTGTCAGATGTGTACCCGTGCGCACAACTAGTAGAAAGCTGTATGACGGAGGGCCACCCGGATGCCGACATTATGTACACCATACATGGTATGGGTATTCATAGAAATGGATTGGAGGAGTGCCTAATTTGATGGATAAAGGGTTAATATCTCAAGATCAAATTATCAGATTTACACCAAAAACTATACAGCTCGGCACATCAGTAACCTGAATACAAATATAAAGTAACTTGACAATCCAAGCAATATTTTTCAAGTTATCGAATGCCAAAGGGATTGGAGGAATTTTCAATTTGAAGGATAATGGGTTAATATCACAGAATCAAATTATCAGATTTACACCAAAAACTATACAGCGCGGCACATCAGTAACCTGAACACATATATGAAGTAAAATGATAGTCTGCATTGAAACATTTACCCCGGATGCATTCTGAAGGTCACTGCGAAGCTGGGTTGCTGTGTCAAAGCGGTTCCTACGCGACTGAATGATCAAAAACCGGTTCTCAGCTGTAGATGTTGCCCTCTGTCGTCTGACTGGTGTGCCATACTACTGAAATCTTGCCCAGGCTCTGGTGATCACCATATGGTGCACACTAAGGGCTTCACCAACCTGACGATGGGTAGCCCCTTGTTCCCCCAACCCTACAGCCTGCCACATTTCTGCTTCAGACAAATGTCTTCTTACATTTGCATTCGCCATATTCAATCATTAAATCACATGGGTTTGTGCTGAAAGGAAAAGTGAGTGAATACTCTACACATCTCATTACATGTCGACAGTACACGAAAATATCATGAAAATCAAGGGGTACATGCTTTCCATGACTGTCACGAAAAGTATGCCTCTCAAGAGAGCTAATGTAAACACTAGGGACCATCTCAATACATTCCTCAATCATATCCACCAAAAATATCGCAAATGTGTCACAAGAAAATTTCACAATGATGTGTCAAATACGTGGTGCTTAGCAAACTTTGAGTTGTATATATGTGTGAGAAGAAAGGGTAGACAGCAAGGGAGAAGAAAGGAATTGAAGTAATAAGAATACCTGAGAATGCCCTATGCCTTAGGCAACACCACATATAATCACAATCCCAATCCTACCCCTCCTCCTCATAATACCTGCTCCAAGAGACTCCACCACACCTCCATCACCTGTACACTCACCTCCATGGCCTTCTCAACAACTTCCACTATCAATACCACCTCCAACTCAACCACCTTTTTAGCAAAATAAACAAGTAATAGGATATTGTTATAATGAGAGAAATATGCAAAAGTTGGGATTTAGTCACTCAAAATAGGCAAAAATTGAAATATTTGAACCCCACCATCACCAAAAAGGGGTCAGACAGTTATGATATACTACTTTCCCCGGCACCTTTGAAGCACTTGAGGGTGTATCACCATGGTGATGATGCCAGGACATGGAGGGTTACTAGGGCTACTTGAATGTATGTCAAGTGACTAGGTCCCCTCAAAATAAGTTCCCCGGGAATGGTCTCCCACTGAGGGGTCCCTAATGGACAAGAAACCAGTCTCATATACTACATACATGTTTAAGATGGTAACTGGCCGCTACACAACTTCAAGTTGGAATTCATCTGAAAAAAGAGTGGCGACAGGGCTGAGTATATGTCAAGTTATACTATTTTCGGTTAATTTGTTTAACATTATGCGTTGAAAAACATTGTGAAAATATGAACTGATTTTTTATAACATTATACATTAGAAAAAGTTATAACATGCCGAGTTTCTAACATTGTTGGTTAACATTTTTTGTAACATTATGCATTGGTGTAGCATTATGCAGAGTTGAAACATTTTCAGTTGTAACATTTTCCACTGTAGTATTTAAAACTCAGAAAAGACCAACCTGTCATCCCTTTTGCCAATCCTCGAACCATTTCAGCTCTAGGTATTTGCTGTGGTTGTTCAGTATTTATATTATCAGGATGTGGTGTCATCTCTATAGCCTCGTTACTGCTGAAGTGTAATAAAGCAGCATGTCTTTCTTTATCTCTCACACTTCTGTCATCTACAAAGAAGATTAACAAAACATAAAGCAGATAGAAAGATTCATACCATTAATTGATAGAGCACTAAATTACCTTTGGTCATCAAAATTTGTTCGTATGTCTTTGCTGTATTACAAATTATGGGAGAGTGCCTAGAGGCACTCTCCCATAAATTGTTGCAAGGCAAATCCATGCAGATAGAATAATTTCACTTGAAAGATAATATGAAGGACATTAATACAATATGCAGCGCTTAGGTTGCAGTACTTTCACTTCAGAATGGAGCCCAAGTATGGGCTTTCAGCATGACATAGTTAAGGAAAAAAACTGTTTGGAGAATTTTCAAGAACCTTTCAAAACTTTGAGCATATCTTTCAGAAAGTACAATACATTACAAATCAAGGTTTCATCTGTAATGGAATCTCTGATGCAGGTAATGGTGACTTACTATAACAGGCTGCAGAGGTGCAGGTGAGTACACCGGAGTAATGAACTTTTTTTTTTTCAAATCTAGTCTTCCGCACATTCCCATTCCACCCACAGGCACTATTTAACCCTTTACCCAAATGAACAGGATATCAAAATTTATTTCAATTATAGGTTTTTCTTATTTCTCAAAACATTTCTCATTGGAACAATCTCAATGACCTTGCTCCAATGAAAGGGGCACATGATATGGTTTTGTTGAAAGTTTTTGAAAATCCTTTTTTTTTTTAATTCTTTAATTTGCAAATTTTGTGGGCGGATGCTTCCGTTTTGTTATGTAAAGTGTTATACTACAGAATGTTGACAAAATTAATTCTGAAGAATACCCAGATCAGAATGAACATCAAGAATAAGAACTGAAAATCCAAAATTTATCATATCTGAGAAATGTGAATAAAATAGTTTAATTTTTCAGAAAAAGTACTTGCTCAACGGCATGCTTCATTCAATAAAAAGGCTTATTATTGGACCTGGCAATCTGAAAAATCTAGGACTACTAAATATCGCCATTCTTAAATGGTCTAGCAAGGCTACTTTGTGCCAGGCATATTGAGTCGAAAAGTGTAAAAATCAAGGGATTCTAATTACTTTGTGATTCATTCTGAGTCTTTTCTTGTACCTTTTTCCATAGACTGAGATTTAAGTTTTTTGTTCATACATGCCATACTACAATGTTTTGGGGTAAACTTCAAAGAATAAAAACTAGTATGTATGGCACACAAACTGCATCAAAATTTATCAACATACTTTATTTCATTACTTGGGTTCCCCCTGATATTGGAGAATCCAATTCAAGCACAATTTAAGCACTTTTCAAGTAATTTGACCAGGTGTTTCATGGACTTTTATGATGTTGATATTATCACAATGGCCTAACATATTCAGCCATTTTTAAATCATACTAATAGACAAAATTAGAAAATTTCGACTTTACATTTATTCCACCAAATGTACAAATCCTTTCACATTCTAACTTATAAAATTGTCCATCAGACTTTTTGTCTCACTGTATTCCAAATAACCACATCTTATTTGTGCAAGTATTTCATCTGTAACTAGAGGAAACTGTTTTAGTGAACTAAAACACATGTCTCCCCTTCAATTAGTTCCATGCTTCCAACTTATGACTAACAAAGATCAAATTAAAGGTCAAATGTCAAGATCATGGAAGTTCAAGATAGAATGTGACTCATCAGCCTGGCGGTTGCATTCATATGCCAAATATCATAAACCTAGCTAAATAATTCAATAATTTGACCTTGATGTCAAAGATCAAGGTCATCTTTCA
The DNA here is from genome assembly GCA_031216915.1 of Pictodentalium vernedei. Classification (NCBI taxonomy): domain Eukaryota; kingdom Metazoa; phylum Mollusca; class Scaphopoda; order Dentaliida; family Dentaliidae; genus Pictodentalium; species Pictodentalium vernedei. The sequence goes on along the minus strand of CM062295.1, from coordinate 277,096,100 downwards.
TCACAACAGTACATGATAATATGTTGTCTTATGTTGATACACCCACATGCCAAATAACATTAGCCTAGGTGAAAAGATAAAAAAAAGTTCTTGCCCCAACAAGCTTACTTGCCAAAAATTCAATAATTTGACCTTGGGACAATGTCATATGTGGGTCATGATGGTACATTGTCTCATGGTGATACACCCACATGCCAAATATCATAGGCTCAGGTCAAAAGATAAAAAAAAGAAAGTGTCAATGACACTGTAGCTTAACTTGTGTGTTGTGTTTGATGAAAAGGATAATGTTCAATGTTTATGAAAGGATTATGAAATAAGACAAGAATTGTGATAATTGGGAACAAGTTCATTTCTGTTCCCTGTATGCTATGTTTATGATAAAAATAATATGAGGTGTATACTGTACTAAAGAGCTTAGGGGTGGGTTAATATGACCTCACAGTTAATGTATCTGGCCCTCACAGTTAACGTATATCAACAAAAGTTACCAAGTTACAGTGAAATTATTCCAAAATGAGTCATCCTATCAAGTTACATTAAAATCCCTTCATAAATATGGCCTGTAGACTGTGCTAAAGGTTTTTGGGCTTCGGGCCACTGTAGTCGTCAGTTTCCCAATTGCGTCCAAAGGGGACGTTCTCATCTAGACAGTATATGAAGTCAACCTACCAAGTTACAATGAAATCCCTTAATAAATATGACCTGTAGACTGTGCTAAAGGTTTTTGGGCTTTGGGCTCTGGCAGCCATCATGGTTGAATGATCGCAACCAAAAGGGGACATTCTCATCTGGGCATCATCTGGAGTGATCCTACAAAGTTACAATGAAATCCCTTCATAAATATGACCTGTAGACTGTGCTGAAGGTTTTTGGGCTTCGGGCCCCTGAAGCCGTCACAGTTGACCAATCACAACCAAAAGGGGGCTCTGGCAGCCATCATGGTTGAATGATCGCAACCAAAAGGGGACATTCTCATCTGGGCATCATCTGGAGTGATCCTACAAAGTTACAATGAAATCCCTTCATAAATATGACCTGTAGACTGTGCTAAAGGTTTTCGGGCTTTGGGCCCCTGTAGCCGTCAGTTTCCCAATTACGTCCATAGGGGACGTTCTCATCTAGACATTACATGAAGTCAACCTACCAAGTTACAATAAAATCCCTTCATAAATATGATCTGAAGACTGTGCTAAAGGTTTTCGGGCTTTAGGATTGGGCAGCCATCATGGTTGAATGATCGCAACCAAAAGCGGACAATCTCACCTGGGCATCATCTGGAGTGATCCTACGAAGTTACAATGAAATCCCTTCATAAATATGACCTGTAGACTGTGCTCAAGGTTTTTGGGCTTCGGGCACTTGTAGCCATCACAGCTGGCCAATCACGACCAAAAGGGGATGTCATCATCTAGGCATTATATGGAGTCAACCTAATAGGTTACATTACAATGAAATCCTTCCATAAAAATAATCTTTTACCTATGCTAAAGGTTTTTGGGCTCGGGCACCCATCAAGGCTGAATGATAGCGATCAAAATGGGACGTTCTCATCTAGACATTATTTGGAGTCATCCTACCAAGTTACAATGAAATCCCCTCATAAATATGACCTATAGACTGTGCTAAAGGTTTTCGGGCTTCAGGCACTTTTTGCCGTCACAGCTGCCCAATCATATCCAAAATGGGACGTTCTCATCTAGACATTATATGAAGTTAACCTACCAAGTTACAATGAAATCCCTTCATAAATATAACCTGTGGACTGTGCTAAAGGTTTTTCGGGCTCGGGCAGCCATCATGGCTGAATGATCGCAACCATAGGAGACAATCTCATCTGGGCATTATCTGGAGTGATCCTAAGAAGTTACAATAAAATGCCTTCATAAATATGACATGTAGACGGTGCTCAAGGTTTTCTGGCTTCGGTCACTTGTAGCCATCACAACTGACCAATCACGACCAAAAGGGGATGTCATCATCTAGGCATTATATGGAGTCATCCTACCAAGTTACAATGAAATCCCTTCATAAATATGACCTCTAGACTGTGCTAAAGGTTTTTGGGCTTCGGGCCTCTGTAGCCGTCACAGTTGCCCAATCACGTCCAAAAGGGGACTTTCTCATCTAGACATTGTATGAAGTCAACCCACAAAGTTACAATGAAATTCCTCAATAAATATGACCTGTAGACTGTGCTAAAGGTTTTCAGGTTTTGGGCTCGGGCAGTCATCACGGTTGGCAGATCATGCCCAAATGGGGAAATTCTCATCTAGACATCATAAGGAGTCATCCTACCAAGTTACAATGAAATCCCTCCACATTAAACTTGACCTGCAGACTATGCTAAAAGTTTTTGGGTTTCGGGCTTGGGCAGCCATCACAGTTCATAGATCATGCCCAAAAGGGGACGTTCTCATCTAGGCATGATACAGAGGCATCCTACCAAGTTACAATGAAATCCCTTCATAAATTCGACCTGTATACTGTGCTAATGGTTTTCAGGTTTTGGGCTCGGGCAGCCATACCAGTTGCCCGATCGCGACCAAAAGGGGACGTTCTCATCTAGACATGACCCCAAACCTGCATATGAAATTTCATGACGATCAGACAAGAACTGCGGGGTGTAGCCCGTGCTAAAGGAAAATGTGAACAGACATCACAGACTCACAGACTAACAGACTTCTGCACGCGTGATGGCAATAGCTTATCTTGACTATGCCAAGTTAAGCTAATCAATAATTTGTCCTTGAGGTCAAAGGTCAAGGTCATATGTAGGTCATGATACTATGCGACATCCACCTGCCTAATATCATAAGCCAAGGTGAAAAGTAAATAAGTTCTTGTCCGGACAAGCTCACTTGTGAAATGAAAGTGTCAATGACACTGTAGCTCAACTTGTCAAGACAAAGACATGTACATGTATAGTATGTGACACAGCAATGACAAACATCTAGGTAATGACCTGATAACAAAGGTACATATAAAGTATTGTAATGGTCTGTACATAAATACTGACCGTAGCCTGTAACAAATGTATAGGTAAAGTATTGTAAAGGTGGGTGACAGTCAGATGCTAAACTAGAAAAGAAATCTTTGAGTCCCAGAGTGGGTCTGACTGAACCCCAAAATATTTGTTCTCATAGCACAGTGACAACAAAGGCACCCCAAAACACACTCATTCCTGTCCCAAGGTGAAAACAAAGGTACCCAAGAAGTTTCGTGAAGATCAGTTCACAAATATGAGCTGTGTAGAAGTTGTGACAAAAAACTGTTTGGACCTAATTTCGGTACAAAATGGCCACTGGCAGCCATCTTGAATTTTGGACCGCGCCCAGAAACACTCGTTCTCGTCCCAAGGTGATAACAAAGGTACCCAAGAAGTTTTGTGAAGATCGGTTCATAAATACAGCCTCTAGCCTGAGCCGTATTGACATGTGCACTTACAGAGTATAAGTAGCACTGAATAAATCAAAGTTCATCTAATTTGCATAATTTCTGCACGAGAAAAAAACCCGTACTATATGTGATGTATTCCATGTTACTAAACATTCATACAAAAATTTATTAAAATCAGAACTTTCCTACAGAAGTTCTGTACAAAAGACTGATTGCACTAATTTTGGTACAAAATGGCTGCTGGTGGCCATCTTGAATTTCGGACCACACCCAAAAACACTCATTCTCACCCCACGGTAATAACAAAGGTACCCAAGAAGTTTCGTAATGCTCGGTTCATAAATACGGCATCTAGCCTGAGCCGTAAAGAAGTTGTGTACAAAAAACTGATTAGACCTAATTTCGATACAAAATGGCCACTGGCAGCCATCTTGAATTTTGGACCGCACCCAGAAACACTCTTTCTCGTCCCAAGGTGATAACAAAGGTACCCAAGACGTTTCGTGAAGATCGGTTCATAAATACAGACTCTAGCCCGAGCCGTATTGACATGTGTACTTACTGTGTGTAAGCAGCACTGAAAAAATCAAAGTTCATCTAATTTGCATAATTTCTGCACGAGAAAAAAACCCGTATTATATGTGATGTATCCCATGGTACTAAACATTCACACAAAAAATTATTCAAATCAGTGCTTTCATAAGGAAGTTCTGTGCAAAAATCTGATTGCACCAAATTTCGTACAAAATGGCTGCCATCGGCCATCTTGAATTTCGGACCGGACACCAAAACACTCGTTCTCGTCCCACGGTGATAACAAACGTACCCAAGAAGTTTCGTAAAGATCGGTTCATAAATACGGCCTCCAGCCCGAGCCGTATTGGCATTTGCACTTACAGTGCTGAAAGTAACACCAAAAAACATCAAAGTTAGTCTAATTTGAATAATTTACGCACGAGAAAAAAAGCCGTATTATATGTGATGTATCCCATGGTACTAAACATTCATACAAAAAATTATTCAAATCAGAGCTTTCATATGGAAGTTCTGTACAAAAAACAGATTTCTGCATCGTCGGTACAAAATGGCAGCTGGCAGCCATCTTGAATTTTGGACCGCACCCAAAAACACTCGTTCTCGTCCCAGAGTCATAACAAAGGTACCCAAGAAGTTTCGTAAAGATCGGTTCATAAATACGGCCTCTAGCCCGAGCCATAGCAGCTTGGCACTTACAGCTCTGAAAGTAACACTAAATAAATCAAAGTCAGTCTAATTTGCATAATTTACGCACGAGAAAAAAACCCGTATTATATGTGATGTATCCCATGGTACTAAACATTTATACAAAACTTTATTCAAATCAGAACTTTCATACAGAAGTTCTGTACATAAAACTGATTTTTGCATCATCGGTACAAAATGGCCGCTGGCAGCCATCTTGAATTTCGGACCACACCTAAAAACACTCGTTCCCGTCCCAGGGTCATAACAAAGGTACACAAGAAGTTTCGTAAAGATCGGTTCATAAATACGACCTCTAGCCCGAGCCATAGCCAATTGTTGACAGACGGACAGACGGACAGACGGGCCATGACAATAGCCCAAATTTGACTTCGTCAAATTTGAGCTAAAAATCAGCAATTTGACCTTGAGGTCAAAGGTCAATGTCATATGTGAGTCATGATGGTACACGACACACCGTGTCATGGTGATACACCCACATGCTAAATAACATAACACAAAAATCATATGCCTAGGTCAAAAGATTAAAAAAAAGTCAATAATGTGATCTTGAGGTCAAAGGTCAAGGTCATATGTGGATCATGATGGTACGTGACACATCCTCTCATAGTGATACATCCACATGCCTAATATCATAAACCAAGGTGAAAAGGTAAATAAGTTCTGGCCTGGACAAGCTTACTTGTCAACAATCAGTAATTTGACCTTGAGGTCAAAGGTCAATGTCATATATGGGTCATGAAGATATACGACACATCGTCTTATGGTGGTACACTTGCATATCAAATATCATAAGCCAAGGAGAAAAGGTAAATACGTTCTTGCCCGGACAAGCTTACTTGCCAAAAAATTAGTAATTTGACCTTGAGGTCAAAGGTCAATGTCATATGTGGGTCATGATGATACATCGTCTCATGGTGATACACCCACATGCTAAATATCATAAGCCTAGGTCAAAAGATATAAAAAATCAATAATCTGACCTTGGGGTCAAAGGTCAAGGTCATATGTGGGTCATGATAGTATGCAACACATCGTCTCATGGTGATATACCCACATGCCTAATATCGTAAGCCAAGGTGAAAAGATATATAAGTTATTGTCTGGATAAGCTTACTTGCCAAAAAATCAGCAATTTGACCTTGAGGTCAAAGGTCAATGTCATGTGGGTCATGATGGTATGCGACACATCGTCTCATGGTGATACACCCACCTGCCAAATATCATAAGCCGAGGTGAAAAGTAAATAAATTCTGGCCCGGACAAGCTTACTTGCCAAAAAATCAGTAATTTGACCTGGATTAAAGGTCAAGGTCATATGTGGGTCATGATGGTACGCAACACATCGTCTTATAGTGATACACACACATGCTACATATCATAAGCCTAGGTCAGAAGATAAAAAAGTTCTGGCCCAGAAATGGTTGTATGAGAAGAAGAAGAAGAAGAAGAAGAAGAAGAAGAACAACAACAACAACAACAACAACAACACAACACAACAACAACAACAATGAGAAGAAGAGGCATTGAAAGTAAAACAGTAAAACAATATGTCTCCATTAACATCAACAACAGCAACAACAACGAGAAGAAGCATTCAGGGTGAAACAGTAAAACAATATGTCCCGATACCAACCGCAATACCTTGCAGTGGTTGGTCAATGCCTCGTTGATTTTATTTTATGTCGCCGGGCACACGCATATGTCTACTGTCAGTGATTCTTATGTCCACTGTCAAGGAAAGCGTTTTGTTGCCATTAGCAATGGTTCATCGCAATGTCTTTTTCACTTGAAATCAACTGAGACAAATACATTCAACGAAATCAACTGAGACAAATACATTCAACTGAAGTAAAAATACACACAAAAGTACCGTTATTACGTACAAAAAGATTAGTTATGTAAACATGGGTAATTATTTATAAAACCGATTAGATTATAAGGTCTCTTTTCATTAATTTACTGTAAAATAAACTGAAACGAATCAAGAGCATCTCGCCCCGTTGGTTGCGTATGTAAACACTGAATAAAGGGAAATCACTCCAGTCTGTTATGATAAAAGTTAACACCTTACCGAAACAACGTCTGCTTTCTAATATTCGCTGTACAACAACACAGCGGTGTTTTTTTGTTATTTAAGATTACAATAAATAAAAGATTTTTTTTCCAAATTCAATTTTACTTGTGTAAGAACGGGACATATACGTTATTCTGTTTGTTGACAGGGGACATGGTCTTGCGTTCCCTGCATGAAATATATATTCAACCTCGGCTGATGCCTCGGTTGAATTTAAATTTCATGCAGGGAACGTGAGACCATGTCCCCTGTCAACAAACAGAATAACTTATAATGTCTCCCTTCAGTGAAGGGGAAACATAATAATATTTTTGCCAAGTTCGAAAAATGCACTCAAAGAAATTTACATTTTTTCTTGCCCGCTTCCATAGTATAATTTATAATCTATCATTTTTCATCAACTATTACTATTACTTTTATATCAAGTAAAGATGTATCTTTGTAATTATGATTACTTACAATAACTATCCCATATTTAATTTCAATATTTCAATTCCCATGGAAAATGTGATCATTTAAATTCATCACTCTGAAGCAGGAATTACATTGATTGTTCAAGTCGTGTTGAAGCTGATGACACACACACAAAAATTGGATGTGATGACGTTACACACAAACATCTTATTACAATAATAAAGTTACAACATCTTGCTCACTACCTGTGAAAATTTATTGGCAAGTCATTTTCTTTTTTAAGTTTCCCATCTGAAACTCTATTTCAGAATATTAACCTCGGCCAACCATATAAAGTGAATCATCCAATTTAACACTTCTGCCCGATGTAACATACCGGCAATGGTAACATTAGTTTTGTGAGGTCAGTTGGGTGATATCTCCTGGGCTAGGAGGGAATTATTTCACCCGACTCAAATATTTTAAGGCAAGTGGAAGACTGGCGATAACTGGGATCCTTTTGGGTGTCTGTGGGGGTCGAATATTGGACCTTTTCCCAATGGCATTTTGGCATGATTTTTCCCAATTCAAACCAAAAATCTCCCAATCTCAGTCCTCATTCAAATAAAAATTTTATTCTTCCCTTGAAGGCCTAATTCTGACTTTGGTCAGTTTTTACTGCAACAAAACCAGTGCTTCAACAGGCAGTTTTTGGATACATTTGCAAGTTATACCCCCAAGAACCTTGTCAGTTGTTTCTAGAAAAGTTTTGGCTGCATATGTAGGCAGTAAAGACTTACCTAGACACAACTACAAAGCCATAAAAAGGAGACTGTTGAAGTGCAGCAAAATCCATCAATATTTTCATTATTTAATGGTATAAGAACAATTTATTTAATAGAGCTTACAGACTGATCATTATTTCATGCGATTGTTTTGTTATAAAACTCACTACATGTACTATACATGTAGTAACTTCTGAATTAATGTTCTCAGTTCAATATGAAGATAACATTTCTTATGTGTGTATATTCTCCCAAACAAATTCCCAATTGGGGCTTTCAAATTTTCCCAACTGCAAAGGGTCCAGGACCCTTTCCCCAAGAGGGCAGAAGATTCCCTGCAATAAGCTCGCTCATCTGAAAATGAATTACCTAGTCTCTGTAAGCTGGGAAGCATGTGAATCAAGTAAAGCCGGTAGTCGGGTTCAGATCTTGTAACAGGATTCAATCGGAGATCAATTTCTTTCAGGTTTTGATTGTATTTCAATCGCTTGAGTTCCTCTATTCCATTGATCTGATTGTAATACCTTGATAAGTTAAGGTTTATATCAATTAAATTAACCCTCTGCACTCTGAGGTCAAAATGTCAAAGTTTTCACCAGCAAATATTTTGCATAATGCAGTTTGATATTTAACCAAATAAACCATGTTTGACAGAGCCCACTGAGCAGGCCTTTAAATTCTTCCCAACTAACGACGGTAAACGCTGTGCCCAAATAAGATAATTGCGCCAAATTATGCAGAGATTCAAATTTTTCCAAAGTTTTGCAGTGTTTCTGCAATATATAGTTTAGCCAGGTTTCCCTGATGCTTGTAATATAGCTTAGAGCTTACTTTCGAATCAAACAATGCAGCAGATAAATAATTTTTTAAGAACACACAGAGTTCGCCACAGAAAAGCAAACGCCGTCGACAGTGTCGTATACGACACTGTCGACAGCGATTGCTTTTCTGTGGCGAAGTCTATATGAGCATGCACATAAAGCTTGAGATCTATTATATTCATGCTTGTGGCATTTCTCAGTAGACATCATGTGTAATTTAGCTTACATCCAAATAGGCCTTTGGCTCGATACTGGGAAACTAAGAAGCCTTCTCTAGTAGAGTAAACTTATGTCAAAGGTATTGGGAACCAGTGATAATGGTGAAGACCTATAACAAGGGGTTCTAAACTATCATTTTAAGACTGGGACCTAAAACCCAAAACAGACGCCAATAAAGAAAATACTGGTGCTTTTTCTCCAACCATGCAGGCCACATCCATATTTGCCATTGTGCCCAAATTAGACTGATCTAAAGGTCTGCCAGTGAGCTCTGTCAAACAAGATATAATTGGTTAAATTCATATTCATAGCTAAACAAGAGAAAAACAGAGTGATTGGAGAAAATTCTGTTGCACTGCAAGTGTGCTGGGGGTTAATGAAACATTGCGAAATATATTGATCACATAAATAATCATGATCAAATTACTCATTAGGTGAAACAAAATGAATGGTTAATTGGTTTGGTTCAGGTTAAATGCAATGGAAAAATAGGGTCATCAGGATTATTTTATATACTAAACAAAACAAGAGCACCACTGGGCATTGCATCATACGCCCGTGAACTGTTCAAATCGTATCATTTTAACACATTTGCAATTTTTTTAGAGTGCGAGAAATTTATACTGGCATATATATATATGTTACGGTCAGACTTTGAAATCAGTGATTTTGTGAAATGACTAAATTTTTCAGTCATTTGAGAAAGAGACTAACAAGTTTGAAGCCAATCGAAAAACAAATACTAAAGTTATCATCCGGAAACCAAATATTTGACGAAGAATTCTAAGTCCAACAGGGGCCATAATTCAGGCAAAAATTGTTCAGACCGACCCCCACCCATATTCGAACTTGACCTGTATTTTGTTGTGATTAAACCACAAACCAAGTTTGGAGCCGATCGGAAAACAAATACTAAAGTTATCATCCGGAAACCAAATATTTGACGAATTCCAAGTCAAACAGGGGCCATAATTCAGGCAAAAATTGTTCAGACCGACCCCATATTTGAACTTGACCTGTATTTTGTTGTGATTAAACCACATACCAAATTTGGAGCCGATCGGAAAACAAATACTAAAGTTATCATCCGGAAACCAAATATTTGACGAATTCTAAGTCCAACAGGGTCATAATGTTCGGACCGACCCCATATTCGAACTTGATCTGTATTTTGTTGTGATTAAACCACATACCAAATTTGGAGCCGATCGGAAAACAAATACTAAAGTTATCATCCGGAAACCAAATATTTGACGAATTCTAAGTCCAACTGGGGCCATAATCCAGGCGAAAAATGTTCGGACCGACCCCATATTCGAACTTGACCTGTATTTTGTTGTGATTAAACCACATACCACATTTGGAGCCGATCGGAAAACAAATACTAAAGTTATCATCCGGAAACCAAATATTTGACCAATTCTATGTCCAACTGGGGCCATAATTCATGCGAAAAATGTTTGGACCGACCCCATATTCGAACTTGACCTGTATTTTGTTGTGATTAAACCACATACCACATTTGGAGCCGATCAGAAAACAAATACTAAAGTTATTGTTCGGAAACCAAACGGACGGACGGACAGACGGACGGACGGACGGACGGACGGACGGACAGACGGACGGACAACGCCATACTATAATACGTCCCGTTTTTCAAACGGGCGTATAAAAAGAAACACAACAATCTGTTTGTAAGATTGTAACAAAGGAGATGATGAAAAAACACAGGAAACTTGAGGTTTTAGTCATGTGAATGCTAACCTTGTGTGAACTAGTGATTAACCGATGTTCGGCATTCGCATCTGACATCGGCCGATTTTAAGCCATTGGTAGAAGTGTTTGAACATTGGTTTGTGCTGATAGTTGCATGGAACACTATGGGATCAAAATTGTTCATATTTACGTTTGATTCATGACCTAATACAAGCAGTAACAAGTTGCCACAATGACTGATAGTAGTGTTGAAACGATTTGTCAATTATTCGATATTTATAATATCCCACTCCCAGTACAAGTTACACTGACACCACTCCACCAGTACTATGAATTGCTATTTCATCGTCTGATATCACTGTCAGTTCATTTGTAAACAAGCAAGCTACCCAATTCTTTTTTAATCACTGTCAACACAAAGTAGACAATAACAAATGAACATAAAATACACTCATCAGCCAATTGTTTTCACAGTCGGAATATAACTTCAATCTGTGATACATGTTAATTATTTATGTAAACAATCTAAAAATAGTATGTGGCCATTTTGTGCATGGACTTCTGGGATTGGTTATTATTTGTGAAACATACTTTTCCATTCAGGTTTTTCTGGTACTAGACGCGTGAATACCTATTTACAAAATTAAGTGAATTGCAGTGTTAGAGAAGCTACTTGAAAACACCGCCGTTATGAATGTATTTTCAGTTGTTAACTTCCGCCCTACAACAAAGCAATCTGAATTACTGTGTACAAAATGGGACATACTTTTGTTTTGACCTGTATAACCACGTGGGTTTTGAATTGAAAATTCAAGTTACAACATAAATCAGTAATTAAATCAAGTAAATAAATATATGTTATTTAATTGCCCTTTGATACATTTTATTCAATTTCATCTTGAAACTAAATTTAAATGGAAGTGGAATTTAAAATAGTATGAACATAAGTCACCTATTTTTGCACCGATCAAAGACGCTGTGCTGTTTACATATTTCCGCTGACGTATTTTCACTTTTGATACACACACTGACTCGCACTTGAGCACCGAAATTGGCACCAACCATCTTTCTTTCTACAGATTGCCTGTTAAATGTTATAAACAGCAGGGAGGTATGAGTGCCCACTCATGGGAGGGCCATACCCTAAGTATAAAAAATATACAAATTACTTAAAATTTATCATATTTTTATACGACAACCAATGGCCCAGACTAGCTGAATCGTAAAAAGGCTGGAGGGCCTAGGACTAAAGGAAAATCCAATCTCTCAATTACTTCAGTAAAGAATAGCTCCCACAGGAGAAGATAGGAATTATATATGTCCTTCTCTTTTACGAGAAAAGAAAAAGTCATAACACCAACAATGTAATTGAGTATTACATAATATATAATTCTCCATTTAATGCCAGCATAATCCGTTATGCTAATTTGGTGAAGGAAAACCAATATATAAAGATAGTCCAGAGAATGAGACTCTTTGTACTCATTTAAAAGTGTCCGAGGATTGTATATTAATGCCCGTTTGACACGTAACATATACAAATGCTTCACAGAGAGCTACACTTTAAAAACAGTACATAAATGAGACATAGTTATTGCTTCACACCGAGCTACACATTAAAACCATCTCAGCAATGATGCAGGACTACTGACACTGGAGGAGGTATTTCCTTGCTTTTCACTATAAAAACGGATGATCATAAGGGAAAAAACCATCCCCCCCCTTCCCCTTGTTCTGAGGTAAATTTCCTCAGAACGAAGAGGGCAGCGGAACAGAGTCAGTGCTGGAACGGACTGCCTAAAGACCTTATAGATGTAACATTAATGGATGACATTTTGAGCAACAGAAAGAGGACCCAAAGGTAAAACTTGGTAAATGAAGAAGAGGATGGTAAGACCTTAATGACAATAGGCCGCTTATCCGGAATCTGATTCTTAGCCAAAAATCCCACTTCCGTAGTGAGGGTAATGGTATTACCCACACCACAGTAGTGAGATTCATCAACAGATAATGCATGAAGTTCACAGACTCTTCTAGCAGATGCAAAGGCTAAGAGAAAAGCTGTTTTATAGGTCAAGAATTTGAACTCTTACGACGTCCAATAGCTCAAAAGGAGCTTCTTTGAGCTTCAACAGAAGCCAAGCCAAATTCCACTTAAGAATTAATCTGAGGGTTCTAGGTCTATATATAGAGAAATTTCTAACAAGTTTAGATAATGACGTATTTGATCCAATGGCCAAGTTATCATAATGAGCTTAAGTATCTGATAACATAGACCATAGACCTATAGCCCTTAATAGTGACGGGCTGCAGTTTGAGATTGTCAAACAAGTGGACCAGGAAATCGGCAATATTTGGTATGAACGGATCGTATACGTCTATCGACTGATCCCTACACCAAAGGAAGAAAGCCCTCCACTTCGCTGCATAGTTCAACGAAGAGGAGGACCTCCTGCAGTTAGAAATTGCGTCCACTGTGCATCCTGTAAAATGTTTTCCGTGCAAGAAGGACCGCACAACGGAAATACGTGAAGGTTGACACCTTCCGGGTTGTGATGCAGTGCACGTGACTTCCCGATAAAGATCCTCTCGTGGAGGAAGCTTCTGGGGAAGGTTCCATAACAGACACCCGAGAAGATTGATCCAAGGTTTCTGTGACGACAGAGGGGCTACTAGCAGGATTTTGCAATGAGACTGTTTGATCTTTAACAGAATCTGCTGAATCAACGGAGCTGAAGGATAAGCATATCCTATCATCCCGTCCCATGTAATGGACAGAGCATCTACTGCATATGCCCGATGATCTGGGCATGGCGACACAAACATTGGTAACTTGATTGTTCAGGTGTGTCGCAAAAAGATCTATCATGGGACGATCCCACTGGCAGCAAATCGGCCTGAATATTCGCTTGTTGAGAGTCCACTCCGATGGCAACAGGCGACCTTTCCGAGAGAGCGAGCCTGCTAATACGTTCAGACGACCCGGTATATGATGGACAGAGAGATGAACGTGATGATTCACGACGAATAGGAGAATTATGTCTGTTAATTCGCATAATGGAATCGAGTGAGTGCTGCCTTGGTTCCTGAGGTAAGCAACTACTGTTGAATTGTCCGACAGAATTTGAACGTGGAAGTTTGCTATTGGGCCAATCCAATGTTGTAGTGCTAGCCATATTGACATCACCTCTTTGATGTTTATGTGCTTCCCTAGGAACCGAGAGTCCCAAAGATCCTTACACTTCAAGTCTGCGGGACTTAGGGTGGCGCCCCAACCCGTCTGACTCGCGTCCATCATAATCCTGCAGCAGAACTCCTGGAGTTAACCACTCAAGATCTGCCCAAATCTGAACCTTTTGTTTTACTAGGTCCATTAAAACAATACTGGTTTCAAGAGGATGCGTCTTCACTCTCCAGTTGTGAGTAAAAAATATCTGGAGGGGGCACGTGTGCAGGCGGTTCATCGGAATAAGCTCCGTACAGCCCCATCAGTTGCAAGAACTCCCTCGCTGTTATTACTTCTGAGTGTAGACAAAAGCGAGCATAACCACTGACTAATTTCGCTCTGGGTAACAGCAAATGAACCAGATTGTTGTGAGTCTCGAAGCTCATTCCCAAGTGAGTGAATGACCTGAACAGAGCTAGATCCGACTTTTTCTCGTTTACTATGAAACCGAGACATCGGAGCAATAGAAGCAGACTCTGAACATCGTTCTGAAGAATAATTCTGTTGCCGTATCTCTGCAAAATGTTGTCCAAGTAAGACGACGTTACCGCAGACGAATGAGCTCGGAAGTAAGACATCACCAAGTTCATTATTCGAGTGAAAGCACAGGGAGCCAGGTTCAGACCAAAGCACACTGCTCTGAACTAATAAACCTTCCCTTACATGGCGAACCGCAGGTACTTTCTGAATGCCAGATGTACCAGGACATGAAAGTAAGCGTCCTTTAGATCTATGCTTGCCACATGGTCGTTCACTCGAATGCTCGACCTTATCGGCCGAATGGTTTCCATATAGAACTTTGGAGCCGCGAATAGCTTGTTTATCCAGCTCAAGTCTTTACTGTTCGGAACGAGTTGTCTGGTTTTGGTACGAGGAACAGGTGACTGTAAAAACCTTGAGAATTTTGATTCTCAACGACCTCTATAAGAGAGCCTGTACCTCCGCTAGGAGAGAGACTCCCTTTTGAAAGGATCTGCCGGAAGATTTGTCTAACACGGACATTGTGTTAGAGGGGTTGTGCTTGGAATGATAGCCATAGGCTGTCTGAGACTACACTTCTCACCCACTGATCTTCCGTGACTGCAATCCAGTTTCTCGCGAAGTCTGATAACCTTCTGCCAACTGGCAAGCAATAGAGGTCTTGACCATCACCTGTAGGACTTGCGAGGCTTACGGGAGGAGAAACTACGTTCTCTCCACGAAGATGCTCACCCTGTCGGCTTACTCTCGGGTGCCAAATAACAGTAGGGGTCCTAATAATAGTACGGGGGGATTTTGGCCAAAAATTAATAAGCATACAGGTCCGAATAACAGTACAGGGGGGAAATGGCAACCATTCTACAATCTTTGAAAAATAAACGGTCTCAAGTCCACCACCATCCCCCCCACCCCCCCCCCCAAATAAACCCAACTCTATCTGTTACAAATGTCTTCCAGCTACTTGTTAAAAGTGTAGTAACTAGTATTGCACTTCTATTACCCATTTAGTAATGCCTCATACCAGCAGAAGACAACACTTGTAAAAGTTTTCATCTTTTGCTTAAAAAATATACTGGTAGGTTATGACCCCCTGTTGATCGAGTGTGGCACATCTTTTCCATTTAGGAATCATTACCTAAGTTGGAAAAGAAACCAGAAGTTATTTAAAAGACTGACTAGCACTATGAAACAATTTTCGTGAAAAGTCTAGTGCTAGCCAGTTTTGATAGTAACATCAGGTAAAAGGGTTGAAGACTGAATATGAATGGCATTCAGGAGGATCAACACATAAGTAAGTACAAATGTGGATTGCCTTTTGTTAGTTAATTGCTAATTGGTCATTTCGTACAGTGGTACCCATTTTCTTTTTCTTTTGTTCCAATGTATTTATTTATTGGTGTTAAACCCTTTACCGGATGCTAATAGCAGACGACACTCGTAAAAAAAATTCTTGTATAACTAAAAAATTTTATTTTTTGTTTCCAAAACATAGGTTCTTACCCCTCATTAGAACGAGCGTGTCATGTTCATTCCAATGAGGGATCACAACCCATGTTTTGGAAGCAAAAAATGAAATATTAAAAAATTGGATGGCGATTTTCGTGTATGGCGCAGGCTTCTTTTGGCTGTTATGTTAGGTAAAGGGTTAATGACACTTTCACAACCAGAGCCATATCTTGTTGGTGACAGTTTATGGGTGGAGGAAGCAGAAGTGCCTGGAGAGTGGAGAGAACCACAAGCTTTGACAAGCAAGTCATATCTTGTTGGTGACAGATTTATGGGTGGAGGAAGCAGAAGTGCCTGGAGAGAATCCCGAGCTGTGACAAGCACCTGCTAGGTCTCCAGCTCCATAACTCCAGACCTGTCACCTTACTGTGCACTGTGATTGAAGAAAGAAGTTTTCTTGACCAAAGGCCCAGCTAGAAAATTTTGAAAAATCACCCATAAAAAAGATTAAGTTAAAATTACAGTTGATAAGGGGTGAGTGGTGTATGTATGGTTGTCGAAAAATCTATCTGTGAAAAAAGGGAGCATGTGTTCCCCCTTCCAGACCGCCCCCCCCCCCCCCCATAAGGCTTTGCCTAGCTTGGACCACAACATATATAAACAACTCAAAATCAAAATGGGCCAAAAGATCAAAGATCATCCCCAACTTCTTTTTAGTTGAGGGTGGCCGACAGATATGTTCATGGCGCAGATCATGGGGGGGGACGGGGGACGTGCCCCCCCCCCCCAATTTTCTAGGGGGGGGGGGGGGACATCATGTGTTGTGGTCCCCCCCCCCCCCCATAGAAATCATCCAAAGGCAACTTAATGTTTATTTATTTGAGGACAGATTCGAGACTTCTAGTGTTATTTTCAGTGTTTTCTTATTGCTGTACAGTTGTCTAATTATAGAATTCATTGTTTATGACGAGGTATTGTGGCGGAATCCGCTTCTGCCATTCTATAATTAGATGCATGCGCTAGTTTTCGTTCTATGAAGACAACTCTTCAGCTTTCCGCCTCTAAAAGCTCGTGCCTTCGGCACTCGCTGCAGATGCCTTTGGCATCGGCTTTCGCTTGTGCCCCCCCCCCCCCCCCCCCCCCCCCCCACACACTTTTTACAACAGATCTGCGCCCATGGATATGTTACATGTGAGTTAAATGATTGTCATGGAGATTTATGCATGTGGAATATTATAACAAGACTTCTGTTCAGTACAACCATAAAATTACTTTCACCCCCCCCCCCTCCCCCCACACACACACACATTGTCTTAATCGATTTCCCCACTTTTACCCTGCCCAATCCAAATGGCCTGGCTCTTTGCCACTTTTTTTTCCATGTAAGTTTTTCCAGTTACTAATTTAACCACCTACATGTATTCCCCCTTCCCCTCCTCCACCACCACTTTTTGTCTTCATCAAGAAACCCACTACTACCCGTCCCCATCCCAACACATTTTATTTATAACCTACTTCAAGAGATCCCCTCCTCACATTAGTAAATCCCACAACTACTCCCCCAGGTCCCCCCCCCCCACACACACACACACACCCACCCAACACACATGCACCTTGACTTGACAAATGATTTTGTTAAACCTCCCAGAGGGTTGTCTCACGTCAGTGGTCAACCTTTGGATATAACCTGTTAGTTAACCATGAAACCATCTTGTAAGACGATAAAAATAAATAAGCCGGGTTCTCAGGCACCATCCGTATAACCAAAAAGACCATCGTGTCAAAACATTTTTTTTTTTTTTTGGCCCGGGACAATTTTTAGGAGCAACGGTACTCCTTCACTTTTTAGTTACCTATTTTCGAGGTAATACGGTCTCGTTTTCTTCCAACATTCTCAAATGAAATAACTCGAAACCGACTATTAAACTGTTACAACATGGCAAACCTTCAAAATTGACTTCGTCAGAGTGGCGCTGAAAATAAAACTGAAGTTGACAAGCATAATTAAATATCCGGGTCACTGACACTGGGGCAAATCTCACGGATTACTTTTTGCATACCTGAAGTAAATTTTAAACAGGGTCTATTTGATTTTCGTTTAAAAATTCTGATAATCCGAGAGATTTAAACTTAACTTGCCAATGGGTGTTGATTGATTTGATGATTGACAGCCGGTAACATTACCAACTCCATGAAAATAGACCTACTTTGTTTGGCTTTGTTTTCTTTCTGAAAGTGCCGAAATAAGAAGTAAACCACTAATGACTATCAATCGTCAAATAAGATACACGCCCAACAGCCGTCAATTTTATTTAATTATTTATTTTTTGCGATTTCAGCCAATGGCAGTGCGTCGGGTGGGTTTTCGCATTCTAATAAGCAAGTGGGTGCTCTTTCAGGTCATTTTCATTTCTGATACGTTTATATACATTTTTTTTTGCACCAAAAAATGATAGGCATTTATTTTTTTTTATTTTTTGTTCGGAGAAGGTCACCGTCTGTATTGTATTGAATGCGAAAAAGACGTGCCGCTTGCAACACGTTCACTAGCAAAACCGACTGATTCTTTGAAGGTGTGTTTTCTGTATGAGATTTGAGCGGCAGACATTGTGACCACCGACATTCACATGCCGCGATGCGCGATATTTTCCAAGTCTGTCAGTGTCGAGAAAGTTGAAAACATTAGTTTTTAGGGTCCTTTCTCAGTAGGCCTATCTTATGAATCGCTTTCGGGCATCCTTTCGGTACATGTAACTTTTTTTTCTTTTCCTCCTTATTGGTCAAGACAAATATGATATTTTCTTAAATTTGACTGAGCTATAAAATGACAGAAAAATCCCTAAAGGCACGCGTGCCTTTCGGGATTTTTCTGTCATTTTATTTGTATTCTCATTCCTGGCCAATGTATCTGCCAGTAGCCTACAATTCTTCTTTCAATGGTTGACCCGGGATCAATGACGGATACAGGGACGGAGGGGGGGGGGAGCCCCCCCTTTTAGCTCGTATTTGTCTAGCATGCAGGGGCATAGCCAGGATTTTTATTCAATATGTACAATATATCTACTGGTAAGCTTCATTTATAGCATCACCAGCAAGGCATGATTTTGAGGTGCTAGACCTAGGTACCCCACGGCTATGCCAATTATGACCTTTACTGAGTTAGGATCTACTTGTCATAGCCATGGGGTACCTCGGCCTAGATGGCTTACTTCTGAAGGCTTCCGAACGCTGGCAGATCGCAATGTTCTCCTGAGGTTAAGTCGGTTATGACTATAAATATTGTGCCCAAAATGCGATATTATAGTGAAGGGTTCTGAAGAGCATATTTCAAATTCTCTAATTCTGTCTTGAACATATGACAGAATTTGCAATTTTGAAACATGTTGTTTAAGAAGGTAATTTGGCCGTTTAAAAAACCAAGATGATTTTCAACCCAGAAGCTAACAGAATGCTTCATTTGATCGCTCATGTCCAAAAAATTTCTGGACTCGCTCCCCTCCCCCCCCCCCACAAAGCTCATGCCTTCGGCACTCATGGCAGATGCCTTCGGAAAATCTGCTGGATCCTACCCCACCCCCCCCCCCCCCCCCCCCACCTTTAAAAATTCCTGTATCCGCCACTGCCCGGGATCACGTTTGGCCGACGTGCGACCCAAGTGGGCTTACCTACACTCTAAGAGTGACCCAAAAAGCTAAAACGGGGAAACATTTTTACAGTCTTGACGATTAACACGCCAGACAAGCCCCCGCCCCCCCCCCCCCTCCCGAATTGTGGCAACACCCATCACTGTCACAAGCCGCGTTGAAAAAAAATACAAACACGTGTTTTCGACCAAGGCATCGCCAGAGCAATTAGCAATGACTGATATTTACATTGGGGGGGGGGGGGGGGGGGGGGGGCACCACAGGCGCGCTGTCTCTATTTTTTACCAGAAACCTATCGAAGCACACTATCCTTGATTCGTAAATACCACACATCATTACGGCACAATGTTTTCACCTTTTACTAAGAAGGTAACCCTTTCTATATCGTTGCGAAACTTCTAGTATGTGAATATGGATATTTTTTGACGGGCTTACTAGTATTCAGCCGGCTCCAATATCTATACTATTTATACATAGTTCTATTGAAAAAAACCTTAAGAGTTCTGAACATTAACTGGCTGATTTCCTTGGTGCTGGTACTAGATTAAAAAATTACCTCAGGCCCCATTTTGTCGTTTATTGTTTCTTAGAGCCCCCCCCCCCCCCCCCCCCCCCCCTTAATAATGGGAGAAATTATTACACACCACGCCGCTTCAAGGCTCAGTTTGAGTCTAAGAGACGGCCTCGTTTCAGAAATTCCGGATCCGCCCCAAGAACACCCCCCCCCCCCCCCATTATATCCTTTGTTATGTCATTGAGCATTTCAAGATAGTAGCCTACAATTTCCAATTTCCCAGAAGACTCTCAATGTTTTAAATTCACGAATAGTGTCTCTGGCCCTGTTTTTTTTAAATAATTACAAAGAGTACTTCGTGAAGAACCTCCCTCGAGTGGAATAAGAAATTATAATCAGAGCTTTAGCGAGTGTGGTACATCTCTTAATACACAAGAGCTGTCAATTTGAAAATCGTAAACGCCGTGAGCATATATTTTATGCATGGATGATGAGAGACAATCGGTCAGCAGACTTTTAGAAATAATTAGGTTTTGTTTTTTATCTTTTACGAATTGGGACCCTACATGGTAAACATGACCCCCAAGGCTGTGGTCAGAGTTCACGACGTGGCGTCCTGGTTCGAAGAAATAAAACAAAACCTAATTATTCAACTATTCTCACTTAATACTTGTTCTACTTACTGAACATTACAGCAATACACGGATATGAAGTCACTTTTAGCTAATTATATCCAGGATGCCCATTTTAGATTAGTTCTACCCCAACACTGGCTACTGCATGCAAGCTATTCTACCAGTAAACAATGGCAAATACAAAGGGGGGGGGGGGGGGGGGGGAATCGCCCCCCCCCCCCCCCTTTAACCCGTGTTTGTCTAGTATACAGAGGGATAGCCAGGGTTATTATTTAATATGTAAAATATATCTACTGGCCACCTTCATTTATAGCGTCACCAGAACGGCATGATTTTGAGGTGTTACATGCCTCCTAGCCCTAGGTACCCCATCGCCATGCCAGTTATGATCCTTAGTCAGTCAGGATTTTAAATGGCATAGCCATGGGGTACCTATTCCTAGAGGGCCGACTGCTGAAGACTTCCAAATGCTGGCAGATCACAATGTTCTCCTGGGGTTAAGTCGGTTATGACTGTAAATATTTTGTCCAAAATGTGATATTATAGTGAACGTTCGGTTCTAAAGAGCACATTTCAAATTCTCTAATTCTGTCTTGAACGTATGACAAAATTTGCAATTTCGAAACATGCTGTTTAAAAAGGTAATTTGGCCGCTCAAAGAACCAAGAGGATTGTTGCACTCCAGAAGCCACCAGAATGCTTCATTCGATCACTCACTTCTAAAATTTTCTGGCGGAATTCCCCCTCCCAGACCCCCCCCCCCCCCCCCCCCCTACAAAGCTTGTGTTTTCGGAAATCGCGGCAGATGCCTTTGGCATCTGCAGGATCCCCCCCCCCCCCCTTTGAGAATTCGTGTATCCGCCACTGCCAGTAAAACGGGAAAGTTTACCATAGCAAACAAGCACAGCATCAGTTCCCGGAGCTCATGCGGCAATCACAACCTGAAGGGTCGGGATTGGAGATCCAATGGCGTGAGAATTTGACAATGTGGGCGGTGCTATGTCAACCATTGGCTGAGAGCTGTGTTGCAGAGTGATTACGCTGTAGTCTTTGACATCAATCGATGCGAGGTGTACGACGTAATATGGGTTCTTGCAGTTCAATCACGGTACTAATAGGGAATACCGTTTTACACTAATTAAGGCACTCATCTCAACTTTCTGACTTTATGGGGAGGGGGGGGGGGGGTAGCTGATTTTCCATCTCTGAATATGTTACAAGTGTGCGGTAGTATAGTGGAGTAGCCTAAAAAAAAACTAGTACCCCCCATTCCCCCCGCCCACAAAACATCTCCAACCACCCCCCCTCCCCTCCCACCCCCAAAAGATAAGATCATACACAATGGAATCAAAAACGGAACAGTTTCTCCATAGGCTAGATAGAAGACGCGGCTTGGTCCCATCTTGCACAAGTTGTAGATCAGGGAGACGCTATTTCGAAGCATAATCTAAATGCTTCTAGTTTCAAATTTTCATTTTTTCTGCTTCCAAGACTCAGGTCCCCCCATTCGAAGGAGCGTGACACGCTTGTTCGACTGGGAGTGGTTATAACCTGTATTTTGGGAACAAACAATGAAAATGTTTAATTCAACAAAAACGTTTTTCACCAGTGTCGTCTGCACAAAGAGATGGTTGTGGGGTTGATGAAACCTATGATCTCGATAAAGGCCAATATTCCAAGTGATTTAACATTTACTATTCTTTGAGGTGCCCGTTTTAAGACTACCCCCAAGCATTGGTTACTAGTTCCTATTCTACCAGCAAAGCGGGACTTTTCACTGTTAAACAATTCCGTAGTTTTTACGGCACATTTTGCTGGTCCGGGTCCCCTGCCCCCCAGTACTTTTCACCGTAATTTTGAGGAAGCTTTTGTTACCTTTGGGACTTAAATTTTTGGATATGAAAATAAGTTCTTATAAATTTATTTTTATTGGAGAGTGCCTATATAGACACTCTATAAAATAATTTTTAATGAAATGAATTTATAGGAACAAAATACAGCTGACTTGTACCCGAACATGAACAATGAGCAAACATCAACTAGTTAATGGAGCAAATCACACAGGCGGCCCACTATAATTTAATTGCCAAGTCATTTTTTCAACTAAATTCTGCATTATCATTTTTTACACCTTCAATGGAATTGCAGAAGGGTGTGAAGCGTCCCGAAAGGGGGTCCTTCAGAACTATTTTGAAGAGATGTGTATGTTTACATTTTATAATTTTAACAAAAGTTCGTGAAAATTACTGCAAAAAGTGATGGCAGTAGGAGGACCTCCGACCAGTAAAAAATTATGTAAAAACTATGAATTTTTAACAGTGAACAAGTACTACTCTTCCCATTCCCACATTTCCTACGGGGAGCGTGAGTTTATAAAAAAAAAAACTGTTTTGCTATGATTTTCAAAGTAAAGCAGCTTTGTAATGATTTAATACTTTTAAAAGTCAGTTGAACGTAGAAACGATTCATAATGGTAGACAGTGTCTATCACTGTTAGTAAATGGGCTTCATAAAGTGAACTTGTATGAAAGGCTTCTGGTACCGGCGGAAATGATATCTGGATTATCTAGGACCCTTTCCACATCTGAGGATTGAATTGTAAATACACCCGTTGGTTTGAATAGGGTTTCACTCCCACGACAGGGTTCAAAGAACCTAGCCGTAAGAGGCACTTCACCTGTCACACATGCTGGTAGACCATGACAAGACGAACCACTGCGGACAAGAATATATGAACCGACTTTATAGTCGCTACTTATGTCATCAGACTCCATACTTTCTGGTAATTTATTTGATTTTGGGGATTCACCAGACTTAGTGCCAGTGGGCTCAGAGGATTCATTCCCATCAGAATTTGGCTGGGAAGAATCGGAATTTAAAATATCTAAAGTACTACTGGTACTGGCTGGCGGGGACAGCTGAGAAGACACGTGGAGCCGTTTTTTCATACTCTTTCTGGCCTTCGTATACGTGTCCTTAAACTGACACAAATACGGCAAAAAAAGGCGAGATGTTTCATGCCCCTGAATGACATCCCCAATGGCATTCAAAAATGTTGTGTCGGCATCAATATCCACATCCCCCGATTTTGTGGGTAAGCTCTCTTCCTTTGTATCATGATCATTACCTTTTTTCAGAATATTATCATTTTTTTCAATGTCATCACCCTCTTCATCGGAGGAAAGCTGTTCGTCTTCATCATCATAATTCGAACAGATTTCCCCCCACAACAGTCTTTTAATTCTTGTCCCTCATCCTCAGGTGTTGGGGTCCCTTTGTTACTGGCTTTATTTATGACTCCCTCTGGTGGCATTATTGTTTTAAGTAATCCCCTGATGTCGGGAGGGGGCAAGGCTTTCTGTATTTCTCTGCGAATTTTTTTTATTTCTTCCCCAACCAACGCGAACAGTTTGTCTGACACCTTATAATCTTCAGAACCATCAAGTTTATTGAGAATGAAATTTTCTTTTAAAGCTTCGCCGGTGTCAAAATTTAAATCTCCCCACGCTTTCTGGAAGAGTTTCATCATATCGTCACGACTTGGTGATGGAATTTTATTTGGATTTTCTCTCAATTGTTCAAGCATTAATTCGTTTTCAGAATCTCTATATAAAGTTTTTAGTCTGTGGTGAACGTGAGTGTCATTGATTTGCACATTTCCTGTTATGCCACCCCCAATTATGACGAGGATATAACCCTTATTTAGGAGACTTTCTTTCACTTCTGGGGCGCAGTGAACAGAGTAATCATCGAGAATATAAATGCAGTAGTCTTTCTGAGTGAATGGATTGTTTCGATTTTTTAATTGGCAGATTGTTCCAAGCATAGTGGGGAGTCTGTAGGAACCCTTTTCGGCCCACTGAACGTGTAGACCCATTGGGTTATCCAGCTTAACTCTCTGCCCCTTCCCCTTGAATACAAACTCCGGCTTTGGAAAGGGATTTTTCTCGTCAGACGATACCCGTGTGAAAACCGTTGACCTTTCCCTGGAAAGCATATAATTTTCTTTCACGTATGTGGGTTGACCTTTTAGCGTCAGGGTTTTCTGTCCGGCTGACTCATTACGATGTAATGGCATTTGGTCTCCATTAATTATTACAGGGTCTTTCTCATACTTTGTCAAGAAATAATATCGGACTCGGATGATGTTTTTCAGGAATTCTATCAGTCTATGGATACGTTTTTCCTGAGAAATGGCGAAACGTTTATTTGGTTTTCTTAGTGAAACACCATATTCTATCATCCATTGTTTTATCCATTTTTTTGAGAATTGTAATTGGTCTTTTTCTTCAATTCCTTCCGACTGGGTGCTTAGCCAGTTCTCATAAAGTTCCTTGGCCTTTGCACGAAATATTTTTACAGGCAGCCTTCCTTTTAGTGTACCCCGTACATCAATAAACCAATCAAAAAGGGCTTGCCGTATGGGCTCTGCCTGACGCTTTCTACCTCCCCCACTTTCCCGAAATTTCTTGCTTTTTTCTGGGGGGTCGTCCATCAAATCCTCCCCTTGCCTTTTCAACAGTTTCTCGTGTGCCCTACGCGCTACTTGAACTGCCTTCAGTAGTGTTGGATCATCATGTTTAACAGAGTTCAATGACGGAAAAGTTTCTCTAACAGCCTTAGAAAGATACCCCTCCTTTGGCTGGGGTACGACAAACTTCTTCTTTTTAGCATTCCACACTTTTTCTATTGGGGTACTTTCAGTGCTTTCTTTTCTATATTTCTAGGCCAAAATTGCCAGTTTTTGTTTCTGTTCCAATGAGTATTTTTCTTGTTTGTTTTTCGAAAACTCCGCCATTTTGACTTCGCGCATGTACTTTTGAGAGCGTTGTGTGCTGCTAAATTTGGAAGGCAGAGAAATAGCGTGAAGAAGCAAGGCTCACGATAGAGTGCTAAAATGGCATGGGAAACTACTGGAGGGTGGGGGGGGGGGGGGGGGGGCGAGGCGGTGTTGAGGGAGAGCTAGAGGGTGAATGAAAAATCTTGACACACGCTTACTGTTTGATGATTTATTTACTGCACTCAACAAAATCATAGCACTGATGTTTAATAAAAACACTTATCCTAAACGGTAAACCTCAACTCTAACCCAAATGCAGCCCCCAATGACATCGCTGAGACAGAGAATGTGGTTCTACCCAAAACACATCGGATACGCCAGTCCCAGGAAATTCGAAAATGGAAAACCCACTCCAATAATAATAACGCTTTGATCAGTTGCTGATTTGCCGCAGTTCTCTAAAGAACTGATTAACTATGGGACGCAAAGCTCCAAAACTGGCAAAAGCAGCTGAGAGCTGCATGCGACGAATGACGGGCGGATTGACATTCTGATCCAAAGCAGTCAATCGTGTAGCGTAATTTTTTTTATAAACGCCATTTGTTTCCGCTATGCTGTACAGGAGGCTTGTCGATTTCACAGATTATTGTCGCTACATAGAAGCAAGGGTGTCGATTTCATCACACATCAATGACATGTGTGCTGTCAGTTTCACAAAGCTGATAGTCGGGGACTTTGAAAACATCACTTCAATGATTAATTTCGCTTAGCGACTTGTGGGTTCATCTATCGTTTTCAATCACCTTTTTTAGTATTTTATGGTGATTTTTTTGTTTTCTGTCAAAATCAAACCGAAGAAATTAATAAGCGTAGGGGTCCTAATAAGCAGCGTACAGGGGGGAAATCGGCACCAAAAAAAATAAGCGTACCGGTACGTTTATTTGGCACCCGAGAGTAGGAGCGTCTGACCGATAATCCCGATCAGACTTACGCCCCTTTCCCGAGTCGCTGTATTGACGACCTCTGGAGTAATTATATGCAGGTTTCTTGTACCCTCGCGAGGAGTTCCCTTTTGAAGATTTTGATTTGGAATGTCCTCGCTTACACGGGTCTGCTGAAGCGGGTTGTTGAGATGCCAACTTCAAAAGCAGAGCACTGGAAGTTTTCTTAGTAGCCTGTTCATAGACTAACGAAAGCTTGTCATCAAAGATAGTATGTCCAGAGACCAGAGCGACCCGGAGAGAGCTTTTCACCTTGTCATCTATAAGTGATGATGACGCAAGGGCACATCATGTCTAATTAACTCCAGATTAGCCACTGTCAGGGCGGGGTTATACGTGGCATACATGATTGCCCTGGAAAGAACTCTAAGCTAGGTACACATGTCCTCAAATTCCTTCCTGTTGAGACGTTGCACCATAGCTCTGGTAAGGTGATCGGCGTAGGACATTGCGTCCAAATTCACTCTATTCAATGAAATAGCAGTTTCCATTACATCTGAGCGAATGTTGAAAGAGGCAGGTAAGGATATGTCTAAATGCCCGGCCTGCTCATCTAAACGCAGTGGAGCTCTCTGAACATCTTCTCCAACGGTTTTAAATGAATGTGGTCCAAAGAACGGTATATTTATTGAAGATGTTGATAAGAAACCGCCTTTTGTCCTCACACTCGAGAGGTTAAATATGGCGCCAAAGGCCTGCAACACCTGTACAGACTGAACCGGAAAAGAAAGAACTTCTTCCCTCCTCCGTATAAAGTCTGCGTCTAAAGATGCCGGCGGTCTCCCTTGTTGTCGCAGCTTGCTGATTCGGTGGAACAAACTCAGGAGAGTATTGATGGATAAAGTCCATACCAACCATATGCTGTTCCGAAAGGGAAGGGTAATCCTCTTCCTTATCCCTTTCACCATCCGACTGAATCAGTTGAGAAACTCGGTCCACTGCATCTGCGTGAACAGACGGCAGGACCGACGCAGCACCTCCAACAGCTCACTTCCGGAGTGTGAGGGAGGCTGCTCCCACACTTGCTGGGATGTTGCGATCAGCTGCATAATCTTGGTATGCTTGTTTGGGGTGACCTCTAGATGGGAGCTATCGATTTTCTTCCATTTCTGTCAAAAAATGTTGCCGCTGGCAACAGCCTTTGAACTTAGTTTAGTCAGACCTCAATATTTCCCTTTGGCACACTCTACAGGACACATTTATTATCAGATCGGTTTGAAACTTGGTATGCTTGTTTGGCGTGACCTCTAGATGGGAGCTATTGATTTTCTTCTATTTCCGGCAAAGAATGTTGCAGCTAGCAACAACCTTTGAACTTAGTCAGGCATCAATATATTCCTTAGGCACACCCTACAGGACACATTTATGATCAGATCGATTTGAAACTTGGTATGCTTGTTTGGGGTTACCTCTAGATGGGAGCTATCGATTATCTTCCTTTTCCATCAAAAAATGTTGCCGCTGGCAACAACCTTTGATGAACTAAGTGCACTTATGCATCAATATTTCCCTTTGGCACACCCTGCAGGGCACATTTATAATCGGATCAATTTGAAACTTGGTATGCTTATTTGGGGTGACCTCCAGATGGGAGCTATCGATTTTCTTCCTTTTCCGTCCAAAAATGTTGCCACTGGCAACGACCTCTGATGAACTTTGACAAGTTGAGCTAATAAAATGCTCAGCAAAATTCAAATGGAGCTAAAATCCAATAAGTATTGGCGCCACATGTAATTTCAAAAATAATCTAGTAGAATCCTGGTTTTTCACAAAAATATATTGTTTCACAAATTGTATAAATTCTCTCAAGAAGAATCAATTCTCTTCAAAACAAAGAAGCACTGTTTCTAAAAAATATTTCCTTAAATATATAAAACTGTTTCTGTAAATAATGATGCACTGCTCTGCAACAATAATAATCTCAAATGTAAACAACTGCTCTGCTATGTATAGAAGGTCTATCTGAAATGAGTTTATTTGAAAAGAGTTTTTGAATTCTGATATCTATACTTCTTAGATAGAATGTTCAAGAAGATGAAGTTTCTCCAAAGTTCTGTTTTCTGTCAGTTTCTAGGTGATTCTGTCTTAATTGATGTAAACAAGGATGACCTACTTGATCAAACAGTCAACTGCTGTGTGTACAGTGGTCTAAAAATAGATTTTATGTCCTAAGATTAAACATGTTGAACACTAAAAAGTCACTTAGTGCAAATGAGTCAGAACAGCCAAAATAATCTTATTTTTAAAATGAAAGTGTCAATGACACTGTAGCTCAACTTATGTAAGACATGTACATGTATAGTATGTGAAAGAGCAATGACACACATCTAGGTAATGACCTGATAACAAAGGTGCATGTAAAGTATTGTAAAGGTCTGTATATAAATACTGACCGTAGCCTGTAACAAATGTACAGGTAAAGTATTGTCAAGGTGGCTGACAGTTAGATGCTAAACTAGAAAAGAAACCTCCATGGGGTTAATGTTACAATGGGGATCCTTGTATGGTGCACCATAAGCCAAATGTTTGCAATTGTTTTGGCCTGTTTGATTCAAACCCTTCTAAGGTTGATTCATACTATTTAAAAAATATTTTTCCAGTCCTTCTTAACCCCTTGAACCCGATGTGCATAATTTTTTGCGTGAAGAAATAATTGGTAGTGGACGGACAGACGATAGAAAGAGCAAACAATCTGAAGCGAGGCTCGGTAATAATTTAATCCAACAGCTCTACAGAGCTGTTGGATTAAATACTTACTGAACCTCCCAAACAAACCAGGATGGTTTTGTCAATTTCGCCGTTGGCACTTTTGATTGAAATGATACCTTCCGGGGCACCAGTGTTGAAAGGGTTAAAATATAGGTATTTGAATTTTTTTTCTTTTTGCTCATAGGGTCCCCACGGGTGAGGAGGTTTTATTTTTTCTCATCGGAAATGGAAAATCGGGTTGTGCCAATAATGTTTACCCTCCCCAAACAACACCAAATATTAACACAGGAACTTGGCTTCAACACATTTGAATATACACATACTAGGGATGCAGAATTCAAGAAACATTATTTTCGTCTGGTGTTTTTGGAAAAGATTTTTAATTATCTCCCTTTTTGAGTCCCCGAGTGGGTCTGACTGAACCCAAAAATATTTGTTCTCATACCACAGTGATAATGAAGGCATCTAATAAATTTAAAGCAAACATTATTGACATAAAAATCTTCTTTACAGGTTCTGTACAAAAAATGTAATACACACAATTCCCGTAAATATGACTGCCGACAGGCATTTTAAATTTTTGCCCAAGCCCAAAAGCACTTGTTACCATCCCATGATGATAACAAACGTAGTCCTAGAAGTTCTGTAAAAAAAACTGATTGCAGCTAATTTTGGTATAAAATGGCCAGTGGCAGCCATCTTGAATTTTGGACCGCACCAAAGAACACTCGTTCTCATCCCGAGGTGATAACAAAGGTACCCAAGAAGTTTCGTGAAAATCAGTTCATAAATACAGCCTCTAGCCCGAGCCGTATTGACATGTTCACTTACTGTGTATAAGTAGCACTGAATAAATCAAAGTTCATCTAATTTGCATAACTTCTGCACGAGAAAAAAACCTGTATTATATGTGATGTATTCCATATTACTAAACATTCATTCAAAAATTTATTCAAATCAGAACCTTCATATAGAAGTTCTGTACAAGAAACTGATTGTCCCTAATTTCAGAACAAAATGGCCACCAGCAACCATCTTGAATTTTTGACCGCACCCCAAAACACTCGTTCTCGTTCCAAGGTGATAGCAAAGGTACCCAAGAAGTTTTGTGAAGATCGGTTCATAAATACAGCCCCTAGCCCAAGCCGTATTGACATGTGTACTTACTGTGTAAAAGTAGAACTGAATAAATCAAAGTTCACCTAATTTGCATAATTTCTGCACGAGAAAAAAAACCTGTATTATATGTGATGTATTCCATGTTACTAAACATTCATACAAAAATTTATTCAAATCAGAACTTTCATACAGAAGTTCTGTACAGAAAACTGATTGCATTAATTTCGGCACAAAATGACTGCCAGTAGCCATCTTGAATTTTGGACTGCACCCAAAAACACTCGTTCTCATCCCACGGTATTAACAAAGGTACCCAAGAAGTTTCGTAAAGATCGGTTCATAAATACAGCCTCTAGCCCGAGCCGTATAGAAGTTCTGTACAAAAAAATGATTGTACCTAATTTCGGTACAAAATTACCACCAGCAGCCATTTTGAATTTCGGACAGCACCCAAATACACTCGTTCTCATCCCAAGGTGATAACAAAGGTACTCAAGAAGTTTCGTGAAGATCGGTTCATAAATACAGCCCCTAGCCCAAGCCGTAGTGACATGTGTACTTACTGTGTATAAGTAGCACTGAATAAATCAAAGTTCACCTAATTTGCATAATTTCTGCACGAGAAAAAAACTTGTATTATATGTGATGTATTCCATGTTACTAAACATTCATGCAAACATTTATTCAAATTAGAACTTTCATACAGAAGTTTTGTACAAATGAAAGTGTCAATGACACTGTAGCTCAACTTGTCAAGACAAAGACATGTACATGTATAGTATGTGACACAGCAATGACAAACATCTAGGTAATGACCTGATTACAAAGGTACATATAAAGTATTGTAACGGTCTGTACATAAATACTGACCGTTGCCTGTAACAAATGTATAGGTAAAGTATTGTAAAGGTGGGTGACAGTCAGATGCTGAACTAGAAAAAATCTTTGAGTCCCAGAGTGGGTCTGACTGAACCCCAAAATATTTGTTCTCATAGCACAGTGATAACAAAGGCACCCCAAAACACACTCGTCCCTGTCCCAAGGTGAAAACAAAAGTACTCAAGAAGTTTTGTGAAGATCAGTTCATAAATACGAGCTGTATAGAACTTGTGACAAAAAACTGATTGGACCTAATTTCGGTACAAAATGGCCACTGGCAGCCATCTTGAATTTTGGACCGTACCCAGAAACACTCATTCTCATCCCAAGGAGATAACAAAGGTACCCAAGAAGTTTTGTGAAGATCGGTTCATAAATACAGCCTCTACCCTGAGCCGTACTGACATGTGTGCTTACACTGTGTAAGTAGCACTGAATAAATCAAAGTTCATCTAATTTGCATAATTTCTGCACGAAAAAACCCCCCTTACAATATGTGATGTATTCCATGTTACTAAACATTCATACAAAAATTTATTAAAATCAGAACTTTCATACAGAAGTTCTATACAAAAGACTGATTGCACTAATTTTGGTACAAAATGGCTGCTGGTGGCCATCTTGAATTTCGGACCACACCCAAAAACACTCGCTCTCATCCCACGGTGATAACAAAGGTACCCAAGAAGTTTCGTAAAGATTGGTTCATAAATATGGCCTCTAGTCTGAGCTGTATAGAAGTTGTGTACAAAAAACTGATTAGACCTAATTTTGGTACAAAATGGCCACTAGCAGCCATCTTGAATTTTAGACCGCACCCAGAAACACTCGTTCTCGTCCCAAGGTGATAACAAAGGTACCCAAGACATTTCGTGAAGATCAGTTCATAAATACAGACTCTAGTCTGAGCCATATTGACATGTGTACTTACTGTGTGTAAGTCGCACTGAAAAAATCAAAGTTCATCTAATTTGCATAATTTCTGCACGAGAAAAAAACCCGTATTATATGTGATGCATCCCATGGTACTAAACATTCACACAAAAAAATTATTCAAATCAGGGCTTTCATATGGACGTTCTGTGCAAAAATCTGATTGCACCTAATTTTGTACAAAATGGCTGCCATCGGCCATCTTGAATTTCGGACCGGACCCCAAAACACTCGTTCTCGTCCCACGGTGATACCAAAGGTACCCAAGAAGTTTCGTAAAGATCGGTTCATAAATACGGCCTCTAGCCCGAGCCGTATTGGCATTTGCACTTACAGTGCTGAAAGTAACCCCAAAAAACATCAAAATTAGTCTAATTTGCACAATTTACGTACGAGAAAAAAACCTGTATTATATGTGATGTATCCCATGGTACTAAACATTCATACAAAAAATTATTCAAATCAGAGCTTTCATATGGAAGTTCTGTACAAAAAGCAGATTTCTGCATTGTCGGTACAAAATGGCAGCTGGCAGCCATCTTGAATTTCGGACCGCACCCAAAAACACTCGTTCTCGTCCCACGGTCATAACAAAGGTACCCAAGAAGTTTCGTAAAGATCGGTTCATAAATACGGCCTCTAGCCCGAGCCATAGCAGCTTGGCACTTACAGCTCTGAAAGTAACACTAAATAAATCAAAGTCAGTCTAATTTGCATAATTTACGCACGAGAAAAAAACCCGTATTATATGTGATGTATCCCATGGTACTAAACATTTATACAAAACTTTATTCAAATCAGAACTTTCATACAGAAGTTCTGTACAAAAAACTGATTTTTGCATCACTGGTACAAAATGGCCACTGGCAGCCATCTTGAATTTCGAACCACACCTAAAAACACTCGTTCCCGTCCCAGGGTCATAACAAAGGTACACAAGAAGTTTCGTAAAGATCGGTTCATAAATACGACCTCTAGCCCGAGCCATAGCCAATTGTTGACGTACGGACAGACGGACAGACGGCCAGATGGACAGACGGACGACGGGCCATGACAATAGCTCAAATTTGACTTCGTCAAAGTTGAGCTAAAAACTGATTGCACTAATTTCGGTACAAAATGGCTGGTGGTGGCCATCTGGAATTTTGGACCGCACCCCAAAACACTCGTTCTCGTCCCACGGTGATAACAAAGGTACCCAAGAAGTTTCGTAAAAATTGGTTCAGAAATACAGCCTCTAGCCCGAGCTGTATTGAATTGTTGACGGACGGACAGACATCCAGATGGACGGACAGACAGACAGATGGACGACAGGCCATGGCATAACTACATCAAAGTTGAGCTAAAAAAAAAGAAGAAAAAAAAACAACAAAACAGGCCTTCAGAAAAATATCAATTGTGTAGAATTATCAACTAAGGACATATCAATCGTGATATAATATGGAGGGGGGGGGGGGGGGGGGGGTATAACAGTGATTAAAAGAATCTTAAGTTTATCACAATTTCAAACCATGACTCAAGAGAGTTGCTCTGTTTTAAAAGTATGTTTCATGGAGGAGTTGTTGAAGGTGAACTTGAAAGAAATTATGCCAAGTATTTAGAAACAATGCTCTAAGAGATGATGAAAACAAGAGTGTTATTTATTTATTGGTGTTTAAGATCACATATTTCTGCACAAAGGCTAATTATTTCCACGAAAGTTTTACGGGAGGAAGCCGGAATACCCGGAGAGAACCACCGAGCAATGGCATGCAACTGTCAGCTCCCCAACATACTAACTCCACACAAGCAGGGTTAGCATTGGTTGAAGACGAATGCACCATCGACGTGCAGTACACCTTGGTACACAACACCACCATGCCCCCAGAAAACAAGAGTGTATGTCTATTCATACCCTCATTTTCAGAATTTCTTTTAATGGGTTTTTGACTCCAGAATACAACTTTCCGGCCAAAGGTTGAGATCAATCGTTAAATTCAAGGTCAGAGGTTCAAATAAAAATTCATGTTTCTCTTGGCTGATGGGGGATGCAAGTTTATTAATTTAAGCCATTTGTAAAATGATTTCATTTGAACCTATATTGATACATGCAATGTTCTTATAGACCAATAGACCTGAAAGATAGCTTCACATCACTTAACCCCTCACCTAACACGAAAGGCAGACAACACATGCAAACAAAATCATTGATTAACTATTTTTTTTCATCAAAAACATAGCATATGGCCCCTCAATGGAATGAGCTCATTCCAATGAGGGGTCATAAGTGAAGTCTTTGAAACAAAAAATGAAAATTGAATGGTGATTTTTGTGAACAGCGCTGACTGGTTTTGGCTATTATGGTGGGGAAAAGGGTTAAGGTTAATGAATGATAAATGCTAAATGATGGTGACTCAATAAAGCTACAAATGAATTTAGATGAAAACAGCAAAAATGCAAATGTCTCGATTGGTGCCGAACTTGAAAGTAGAGCTGAAATGGTTAAAGGGTTTTCTTGATTGTTTAATCACATGGATAAACCTTGGTTAACCGATTAATCACTTGCCCTTATAGGTAGCTGAATAATTGCTGTACCGTTGATGATTTATAGCATTAACCCTTTACCCAACGTAAAGGACAAAATCAGCCAGCTCTACATACAAAAATCTCCATTCAAATTTGATTTTGTTTTCAATTTTTGTCTCAAAAACATAGCTTATGATCCCTCATTGGAAATAGCTTGTTGAGCTTGTTCCAATGAGGGATCATAAGCTATGTTTTTGAGACAAAAATTGAAAATTTTTAGTAATTCAAGAATCTATTTTGCAAGTGTCGTCTGCTTCCTGCATTGGGTAACAGTTAACTTAAGAATGACCAGTTCCAGCTACTGATACAGTATAATGATCATGCAAGTGAACAAGCATGTCATCACGTAACTTGCATGCTTTATTCTGTCTCATATAATTGATGTGAGCCAGTGTGACAATGTTTGCCTGTTTTGGGGCAAGTTTGTTCCTTTGTTAACCCAGAAAATACAGTAGTTCAAAAGTAATGGTTAATCAATCAATTACTTTTTTGATCGATCAAGACATTGATCATTGCTTAATCGATTAATCGGTTAACCGTTTCAACTCTATTTGAAAGGAAACAAATAAATCAGAAAAATCTAAACAATAATTGTTTTGAGTTATTGGAAGACATAACAATTCTCACAGATGACTGATGAATGGAAGGACAAAGAAGTTATGTATACCATAGGTATGGCTATGGATACTGTAAATACTGAAAAACAGGAAATTTGGACCATAATTGTTCAAGTTGTTTACTTGTTGGGAAACAAAACTCAAATTAGCTTAAAAAATTTGAAAGGAAATAACTCTAGAATGACTCAACAGACAAAGCTTAAACTGATCTCCAAATAAGCTCTGGCCCTCTTGGGTGTTTACAGGGTTTATATTTCATCTAAATTTGGGAGAATCCATTTGGATTTTAAATTTTTAAAACAGCAAGTGAATTTTTAAAGAAATAAACAATATTTACCAATAGAACCATGCAAATATGGATGTCACTGGAACTGGCTCATTGAGCCAGTTCCAATGACAGCTGTATTTGAACAATTTTATTTACAAAGTGTCGGGATATTTCAGGTTATGTTAGTCTTGTATTGGTTAATTTGCTGCCGCTATGTTAGGTAAAGGTGGTGCTGAAACATTTAGCCGGATAACCAGTTATCAACTGGTTATCGGCATAACCGGTTGGAAAAGCTTTCAACCGGATAACCGCTATACCTATAGTTTACGGGATAGTGTTGGAAAATAAATAGTATTTGAGCGCGAGACCTTCAAATTCTTTTGTTGACACAAGCATTGTCAAAGCTACCAAACATTTGTTGATTTACAATGATGTGTAGTCGATGTAACATGCAAGGGTTAAGATGTTGGACTATTGAATGAACAATTATTTTGGTTGCTTGGTAGTGCTCGGACGATTAGTCAACTAATCGACGTTGGCGCTCACAATCCCAAAGTCGACTCCGGATTTAACAGTCGACTAATTGAAAAATCACCTATATGGTGATAAATCATAACTGTATTCAACAAAAAGAGGGTTAAACCATTTTTAACAGGAAGTAATCTCCCAGTGAACACATTATAAACAAGTTACAAAACGTTTCATAACCATAATAATGTATTATTTTAGTGATCGTCAGAAGTGGGGCAGCGTGGCAAACTTCAAGGGAAGTTCTGATGGAGGTTGAAAAACTTGAAAGAGATAAGGGCACCTTTGAAACTGACATTTTGACAGACTCGTCAATCGTCAAGCAAGGAAGTTGGTGGTGCCGTTTGATTATGGCATTGGGTGGGAATTCAGTATTTCAGTTGACTTGATCACGAAAACATCGTCACTACGTTCTTACGCTATGGCATCGAATGTTAAGTCTAAAATATCTGAGGTTTGGGAACACTTCGAGCGTGTGACAGAGAACGGTTTAGATATAGTGAAATGTAATCTATGCTGCACAAAGTTGAAATATCACAACTCAACGTCAGGTATTACGTTCCCACCTAAATGCAAAGCATCCATCTCTGAAAACTCATACAAAGAAGACCACAGCCACGGAGATGTCGACATTAAGTTTTGGTGCGAAGCCAGAATTTCACAGTAAAGACCGATGGAGAGTCCTGACAAGGCGCATAGTAGAATGGTGTACTGCCAATATTCGGCCTCTCAGCATCGTAAATGGACGCGGTTTCAAAAAATTTATGGAACAGATTGACCCAAGGTACAAAGTTCCCTGTGAGAAAACAAATCGAAACCATATGGCTTATTTTTACAAAAAGGTACGTTCATAAATACTGACTGAGGTAAGCCAGGTGTCTTACTTGTCCTTGACCACGGATACATGGACAAGCTGTAGTACAAAAGGCTTTATAACTGTAACTTTTCATTACATAAGTGACAACTGGGATTCAAGGAGTGGAGTACTAAGTACGCGAGAAATAAGTGATCACCATACAGGTGAACATTTATGTTCAGTACACCTAGAAATTCTAGACGATTTCAACATAAATCCTGCTAATGCTGTAGCCATCACAACAGACAATGCTGCAAATATTTCAAAGGGGATGCGGCTGTCTCACATGGAACACACACGTTGCTTTGGACACTCATTACAGCTTTCGGTCAACCGAGGACTTGCGTTATCAAAAATGTCAAGGGCGATTAAGTGTGTGCGGAAACTCGTTGGTCATTTCAATAAATCAACTCTTGCTTCGGACAATCTTACGAAAAAACAAGAGCAGCTAGGAGTCCCGAAACACAAGCTAAAACAGGACGTCGAAACCCGGTAGAACTCCTCTTTCTACATGTTTAAAAAACTCTTAGAACAAACACTCGCCGTATTTGCTGTTCTACAAAATCGAGACATTACATCATATAGTGATGCACGCCAACTTGAGCTCCCTGACAATGTTTGGTTTGTTATGGAAGAAATAACCCCATTACTAGCCCCACTTGAAGTGGCAACTACACTTTCCTGTAGTGAAAATTATCCCACACTCAGCATGATTTATCTGATAGTGAAGGGACTACGTGAAAATCATCTCAATATAAAAGATGGAGACTCTGAGCTTGTCAAAGATTTTAAAACAGTGGTGGCACAGGATTTGAAAAAACGTTATTCTGCGTGCGAAGGTGACGCTACTGATGATTTCAATCCGATTCTGGTAAAAGAAAGTCAGTTAGACATTAGATATAAGAACATAAAATTTCTGTCTCAAGAGAAACAGGACTCGGCTTGGGCAGGTTTATTGGACAAAATGGAAGAAGTTAAAATACCTGGATCAAATGAACCTTGGACTACTATTGCAAGCCATGTGGAGGCTAGCAGCCGTGATGACAATAAAAATAGAAATATGGCAGAGTCCTCGGTGACTGTATCTTTAGAAACGCAAGCATTGACTTCAACCTCAGACATTGCTGTCACAACTTCAGGGAATCTGATGTACATTCCTAAATGCAAACGTGCAAAAGTTGCTCAGGCAGACAAAGCTATGCAGTTCATTCTTGGAGACTTCTATGAGGCACAAAAGTGTGCCAATAAGTCGAAAGAGCTGACTAAAAACACATCTAATCCAAGGGAATGGTGGAAGTTGAATGAGAAACATTACCCTCACTTGGCTGTTTTGGCAAGAAAGTACCTTTGTGTTCCTGGTACTTCGGTACTTTCAGAGCAAATATTTTCTGTGGCTGGGCAGGTCGTCAGTAAACGTAGAGCAAGTCTAGATCCTAGTACCGTGGACAAACTCATTTTTTTAAGAGAGAACACAAAGTCTACTTCTTATAGTTCAGAATTCCCAGAAAGTGTTCAAAGTGAGATTACTGATGACTTGGAAGTTGACTGTGCATGCAAGTTTTGCACACCATCAGAGTGACCAACTTTCAAAGTTCCAAATATTCAAACACGAACACCTGACTTAGTTGACTCATTGTGACGTCAGTCATCAATCTAGTATCATAGAGTCATAGACACATAGTAGTACGGTAGTACCGTTACGCATTATGCAAAGTGCCAGAGAACCATGGTCCACATTTGAATTTGACATTTTAATTTCACTTATTCCATAAAAAGATAAGTTTTATTTGAATAAAAGAACCCATTACAAATAAAGTATCTTTATTAGGTCAGTAAATTTTAAGTCACTGCAAGTCACAACAAATATGAAAAGTCTCATTAGTAAAATCAGATTACGGATGCATAAACATCCCAATTATCCCACTGGTGTTCGAGAGCTTTGTCAAATTGTCAACTGTCACTTATAGGCTAGTACCAATCGTAATCCCCACCCCCATCCCAAGCAATATAGTTTCCGGTCTATTTATGCCCAACGGGATTTATAACACCGAGAATTATATTGTGATCTAAGAATCCAACTATTTATTCAAAAAGTTACTTCCTCCCCCCCCCCCCCCCATCCCAAGCAATATAATTTCCGATGCTATATGCCCCACAGGATTTATAACACCCTGAATTATATTGTAACCTGAGAACCTAAGTATTTGTTCAAAAAATTACTTAGACCCAAGCCCACCCCATCTCAAGCAATATAATTTCCGAAGCTATGTGCCCCACGCGATTTATAGCATCGAGAATTATATTACGATCCGAGAATCCAACTACTTATTCAAAAAAATACTGACCCCCCCCCCCCCCCCCCCCCCCCCCCCCCCCCGCCCCAATCCCAAGCAATATAATTTCCGATACTATAAGCTGCACGGGATTTACTGCACTGAGAATTATATTATGATGATACTGTTTTGACCCTGAACCTGTATAATTTTTTAAGCTGTATGGGATATAAATCATCCAAAATTATATTTCGGTTGGAAAATGCAACTACTTGTTCTGGGCCGATTTGTCACGTACCCCTTTAACTGCATTCGGCACCTGGGGCAAGATATTCTGATTTCTGTCAATTTACTGTCAAACATTGATCGAACACGCGATTACATTTTGTTTGTCGTCAGTAAATACTAACTTACCACAGTCGCACGTGCATTTGAGTCCATTCTGGGATATTAGAAGAAGATAAAACATTGTCAAAGACTCAGAAAGGTGAGAATTTACTGTGAATTAAGTGTGAAAACATGTTTTAGGACAGGCTTCACAGCGACTTCAGTATTGACAAAACAATTGCGTATGGGTGAAGTATTTATTGGGTGGCCCAAGAAGTTGCGTAAACCTGCCGATTAGTCGACGTCGCCTTGGGGACCATGACTAATAGACTTAGAAATTTTGTAGTCGTCCAAGCACTATTGCTTGGGATGTCAGATCGTGGATAAATGTCTGTTACTTTGTATCAAACTGCCAATAGTTGAGTGCACTGCAGGTTGTTTTCTGCATGGACAGCAGTGAGCATGTGCTTGTCAGTGTAACATTGTCTTCTACAGACAAATTTGACATTCTTCTCTTTGATGAGGAGTTGTTGATTCCAGATTATAATGCTGAAAAATAACTCTGTGGGAGTAATGGTGCTTTCAGAATAAATCAACTGTTTGGTACTTTACAAACATGTTTCAGAAAAACCATGTTTTGATTTTATTGAACTGTTTAAAAGTATGACCGTATGTCATAAAAAAAAACTAATTTAAAACCCAGCATTGTAAAATTTGTTATTCAATAGTCAATGTCGGACGAGGTGGTCTTGGTCAATGGGGCATATAATAATTTCTTACCACACCTCTTTCATGACTTGCAGCATATTCCCGCCAGAAATTTCATTGCGAAGAATAGGTAAATGTAAATGTGGAACTGTTTGTGACTTTTGTCTTAGCAGTGAACAGAAAAAGATATTCAAAAAATTAGGATTACATATTCACTCTATGATCATATCAAATTCAAGCCACTCAAGATAAGAGACTCTTTGCTAATACAGTTAACTAATAACTATGCCCAACTACAATTTACAAATGGGTTGGAAAATTCTTAACTAATATCTATGACATTTGTCCCCCACTTCAAACGCACGTCCGTGAGAACAAATTGCACAAGCGATTTTTGTTTCAGGTGTCCTGCGTGCTGTGTGCCTGTGATTTTCAAATGGCAAGGCCTGTTTTTGTGACCAGCAATGCACGGTGACCACAGTTAAGATGTATCATCACTATTATGTGGGACCATTTTACAGTCATATAAATTGTTAACAATCGTTTCCACATTGGTGATTCCAATTGGCACTCGATGGTGTTCGTTTGTATACGTTTTGCGGAAGTCAGGTGGCAGTGTTTTGAACTGTTTTATCACCATTCCTTACTGATTTTGCATTGTAGATAATGCAATAATACCACCAGTTAAAATTAACGGATATCTGGTTGAAATCAGGTTATGCTGGACAGTTAGCCGGTTACAAAAATGGGCCAACTGTTTCAGGACTAGGTAAAGGGTTAAATTGACTCCATTCTTTTCATGCGAATCCTAGGGAAGGTGAAGAAAGAATCTTCATGGATTCTTGCTGGCTTTGTTGCACAAATCTTTGCGTGAATCGATTCTCAGCGAAATATTAGCCCTGATATACCAAAAAGCAGAAGTATTGATAACAATTCGTCATATGAGTGCAAGAATGTCCTATGTCCCCTATGGGACATAGGACATTCTAGCACTCAGGCCACAAATTGTTTGAACTATTGATAGATTTCACACAAAATAGGTCAAAATTACAATTAATTCGAAAGGTAATAATCCAGCAAAAATTTGAATGACAAAACTGATATTCAAATCAGTTCCGGTTCTCATGGGCATATGTATACTTCAATGAAAGTGTCAATGACACTGTAGCTCAACCTGTCAAGACATGTACGTGTATAGTATGTGACACAGCAATGACAAAGATCTGGGTAATGACCTGATAACAAAGGTACATATAAAGTACTGTAATGGTCTGTACATAAATACTGACCGTAGCCTGTAACAAATGTATAGGTAAAGTATTGTAAGGGTGGGAGACAGTCAGATGCTAAACTAGAAAAGAAATCTTTGAGTCCCAGAGTGGGTCTGACTGAACCCCAAAATATTTGTTCTCATAGCACAGTGATAACAAAGGCACCCCAAAACACACTCATTCCTGTCCCAAGGTGAAAACAAAGGTACCCAAGAGGTTTCGTGAAGATCAGTTCATAAATACGAGCTGTATAGAAGTTGTGACAAAAAACTGATTGGACCTAATTTTGGTACAAAATGGCCACTGGCAGCCATCTTGAATTTTGGACCGCACTCAGAAACACTCATTCTCATCCCAAGGTGATAACAAAGGTACCCAAGAAGTTTCGTGAAGATCGGTTGATAAATACAGCCTCTAGCCCGAGCCGTATTGACATGTGAACTTATAGTGTATAAGTAGCACTAAATAAATCAAAATTCATCTAATTTACATAATTTCTGCACGAGAAAAAAAACCGTACTGTATGTGAGGTATTCCATTTTACTAAACATACAAAAAGTTTTTTAAATCAGAACTTTCATACAGAAGTTCTGGACAAAAGACTGATTGCACTAATTTTGTACAAAATGGCTGTGGTGGCCATCTTGAATTTCGGACCACACCCAAAAAAACACTCGTTCTCATCCCACGGTGATAACAAAGGTACCCAAGAAGTTTCGTAAAGATCAGTTCATAAATCTGGCCTCTAGCCTGAGCCGTATAAAAGTTGTGTACAAAAAACTGATTAGACCTAATTTCGATACAAAATGGCCACTGGCAGCCATCTTGAATTTTGGACCGCACTCAGAAACACTCGTTCTCGTCCCAAGATGATAACAGAGGTACCCAAGAAGTTTCGTGAAGATCGGTTAATAAATACAGCCTCCAGCCTGAGCCGTATTGACATGTGTACTTACTGTGTGTAAGGAGCACTGAAAAAATTAAAGTTCATGTAATTTGCATAATTTCTACACGAGAAAAAAACCCATATTATATGTGATGTATCCCATGGTACTAAACATTCATACAAAAAATTATTCAAATCAGAGCTTTCATGTGGAAGTTCTGCGCAAAAATCTGATTGCCCCTAATTTTGAACAAAATGGCTGCCAGTGGCCATCTTGAATTTCAGACCGGACCCAAAAACACTCGTTCTTGTCCCGCGGTGATAACAAAGGTACCCAAGAAGTTTCGTAAAGATCGGTTCATAAATGCGGCCTCTAGCCCGAGCCGTATTGGCATTTGCACTGAGAGTGCTGAAATTAACACTAAATAAATCAAAGTTAGTCTAATTTGCATAATTTAAGCACGAGAAAAAACCCCGTATGATATGTAATGTATCTCATGGTACTAAACATTCATACAAAAAATTATTGAAATCAGAGTTTTCATATGGAAGTTCTGTACAAAAAACAGATTTCTGCATCGTCGGTACAAAATGGTAATGGTAGCTGGCAGCCATCTTGAATTTCGGACCGCACCCCAAAACACTGGTTCTCGTCCCACAGTCATAACAAAGGTATCCAAGAAGTTTCGTAAAGATCGGTTCATAAATACGGCCTCTAGCCCGAGCTGTATCCAATTGTTGACGTACAGACAGATGGACGACCGGCCATGACAAAAGCTCAAATTTGGCTTCGCCAAATTTGAGCTAAAAATAAGGGAAGTCCAATAATAATACAATGTAACTGTATGAAACATAGGTGCATGTAACGATCTACACAGAGAGACATTGGATGCTAGACGACAGACGAA
Source organism: Pictodentalium vernedei (assembly GCA_031216915.1). Lineage (NCBI taxonomy): Eukaryota > Metazoa > Mollusca > Scaphopoda > Dentaliida > Dentaliidae > Pictodentalium > Pictodentalium vernedei. The sequence continues at coordinate 277,052,875 of CM062295.1, read as the reverse complement.
TGACCAACAATGATGCTGGCATTTGTTTGGGACGATGGGCAAAAACTGTTAGTCCCTGCCCATTACAGTGTTCGAACACTTTTTTGAGAATCAAATTCCATAACTTTTCCAAAACTTTCTTCCCAATTTCTATGACGGATGCCAAATGGTGTATGTGGTTTAGTATAGTTCTGCCAGATGGTTGGTGCCGAAGGAAACACTTACCGTGAGGGTTTGAATCCCCTGCTATGCCATTGTAAACATAACCAGAGTCCTCTCTTGATTCCATGGCACTCGGGAAATTTGAAAAAGAGAAGTTCTTGCGGATTTCCATGCAGTGCAATATGTGGAATTAAGTGATGCAATTATATGATAAATAACGTTAACATAGTTTCCTACTCTCTGCATGTATCACAAGCACTGATAATTAACAATATCGCAAAAAGGATACAGGTTGAGTTTTTCAAGTAGTTTCAAATGCTCCAAACCCTGAAAAGAGATTCAAATATATATTCAGTCGGGCCTTTAAAATTAATTTATTTTGGGAACACCATTCTGCCCTAATTTGGGTATGTTAAAACCAGAAATAACAGTCTTATCCTGTTATGTTTTACTGCCATGCCTTTCTTTGTGTTTCTATGGTCATATTTGATGGAAGTTATTGTCAAATGGAGAAGAGTCTCAGAGAATTTATACATTTTCTTGATGTCTTCACACCTTCTCTAATTTGGGCACACCTGTAAACAGTGTGTAATTGGGGTAATCTAAAGGCCTGCATTCAGTTTCTTCAATTCCACGACACACTGACATTTACCCTGATCATGGATCTTAGATATGAAACTGGATTTATCATGATATTAACCCTTTATCTAAATACACCTAACTCGGTACAAGTACTACATGGACACAGCATTCAAATCTGTTTTTTCCATGGTTGCATCCAGAGTAACGGTTATGACCTTTCAATGGAATGAGTTCATACCAATGAGGAGTCATAACCAATACTTTGGAAGAAAAAAGGTTGTATTAAATATCAGACATTCCAAGGTGTCAAAATAAATTAAAACAAAATCATTCAAAGTTCAAACAGAACGAGAAAAAAATGCCAAGATATCACATAAACATAAAAGATTAAAGTGACATGGAATATACAAAGGGCAATAACTCTCTCAATTTTCAACAAATCATCATGATTTTTTACCTAACCCAACACATTATTAATATAAATAGAGATTTAGTAATAATAACACTTTGGCCAGCTGCTGATTTGTCATGGTTCTCAGGTGAGAAGACCTTGATTAACCCTGTGCTGTGAAATCTGATATTTCCTTTTCAAGTAATCACATAAACGTTAAAAATTCAGTTAAAACTAATTAAAACAGAACTAACAAAGTACAATAATCCCCTCAATTTCTAATAAGTCATTATAATTTTTTAACCCTTTACCTAACGAATCGGCCGCATCTGCCTGTCTAGGTTTCAAATTTAGCAGTTGAAAAAATTATTTTTTTAAAAAGTTTCAACAAAACTATATCAAAATGTTTTGAAAACATTTAAAAAACATTAAAATAATAAATTTTGATATGGTCTGCACTGGGTAAAGAGTAACATGTAGTGATGAACCAATAATTGGAATCGGCAATTGGAACCATCTGGTTATGGGGCATCAGCCGATTATGACAACCAGCAGTTAAAAACCGGCAATTTCACATTATTCTATATTTAACACCTACTATCAGGGGTCAGCCGAGTGGGCGACTAGGGCGAAGAAGTCGCCTTGTCATTCCAAAAGTCACCTTGGCTTACATTGGGGGCGAAATTCAAGCCGCCCTCCCAAAATTCCTTGGGAGACATGGCAGTTTGAGGCATTTCTTATGTTTTATTTTCGGTCATGATAAAATAAACATGTTTGTGGTTGTTGTTAAAATCTGTCATATGGCTCTGAAAATTGTCCAAACTACCCCAATTTAATATTACTCAAAAGAGTTGTAATGGTCCATTGTGGTGTTTAAACAATTTGCCCTCATTGGTAGCAACCAGCACAAAAATGATTTTTTAAAAACAAAATGTCCATTCTGACTCACCAGGCTGTGATTATAAATCACAAATATTACGGTGGATGAGAATAGAACCAATCGCATGTATCAATGTAGGATGGCCGTCAGAAACTGAGAGTATTGGAGAAATTCCCAGTGCAGAAGAGAAGGGAGACAACTGAAATATTTTGTCAATTACCTCTGATTTCCTCAGAAATAAATTAACTCAAATTGTTAATAACGCTTAATTAACAAAGGATATTGAAAACTTTTTTAATTACACTTTTCTATTCAATTAAGACATTCAGAAACCACGGAAGACCCAGCTTCTTATATGAATTGTAATTTATTTTGAATACTTTAAATATTTAAAAAAAAAAAATACCTTCTGTAAAGAAGAACACTCTCCAAATAAGTAGTGATCAATTTCACTTTCACAACTCTTAGGTAAAAATGTAAAATCAATTTGAGTGTTTCTGAAGATTAAACGCACAGCTTTGTTTTTAGTTAACTGGTTGAGTGCTAGAAGTCTCTATCATGGCTGCATTGAAAAGTGCTGGAAGCCACTTTAGTGGCTCAACACTGTATACATTAGCTTGATGTTGCTCAGCAGTAGAAATTTTTTTTGTATAAAGGTGATTGGTTGCAATTTAATGGAGAGTGCCTATTGGCACTCTCCAATAAATTGCAACAAAACAATTTATGAACAAAATCTTGCTACACTGTGGCCCTATTGCTGGTAGTGTGGTATCTTTGAAAAAATATCCAGGTTTCACATCACCTTTAAAAAATAATTTATAGAACTCAACCAGTTAATAAAACTTACTTTTAAATGGTCAGTTTATATTCATTACTACCACCTAGCCATAATATATGGTATGTCCAGTTGAACACAGTATGAATGGACTCCCCTTAACTCTTTCCCTACCAGCGATTACAATTGTTACCATGCTGTGAATTACACATGGTCTCATATAAATAATGTGAAGGGTTGAGAACATTAAAATTTGAAATGTACTGCCTAGAGGCAGCAGATTTCAAATTTTAGATTGCTCATGTGACAGTCAATCTACTAATCTACTTCAAAGTGCCGTTAAATGTAATGGCAAACATTTTTTATGTTTTTTCTGACTTCTCCCTCATGTCCACTGACTTCTCCCTCCTAGTCCCTGACTTCTCCCTAAAATCTTCTGGAGGGAGAAGTCACTTCTCCCTACAATAAGCTGCCAGACTGACCCCTGCTGACTATTAAAAATCTCTGATATCTGGCCATTCCGGTTATTCTGTATTTAACACTGGCTATTAAAAATCTCTTTGATATCTGGCCATTTCAATAAAGTTTCCCCACATCATCTGAAATCGGTACGAGATTACCACCATTTCCAGGCTGATCAAAGTCACTGGACTTCAATCCTGGTGCTGCGTTATGTTGCATTTGGGTACATGTATAAATAAAATGTGTTCAGCTGGTAGACTGCAGTACTTCATGATGCATGCATCACAATACAATAAGAAATTAAAATTGGGAGAAAAAAATAAAATATTTATTGGTGTTTAAGTGCACACATTTCTGCATAATCATTAATCATGACCTCAACAGTTTTACGGGTGGAGGAAGCCGGAGTACCCGGAGAGAAACACCGAGCAACGGCGAGCAACTGCACCTCTACCTGCACCTCTACCTACTGAGTCACCATGCCCCCCCCACCCCCCCCCCCCAAAAAAATAAAATAAAAAAAAAAAAAATAAATATAAAAAACACTCTTATTTTTAATGATAGATGATTATAATGATACATGTAAGTTGCGTGACTGTCACAAACAGGTTTTCAGTTTGTCAAGTTCAGTTTTTAATTCAGTTACCTTCCTTGATGTTTCTCACCAATGTTAATGCAGAGTATATGTAAACATTGGAGAAACACATCAAAGGAGGTGACAAGATGAAAAATAGGCCGATTAAATCGTCAGATGTGTACCCATACGCGCAACTAGTAGAAAGCTGTATGACGGAGGGCCACCCCGGATGCCGACATTATGTACACCATACATGGTATGAGTACATATAGAAATGGATTGGTGGAGTGCCTAACTTGATGGATAAAGGGTTAATATCTCCAGATCAAATTATTAGATTTACATAAAAAACTATACAGCACAGCACATCAGTAACCTGAATACATATATAAAGAGTAACCTAAAATCAGATTATTTTTTTTGTTTTTGAGTTCTTGCATGCCGAAGAAATGGATTGGAGGAGTTCTCAGTTTGAAGGATAAAGGGTTAATATCACAGGATCAAATTATCAGATTTACACCAAAAACTATACAGCTTGGCACACCAGTAACCTGAACACACATATGAAGTAACATGACAATCGGATTGATATCTTTTAAGTTATCTCATGCCAAAGGGATTGGAGGAATTTTCAATTTGAAGGATAAAGGGTTAATATCTCGAGATCAAATGGTCAGATTTACACCAAAAACTATACAGCTCGACACATCAATAACCTGAACACAAATATAAAGTAACTTGACAATCCAAGCAATATTTTTCAAGTTATCGATTGGAGGAATTTTCAATTTGAAGGTTAAAGGGTTAATATATCAGGATCAAAATAACAGATTTACACCAAAAACTATACAGCTTGGTACATCAGTAACCTGAACACAAATATAAAGTAACTTGACAATCCGAGCAATATTTTTCATGTTATCGAATGCCAAAGGGATTGGAGGAATTTTCAATTTGAAGGATAAAGGGTTAATATCGGGATCAAATCATCAGATTTACATCAAAAACTATACAGCTCGGCAAATCAGTAACCTGAACACAAATATAAAGTAACTAGACAATCCAAGCAATATTTTTCAAATTATTGAATGCCAAAGGGATTGGAGGAATTTTCAATTTGAAGGATAAAGGGTTAAAATTAAAATCTCAGGATCAAATTATCAGATTTACACCAAAAACTATACAGCTCGGCACATCAGTAACCTGAACACAAATATAAAGTAACTTGACAATCCAAGCAATATTTTTCAAGTTATCGAATGCCAAAGAAATGGATACGAATGCGGACAGACGGACGTTCTAACAAATGACTACTTATGTGGCTATTTTATGGACATATTAGGTGGCTAACCTAAAACACATGTCCAACATAATAAAACAAGTTTTTTGGGGGAAAATTTTGGGGGGGGTCAGCTAACCCTAACCCTACCCTAACCTGACCCTACCCACCCCTAACCCTAACACTAACCCTAGCCACATAACTATAACACCCCTTCACTGACCCCCACCCCACTCCTAAACACCACCGTGGAATGCCCTAACCCTACTCTACATTTATCCAAACCCCCCCCCCCCCCCCCCCCCCCCACAATAAGAGATTCTGTTACGTGTCTAGCCACGTAACAGACTTTAACCACATAAGTATCCTGTTTTACTAACTCGTAGCCACATAAGTAGTCATTTGTTAGTGCGGACAGACGGAGGACGGACAAAGGATGGACGAACGACGGATGGCCACCCGGGATGCCGACATTATGCGTACCATACATAGTAAGCCAAAACTGGGTCGAGTGCTACTGGCACACACCCAGTAGGGGACGCTCTTCTCCTAGTACAGATCCACGGCTTCCGGTACCAGTGTGCAGACATGTAACAATGACTCATTCTTTTGAATCTGCCAACACTGGAGTTATGTGATCAGCGGGGAGGAGGATTCTTATCCGAATAAGAAGACGGGAGGGCCTCTATGTAAACAATTGTGGTAGGTATAATAAGAAAGGAAATTTACTATAAAATTTAAATTTCTTATCAACCTACTCAACAATTATTTACTACAGGCTGAATAGACAATAGGAGGAGGGAATCACATAACCCGACTGCACTGGAACCGTGGACAGAAGCGTTCCCTAGACCTATCAAACCATAGCATCACAAACATTAGTAAAAGACAATGAGAGATGAGGCGCATGGCTATGCATGACGCACAGACAGAAAGGACAGTAAAACAGCACAGGGCGTGAACTGATCTTGAAGAAGCCTAATGGCTAGGGTAGACAACAGCCTGAGCAGAAGAAAGAGGGCCCAAAGAGAAAAGGTCCCCAGACTGCTCCTGCAACTGACGCAGATAGAAGGTGGAGAAAGTAGAAGCATTTCTCCAGCAGGCTGCCTGCATAACATCCGACAACTCGACGGAGTTAGCATAGGTAGATAAGGCACACCTCATGGGCAGAAATACGATTGGTAATACAATCGTCAGTCGCTGGATGAGCGTAGGCCGAACGAATAGCAAGACAAATCCATCGAGAAATGGATTGAGGAGAGATTTTCTATCGACCAGGAATAAAAGACAGAATCGTTTTCTGCATTTCCTAATAACCTGTGTCTGGTTGAGATAAATGCGAAGTGCATGAACCGGACAGAGCAAAGGGCGATTACCCTCAGCCGAAGGAAGAACCCTGATACAGACAGGAAGTGGAGTTGTTTCTGGTATCTGATTCTTGGCCAGAAAGGAGCAATCAGCGGTAAAAGTAACACTGTGGGCGGAGCTCCTGAAAAAGCCCGGATCAACTGAGAGGGCGTGAAGCTCACTAACCCGTCTGGCTGAGGCAAAAGCCATCAGAAAAGCCATCTTGTATGTGAGAAAAATCTTGGGGTAAGCTGCAAAATCCTAGGCCTTTTCAAAGAAAAGTGCTGAATAAGCTTGGAGAGGTATGGATTAGTGCCGATACGGCACTTTTTCACATACGAAAGGGTCTCCGAAAGCATGGACCTGTACCCTTTGATGGTAACAGGCTGAAGACCCCGAGAATCAAATATATATACCAGAAACTCTGCAATCTGTGTTATCGAAGGATTGGCATAATCAACACAGTGATCAGCACACCATCGACAGAAGACCTTCCACTTAGCCACATAGGCTAAACCAGTGGAGTGCCACCCTGAAGAAGAAATGCACTCCACTGCTCGTCTCGAAAAAACCTCTAAGGAGGAGACAGGACCTGACAAAAGATGTGCGTGAAGGCACACTGCAGTCGGATCGATGGGAAACCTTCTCGGGTGACCTTGGCAAAGAAGGTCGCGACATAGAGGGAGACGTGCCAGAGCCGCAGCCAACAGAGAGCAGAGCTGATTGATCCAACCTGTTGAGGCAACAGGGGAGCGATCAGAATGATACAACTGCAGGTTCGTATCTTGGCTAGAACCTGAGGTAGAATCTGAACTGCCGGGAAGGCGTAGCCGACTAGACCGTTCCAATCGAGTGACAGAGCATCCACAGCGAAAGCCAAAAGATCTGGACACAGGGACACGAAACTGTCCACCTGATGGTTCCAACGGGTCGCAAAAAGATCGATGTGGGGACGACCCCAGAGATCGCAAAGCGACTGGAACACTGCCCTGTGAAGCATCCACTCTGTAGAAATTACCCTGCCCCATCAGGACAGGGAGTTGACAAGGGCGTTCAGACGACCAGGAATGTGACAAACCACCACTCGGGTGTTGACCTCCTGAGCTAGCAGTAGAAGATCCCGAGCCAATTTGTACCTGGGAACCGAGTGTGTGCGCCCTGGTTCCGAATGCAAGCGACCACTGTCGACTTGTCGGACAACACAGAATGACCTGATGATTCAAAAGGTGGGGGAACCACTGCCGGAAACTCAGAAGAAGAGCAAGAAGCTCCTTCTGGTTGATGTGAAGAGCTGTTTGATCCTGGTCCCATACCCCGTGAAGGAAAAGACCCAGAGGATCCAATGTCACCCCATCCGAGATCGCTGGCATCTGCCGTCAAAACACGAGCAGACATGGGCAAGTCCAACGGAACTCCCTGCATAATCCACTGAACATCCGTCCATGGAAGAAAGAGACGATGAAGAGAGTCTGGCAACTGAAGCACCAGATCCAGAGGATCGACATTTGGCCTCCAAGGATTGAGCAGAAAGTGTTGGAGAGGTCTGACACGCAGCCGACCGAGAGGAATGAGATCCGTCACCAAACTGCAGAGACCGAGCAGCCAGAGAATACTCCAAGCTGTCACAGACGTGGACTGTGACAGAGTCAGGGTGAAAGCTGAGAAAATCACAGCCCTCGCCCGGGAAACCGCCACTGTATTCAGCTGAGTACGGAAGTCCATCCCCAGATGACAAAACGACGGAGAAGGGACTCCTCCTAGTTGACTCTGAACCCTAGCGATGTGAGCAGGCTCAACAGTGTGTCGACATCTGACTCCAGAAGAGCAGTGCCTCTTGAGGATATCGTCCAGATATGCCGAAGCAGTCACATGCGACATCAGTCAGGTGACGGCCCAAGGAGCCAGGTTGAGGCCGAAAGGCATGGCCTTGAACTGGTAAACTTGCCCCAGAAAAGCGAACCCGAGCTACTTTCGCGACGTCCGATGAATCAGAACGTAAAAGTAAGCGTCTCACAGGTCGATGCTGGAAGCGAAATCTCCCTGAAAGTCTCCATGCTGAACTTGGGAGCAATGATAGACTGGTTCAGGATACTCAGATCGATAACCGGTCAAAGTCGGCAGTCCTTCTTTGGCACCAAGAACATGCGGGAATAAAATCCCACTGAATGAATGTTCTTGACGACCTCGATCGCCCTCTTTGACAGGAGATTGTCTATTTCCATGATCAAAAATTCCCGACGTGAAACGTCTGAAGGAACTTGTGTTGGAAGAGGCACTCTCGACAGAGTGGGGTGCCTCCGGAGGGATATTTGCAGCCCGGACCGAACAACATCTAACACCCAAGGATTGGATGTGATTGTGGCCCCAATGGTCTGCAAACTCGGATATCCTTCCTCCAACCTGGGACGAATAGAGGTGAGGACTTTTCATTTCAAGCCCCGGCGAAAGGAGAAACCACCTCCTCTACTAGATGAAGGATCCTGAGACCTCCTTCTGGTCTGCTGACGCTTACCCTTATGACATGAGTAAGTAGAAGTGGCGGTAGGGGGATCAGCCCTTGGCTTCGCAGAGGAAGCAGAAGGGCGATTGTTAGGCTTAGAATGGCCCCTGCCTCCAACAGAAGGCTGATCAAGCTGGCGAAGCAGCAGCTGATCTTTGGAATGACGCAGGACATCATCCCGGACCATTGCCACGGACCCATGGAACAGTCACGAACACACCAAAGAAGTGGATCGAAGAGCAGCGTGCTGCCCCTCAGGGAAGGGAACGGCTTGTGTCCTACACAGCGTCCCGGCTAACTAATTCCAATTTAGCCATGTTATAGGCATACGTGTGAGTAAGATGCATGAGCACCTTGGAAATCACACGCAAAGGAGCCTGTACGTTGTCAAACTTATCTGGAGGCAGATGAGCAGCCAAAGCAGAGACGACGTGAACCGAGAGAGAAAGCATGCCCAGCATCTCTCTCAATAAGCCCAACAGGGACTCCAGAGTCGCCATAGGAATAATGACTGACTTGGGCTTGGAAAGCCCGAGGGAGGAGGAGTCCTGATCCAAGACCGTCAAAGTCTGGCAGACTGACGGATTGGAAGAATCGTAGAAACAATAACACACTGGAGGCAAAAAGGTATCAGCCCTGGTGATGAACGAAGTCTACATAGCCTTGGAACTCAGCTTAGAGTCCAAAGCTGCAAATGCTTCAACCACCTGTACCGACTGGCACAGTCGCAGGTGCCCAGAAGCAGGTTGCTCCACATGATGTAGGCATGTGACCAATGATTGTGCCTGGCTGACACCATCAGCTGATCTGACCGTTTGAGATCTGGAAGAAACTCAAACACAAAGTCAAGAGCTGCCCCCAAGTCAGAAGACTGTTGGCTCTCGACATCAGGTATGTCTGACCCATCCACTGAGTCGGAAGACACATAGCCCATCACGGGCAAACCAGACGATGCCTCCCATGGTGTAGGAACACCAGAAAGCAGCCTGCTTCCAATCCCAGGAGGCGGCGCCACCACAGGGGATGCCTGGAAACCAATAGTAGCCTTGCTGGAGGCAACAGGAAGGTACTTGGAAAGAACCTGAGTGAGCAAGGAGAGGGCCTCCCTAAGCTCATGGCCCGTGTCAGCCGGTTCAAAGTGGGAACGAACCGGCCAAGTGGCTTCACTCCTGACCCTTTTAACCAGCGAAGGGTCACAATCCTCTAGTACACCTGACGTTGGGCGACGTAGGGGTATGAAATACCCAGAGGATCTGAAGTGCGGGGACTCAGGAGAGTCGCCGCGGACCTCTGAGGGACAGAAGATCCAGGCTGCACAAAAAGCGTTGGTCCCGCAAAACTGGCCATAGGACCAAAGTGCATGGATGGAAACACAACAGAGTCCATGGTGACCCCACCATGAACATCCGAATCCAATGAAAAAGCTGCTGGGCTCGACGGCTGAGAGACCACATCAGAGGGTTCGGCCAGCAGCCCATTCCGACTTCGCCGAGTTGAATTCAGGAAGGCTGAGGCCGACATCCCACGCCCACACTACCAGACATCTCTGCAGACCCCTGCAGGGATAAGCTGAGACCAGCTGAAACAGTGACCGATGACGTCGCAGATGGAACAGCAGTAGCAGCAGATATGCCGGGAGCTGCTGAAATCGGTGAAAAAGTGGAGAGAGCAACCGAGCTCGGCTTCAAAGGAGGAGTCACAACCCTAGTGACACAGCCTCAGATGTCGACTGGAGATGGACAACAGTCCCAGAACCAGGCATCTCTTCACCGGACAACTCAACAGCTCCCGCAGTATCCACCACAAGAAAAGACTGCACATACCCCATGGAGGGGGTATAGCCCTCAACAGACATGGTCATGTCGGGAGGCCCTGAACGACAGCGTTCCCCTTTCCAGCGGGTGTTGGAGGAATGGCCATGAGAACACACCACACAGTTCACAGAAGCCCAAAAAGTGGATGACCAAGATCCACAGAGCACACAGGGTCAAACTGAAGAACACCTATAACAAGAGGAACACGAAGCATGGGATCGTCCACATGCTTGGGCAAAAGGCACTGCCACAAGGAACAGTCCTGGGCATAACAGAGGTGAGAGCAGTAGAAGAAAAGGTGAACTTACCAGATGTAGAAAGTAGAACACTCCCAACTACGAGAGAAAGGTGGCAGAAATTAAAAGACAGGTGGGAACACAACAGAACCCAGACAGCCAACAGGGACCCAAAAAACAGAAATTCTACCCTAAACGGAGAAGAGAAATCCTGTCCATACAGCCACCCACTGACACCTAACTCCAATAATAATAATAATATCCAAAAGGATAACATAAATTCATCAACCAAAACATTATATGTCTGAACCGCACGGTACAGGAAAGTTGTACTAGTACGCGAACACAGAGAATATACAAAATACAGTGGAGCCCACTTAATTGGATATCTCTTAACTGAATAACCCTGTTAATTGAATATAATTTCTCAACACAAAACCATTTGCCATACCTCCAGTACAAATTTGACCTGTTAATTGAATATAGGTTATAGAGTAAACTCCTGTTAATTGAATAAAAAATCTTGTAACCTGTCGGGAAATTACCCTGACTGTCCCCAGTTTTCCTTTGTTTATAGACCTATTTGACCTCAGTACATCATGTAGCTCTGTCAAACAAGATATAATAGAATAAATGCTAAGTTTATCTCTAGAATACAGGAAAGTGACACAATCCCTGTTAACCCTTTACCTAACGTAACGGCCAAAACCGGCCAGCGCTATTCTCAAAAATCGCCAATTAATTTTCATTATTTTTTTCATTTTTTGTCTCAAAAACATAGGTTATGACCCCTCGTTGGAACGAGCTCGTCGAGCTCGTTCCAACGAGGGGTCATAACCTATGTTTTTGAGACAAAAAATGAAAAAAATTAGTTATTGAAGAATTATTTTTGCAAGTGTCGTCTGCTTTTCATGTTAGGTAAAGGGTTAATTGAATACTCCTGTTAATTGAATAATTTCCATTGGCAAAGTGGCTTTTCAATTAAAAGGGTTCCACTGTACAATGAAAATGTGGTTGCAATTTAATAACGAGAATATATAAAACACAGTTCTGTTATTGTATGATCCTCAGATCCATAATTCTTGTCACAGGTAACCATTATCAACGAGTTGAGTTATCACTGTTTCTTGAATCAAATGGAAGCACATCTTCCCAGATGGCAGAAGAAAAAAGAATGAGTCATTGGTTACATGTCTGCGCACTGGTACTGGAAGCCGTGGATCTGTACTAGAAGAGCGTCCCTACTGGGTGTGTGCCAGTAGCACTCGACCCAGTTTTGGCTTATTTTTTCTTGGTGCTTTTGCACCACTTTTCTTTCCCAAATCACTTGGGAAATATCAAAATAGAGAGTATGTTTTCCGAGTTAGGGACTTCCACTGTAGTGCAAGCCTGTAGTAAGCAATTGTGGTAGGTATAATAAGAAAGGAAATTTACTATAAAATTTCAATTTCTCTGCCGATTATGCCGATTCCGATGGTTGAAATAGGGCACAGAAGAAAATCTGTTGGTGCCTGTTATACTATGGAATTTTGTTGTTAATCACCAATTACGAAAGCTTAAAAACACCTAAGTTCTCAGAGTATGTAAGTTTAGTGCTGGAAAATATTAGCCAAAATAATATTTGCATTTTTGAGGGTTGGGGTGGGGGAGAAGATTGTTGTTATTAACGATACAATCACATGATATTGTTCTCTTGCGAAGATCGTGTTTATTCCGGTAAATAGTGTTAATACGGTTTTCTGTAAGAATACAATACACTTGGCTGTATTAACAATGAATATACTGTGCACACATACTTTGTGTCTTAATTGAATAATAACCTAGTTGTTGATGTGTGTTGTGAAGTTGTATGACGCATGGTTTACAGATACTCATGTGACATGTCAGAATTTATTATTTAATGTTCATTTTTTAACTTCTTACCTCCTTTGATGTGTTTCTCCAATTTTTACATATAATCTGCATTAACACTGGAGAGAAACATCAAAGAAGGTAGCTGAATTAACCCTTTACCTAACACGAAAAGCAGACGACACTTGCAAAAATAATTCTTGAATAACTATTATCTATTATTTTCATTTTTTGTCACAAAAACATAGGTTATGACCCCTCGTTGGAACGAGCTCGACGAGCTCGTTCCAACGAAGGGTCATAACCTACGTTTTTGAGACAAAAAATGAAAAAAATAATGAAAATTAACTGGCGAGTTTTTAGAATAGCGCTGGCCGGTTTTGGCCGTTACGTTAGGTAAAGGGTTAAACACTGAACTTGACAGACTGAAAACCTGTTTGTGACAGTCATGCGACTTACATGTTTCGTTACAATCATCTATCATTAAAAAAAAGTGTTTTTTAGTTTTTTCTCCAATTTTAATTTCTTATTGTATTGTGATACTTGCCTCATGAAGTACTACAATCCACCAGCTGAACACATTTTATTTATACATGTACCCAAATGCAACGTAAGACAGCACCAGGATTGAAGGCCAGTGACTTTGATCAGCCTGGAAATGGTGGCAATCTCGAACCGATGGCCAGATATCAAAGAGATTTTTAATAGCCAGTGTAAAATATAGAATAACCGGAATGGCCAGATATCAAAGAGATTTTTAATAGTCAGCAGAGGTCAGCCTGGCAGCTTATTTTAGGGAGAAGTGACTTCTCCCTCCAGAGATTTTAGGGAGAAGTCAGGGGCCAGGAGGGAGAAGTCAGTGGACACGAGGGAGAAGTCGGAAAAAACATAAAAAATGTTTGCCATTACATTTAATGGCACTATTAAGTGGATTAGTAGATTGACTGTCACATGAGCAATCTAAAATTTGAAAGCTGCTGCCTGCAGGCAGTACATTTCAAATTTTAATGTTCTCAACCCTTCACATTATTTATATGAGACCATGTGCAATTTACAGCATGGTAACAATTGTAATCGCTGGTAGGGAAAGAGTTAAGGGGAGTCCATTCATACTGTGTTCAACTGGACATATATATTATGGCAAGGTGGTAGTAACGAATATAAACTGACCATTTAAAAGTAAGTTTTATTAACTGGTTGAGTTCTAAATTATTTTTTAAAGATGATGTGAAACCTGGATATTTTTTTCAAAGATACCACACTACCCGCAATAGTGGCCACAGTGTAGCAAGATTGTTTTCATAAATTATTGTTTTGTTGCAATTTATTGGAGAGTGCCAATAGGCACTCTCCAATAAATTGCAACCAAACACCTTTATACAAAAAAAATTTCTACTGCTGAGCAACATCAAGCTAATGTATACAGTGTTGAGCCGCTAAAGTGGCTTTCAGCACTTTTCAACGGAGCCATGATAGAGACTTCTAGCACTTAACCAGTTAACTAAAAACAAAGCTGCATGCTTAACCTTCAAAAGCACTCGAGTTGATTTTAAATTTACGTAAGAGCAGTGAAAGTGAAATTTATCATTACATATTTTGAGAGTGTTCTTCTTCACAGGTTTTTTTTTTTAGTATTCAAAATAAATTACAAAAAATAAATTACAAATTCACATAAGAAGCTTGGTCTTCTGTGGTTTCTGAATGTCTTAATTTAATTGAAAAGTGTAGTTCAAAAAATTTTCAATATCCTTCGTTAATAAAGCCTTATTAACAATTTGAGTTAATTTATTTCTGAGGAAATCAAAGGTAATTGACAAAATATTTCAGAGAATATACAAAATACAATGAAAATGTGGTTGAAATTAATAACGAGAATATATAAAACACAGTCCTGTTATTATACGATCCTCAGATTCATAATTCTAGTCAAAGGTAACCATTATCAACAAGTTGAATTATCACTGTTTCTGAAAGCAAATGGAAGTATGTCTTCCCAGATGGCAGAAGATAAAAGAATGAGTCATTGGTTACACGCCTGTGCACTGGTACCGGAAGCCGTGGATCTGTACTAGGTGAATAGCGTCCCCTACTGGGTGTGCACTGGTAGCACTCGACCAAGTTTTGGCTTATTTTTTCTTGATGCTTTTGCACCACTTTTCTTTCCCAAATCGCTTGGGAAAGATCAAAAAAGAGAGTATATTTTCCAAGTTAGGGACTTCCACTGTAGTGCAAGCCTGTAGCAAACAACTGTAGGGTAGGTTGATAAGAAATAATTGGTAACTAGAACTATCACTGAAGGTGATTAATACCCCCCGCTTTGGGTTTTTAGAGGAATGCACTTCTGATCATGTAGGCGAAGGCCATAAGGAAATGTATACATAAAGATCATTTTTTGTTGTTGAAATTTGTATTTGCATGTGGCCTTCCACAGAACAGCACTGAATACTTAAAGAGCCCACACATATATGGTATACATTTGGAAAAACACATTTACAATGTGCAACATGTATTCAAAATCAGTTCATTAATGTAGGAGGAGTTGTACACACAAGAATCCCATTTGAAAACCCATAATAAATCCAAGTTAAAGGGAGATAACCTGGTTAAAATTGCCGCAGATCAAAAATTTGGGAATATGCGCATGTTCACTTAGTTGTGATAATGTTTGAAAGGTTTCGTCAAAATTGATTGATAAATGTAGGAGGAGTTGCACGCACAAGAATTTCATGTAGAAACCCATAATAAATCTAAGTTAAAGGGAGATAACCTAGTTAAAATTGCCACAGCTCAAAAATTTTGGAATATGCGCATGTTTATTTAGTAGTGATGATGTCTGTAAACTTTCATCCAAATTGACTGATAAATGTAGGAGGAGTTGCGCACACAAGAATTTCATGCAGAA
Source organism: Pictodentalium vernedei (assembly GCA_031216915.1). NCBI lineage: Eukaryota > Metazoa > Mollusca > Scaphopoda > Dentaliida > Dentaliidae > Pictodentalium > Pictodentalium vernedei. The sequence continues at coordinate 277,037,138 of CM062295.1, read as the reverse complement.
ACCCATATTAAATCAAAGTTCAAGAGAGATAACCTGGTTAAAATTGTCGCAGGTCAAAAAGTTTGGAATATGCACATGTTCACTTAGTAGAGATGATGTTTGAAAGGTTTCATCAAAATCGGTTCATTAATGTAGGAGGAGTTGCGCACACAAGAATTTGTTCAAACAGAAAGACATAATAAATCTAAGTCAAAGGGAGATAACCTGGTTAAAATTGTCGCAGATCAAAAATCTTGGAATATGCGCATGTTCACTTAGTAGTGATGATGTCTGAAAAGTTTTGACCAAATTGATTGATAAATGTAGGAGGAGTTGCACGCACAAGAATTTCATGTAGAAACCCATAATAAATCTAAGTTAAAGGGAGATAACCTAGTTAAAATTGCCACAGCTCAAAAATTTTGGAATATGCGCATGTTCACTTAGTAGTGATGATGTCTGTAAACTTTCGTCCAAATTGATTGATAAATGTAGGAGGAGTTGCGCACACAAGAATTTCATGCAGAAACCCATATTAAATCAAAGTTCAAGAGAGATAACCTGGTTAAAATTGTCGCAGATCAAAAAATTTGGAATATGCACATGTTCACTTAGTAGAGATGATGTTTGAAAGGTTTCATCAAAATCGGTTCATTAATGTAGGAGGAGTTGCGCACACAAGAATTTGTTCGAACGGAAAGACATAATAAATCTAAGTCAAAGGGAGATAACCTGGTTAAAATTGTCGCAGATCAAAAATCTTGGAATATGCGCATGTTCACTTAGTAGTGATGATGTCTGTAAACTTTCATCCAAATTGATTGATAAATGTAGGAGGAGTTGCGCACACAAGAATTTCATGTAGAAACCCATATTAAATCAAAGTTCAAGAGAGATAACCTGGTTAAAATTGTCGCAGATTAAAAAGTTGGAATATGCACATGTTCACTTAGTAGAGATGATGTTCGAAAGGTTTCATCAAAATCGGTTCATTAATGTAGGAGGAGTTGCGCACACAAGACTTTGTTCGGATGGAAAGACACAATAAATCTAAGTCAAAGGGAGAAAACCTGGTTAAAATTGTCGCAGATCAAAAATCTTGGAATATGCGCATGGTCACTTAGTAGTGATGATGTCTGAAAAGTTTTGTCCAAATTGATTGATAAATGTAGGAGGAGTTGCGCGCACAAGAATTTCATGTCCGGAAAGACGTACGGACGGACGTACGGACGGACGGACGGACGGACGTACGGACGTACAGGGCGATTCCTATATAGCCCCCACTTCTTCGAAGCGGGGGTATAATTATTTCATAGCAAGTTTTGACAATCGGTTCATTACTAGTAACATGCCTAGATTATTAATACAAAGCAGGATATCAAAATTTATTTAATTCAGATGTTTACTATTCTAGTTATTACATTTACAAGACAATTTAATTAACAGAGATTATTTAGTCTCTTTCTAGTATTCCAGAGATAAACAGAGCATTTGTTCTATTTCATCTTGTTTGACCGAACTCACTGTTATATATTTTGGCAAAAATTCTGTTAAAACATAAACAGCATGGCTAGTGTAGTAAAAAGGGATGTTACGGTGGAAAATATCTGAAATTTAATTAAACAAGACCAATACCGGGTCTGGACCTGCGTCGCTGCATGCAACTGAATCGGCAAACAGGAAGTGGCTGCACGGCAGATCTGAAAATTGCATACACGATACAACTGACAGACAGACTGACGGATGGAGTCGAGTGGTTACTAGACCTGCTCTGCCGCTGGCGATGCAGGTAAAAAAATGAATATAAAAAAAAAATGATACAAAGATCTTTTACACTAATTGGTTCACAGAAAATAAAAACAGTGGTACTTATCAATTATTGAAAAAATCAAAGTTCATCTAATTTGCATAATTTCTGCACGAGAAAAAAAAACATATTATATGTGATGTATCCCATGGTACTAAACATTCACACACAAAATTATTCAAGTCAGCACTTTCATATGGAAGTTCTGTGCAAAAATCTGATTGCACCTAATTTTGTACAAAATGGCTGCCATCGGCCATCTTGAATTTCAGACCGCAACCAAAAACACTCATTCTCGTCCCACGGTGATACCAAAGGTACCCAAGAAGTTTCGTAAAGATCGGTTTATAAATACGGCCTCTAGCCCGAGCCGTATTGGCATTTGCACTTACAGTGCTGAAAGTAACACTAGATACATCCAAGTTAGTCTAATTTGCATAATGTACGTATGAGAAAAAAACCCGTATTATATGTGATGTACCCCATGGTACTAAACATTCATACAAAAAATTATTCAAATCAGCGCTTTCATATGGAAGTTCTATACAAAAAAACAGATTTCTGCATCGTCGGTACAAAATGGCAGCTGGCGGCCAACTTGAATTTCGGATCGGACCCAAAAACACTCGTTCTCATCCCACAGTCATAACAAAGGTACCCAAGAAGTTTCGTAAAGATCGGTTCATAAATACGGCCTCTAGCCCGAGCCGTATTGAATTGTTGATGGACAGACGGACGACAGACAACTGGCCATGGCATAAGCTCAAATTTGGCTTCGCCAAAGTTGAGCTAAAAATGATACAAAAGATCTTTTACACTAACTGGTTTACAGAAAATAAAAACAGTGGTACTTATCAATTATTGAATTAGTCCAAAGTACAGTTTGACAGAATCCAGTAATCCAGTGGTGAAGAATCTTGTGAAGAAAGTTATCAGCTTGTAGTATTAAATCCAAGAATGTCTCTTCAGAAACAGTATCCCGTAGATTTGTAATAAAATTTTCACTTAGCAATTTCAGCAGTCTCCAATAAAATATAATAAAATGCTCTGCAAAATTCAAATGGAGTAAAAATCCAAGAAGTATTGGCGCCACAGGTAATTTCCAAATAATCCAGTAGAATCCTGGCTTTTCACAAAATAATATTATTCTGTTTCACAGAAAGTATAAATTCCCTTTTCCAAGACGAATAGATTCTCTTCAAAATTCTCTTTTGGAATCAATTTTCCAAATTCACAAAGAAGCACTACTTCTATAATAAATGCACTGTCCTAGAACAATAATAATCTCCAATGGAAACAACTGCTGTGTTTTAACTGACGAGAGTCTTTCTGAAATGGTTTTCTAAAAATGAGTTTTTGAATTCTGTTGACAAACCATTACATATATAGTAACCAGACAGAAAGTCCTAGAAGATGAAATGTCTACAAAGTTCTATCAGTTTCTAGGTGATTCTGTCATAATTCAAGTAAACAAGGTCCTTGACCTACTAAAACAAACAATCAACAGCTATATGTACAATGCTTTAAAAATAGATTAGTGTAACAAAGATGTGAACAAAGGTTACTCAGTGTAAATGAGTCAGACCAGTCAGAATATGCCGAAAAATATCAATCTCATAGTATTATCAATTAAGGATATATATATCAATCTAAATATAATATGGGGGCTGTAACACACCCCACCTTAAAAGAAAAAGTTTGAAGGTACTGAAAACTTTTTATATAACTTTAGCAAGCTCTGACTGGTTTACAATACACACACGATAATCTTCACAAAGTTTTTTAATAAACATATATACACACGTGAAGTGAATAGGGACCAATCATATCATTTTAAATTTGGATATTCTGGAAAGAGCATCAGCTATAACATTATCTCTTCCCAAAATATGCCTAATCTCTAAATTATATTCATGAAGGGCTAAACTCCACCGCAATAATCTTTGATTCTTGTTTTTCATTTTATTGATGAAAGTTAAGGGGTTATGATCGGTGTAAACTGTAATTGGGCATTGGGTGGTTCCTAGATACACATCAAAATGGGTTAATGCCAAAATTAGAGCCAAAGTTTCTTTTTCTACTGTAGAGTAATTCTTTTGATGTTTGAGAAAGTTTCTGGAGAAATAACATACAGGGTGATCAATACCTTGGGAATCTTCCTGGGCAATATACCCACCTGCTCCATTGTCACTTGCATCTATAAATAATTTGAAGGGCTTTTCATAATTGGGACTGGCCAGAATAGGGGAATTATTTAATAAAGTTTTTATTTGGATTTTCCTAAAGGGAAAATCTATTTGTTATTGCAATGATTATTTTTTCATTTTTTTTTTTTTATTATTATCACACTTTTATTTTCACTATTTCTCGAAAATGCTCTGAACGATTTTTTTTTAAATTTCTGTACTCATAAAGGGTCATAAGTTGTAAGCCCTCGTCATATTCCCATTTTTCTGAAAATGGTTTAGTTAACCCTTTATGCCAAAAAAACACAAAAATATTCGGCAGCTCATATCTTTCAACTAGAAAGGGAGATTGACTTAAAATTTTCGCAGACATGTCAGCAATATACCCCTCTATCAGCATTTGGTACAAAAATGTATGTAGTTAACACCATTTTGCCAAAATGTTTTTCGAAACGAAAAAAAAATTCAAAATTTGACCATTTTTTAACTCAATCTCGGGACAGGGATATGCTGAACCATCTAAAATGGCTCAGAAATGAAGACTGTATCACTGAATTGTAAAAACCATCGAAAAAATTTTGGCTCGAATTTCTGATAATCCAAAATGGCGGCCGAAAAATCGAATTTTTATTTTCGGTTATTTATGCGTTTCAGGCCATTTAGAGACGAAAAAAAACCTTTTTTTGCTCCAGAAAATTTTTGGTTTGGGCTTGGAAATTTTCAAACAAAAGTCAGAAATTTTTGTTACGACCGGGCTACTTTGCCATCACAGTACTCAACAACGGGGATGATTTGAAAGCTTCTAAGGTTAGAAATGTTGAACTCACAGTGTATATGAACAGTTATCGTCTTTTGGAATTGGAGTTGTTCTTCGTTTGGCTTCTGCTAGCAGTCAAACATGGCTTCAGGACACTGTGACCAAAAATTGAAAAAAATTTTCTTGTGTTTTTTTTTTACTTTATTATGTCTAGATTCATTAGTTCTCATAAATACAAACTATCAATGATGGCCATGAGTCCTAATAAATAAAACCATCAGTATTTGGTGCAAAATGTTTCTTGTTGGGCAAAAACGCCCAAAAACGCCCAAACCTTCATAGGCCAATATCTCATGGAGGAAAAAAGCTATCGACTTAATTTCTCGACAGACTTGTCAGAATTACTCTTGTCTAAAACAAACATAATCGGTATTTTTTTCCATTTTATATGTTTTCTGCCAAAATTTTTCACAAAACGGAAAGTTATCTCGAAAATCGGCCATTTTGGATTGAAATATCGAGATTTAAATATAATGAGCAATCTAATAGGGATCCAAATTGAAGGCAGTAATACCGCTTTATAAAAAAAATTGAAAGAATTTCGTTTTGATTTTTCGTTAATCCAAAATGACGGCCAAAAAAATCGAAAACATTTTTTTCGTTTTTTATGCGTTTCGTTCAATTTTGAGATGAAAAAAAAAATTTTTATAATGAAAATTTTCGGTCAGGTTCGGACTGAAATTTTCGACCAAAAGTCGGAAATTTTTGTTACGACCGGGCTACTTTTCCGTCAGAGTACTCAACAACGGGGATGATTTGAAGCTTCTAAGGTTAGAAATGTTGAATTCACAGTGTACCTGAATAGTTATCAGCTTTTGGAATTGGAGTTGTTCTTCGTTTGGCTTCTGCTAGCAGTCAAACATGGCTCGGGACACTGTGACCAAAAATTGAAAAAAAATGTTCTTGTGTTTTTTTTACTTTATTATGTCTAGATTCATTAGTTCTGATAAATAAAACTATCAGCATATTGCGGAAAATGTTTTTCCAGCCAAAAACGCCCAAATATGCAGGAGCCGATATCTTTGGACTGGAAGGGGCGATTGATTTGAACTTTTCACAGGAATGACTGTAATACACTTCTCTATTAATCAAGGGCACAAAATGGTAGTTGGTTATCACCTTTCTGCCAAAACATTTCATGAAATCGAAAAAATTCAAATTTTTATTTGGTATCGAGCTCCCTTAGGTCTTGCTGAGTAGAACAGTGAGTAAAATCACTAAGGAAAATCCTGTGTATTGTTCCGAAGGTACAATCACTTCCTCTAGTTCTGTTAAAGGATTTCTGGCATTCCTCAGTCCAAATAAACTTAACCCTTTTGCTCAATAAACTGGTCAAAGGGGAGACAACATCTGAGAAATTTAAACAAAATTTTCTATAATATCCAGCCATGCCCAAGAATCTCATGAGCTCTTTTTTAGACTTTGGTACTGGAAAATTTACAATGGCATCAACTTTTGCCGCAATCGGCCTCACCTGCCCCTGACCCACAACATGACCTGAATAATTTACAGTTGCTTTGCCAAATTCTGATTTTACCAAGTTAATAGTTAGGTTGGTTTAGATCACTTTGTCAAAAAATTCTTGAATATGCTTTAGATGATCAGCCCAATTTGTATCTGTGTGTATAATAACATCATCAATATAAGCTTCACTGTGATCTAGGTCTGCAATTAAGTGGTTAACCATGCTCTGGAACGTTGCCAGAGAATTTTTCATGCCAAAAGGGGTAACTTTATATTGATACAACCCAAATGGGGTAACAAATGCAGATATTTCTTCTGCTTTTTCTGTTGAAGGGACTTGCCAATAACCCTTTAACAAGTCAAATTTTGTCACAAATTTAGCATGGACAAGTTTGTCAATGCAGTCATCAATTCTTGGAATTGGATAATTGTCTGTTTTGGTGAGGCTGTTCACTTTTCGGTAATCCGTACAAAATCGGTAACTCCCATCAGGTTATGGGTCGAGTATACAGGGCAAACTCCAGTTGCTATGGCTAGGTTCTATGATGTCATTGTCCAGCATATACTGTATTTCCTTTCGCATGATCTCAGCTTTGAAAGGTTTCAATCTATATGGATGCTGTTTGATGGGATTTGCCTCTCCTACATCAACATCATGAAAAATGACAGATGTTCTACTAGGCACATTGGGAAATAAGTGTTGATGTTTAAAAATTAAATCAACTAAATCGTTTCTTTGGTCAGGCAGTAAATAATCTATTTTATTTTGTAGATCTCTCAGGACATCTGAGTTCTGTAACTTCAGAGGTACATTTTTGCCCCCTTCATGAATATCCTCCACAGGATTTTCCAGCTCATCCATGTGGGTGACTGTTGAGACTGGTAGAGAGTTTGGTTCTCTCTCATAATATGTTTCCAACATATTTATATGGCAAAGCTGAGTATTTTTGAGTCTATCAGGAGTCTCAACAACATAATCAGTATCACTGATCTTGTGCTTAACAATTTAAGGGCCTGAATATCTTACTTGTGAAGCATTGCCCTTTGCAGGGAATAATACTAGCACCTTGTCCCCAGATTTAAAGGTGCGAAATTTCACCTTTTTATCATACCAGGTCTTCATATGACTCTGGGCATTCTGTAAATGATTATTTGCCATTTCTCTGGCCTGGTGCAGTTTTTTCTTAAAAGTGGACCCATAGTCCAGAAGAGAAATTTCAGGTGGCTCTTCCTCGAGCCATTTCTCCTTCAAAGCAGCGAGTGGACCCCTCACTGAGTGTCCAAACACTAATTCAAAAGGGCTGAACCCCAGAGATTCCTGTATAGTCTCACGGACTGCAAATAAGAGGAGATGTACTCCTTCATCCCAATCCATCTCATTATCCTCCCCATAGGCCTTTATCATGGTCTTCAGTGTTTGATGAAAGCGTTCAAGAGCACCTTGACTTTCGGGATGATAGGCACTTGATGTGCTTTGCTTAATTTTGAGCTCATACATCACCTGTTGAAAAATGTTTGACATAAAATTTGAGCCTTGGTCTGATTGCACTGACCTGGGTAGACCTAAAGTTGTGACAAATTTTATCAAGGCCTCAACTATAGTTTTAGTTTCAATATTTCTTAGAGGTATAGCCTCAGGAAATCGTGTAGAATCACACATGATGGTAAGAAGATATTCATTTCCAGATCTTGTTCTAGGCAATGGGCCAACACATTCAATAATAATTCTACTAAATGGCTCCTCAAAAGGAGGGATTGGTTGAAGGGGAGCAGAAGGAATCTTCTGGTTGGGTTTTCCTACAATTTGACAGGTGTGGCAGGTTTTACAAAATTCGGCAACATCCTGTCAAAGCTTGGGCCAGTAAAAACACTGTTGAATACGAGAGTAGATTTTCCTAACTCCCAAATGTCCAGCCATTGGATTTTCATGAGCCAGACTTATGATTTCATTCCGGTATTTAGTGGGGACAACTATTTGATAAATAACCTCCTAATCACTATTGGAGGGTACTTCTGGTAGTGCCATTTCCTCATGAGTATATCAGATTTTTTGAAATAACAGACAGGGGAGTTTTGGGCTTCTGCCTTTGTTAGAGCCCTTTCACGTGGCTCGGCAAGGTCAGTATCACTTTCCTGTTCCTGATTTAAAGAAGTCCGGGAAATGACATTCAAGGAGGTCCCCCTATCACTCTCAGGTGTAGTGGCCTCTTTACAATTTCTGGAGGAATCATCACATTGACTCAAAAATGTCTGAGACAAATCAATGTCTTCAGAATACGTAATTCTGTGACTGTTCTTATCCTCAGCTTGGCTGTTCAAATCAACACAATTGAGGTTGCTATCAACCTCAGCTTTCTTTGCCATGGACCGTGTCACAGTACATGCTGGAAAGGCAAAAGGAAAGCATTCCTTCAAATTAATAATACTTCCATCTGTGCTTGGCTTATCCACCACTTGAGGTTCTACAGTGACTTTGTCACCAGCTAAGCCATTTCCCAACAATAAAGAAATACCTTTTATAGGTAGAGCAGGTCTTATTCCTACTGTCATAGTCCCATTTACTAAACTACTTCTCAAATTTATTTTATGAAGTGGGACATTTAAAGAGTTTGACTCAATACCCGATACTAGAACTTGTGCCCCTGTAGCACTTTCTTCAGAAAATGGCAAAATGCCTTCTAACATTAAAGACTGAGTAGCCCCTGTGTCTCTCAGTAATTTTATTGGTAAGGAACAGTGCCTATCCCCCTCAACGGAAGACAAAGCCTCCAGATACAAATGGATTATAATTTTCTAAAGCGTCTTGCTTTATAATATAATTTTCAGGGCATGGAGCACATGCAAGTGCATTCTGTGAAGTTGAGGGCTCATTTTTCCATTTTAACAGTCAGCAATCAGATAGTAAATGCCCTGGTTTCTTACAATAATTACAAGTTTTAGTTGAACTGTTTGGTCGTAATGGTGTAGGGCTGGAATTAGAGGTTTTGTTTTCACCAAATTTCTTATTAAATTTGGGCGGTGAAAAGTTTGGAGGATTGGAAGGATGATTGGAAGGATGAGTTTTATCTGAAGTTGGGCTAGGTCCACTTTGGAAAGAATTCTTGTGGGGTCAAAAATTTATGGAGTTACGACTCATTTTCGGAGTTAGGGTATAGTCATCTGCTAGTACTGCTGCTCTGTTTAATGTGTCAACTTTTTGTTCATCCAGGTGGGCCTTTATATCTATCTGAATGTATCTTTCCTTTAAACTCTTCAATCAGAATCATTTCCTTTAATTTTGTAAAATCTTTCCCTATTTCTTTTGAATGGCACCACCTGTCAAATAAATTTTGCTTCTCTCTGGCAAATTCCAAGTTTGATTTTCGTTTTTATAATAATTTCTGAATTTCTGCCTATAGGCCTCTGGAACAAGTTCATATGCCTTAAGTATAGCCTCATTAACAGTGTCATAATTATTGCTTTGCTCAGAAGATAGAGTGGAATAGATTTCTTGGGCCTTCCCTTTCAAAACACTTTGCAATAGCAAAGTCCAGACAACCCTTGGCCACTCTAAGCATGCTGCCACTTTTTCAAAATGTGAAAAATATTTATCAACTTCTTTTTCTTGAAAGGGGGGAACTAGCCTAACGTGTTTGGTTGCATCAAATCTACTTGGAGAAATTACATTTGAGCCTTGATGTTAAGATTCTAATTCTTTTATTTTTATTTCCTTTTGGGCCTGAATTTCAATTTCCCTCAATTTTAATTCCCTTTCCTCTTTTTGAGCCTGAATTTGTTACCTTTCTTTTTGAGCTTGAATTTCTTTTAATTTAATTTCATTTTCTCTTTCGTCTTTTTCTTTTTGGGCCTGAATTTCAAATTCCCTCATTTTTTGTTGCATTTCTAATTTTTTTAATTCCAATTCTAATTTCTTGAGTTCAAGGGCATCACAATGTTGTGGTTCAGAGGGGAGAGTTTCAGACTGAGGCAAAAGACCTTCTTCCATATAATGATTAACAATGAGCTGTTTAAGTTTATGTTTGCTCAGACCAGGGGTGGCAGGTAATTTTAGATAATGAGCAAGTTGGAATAAATCCTCCTTCTTAAGAGATTCTAAAAGGGTCAAACTAGGAGAGTTTTCAAATTCAGAAATAAATTCTGTCACAATAAATACCATGATGAAAAGGTTTGCTGGTTCTCAGATTATATAAATAATAATACTGAAATTTTCTAAGAAAATTTAAATGCTTTGACAATGAGCCAAACTAATAAATGCAATAAGCAAATAAAGCGTTCTCGTTATTTTATATTCAATCTCGGCAACGAGCCCCCAAGTTCTGTTACGACGTGGAAATATTATTGAAATTGGTAACAGAAAGAAAGCTGAGAATGAGTAACAATAACTATGAATTTAACTATTCTGAAATTTAATTAAAAAAAATTAATATAAAAAAAATGAAAGTGTCAATGACACTGTAGCTCAACTTGTCAAGACATGTACATGTATAGTATGTGACACAGCAATGACGAACATCTAGGTAATGACCTGATAACAAATGTAACGGTCTGTACATAAATACTGGCCATAGCCTGTAACAAATGTATAGGTAAAGTATTGTAAAGGTGGGTGACAGTCAGATGCTAAACTAGAAAAGAATTCTTTGAGTCCCAGAGTGGGTCTGCCTGAACCCCAAAATATTTGTTCTCATAGCACAGTGATAACAAAGGCACCCCAAAACACACTCATTCCTGTCCCAAGGTGAAAACAAAGGTACCCAAGAAGTTTCGTAAAGATCAGTTCATAAATACGAGCTGTATAGAAGTTGTGACAAAAAACTGATTGGACCTAATTTCGGTACAAAATGGCCACTGGCAGCCATCTTGAATTTTGGACCGCACTCAGAAACACTCGTTCTTGTCCCAAGGTGATAACAAAGGTACCCGAGAAGTTTCGAGAAGATCCGTTGATAAATACAGCCTCTGTCCCGAGCCGTATTGACATGTGCACTTACAGTGTATAAGTAGCACTAAATAGCAGCACTAAATAAATCAAAATTCATCTAATTTGCATAAGAAAAAAACCCGTACTATATGTGATGTATTCCATTTTACTAAACATTCATACAAAAATTTATTCAAATCAGAACTTTCATACAGAAGTTCTGTACAAATGACTGATTGCACTAATTTTGGTACACAATGGTTGCTGGTGGCCATCTTGAATTTTGGACCATACCCAAAAACACTTGTTCTCATCCCACGGTGATAACAAAGGTACCCAAGACGTTTCGTAAAGATCGGTTCATAAATACGGCCTCTAGCCTGAGCCGTATAGAAGTTGTGTATAAAAAACTGATTAGACCTAATTTCGGTACAAAATGGCCACTGGCAGCCATCTTGAATTTTGGACCACATTCAGAAACACTCGTTCTCATCCCAAGGTGATAACAGAGGTACCCAAGAAGTTTCGTGAAGATCAGTTGATAAATACCGCCTCCAGCCCAAGCCGTATTGACATGTGCACTTACTGTGTGTAAGTAGCACTGAAAAAATCAAAGTTCATCTAATTTGCATAATTTCTGCACGAGAAAAAAAAATTATTCAAGTCAGCACTTTCATATGGAAGTTCTGTGCAAAAATCTGATTGCACCTAATTTTGTACAAAATGGCTGCCATCGGCCATCTTGAATTTCGGACCGCACCCAAAAACACTCGTTCTCGTCCCACGGTGATAACAAAGGTACCCAAGAAGTTTCCTAAAGATCGGTTTATAAATACGGCCTCTAGCCCGAGCCGTATTGGCATTTGCACTTACAGTGCTGAAAGTAACACTAGATACATCAAAGTTAGTCTAATTTGCATAATTTACGTACGAGAAAAAAACCCGTATTATATGTGATGCATCCCATGGTACTAAACATTCATACAAAAAATTATTCAAATCAGCGCTTTCATATGGAAGTTCTGTACAAAAAACAGATTTCTGCATCGTCGGTACAAAATGGCGGCTGGCGGCCAACTTGAATTTCGGATCGGACCCAAAAACACTCGTTCTCATCCCACAGTCATAACAAAGGTACCCAAGAAGTTTCGTAAAGATCGGTTCATAAATACGGCCTCTAGCCCGAGCCGTATTGAATTGTTGACGGACAGACGGACAACGGACAACTGGCCATGGCATAAGCTCAAATTTGGCTTCGCCAAAGTTGAGCTAAAAATGATACAAAAGATCTTTTACACTAACTGGTTTACAGAAAATAAAAACAGTGGTACTTATCAATTATTGAATTAGTCCAAAGTAGTTTGACAGAATCCAGTAATCCAGTGGTGAAGAATCTTGTGAAGAAAGTTATCAGCTTGCAGTATTAAATCCAAGAATGTCTCTTCAGAAACAGTAGCCCATAGATTTGTAATAAAATTTTCACTTAGAAATTTCAGCAGTCTCCAATAAAATATAATAAAATGCTCCGCAAAATTCAAATGGAGTAAAATTCCAAGAAGTATTGGCGCCACAGGTAATTTTCAAATAATCCAGTAGAATCCTGGCTTTTCACAAAATAATATTATTCAGTTTCACAGAAAGTATAAATTCTCTTTTCCAAGACGAATAGATTCTCTTCAAAATTCTCTTTTGGAATCAATCTTCCAAATTCACAAATAAGCACTGATTCGAAAATAAATGCACTGTCCTAGAACAATAATAATCTCCAATGGAAACAACTGCTGTGTTTTAACTGAAGTGAGTCTTTCTGAAATGGTTTTCTAATGAAAGTGTCAATGACACTGTAACTCAACTTGTCAAGACAAAGACATGTACATGTATAGTATGTGACACAGCAATGACAAACATCTAGGTAATGACCTGATAACAAAGGTACATATAAAGTATTGTAACGGTCTGTACATGAATACTGACCGTTGCCTGTAACAAATGTATAGGTAAAGTATTGTAAAGGTGGGTGACAGTCAGATGCTGAACTAGAAAAGAAAACTTTGAGTCCCAGAGTGGGTCTGACTGAACCCCAAAATATTTGTTCTCATAGCACAGTGATAACAAAGGCACCCCAAAACACACTCGTTCCTGTCCCAAGGTGAAAACAAAAGTACTCAAGAAGTTTTGTGAAGATCAGTTCATAAATACGAGCTGTATAGAACTTGTGACAAAAAACTGATTGGACCTAATTTCGGTACAAAATGGCCACTGGCAGCCATCTTGAATTTTGGACCGTACCCAGAAACACTCATTCTCATCCCAAGGAGATAACAAAGGTACCCAAGAAGTTTTGTGAAGATCGGTTCATAAATACAGCCTCTACCCTGAGCCGTATTGACATGTGTGCTTACATTGTGTAAGTAGCACTGAATAAATCAAAGTTCATCTAATTTGCATAATTTCGGCACGAAAAAAAAATCCTTATAATATGTGATGTATTCCATGTTACTAAACATTCATACAAAAATTTATTCAAATCAGAACTTTCATACAGAAGTTCTATACAAAAGACTGATTGCACTAATTTTGGTACAAAATGGCTGCTGGTGGCCATCTTGAATTTCGGACCACACCCAAAAACACTCGCTCTCATCCCACGGTGATAACAAAGGTACCCAAGAAGTTTCGTAAAGATTGGTTCATAAATATGGCCTCTAGTCTGAGCTGTATAGAAGATGTGTACAAAAAACTGATTAGACCTAATTTCGGTACAAAATGGCCACTGGCAGCCATCTTGAATTTTAGACCGCACCCAGAAACACTCGTTCTCGTCCCAAGGTGATAACAAAGGTACCCAAGACATTTCGTGAAGATCAGTTCATAAATACAGACTCTAGTCTGAGCCGTATTGACATGTGTACTTACTGTGTGTAAGTCGCACTGAATAAATCAAAGTTCATCTAATTTGCATAATTTCTGCACGAGAAAAAAACCCGTATTATATGTGATGCATCCCATGGTACTAAACATTCACACAAAATAATTATTCAAATCAGGGCTTTCATATGGAAGCCCTGTGCAAAAATCTGATTGCACCTAATTTTGTACAAAATGGCTGCCATTGGCCATCTTGAATTTCGGACCGGACCCAAAAACACTCGTTCTCGTCCCACGGTGATACCAAAGGTACCCAAGAAGTTTCGTAAAGATCGGTTCATAAATACGGCCTCTAGCCCGAGCCGTATTGGCATTTGCACTTACAGTGCTGAAAGTAACCCCAAAATACATCAAAATTAGTCTAATTTGCACAATTTACGTACGAGAAAAAAACCCGTATTATATGTGATGTATCCCATGGTACTAAACATTCATACAAAAAATTATTCAAATCAGAGCTTTCATATGGAAGTTCTGTACAAAAAACAGATTTCTGCATCGTCGGTACAAAATGGCGGCTGGCAGCCATCTTGAATTTTGGACCGCACCCAAAAACACTCGTTCTCGTCCCACGGTCATAACAAAGGTACCCAAGAAGTTTCGTAAAGATCGGTTCTTAAATACGGCCTCTAGCCCGAGCCATAGCAGCTTGGCACTTACAGCTCTGAAAGTAACACTAAATAAATCAAAGTCAGTCTAATTTGCATAATTTACGCACGAGAAAAAAACCCGTATTATATGTGATGTATCCCATGGTACTAAACATTTATACAAAACTTTATTCAAATCAGAACTTTCATACAGAAGTTCTGTACAAAAAACTGATTTTTGCATCATCGGTACAAAATGGCCACTGGCAGCCATCTTGAATTTCGGACCACACCTAAAAACACTCGTTCCCGTCCCAGGGTCATAACAAAGGTACACAAGAAGTTTCGTAAAGATCGGTTCATAAATACGACCTCTAGCCCGAGCCATAGCCAATTGTTGACGTACAGACAGACGGACAGATGGACAGACGGACGGACAGACGGACGATGGACGACGGGCCATGACAATAGCTCAAATTTGACTTCGTCAAAGTTGAGCTAAAAATGAGTTTTTGAATTCTGTTGACAAACCTTTACATATATAGTAACCAGACAAAATGTCCTAGAAGATGAAATGTCTACAAAGTTCTATCAGTTTCTAGGTGATTCTGTCATAATTCAAGTGAACAAGGTCCTTGACCTACTAAAACAATTAAACAATCAACAGCTATATGTACAATCCTTTAAAAATAGATTAGTGTAACAAAGATGTAAACAAAGGTCACTCAGTGCAATTGAGTCTGACCAGTCAAAATATGCAGAAAAATATCAATCTCATAGTATTATCAATTAAGGATATATATATCAATCTCAATATAATATGGGGGCTATAACAAGGGAGAAGGCACATCACAACATTTTTTCTTTATAGGTTACCATCATGTGATATAGTGTAGCCTTTTAACAGGTTACCAGAGAGTGTAGTGGCTCAGTAGTTACAGCATTGGTAATAGAGCATTAGTCAATGGTCAATGGTACATTTGCCATCAATTGCTATTAACTCGGCTTGTGACTGCTAGATGGTTCTTTCCAGCTAGCTTGGCTTCCTCCACCCTTAAAACTATCTGACATGATGTGACTCTGGCTACCAAAAGTGTCATTAAACCCCAATAAACAAACGTGTCATCAGGTAAGCTCTTTATTTTCAGGCCTGTGAAACACGGACACAATTTGCTAGGCAAAGGCCCTAAGAAATAGTGTAAGGGACTATGTGAGGAAAAGTTAATCTCAAGCTTTATGGTCTTTCAGTAATTTATGGAAATATTATTTTCACCAAAGTAAAAGTACATGTTTAACCCTCTACACTTTGATGTTAAAATGGTAAAGTTTTTGGCAGCAAATATTTCCCATAATGCAGTTTGATATTTAACCAAATATACCTAGTCTGACAGAGCTCAAGGATCTCTGTCAAACAAGATATAACTGGTTAAATTCATAGTTAAACAAGAGAAAAACAGAGTGATAGGAACAAATTCTGTTGCACTTCAGGAACAAATTCTGTTGCACTTCCAGAGTGCTAGGGGTTAAAGAAAACCAATAAATGGATATTCCATTCAACAAATTCACAAAAAAATGTTATGTACAAACATTTGTATAAATAATATACATGTACCTGCAGGCTTGATACAGCATTCCTTGACAGGTCTAAATGTTTCAATCTTGAAAATTTCTTCAAGGATTTTCCAAGAGCAACTACTTTTTCATGATATGTACCAGGCAATGATAGCGACTTGACATCCTCTGTAAGATGAATATATGGAAATGTAAATTATCTACATGTACATAAAAATACACAAAAATATTCATAATAAGCTTTCCTAAAGAATAC
This sequence comes from Pictodentalium vernedei, assembly GCA_031216915.1. Taxonomy (NCBI): domain Eukaryota; kingdom Metazoa; phylum Mollusca; class Scaphopoda; order Dentaliida; family Dentaliidae; genus Pictodentalium; species Pictodentalium vernedei. The sequence goes on along the minus strand of CM062295.1, from coordinate 277,020,618 downwards.
TCCCCAAATTAAGTGAAATGTCAGTGAGAGAAAAAAACATATTTTCACTTGTGAAAGATGCTATGATTCATCGTCATTCAAAATAAAACAAGATTTCTCGAACTGTATTTTAAATTTGTTCCCTTGTCATTAAAGCAAACATGGGTAAAGGCAAATTATGGCCAATTAAATATTAAAAATAATACAGTGAAAACATTTTAATTGAATGACCAGTTTGCCAGTGAAAAATATTCAAATGACAGGAATTTGGACATTTTTCTGTAATATAAACTGAGCATTTATTCTATCTTGTTTGACTGAGCTTATAGAGAAGGCACATCACAACACTTTTTCTTTATAGGTTACCATCATGTGATATAGTGTAAACTGTTAACAGGTTACCAGAGAGTGTGGTGGCTCAGTGGTTACAGCATTGGTAATAGAGCATTAGTCAATGGTACATTTGCCATCAATTGCTATTAACTCTGCTTGTGAAGAGTGAGTATGTTGAAGAGTCAGTGCTTGCCACTGCTAGATAGTTCTTTCCAGTTAGCTTGGCTTCCTCCACCCTTAAAACTATCTGACATGATGTGACTCTGGCCACCAAAAGTGTCATTAAACCCCAATAAACCAACAAACAAATGTGTCATCATGTAAGCTCTTTATTCCCAGGCCTGTGAAACACTGACAATCCATGTATAAAGTATAAACATGGAAAATCCAGTGGTTGTCAGAGTAATTATTAGATAGATTGCCACATATTTTATTCAGTTAGCAGGATAGTTAGTAAATTATATGCAATTAATAGGACAAATCTGTACTGAAGATATGGTAATAGTCTGGTGTTTGAAAGTTATATGCGATTAACAGCTATTCAATTCCAAAGAGCTGAAACTGTTAACTGATTAATCAATTAACCAATGATCAATGTCTTGATGGAACAAAAAAGTAATTGTTTGATTAATTGTTACTTTTGAACCACTGTTTATATGGGTTAACAAACAAACTTACTCCAAAGCAGGCAAACATTATCACACTGACTCAGATCAGTCATATGAGACAGAGTCAAGCATGCAAGTAACATGATGACATACCTGTTCACTTGCATGATCATTATACATATCAGTAGCTTGAAATGGTCATTCTTAACCCATTACCCAATACAGGTAGCTGACGATACTTAAAAATAAATTCTTGAATTACTAAAAGATTTCAATTTTTGTCTCAAAAACACAGCTTATGACCCTTCATTGGAATGAGCTCAATGAGCACATTCCAATGAGGGGTCATCAACTAGGTTTTGAAACAAAAACTTAAAACATAATAAAATTTGAATGGAGATTTTTGTATATAGCGCTTGCCGGTTACGTTGGGTAAAGGGTTAATGCTGTAAATCATCAACAGTACAGCAATTATTCAGCTATCTATTATGGCAAGCGATTAATCGGTTAACCAAGGTTAATCCTTGTGATTAATCCATCAAGAAAACCCTTAATCTGTTTCAACTCTACAATTCAGAAACATCCAATTAAAAAGGATCCATATACAAACTAACATGAAGTTAATTTCTATTGAAGAATTTTGGGTGATAATTCTCACAATATGAATTATAACACAAATACCCACTTTTAACTGAATAACTCTTAACTGAATAGGATTTCCAAACCATTTATGATACCCTCAGTACAAATTCACCTAAACTGCATAGAGATTACAGAGTAAACTCCCATTAATTGAATAAAATATCTTGTAATATGGTGAGAAATTACCCTAACAATCACCAATTTCCTCTTTTTATAGACCTTTTTGGCCTCAGTAAGAGCTCCATGAGCTCTGTTAGATAGGATAGAATAGGACATCGGGAAGAAATGTCACTCTTTTATGTTGCCATAAAACAATAGTTTATTATATTGGTGGAATGTTAGTTTGTTGAAATAGAACAGTTTTCTTGAGTTTACTGGACAGCATACATTGAACTCTCATGTGAACAGTGAATGAACAGATACTCAAACAGATACTGAAACCTTGATCTTTCATTGGGGTTTAGTAGGTTTCAAGGTTTTTTGGCACTAGTGCATACAAGGTGGTATTACAAATGAATTCACTGAGCCTAGCCATCTGATGGTTAGTGATAATTTACAAACCTTCTCCCAGTTGTTCATGGGGTAGAAATCTAATTCTTCTATGTTGTCATAAACAATAGCACATTATATTGACAGAAGGATAGTTTGTTGAAAGAAAACTGTTTTCTTACAGTTCTTGGGAGAATTTCATGGGCACTCACCAGTGAACTGTGAACGAACAGATATCAAAACCATAGCCTTTTTCTGTTGATGTAACAGAGGTTTCCCCAGCATCCACCACCCTTCCACACAGGGTGGTGTTATTAAAGTTTTCCCAGTGTCTAGCCAGCAGATGGTAAATGATAGTTTACTTATCTTCTTTCAAAATTTCATGAGTTAGATACATAACTATTCTATAATGCCCACAGTAAGATAGTTTTTTGAAACAGAACTGTTTTCTTATGGTTTATTGTACAGTGCCTATGGACACTCCCCGGTGAACTGTGAAAGAACAGATATTCAAACAGTTGCTGAAATCCCTGACCTCTTTATACTGGTGTAATAGAATATTCCCAATCTTTCAGCTCCTTTGCATACAGTGTGGTGTAGCCAGCCGACAGTTAATGATAATTTACTTACCTCCTCCCAGGTTTTCATGGGGAGATATGTAATTCTTCTTGTCATAAAATAATAGCATATTATATTGGTGGAGGGACAGTTTTATTACAGTTTACTGGTAAGTGTTCATGGGCACCCTTCAGTATGCTGTGAATGAACAGATATGGGAAACAGATATTGAAACCTCTGCCTTTTCTATTGATGTAATTTAAGTTTCCCCCAGTACACACCACTTTTGCATGCAGTGTAGTGTTAGTAAACGTACCCGCTTCATCTAACTAGATGGTAACTGTGAATGAACAGACATTCAAATAAGAAGATATTTAAACCTTGGCCTTTAATATTCGAGTAATAGAAATTTCTCCACTATCATCACCTTTGCACACTTGTGTGGTGTTATAGTCTTCCCAGCATTTAGCCACAAGATGGAGAATGATAATTTATTCATCTTTTCACAGAATTTCATGGGGTAGACATTTAACTATTATATGTTCCAATAAGACTAAAACCCTCCACCTCTGATTGGACGAGAGCTTGCTTAGTATATTCTATGTTTATGGCTCAAGTGGCAAATGTTACCGTCTGATGTCACAACGCGAAATATTTGAAATGATGTCGCCCGTTTTGGAATAGCTTCACCAACAGAGTGACTAGCAACCGCTTCATTTTTCTGGATTTTTCACTTGTGCAGCAGAGTGTTCCGGATGAGGTGTTGTTTAAATTACAAAACCGATTTACGATTTGAACCGAGATGGAATGAGTTTATCTGGTTTATTGATTATTCATCCAGTGCCGCCATGGGTACACGAGAGGTTTATTTACTAAACCTGTACTTGTTAAAAGTTGCCTTGAACAAGGCAACTTTTAACGATCACAAGTTTAGTAAACAAGCCTCTTATTGTCTTATTGGAACATATACGTTATTGTGATGACTTGACGGTAACATGGTTTGAGGCTCGGAGCATATGTTCAACCTCGACGCTTTGCACCTCGGTTGAACATGAGCTCCAAGCCGCAAACCTCAGACCATGTTACTGTCAACTCATCACAATAACTTAAAATGTTGTCATAAAACACTAATATATTATACTGGTAGAATGAGTTTTTTGAAATAGAATTATCATCTTACAGTTTATTGGAGCGTGTCTGTGGACGCTTTCCAGTGAACTGTGAATGAACAGATATTGTGTTTCTTGAAAGAGAACTGTTTTCTTGCAGTTATTGGAGAGCGTTCATGGACGCTCTCGGGTGAACTGTGAATGAACGGATATTCTAACATCTGGACATTTCATATTAGTGTAATAAAAGTTTCCCAGTTTTTCAGCACCTCTGCATACAGCATGGTGATATTAAAGTTTTCCCGGTATCTAGCCATTTGATGGTTAATGACAACTTACGTATCTCTTCCCAGAATTTCATGGGGTGGTTATGTAACCTTATTATGTCGTCTTAAAACAACAGTATATTATAGTGTTAGAAGGCTAGTTTGTTGAAACAAAACTGTCTCTTACAGTTTATTGGAGAGTGCCCAAGGGCACTCTTCAGTGAACTGTGAATGAACAGATATTGTAACAGATTTTGAATCCTTGGCCTGTGCTCTTTGGTGTAACCAAAGTTTCCCCAGTCTCCATCACCTTTGCACACAGTGTGTTGTTATAAAAGCTTTCCCAGTGTCTAGCCAGATAGTTTGTTGAGGCAGAAATGTTTTCTTGTGGTTTATTGGAGAGAGTTTTTGGATGCTCTCCAATGAACTGTGTTTGAATAAATATTCAAACTGATATTGCCTCAGTTCATCACCTTTGCGATGTGATGTAATAAATGTTCTTCCTGTATCTAGCCAGCTGATGCTTATTGATAAATTAAATATCTTCCCCTAGAATTTCATGAGGTAGATGTGTAACTCGTGTGTGCTGTCACAAAACAATAGCCTCTGACCAATGAACTGTGACAGAACATATATGTATATGCAATAGTTACTGAAACCTTGACTTTTTATATTGGTGGAATAGAAGCTTTCCTGCTCTCCAGAGTCTTGCATACAGCTTGGACTACAGCAGCCAGTTGTAGAAATAAATCCTAAGTTCATTACGCATTTTTGTTCTATCGTTCCCAAATAATCTATCTCATCTTACATCTAAGGCTGAAACAGTTGGCTCATTTTCACAACCGACTAACCGAGAGCTATAACCGGTTAACATCCGGTTATCCGCAGCCATTATTTCACCGAATCTTGAGATCAAAACTATAGGAATTGGAAAGTGGTATTCTCAGAAACTATTCCGTAGTGTGTACACAAACGAACGTTGTCGAGTACTCGACAATGTTCGCTTGTATACATACTACGGAATAGTTTCTGCGTTTACTCAGTAGTCACGGAAATTGCCGATCATTAATGAAGTCTTGAAGCCAAAGTCGAATATTTCTCAATATATACAGCGCTGCTTTGAAGTGTAATCTATCCCAAAGGAGAAGCGGCAGATTTACTACGTTTTAACCGTGGAATGATGATCACTATCAATATTTCGGATACCCAGTTGACGTTTTTTTCAAATCGGTTAGGTAGGTAACCGGTTTCGAACTGGTTATCCGGTTAATCATTTCAGTACTACTATCATCATCCCAATTATCGGACAATGATGTCTGCGGGGTGAACTTTTGAGCCATGAGATGGGTTATTTACATAGGATAATGCTATGGCCAGTCACCCCACGCCATTTTTTTTTCTTTCTTTTTTTTGTGGGCATAAATAAATGTATAACGTTCTGCCTGTCACAACATGTGGAGCTTTTTCAACTTCGCAACTCCCATTCCTGTACCATCACTACCATTGATAAGCTTGACCTTTTGTCTTGCATTCTATCTCTTCTTTTCCAGTTAGTTGCATGGACTTTTCCTCAAACTTCTCCCACTCTGCTTCCGGTAATATATTAGTCTCACTCCCCAATATAGGAATTGTATTTCATTCTCAACCAACTGAAACATTTTTTCTCACCTCGCTTTTGGCACCAAATCAGTATCCCCATAATACCACTAAAAAAGTTTACTGGTAATGCAGGATCTGGTCACCAGTGCTTGCGGCAGAAGTCCTCTAAAAATGGAGACACAGCTATGAACGATTGACTAAACTTGACTTTGCTCCCATGCTGCAATTGCGACTAGCAATTGTGCAGAATTTTTTGCTCTAATACAGTGGCTGGTCGTGATCGCAACATGGGGGTATAGTTTAGCAGGCTAAAATGACTTCATACAGTAAAATAATATAAATAAACTAACTACCGCCCCAGTCCACTTAATAATGTTTGTATCCAGTCCTTTTGAGTACTGACACAGGAAACCTCACTATTATGAGCCCAAATATTACTATACCAAATTGCACTGTTATCTTTTATTGTAAATATGCTTTGTATTGTTTTTGTACATTCCTTTTTGACTTAACTGTACACTCTCATTGTGAAAACAACTTGAACCACTTACACGCTCCTCGGCTGAATGTTGTATACACCCTCTTGTATTCCCTTTCTGCTTTCTCTGTTCCCCTGCTGACTGCACTCTCTTCCAACACAGCTGCCCAGGTGCATTTAGCATTTGGTATCATGTCATTAATCGCTATCCCCACTCTTCGAATGCTCAAAGGTTATATTCACCAGAATAAGCCCAATAGCTAACTTGACTATGTACAAACAGACTAAGTGTGGGTCTTTACTTGCCAATTGCACATGCCACTTCAAGCCACAGGAGTGGAGCTCTCACTTACTCGGATATCCTACTGACAAACCTTCTTTTAAGATCTGGTATCAGGGGTTTAATGCTGATGTTATATGTTTTTTTCTACAAATTATCTGGACATGAAACCCTTCTACCAACCGAAATGCAAAGTATAGCTATTCGTCAACCAGTAAGAATGTATCAGCATCATTCAGTTCAACATTCATGGATGCAGTGACCATATCCGTGTTTGTTTGTACAGGGCTGCTATGTGTTTTTCTTTTATTATTTGGTGACACTGAGACCATCCTGGGACCCTCATATTCATCAGTGACATCAAGCACTGACAATTCAGTTACAGATAATTATTCAAATCATAAGTCGACAGGACTTAACCTTTGCCACTTGAACATCCAAAGCCTAAAACCCGAACTTGATATTCTAAGATGTGAGCTTGTTAACCATGATATATGTGTGCTTACGGAATCATGGCTCCAGAGCAGTGACGACAACTCAGACTTGGCAATCTCTGAGTATCAATAAGGAAAGATCGTCCTTCCACAGGAGGCGGTATCATTATCTACTTCAGAAATTCAATGGCATTCATCCATCGCCCCGATTTGGAAATTGTCAATCTTGAGTGTATCTGGTTGCAGATATTTACTGCTAAAAAAAGCTTCCTCCTTGGGGCCTTTTACAGACCGCCTAATATTCTGTGACAGATACCTGGAATCTTATTTCAACTTCTATTGAAGGAGCATTAGATGTACAAGTTACACTTCCCGTGTTATTAACCGGCAAATTCAACGACAATCAACTCAAATCTTATAACGGCCCAGTCCAGGACCTCTTGAACCTTTATAACTTGTCTCAAGTCATCCAGCATCACATATTCTTTACGAAAACATCAGCCTCATTGCTCGATTTAATTATAACTAACTGTCCTCATTTTATCGAATTGCATGATGTTGGAGACCCATTTTTGGTGAGTTCGTTCATTATCACTGTCCTATAATGGCACAAATTAAGTTCATAAAAGAGCCTTCCTTAATTCTTAAGCAACGAATATGGATATTTTCCGACATGTATCTGACCAGATTGTTGATGAGCTTACAAGTCACCTTGACAAGGTAACCACTCAATATATCCCTAGCAAATTAATCACATTACGACCCAATGAACAAAAGTGGATGCATAATGAAATTCGACACATAATATGTCAGCGCAAGCGCCTTTATCTCTCTGCCAAATGCAGTGGCATGGAATTAGCTTGAGAAAAATATCATAAGAAAAGAAATGAAGTAACCTCATCCATTAGGAAGTCGAAAGCGTCATACTTTACCAAAATCGAAAAAACTCTTAATTTCTATACGACACCCCCTAACCTTTGGTGGAAGACACCCCCTAACCTTTGGTGGAAGACACTCACACTGCTTTTGAGAAATAAACAAACTGACATACCAAATCTCCTCCACAGAGGTTTTACTCTTTTCAGTAATGTTGAAACGCTGAGGCCTTCAGCGAGTACTTTTGTTCAATTTCCAACCTTAATGATGTTAACACTCCTCTACCACCACCTTCTTTTGACTCTGACCGACCGACCCACTTTGGACAATATTTTCCTTGAGCCCGAAGACGTGCAGGAAGCTTTCAATTCTCTCAAGACCTCCCAAGCTAGTGGGCCAGAAAATATAAGTCCATTTACTCTAAAGGGATGTTCTTCAACATTAGCCAAACCACATAGGCACAAGCTGACATTATTAACCTCTGTCTCACAAACTCTACATTCCCATACCAATGAAAAAGGGCAAATGTCTCACCATCATTCAAAAAAGACTCTCATAACCGAGTGACAAATTACCGCCCAATTTCACTCTTAAGCTGTATTGGCAAGGTGTTTGAAATTTGTATAGCAAAGAAAGTTAGAGAGTTCCTTGAAGCGAATGGCATTTTGACAAGATTCCAGTCAGGCTTTGTTTCCAAAGACTCCACCATTCTCCAGTTGAGTGAAATTTACCACACCATTAGTTCAGCTCTTGATGAAGGAAAGGAAGTAAGATTTGTCTTCTGTGACATGAGTAAGGCTTTTGATAAAGTATGGCAGCTTGTGTCCTGGTTCAAATCCTACCTTAGTAATAGGCACCAGCGGGTCATTGTTAACTCTGAATATTCTACCTGGGGAAATATCAGAATGGGTGTTACACAGGGCTTGATCCTTGGACTGTTACTTTTTCTTATCTACATAAATGACATAACTGACGGACTGGTGTCTAACATTCGACTTTTTGCTGACAATACATCTCTCTACATCACTGTTGAAGACCTTGACCAAGCTGCCCGACTTGTGACTGTTGACCTCCAAACAGAGGTGTGTCGGTAGTGGCTTTTCAAGTCGGTGTCGATGATTTTTAAGAAGTAAAAACGTGGTTGCAGTGCGGTGCGGTTATCGGCGGTGGAACAGGCAAAGTTCATTTATCAAATTTAGGTTGATTTTTTGCAAACTTGCTTACCCAGTGCACTGTATGAACAATGTCAAAACATCGTCAGTCTTTGACAAAGATAAATTAATAGAACTGAAAAGAATGTTTGTCTTGTTGATGTATACTGTAAAGTTCAAATTACGCACAAATTTGTAGCGTTCAGATTGGGTTTTAACTTTCCGTTCAGCAAAAATGTGGACTTTCCTTTGAGTGTCTTTCCACTCCATGAAAATGGAAGAAGTTATAAAACACTGGCAAATTTAATATTATTCAAAGTAAATTTGGAAAGTGTCAGTTATGGGGAAAAGTATTCTGCTGTGTATGGAATGAATTTCCTTACCAATCTAGGTTTTTTTCTCCTGAGTAAATATATTTTTAAATTTAGATTAAAATACACACAATGCATTGTCCTATTAAAAATATGGGGCGAGAGAAGGCAAAAAAGTTCCCAGTAATGTTTCGCACACAAACTTTTAAGACGTTTCGTACACAAGCTAGGACGGTTTGTACATGGAGCTACGACTGTCTTGGGCCAAGTAAAGATAACAACCAGTATGTAAAAATAAAAAAATTTATTGCAATGACATACTTATATAAATATGAAACATACTGGAATGATATAAATAAAAATTTCTACAAAGATAAGTCTGACATTGTTTGTGCAGTATACAAATAGAACATACTGGAAAATATTTATTATAATTATAAGTAGGCTTACAGTACGTGGAGAGTGGATTGTAACTAAATCACCCATGGAGTGGAGTTATCACCCAAAGAATCACTTTCAAATTCTGTACATGTGGACATAAAACACAAGCAATGTTTCAGCCAATGGACCTCTGGGTTTAACCCGGAGGTCCATTGGCTGAAACTTCGCTTGTGATGGTTATGCTTTGCAATAAATTTGCAATTATTGCTCGGGTGGAATCTCCGCTCTGTGGGTGATTTAATGATAATACACTCTCCATGTACTGTAAGTGTGTGGGAATTAGCTCTTAAAACTTTTAACATCGCTTGAAGCATTTTTTGCATTCTATAGGATTCCATAGCAGGGCTTGCATTTTCACCAGGCCTATCAGCCCAGGCCTGGTAATCAGCCCTTACAAAATTCTCACGAGGCTGATCAGTAGGCCTGGTTCAAGGCTGGTTGCCAATATATGTAATATGGGAAATCAGCCCCGAACAGTACAAATCAGGCCTGGTAGCTCCTTTTATCAGGCCTATCAATCAGCCTGGTCACAATTCTAAAATGCAAGCTCTGCCATAGCGTGCAGCAGTGCATCCAGTGGTGTTAAAAATTACGTTTTCTGTGCCGACTCTCGTAGAGTGACATATACACTGTATACTGAGTCAAAAAAGAAAGTATAATAAACTTTGAGGAGCAAATTTTTTAGTATTATTGTCTTTAATCCCAAACAAATTATTGTAAATTCATATTTCAAGTCTAGCTGTATGAATTTGCATGCTTTCATGTTCTCACTGTTGCCAGCATCACGTCAGGACGTCAAAATTCAGGCATGGGGTGAAACAGAAATGAAAAGTTCAAATGTGCAGTCAATAGCGTGTATGTCTACCGTTTACCTCTTGGATGGCAAGACACTGACGGTGCATGGACCTGATAAGTCTCTGAATGTCACCCTGTGGTATTGCGTTCCACTCCTGCATTATGTAAATCGTCTAACATACGAAGATCATGCAGTCGTACCTGACGGTCCAATTGATCCCAAATATGCTCGATTGGTGACAAATCTGGCGAAAGTGGGGGCCAGGGAAGAAGTTTGATACTCTGCTTAAGAAAGTCATGGCAGATACGCACCACGTGACATCGGGCATTGTCTTGCTGGAATAACTGCAATCCGACGTTAGTGTTGAACAACGGGACAACAACAGCTTTAAGAATTTCGTCCCTATATCGCTGTCCATTCAGATTACCATCGATGAAGATCAACTGCGTTCGATGGTGCAAGGAAATTCCTGCCCAAACCATTACACTACCTCCGCAGAAACAGTCGCATTCCCGCATGCAAGCATCAGAAAATTGTTCTCCTCGTCGGTGATACACTCGTTTCCTACCATCAGATTGCTGTAGACAAAATCGTGATTCATCACTAAAAAGAACTGTGCTCCAACGCTGCTGAGTCCAGTGAACATGCTGACGTACCCATTCCATTCTGACAGTATGATGACATTATGTAAGGATTGGTCCCTGGTATGGATGCCCACTGCGGATGATATGTTCAGCGAGTCTGTTGCGGACAGTTTGTGCACTGATTCTATCGTTAGTTCTACCAGGTGTAATTGCTGCTGTCCTTGTCGCCGGAAGGAAGCGATCCAGCAAGTGTGAGTCCTGATGTATCGTCTTGTGCAGGGGTCGTAACTCTTGGTCGACCTGAACATAGTCAGTCGACAGTAGATCCAGTGGTTCTATACCTTCCAATGAGACAGTAAATAGTGGCCATAGTGATTCCGAACTCAGCAGCGAGCTCATCTGGAGGTATCCCAACCTCATGCATACCAATGGCAGGCAAACTCTGATTTTCGGTTAACCTTGGCATTTTTTAAAATGTCGGAAGACAAAAACTAGCATGTTTTCTCAATAACCTGGGCTCTCTAGCACAACATAACACAAAGAAAATCATCAGTCACCCTTTCATTCAATTTGACATTCTCGGGTAGCATGTACTATTTTGAAATCCGTAACAAAATTGTATACGGTTGGGTGGACAACAACATGTCATTAAACCCTTTGCACGACTTCTTGTCCACAAACATGCAACATTAGAACTATTATATTTCATCCTTTATGCTATTTTTCACATTTGTTTCTATTATACTTTCTTTTTTGACTCCGTATATATTTAACATTGCATGGTGTAATCCCTACATGATGATATACTGGTTTTATACATGGAATTTAGGAGCCAAATAATGATAACATAGCATATTTCTTCCACGAAGACCCCCCCCCCCCCCCCCACCTCCCCTCTCATCCTAGATAAGTAAGACAAATTACTGAGACGTCATGATTACACCACATATGCTAAGGATGGGGTCGAGGACTTTGAATTCCCAAGTCCCCTCCTTAGCATAGGCGGTGTAATCCTTACATGATGTCTCAGTAAGTTGTTGTACTTAAACTAGGGGTGAGGTGGAGGAGGGGGGGAAGAGAGAGAAATCTCCACATGATGATATACTGTGTATTTAACATTTCAGTAATAAAAAAATGTGTTGTACATGTACTGAAAATTAATCATTTTAATGTGTTCAATATGCTAATTATGACTCCAGTGTAATAACAGCGCCATGATTACCTATAAGAAACTGATCAAAGCTGATTAATCATCAATGAGCTCACATCATATGTTTTGATTTTTCATCAAAGAAACATGTTTTACAGTCTTCGGTTCATTTTATTTCCTAACAATATTTTCAAATGTACGACATACTGTGGTGGTGTTGGACGCATTAAATTCTGTTCCGTGATATTTCAAATGTGGATTTTTTTATATTGGTTTATAATACCTCACCACAGTAAGTAGTCTATTATTTCATATAAAAAAAAATACTTAAAAACCCTATAAAATTTGCCTGTGTACGAAACGTCTTTTGAGATATGTACGAAACGCCTACTTTTGTGTACAAAACAGCCAGTGTATGAAACGCATGTGTACGAAATGACACTAATCCTGTTTCGCTGACATTTCGGCCTCTCTTTAAACACAAACGTCTCAGAGTTGGAGATCCAGTGAAATTGTTTTCATGGAGTAATTGGAAACAATGCCAAAAAGCAACCCATCGACTTTTAGCTTGTTCCGCCATTGTTAAATACTGAAACTATAAAAATACTGAATGGAGAAGATTTTACTTGCCACCGAAAATGTCGGCGTTTTCAAATTGGTGCGATGCAGTTTTTGAGTGGTGGTCCAAAACTGAAACCACACCGAAAATACCAACTCCGACCCAGCTCTACTTCCAAAAGATCAAATGGTGGGCACCCCAATGGTGGGTTGACTTAAATCCTGCAAAATCCGACCACCACTGGAATATGCTGACTGTTACAGTATGGAAATATTATTGATATTGGTAACAGAAAGAAATCTGAGAATCAGCAACAATAACTATGAATTTGACTATTCTGAAATTTAATTTTAAAAAATTAACATAAAAAAAACAATACAAAGATCTTTTACACTAATTGGTTTACAGAAAATAAAAACAGTGGTACTTATCAATTATTGAATTAGTCCAAAGTACAGTTTGACAGAATCCAGTAATCCAGTGGTGAGGAATCTTGTGATCTTGTGAAGAAAGTTACCAGCTGGTAGTATTAAATCCAAGAATGTCTTTTCAGAAACAGTATCCTATCCCATAGATTTGCAATAAAATTTTCACTTAGAAATTTCAGCAGTCTCCAATAAAATATAATAAAATGCTCTGCAAAATTTAAATGGAGTAAAAATCCAAGAAGTATTCGCGCCACAGGTAATTTCCAAATAATCCAGTAGAATCCTGGCTTTTCACAAAATAATATTCTGTTTCACAGAAAATATAAATTGTTTTAACACTGACACTGTTTGGGATAACTGTAATGACTACAAATGCTCAAAATTAGAAAAAATACAGCTTGAGGCAGCTCGGATAGTCACAGGTGCTACACAAAGTGCAAGTAGAGCTTCACTATATGTGGAAACAGGCTGGGAGACCTGCCAAACTTGCAGAGAAAAGCACACACTTATACAGTACTACAAAATGATTCATCATCCTGTCCAGGTTACATGTCATCTGTAGTCCACTTGCAAACATCTGCTACCCACAAATATTACCTCTGCAACAATGCTAACTTAAATATCCCATAATTCCACAGACTCACACCTACATTCCTTCTTACCTTTTCGACAACCAGAGTACCCCCTGTAATTGGAGAAACTAAGTTCAAAAACAATCCCCTGATAAATGTGGCCTGTAGGCCATGTCAAAGAAGAATGTTGATGCACAAATGCATTAAATTCAAATATTGTTGCCAACAGCAACAGTGTTTGATGGAAATGAAAAGAAAATGACAGCTCCTATCTTTGTCACTCTGCATAAGCATACAAAGTTTCAAAACAACCTGATAATGAATGCTCCCTCTGAGGCATGCCAAAGGAAGATGTTAATGCACAAATGCACTAAGTTTGAAGGTCATTGCTTGTGGCAATGTTTTTTTCTCTTTTTTTTATGGAAATTCATAAATATAGCCTGCAGAGAGTGCAAAAGGGATAAGTTGCTGCACAAATGCAGAAAGTTCAAAGGCTGGTCATAACGACAATAGTTTTTTATGGAAATGAAAAAAAATCAATAGCTCACATCTGGAGGTCACCCCAAACACACATACCAAGTTTCAAAGTGATCCGATCATAAATGTGCCCTGAACGGTGTGCCAAAGGGAAATATTGAAGTCAGACTAAACTAAGTTCAAAGGTCGTTGCCAGCATCAACATTTTTTGACAGAAATGGAAGAAAATCACTAACTCCCATATAGATATCACCCCACACAAGCACACCAAGTTTCCAAACAATCCAATCATAAATGTGCCCTGCAGGGTGTGTCAAAGGGAAATGTAGATGCATAAATGCACTAAGTTTTTACAAAGTTCATCAGAGGTCGTTGCCAATGGCGAAGTTCTATTTTTGACGGAAATGGAAGAAAATCGATAGCTCCCATCTAGAGGTTACCCCAAACAAACACACCCAGTTTCAAAACGATGCGGTCAAAAATGTGCACTGCAGGGTGCGACCACCAAATGGAAATATTGATGCATAACTGCATGAAGCTCATCGAAGGTCGTTGTCAGCGGCAACATTTTTTGACAGAAATTGAAAAAAATCGATAGCTCCCATCTAGAGGTAACCCCAAACAAACATACTAAGTTTCAAACCATTCTGCCATAAATGTGCCCTGTAGGGCGTGCCAAAGGAATATATTGATGCCTGAACTAAACTAAGTTCAAAGGTCATTGTCAGCGGCAACATTTTTTGACGGAAATAGAAGAATCGATAACTCCCATCTAGAGGGCACCCCAAACAAGCATGCCAGGTTTGAAAGCAATCTGATCATAAATGTGCTCTGTAGGCTGCGCCAAAGGGAAATATTAAATAGAAGAATCGATAACTCCCATCTAGAGGGCACCCCAAACAAGCATGCCAGGTTTCAAAGCAATCTGATCATAAATGTGCCCTGTAGGGTGCGCCAAAGGGAAATATTGAGGTCTGACTAAACTAAGTTCTAAAAACGTTGCCAGCGGCAACATGTTTTGATGGAAATTGAAAAAAATTGATAGCTCCCATCTAGAGGTCACCCCAAACAAGCATACCAAGTTTCAAAGCGATCCGATAATAAATGTGCCCTGTAGGGTGTGACAAAGAGAAATTTTGATGCATAACTGCACCAAGTTCATTAAAGGTCATTGCCAGTGGCAACATTTCTTGGTGGATATCAAAGAAAATCGATAGCTCCCATCTAGAGGTAACCCCAAACAAGCACACCAAGTTTCAAACTGATCTGATCAAAAATGTGCCCTGTATGGCGTGCCAAAGGAATATATTGATGCCTGACTAAACTAAATTCAAAGGTCATTGCCAGCGGCAACATTTTTTGACGGAAATGGAAGAAAATATCGATAGCTCCCATCTAGAGGTCACCCCAAACAAGCATGCCAGGTTTCAAAGCGATCCGATCATAAATGTGCCCTGTAGGGTGTGCCAAAGGGAAATACTGAGGTCAGACTAAACCGGCGGACGAGAAGTGATGGCACTAGCTCAACTTGACTTTGTCAAGTTGAGCTAAAAAAAATGGTAGCATTCATTTTATTCATAAGATAACTTCTAAAGGGCTGCAAGGCTGCTGTAGATTCTCCTCACCGTTTACAATGGTAGTGTCCATTCATCGACAGGTTAACTTCATTGATAACCAATGACGATAGGTGGCACCAAGGAAAAGGACATTTTGAGGATCATAACAGCTATAAACGGTGAGGATTCGCGTCGTTTAAAAATAAAATGGAGTTATCTGCTCCTGTCACATGCACAACAACAATTGATGATCAACATGGGTGCAAAGTTTGAACAATAAAGCAAGTAAAATTTTGAAGGAGTAGGCAACACAATAGTGTAATGTTTCAAGTACTAAAAGGAGGCATAACTCTGGAAATACAAAATAGAGTTACCTGCTCTTGTCACATGCACAACAGCAATTGGTGATCAACATGTGTGCAAAGTTTGAACAATACAGCATGTAAAATGTTGAAGGAGAAGGCGACACAATACTGTAATGCTTTAAGTACTAAAAGGGGGCATAACTCTGGAAATACAAAACAGAGTTACCTGCTCTTGTCACATGCACAACGGCAATTGGTGATCAACATGTGTGCAAAGTTTGAACAATACAGCATGTAAAATGTTGAAGGAGAAGGCGACACAATACTGTAATTTTTTAAGTACTAAAAGGGGCATAACTCTGGAAATACAAAATGGAGTTACCTGCTCTTGTCACATGCACAATGGCAATTGGTGATCACCGTGTGTGCAAAGTTTGAACAATATAGCATATAAAATGTTGAAGGAGTAGGCGACACAATACTGTAATGTTTTAAGTACTAAAGGGGGGCATAACTCTGGAAATACAAAACAGACTTACCTGCACTTGTCACATGAACAATGGCAATTGGTGATCAACATGTGTGCAAAGTTTGAACAATGTAGCTGTAAAATGTTGAAGGAGTAGGTGACACAATACTGTTATGTTTCAAGTACTAAAAGGGGGCATAACTCTGGAAATACAAAACAGAGTTATCTGCCCTTGGCACATGCACAACGGCAATTGGTGATCAACATGTGTGCAAAGTTTTAACAATACAGCATGTAAAGTGTTGAAGGAGTAGGCGATGCAATACTGTGATGTTTTAAGTACTAAAAGGGAGCATAAATCTGGAAACACTAAACTGAGTTACCTGCTCTTGTAACATGCACATCAGCAATTAGTGATCAACATGTTTGTAAAGTTTGAACAATATAGCATGCAAACCTTTGGAGGAGCAGGCAGGCAGGCAGTGCCATAACATAATACGTCCGTCAAAAATTGACGGGCGTATAGAAAGATCAACTTCTGGCCCCAAAATGGTCTTGCGCTCACAAATCATGTCAGACTCAAATATATCACTACAGACAGACAACGCCATAACATAATACCTCAGTCAAAAAATGACGGGTGTATAAAAAGATAGACTTCTGGCCCCAAAATGGTCTTGCGCTCACAAATCATGTCAGACTCAAATATATCACTGCAGACTAGGTCTGGGTTGTACTGTAGCAACCTCAATGACCACCTGTTCAATACTTTTCTCACTAGTTCACCTTTATGTGGCTGTGGGGAGCATGAAACAACTCACTATTATCTCTTTAACTGTCCTCTTTATTTAGATATAAGAAGGGACATGCTAAAGCAACTGCCTTACGCCACTGACATGGAAACTCTTCTGTATGGCAATGCCAACTAGAAACTGTTTTAGCACACTAAAACATATGTCTCCCCTTCCTTTCTATTTAATGCACTGCAAAATATATATACATGAATAATATTGATAATCATACCAAATAGCTAAGGTCTCGGTCAAAAGACAAAAATGTTATGCCCCGGACAAAGTTTCCCTTAAAAAGCACATAAATCTGACCTTCAGGTCAAAGGTCAAGGTCACATGAAGGTCACTATGGTACACGACACATCAGCTCATGGTGATACATCCACATGCCAAATATCTAAGGTCTAGGTCAAAAGACAAAAAAGTTATGCCCCAGACAAAGTTTCCCTTAAAAAGCACATAAATCTGACCTTCAGGTCAAAGGGCAAGGTCACATGAAGGTCACTATGGTACGCAACACACCGGCTCATGGTGATACATCCACAAGCCAAATACCTAAGGTCTAGGCCAAAAGACAAAAAAGTTATGCCCCGGACAAAGTTTGTATGAGAAGAAGAAGAAGAAGAAGAAGAAGAAGAATATGCACTAAAACAATATGTCTCCCTTCTGGGAAGGGGAGACATAATTACAAGGTACAAACCAACTGTTGTATTAGTGTTGAAACAATTTGCTGATTAGTCGTTGACGATGCAATTTCTGTGAAAAGTCGGCTAAAATCCCTGTCGACTAGTCGGACATCCCTTGACAAGTACTGGCTAAATATTGTGGAATACAGTACAGCCTACAATAAAGTGTAAACCTGGCTGTGCTCTTAGCATCATATTATGGTGCTATTATCGCCACATTTTCAATCGGATATCCCGATACACTCATAGCAATGCCCCGTCAATCGATCATAATCTCTCCAGTCCCAATGCGGCGTCAAGATGGCGATACTCAGAAAACATCTAATATTCCTGGCAACAGTGTGTCATCTTTAGTTTCTAATAGTCACTGTACCAGTATGTAGCACTCACATTAAAATGAAAGGAAGCCATACATTCTTCACCAAAATTTGAAATAGAATGTCGTTATTAAAATCTCAAAATATGTGTGTTATAATTTTGCAAGTAAAAACATTTTAATCACTGCTATTTAACCCTTTTCTCAAGGTAACGCCAAAACCGGTAAACGCTATTCACAAAAATCACCATCCACTTATTGACTCAAAAACATAGCTTATGATCCCTCATTGGAACGAACTCAATGAGCTCGTTCCAATGAGGGGTCATAAACTGTTTTGGACGAAAAAAATTAGTCATTCAAGAATTTTATTTGCAAGCGTCGTCTGCTTTTCATGTTAGGTAAAGGGGTAACCCATCTCGATGTTGATAACCAAATCAATGTTTTTCAAGGGAAGGGCAAGCGCAGTGAGGTGACATAGACATACAATACAGGGCTCTTAATGTTTAGTGTGTTAGTATGTGAGTGTGTGTATGTGGTAGGGATAGTAGGTCTAACATGTACTGTGTTGCCTCAATGTTTTTATCTATTAACCCAAGTTCTATAATATCTAGAATTTTATCCGTATTTTTGCCTATATTTTACAGTTTTCTGGGTGAGTGACGCTGTACTCTCAATCCTATGTAAGAAATCCTAGGCATAAATTACGGTATGTGGAATAGTTTTTCATATATTGTACCATCAAAAATAGGAAAATTAAACCAACAGGTGTTTAAAAAGTTTTGGGAACCCTCTCGTGTTGGTTGGGGCACGCATTGGGAATTTTTCCAAATATACCCGTAGGTTCAGTCGCTCTGCTAGGAGTAGGCCTAAAGGGCGGGGCTGCAAGACATCAGTTGGAAATAGTTTTCACCCACCCACCCCTGTCTGCGGAGCATTGCAGGAAGGACCATATTTCTACCCCCCTCCCCCGGTTACAGTTGGAGGCATACCCCCCCCCCCTCTTCCTGGCAAAGCAACTGCTGAAACATAATTCACCATTTTAAAACTGAATATGAAGCATGTCAACCTAATTGGCGACATTCACAGTTTTCTTTTGCCGCTTGTCAAGACAGCAGATGCAATCTTAGGCAATAACATTTTCAATATCAGTCATGTGTCACTTCGTTTTAAAAGGTTTTTAGCCAGTTAAGAATAGACCCTGTGATACCATAGTTGTTTAGTTTGTTGGGGAGATGCTTGTGTGGTACCTTGCCAAAGATCTAAATAACAAAAGACTGGCTGAGAAAGGTGACAAACAAATTGTTTTTCTACCACAGGAATGGAATTTACACTGGGATGAATCGTCCCAATGTTTGAGACGAATCATCCCGGCTTTGCATTTGGGGCGAAACGTACTGGGCGAATCGTACCCGAACAACCTTATTTTGGGACGAAAGTAGTACTCAGTAGTCTCCGGTATAAATACACATATTATGCACGTGAGCAATGAAATCCTGCATGTACTCATCTGAATACAGCCTGTATCCACAGTATGACCGAGAGATACAAGTGTAACCAGGAAACTGAATGAATAATACAAAATTATTATGCAGTTAACTGAGTTATAAACTCATAAGTCATAAGAAAGGCCAGACTGCTCTGAACAAAACTTTTCAGAGTGGACTAATTGCCACCTTGGAGAATGTCACCCAGATAATCTACATGTCAGCCACACAGGTGCACGAAGGCTAGCAACTTTATTGATAAGGAATCATATGCCCGTATATGATTTATAAACGAACAACCACAGGAAACAAACCAACTAAATAGTGGATGTGCCCATGAGGTCTCTGTTAGAACACTACCCAGCCACGAAAGGCATGCATATACTTGAATACATTCGAGGAAAACTACGTCCTGACCTGTAATCGCCTCTTAACATATTGGCGGGGGAGTGGGGAGGAGTTTGACGAATAATTCGCATCAAACCCCCCCTCACCCGCATTACTTGAATCGCTCGTGTTAAGTTATCAAATAGAATAGGAACCGCAGGGCTCCTCACGTCTGACCGACTCCATAATGCCATAGATAACACCATATAGACATAATACCCGATCTCTAGGGTGGAAATATAATCCACAGCAATAGGTTGGATTGGATAGAAATGAAAAGGGAGACGAATACAATATTCCGATACCCGATCATAAAAACCTAGATGAACTCCTTATGTTCGATCTGATATCAGGAAATATATTCCTGAGAAGGAGTTTAGTATAGGCGTTCGAAGAAATGCTCATAAATCACACTCGATAAATATGGCATCATTAATTAGTGTTCAACTGATTACCAAAAATGGTTGTTGACCGATTACCGGTTATTTGAGCTCACAATCGGCCGATTCTGATGCCGATTCCGATTGTAATACTGTGTACTACTAGACAAGTCGAGGCTAGAAAGAACTACATAAAACTGAACATTTTTCATTGTTTAATTTTGTTGCCTGGGGTAGAAATAAAATTACCAGTTGCACACACTTGGCGGTAAACGTGGGTCTCTCAGAGCCAAGTTTACCGCCCAAGTGAGTGCGACTGGTAATTTTACTGCAACTAGAGTCAATGGAGTGTAACCGTCACTTTTCCGGTATGAACAAGCGATTTCGCTCAATTGTAAGCTTTGCATGTCGTTTAACTTGTATGTCCCGTAAAGAGATTAAGAATACACATTGCAGTTGTTTCTCAACTTTATTGAATGGTATCACTGACATCATTTTACATTAACAATTGAACAAATGCAGAAGATAATAAAATGCGGTTAATGAATCACCTCAAAATGCTTGGCAACAATCGGCTGAACCGATGTTCCAGGAGCCGTTGCCGTTGTCATCCGATTGCCTACAATCGGCAGATTGTGGTGGCTGGTTCCGATCATCAGTTGAACACTATCATTAATCGGGCTTATCGCCTCATATAACCAACACCAAACCATACAGGTAGGAAGAGAATAACCTCCTCTAACATAACTGTCTAGGTGAAGCAGCTAAAGGTCTTCCTATTCGTGAGGACAATAAAAAGGCTGATAACTGCGGCCTTAGAAGCTCACTAAGGAGACTTACAACGCCAGCCGTAGCTTATAAGTCTTCATCTCCGTGAAGACAGATATATATCTGTGTAAGTTGCAACCTTGAAAGCTCACTGAATGGAGACTTACAATTATTGATGAGCAAGGTACGGAATGAAGAGCCGCTATTTTAACAGCCATAAATTCCCAAAGAGACAGTAGTCTCCAGAGATA
Organism: Pictodentalium vernedei; assembly: GCA_031216915.1. Lineage (NCBI taxonomy): Eukaryota > Metazoa > Mollusca > Scaphopoda > Dentaliida > Dentaliidae > Pictodentalium > Pictodentalium vernedei. The sequence goes on along the minus strand of CM062295.1, from coordinate 276,999,102 downwards.
ATTATTTCAGTTATGTCATTGCATAATTACTGAAAAATACCCCTCATGATTCTAGCTAGGCTACTATGGTGTAAACAATAAAACTCAAGTCTATGACACCTAGGAAAACAAACTGAAAAGCATTATTCCTTTAGCGGTTTTATTCCCAAAAGACAGCGGTCAGAGCCTATGGCTAACATAGCTTAGAAGTCTTCATCTCCGTGAAGACAGATATCTCATTGAAACTTGCGACCTTGAAAGCTCACTAAACGAATCCTTACAAACATCGCCGCGCAAGGTGGGGAATGACGAGGTGCTATTCTAACAGCCGTAATTCCCAAAGAGACAGTAGTCTCAAGGTAGCTACACTGTTAGGAGTCTTCGTCTGCGTGAAGACATATCTGTGTCACTTGCGGCCTTTGAGAGCTCACTAAATGGAGACTTACAACACTAGCCGCTAATGTATAAGAAAAGACCGCTGTAACAATACATAAGGCCACTACGGCGTCCACAATGGTATTAAATGTCCTGACGCCATGGAATACAACACCGAGAAGGAAAAAGACATACTTATTCCCTCTAACGGCTCTATTCCAAACAAGACAGCTGTCTCAGTCTAACTATGCACTATGGAACCTCTATTTGTAAAGAATAGGGCATTGCATTTCTTATACTAAGGCAAGGAAGGATCTTCGTCTCTCCATTGCCCAGTATGATAAGCTGTTTTGCCTAGCAAATGCAGACTTTTAATCAGATGGAACAAGATTCTAAGAGCTTATGACTAAAATTTCATAGTCTAAAAGTGCACTTCTGCGAGGGATGGAGACTCACACTCCATAGCCCTCTCACCATCCAAATGTTCCATCTGAAAATATGGTCAACTCCATCCGATTAAACGAATGACTGGACCAACACAGCACCGTCCGGCAGCTCACAATTGGAGCCTGTTAAACAGTAGAACCAGCGACTACTGGAATGCTACGATACGCAGAGCAATCTGTGGCAGCCGGTACGTGACCGAGGCTAGCAGAGCAATGATAATCCACTTGTTACCATAAGTTGCTCACGGGACACAGATCTGGCCCCAGATCCTCGACACATGTCCCGTTTTAAAATGCCTCGAACAACGAGCTATCGACCCGAACATGCGAAGTCAGATAGCTAGTCTGCAGTCAATATGCTTCACCAATGAAGCAGGGGAAGATGCCATAGCTGCAACCGGATCGGGCTGCAGTGTGGAAGGAGCGCCCCAAATCGCAAGCGTGAACGGGCACCCTAACCCACTAAAGTTCCTCGAATAAAAAACAGTTGACCCTGACTGTTGACGGAAAGGAGAGGGTTCTCCAGCTCACGGTCTGCTCCAGACCTCACCAAGCATTCCGTTAGAAACTTGTAGGCATCTATCCCTTAGCGTGCATATCCGTGGAAGAAGAGGAAGCCATAACAACAGCCGACCCCGGCTGAAGTGCAGAAGAAACATCCAAACTCGTCACACTCTGGACGGATGCTCCTACTCATTGAAGTTTCTTACAACACAAAATAGTCGTTCCCGACTGTTAACAGGAAGAAAAACACTCTGCACTCGCAATCTGTCCCCAAATCTCGCCGAGTATCCCGCTTAGAAACTTCTAGGATAATTCCTCTTTCGTGCGCTTCCATGTAAGCAGAAGAAGCCATAACTGCCGCCGGCCCGGCTGCAGTGTGGAAGGAACATTCCGATGCGTGTTCCGACTCAATATGGTTTCTCACAACGGACACAGTCGACCCCCGACTGTGAACGGGACAGAGAGGGTTTTCCAATCGGTGATCTGACACCAGATCTAGCCAAGCGTCCCGTAGAGAAACTTCTAGCTTCTTCTACATGCACAAATGACCGGACCGACCCAGCACTGTCACCGTAATCTGCTGACGGGTACCCCTTGCTGGGTTTTTAAGCTGCGCAAATTGCGACAGCAAGTCCGTTACGGGGGCTTGTGGAGCAGCGGCTTAGAAAATATGGTCAACTCCATCCTCCTCCGCCGCATGTTGCTCCTGGGACGGAGATCTGGCCGCCAATCTCTTCGTCGAACGTCTCGATGAATCAAGCCTCGAATCACTAGCTACAGGATGGACGGACTTTCTTTTCCTTCTTTCTTTATCTTCTTTCTTCAAGGGTAAAGACTGGAGCGTCTTCGCTCGGCTGCATGAACATTTATAGTCGGGTAGCTAGCGTGCAGTCGCATGTGCTTCACTAAAGCGAAGGAAGAAGCCGTAACTGCAGCCAGCCCTGGCTGCTGTGTAGAAGGAGCATCCCGAGCAGCCAGGGAGGACGTTAGCTCCAACTCAGTGCTATTTTCTCAAAGCAATAGTCGACCCAGACTATTACTGGGTTAGAGAAGGCCCTCCTGCTCGCGGTCTGATCAGGCCTTGCATTTTAAAATAACGAGGCCTAAAAGTCGGCCCCGTAAAAGCACTTACTGGGCCTATTTTTATAGGTAAGGGCTGATTTCTCCAAAGTACCTTATATTCAGCATGACATGTAGTTTTTTATATGGTATTGATATGACATATATATTGCCAGATCATTTCCAATATATATGTTGGAAATGATCTGGTAAATTATATGTAATATAAATGCCATATAAAAAAGGAGCAAGATAAATAAAAAGGTAATGGGTGAGGGGGGTAGAGGGTGCCACATTAACATAATATGATCTTTAAATAATGTTAGACAGACAGGTCAGTAGACGGTCACACCGGACACTCAAACAGACACAGAGTCAAATAATACTATCAATATAACAAAACTACCCCTTTGTGGAAGTTGGGGTTAAATGAACAGGTGCGAGAAATTGGGATGAATCGACTTCGGGGCGAGTTGAACACCGAGCAAAATGATCTATGCTTGGTTACCCTGACAACAAGTGAACTGTTAGGCAAGATCAACAGTGCACGCACAATTTAAATTTTCCGTTTTAAGTTTTGTTAACCTGGGGTGGTGGGATCATTACTGCAACTGCACAGAAATGCTGGGCCCAAAAGTCATATTTGTCATTTGTGGTTGCAGTTACTTCAGAAAATAAATTTACTTAAAAGAATAATAATGTACTTAACGTATTTTCCATTTGGGAGCCAGAATGTTCGTCATTTGATTGGTGTATTCTGAGCGATTCGTCAATAACGTGTTTGGGATTTAACTTTTTTGGCCAGGCCGATTAATCGGCCCCGTAATTTTTTTGAGGGACCTTTTATGGGGCCGATCGGTCCCATCAAAATGAAAGCACTGTCTGATGCAGACCGCGCCGAGCTTCCCAAAGAGAAACTTGCAGACTTTTTCTCCTTATTTTGCTGTCGTCATTGGGTGAGCTTTTGATTAAAAGGTGCTCGCTCTACCCAAATCTACACTCTCCTCAACTGCATCGGACATACCTGGTATTACGGTTCCCACTATTGGGTAACCGCCTGACCGGTCAAGAACTAGCTGCTGGAATAAGAGGCCTTATTCCTTATATTCAAGAGCACCTTAGCATCTAGCTCTGTTTACTCCTCAGAGCACGACGACGACAGCACATTCTGGACAGGTGTCGCAATACCATCACCATGTTTCTGTCACTCTGGAAAACAAACTGAGAAATCGAATTATCTTGCGGTGACAGAACCAATGTAGACTATTACGCCCTACACTGAGAGCAGTAATTCAAAAATAATTATAATCCAACAAGTTCACTGCACTCTTAACATCTAACATATAATCATACAATACAAGGATACATGACAAAGACAATAAAAATTAATTTTGAAATAAATTAAAACAAATTTTTCCCGAAATTTTTTTTTAAAACCCCTAAGTTCCCTGGGTGCAGGCGAAAACGGCACTGTGCAAAAATGGCACCAACTCTCGTTGGCGAAAATGGCACCAACTGGCAAAAACGGCACCAAGTGTGGCTGGCGAAAACGGCGCCAAATTGGCGAAAACGGAACAAAGTGCGGCTGGTGAAAACGGCACTAAGTGCAGCTGGCAAAAATGAAACAAACAACACTGTGGTACACGGTCAAATATTTAATTTTCCTTACAGCGTTGTTTTGATTTTTTTTTAGCTTTTCTCACATACATGTACATACAATACTATCGAATATGAACGCAATATATTACACATTTGGCCACAAGTTATTCTGATCAATATAATATACAACTACAACATTTACACATATACAGAGACGGCGAAAGCCTGATGAAAATATGTGTGGAGGGGCCAACTGAGCAGGCACATAACCACTTGCTTTTTCTGTGTGGGGGTGGGGGCATAAATAATTCTTCACATTTTAATATATTTTTATTAACAGTCAATCATGGTGCACCAATACTGGCTATAGTGGTCAATGTAAAGATATTCCAGTATTACCCTTTCGTTTTGGAAATGTATCAACCACATCATATGGATTTTCGAGTAATAAATTACCCCTTTCAGATGACAAATATATGACCCCTAAGTCCGACAATATTTGGTTGACCATTTTGTTTCTCAGATATTGGAGAGCCGAAAAACTGCGTTCACATTACGCGGAAGACACTGGAAGGGTGAGTGCCAGTTTAACTGATTTTTGTAAATTTGGAGTGTTGAGCAGGGAATAATTGTCTTTTCAAGTACCGGTACATGTACCAGACGTTCTTGTTTGAAAACATTCAAGTCAGCTTTAACTGTGTTTTGCGAATGGTAGCGACATAACCAGCATGTCACTAAAACGAACAAGTTCTTTAACACGCACGTTATCCCTCTCCTGAATTTCCACAAACAATTTACGGGACATAAACACATATAAACTTTCAGCTTGGGCAAAAAATTCACCTGCTGATTTAACACTTCTGCACACATCAACGAGAACCAGGTTTAATTGAAGTGCATAACAATGAACAAAGAAAGCATTGGGAAACTGCTCCCTCAAAAGGGTATGAACACCAAATAGGTGTTCTGACATAACACTTGCGCCGTCATAACACTGTGCAACAAAATTAACGCTCCCTAATCCAAATGATTTTAGTTCTCTCACAATTTATTGGGTAAGAGCTTCGGCGTTTAGTTTGTCTCAAATTGTCTGCCCCATGAAATTGGAGAAATTCCTCTTTTACGACATGAATATAATGTGAGATCAAATGGCTTCATGCCCCGAAGGCACTCTGGGACGGTTTGAGGCAAGCCCCTTTCAACTCTTCGACAATTTGAAATAATTAGTTGAAGCTTTTTCACAGATGCCGACCATGACAGGAAACAGCAGAGTAGGAAAGGCCAAGGGTAGAGGCTTTGGTGCTCTTATTGGTGATCTGGTTGAGGTATTAACCTCCCTCGGATGAGGACCAGTGTGAGAGGGGGCCCTCTCGACAGTGCTATCTCTCCCTGAGGCTGATGTGGTGTCTTTATCATGCAAGTATAATCTGTCACTTAAATATTATTTCTGAGGCCTTTATTGGCAAGTGTAGTCTGCCTCTGACAATTGTCGGAGAGGTTGAGCTGGCTTCTGCGGGAAGGCTTCTTTCACAAGAGTAAACCGAAACATGTACAAAACCAACGGCCCTTTTTGGAGTCTACCCAAGGAAAGACTCGAACTTCGGGGGTAGGCCTTCATGTTAACCTATTTGGCAGGGGCGTGAATGTGCTCTAGTAGCATTTATAAAAAAAAAGAGTAAGAAGATAGACGCAGGACCAACGCTCGCCTCCCCGGAGGTGGGTGACCATCTCCGGGGAAGGAGTGAAGGATGATCAGAAACGGTTACCAAGTATCCATAGAGGTTATAATAATTCCCTAATGGCTACTGGGGAAAAGAGAGAGGAAAAAAAAATGGAAAAGAAGTGTGTTTGTGATAAGTGGCTGCCTTTGTCTTGTAACTTATCCCTATTGGCCAGCTGGATTAAATTCGTTATCAGTGACCTTAATAGACTGCAGTAACAAAATATACTCTATCGACAACCAGCCAACATAAGTGTAAGTGTGACTTTAACTTAATTGCCTTAACATAATAAACTGGATCGACAATAATTAACTTAATGCGGTACACCCGAACTTTAAAATCTACATATATATTTTTAATAAAAAAAAAAAATTTCTAGAATACTTTATGCCCCCCTCCCCCCACCCCCGGGTTACATCTCTGCAGTGTTTTAAGTTTTTGCTTTGGTACGTCTTTGAAAGGACGTACCAAACCATAAAATTAAAATTTGGGCATTCAGGCCATGTCTGGACTAACGCCCAAGGTTCTGACTTCTGCGCCAATAGTAAACAAGGGGGTTCAGGGCTTGCCTTGAGTCGGGGCTGATCAACCCAGGCCCCGAGATCAGCCCCGAGGAGCACTTGCTGGGGGCTTTTTTTCAAGCCCCGACATTTTCCACAAAAAAGCACTAACAATAATGGACAAAATGGAAAATCAGCCCCGAAAAGGCCCCAACCTCAATATGTGGGGCACTTTTTTTAGGCCCCGACCATTTTACTCAAGGCGAGCCCTGGGGGTTGTATCGTGAATCCGGGTTGGATAGTAGTAGCCCCGGGGCCAGAACTTTGTGGGGCCAGGGTTTGGCCCAGGATTCTTGCGTTAGTGCTGCCCCAAGCCCAAACTACCTAAAACTAAAGGACTGTGTTTTAATTTTTGCTTTGGTGCTTCCTTTGCAAAGACGTACCAAACCATAAAATTAAAACACACTCTTCCAGGCAATGTTTGGACTACCTCCCCCCCAACCCCCACCCCCAGCAGGAAAGAAGGGGGCTGTATCGTGAATCCGGGGTGGGGGGGTGGGGGGGGGGAGAGCATTTACAAAAAGGGCAATACGAGGGACTCAGGACCAATGCTCAGCTATCCAGGTGTGGATGACCATCTCTGGGGATGGAGTGAAGGATGATCATAGTCCATAACGGTTATGAGATGACCTTAGCAGTTATAATTTGAATGGTTGAATTTAGGGTCTCGGTAGATTTTGGGGTGTTTATTGATGAAGCTATCTATAGTGTGTTTGACTTTGTTCTCATACCCAGGGCCTTCATATGGACGGTGAGTTTTCTTGAGGAGATCAGCATCCCGGCGTTTGGTCAACGGAGATTTCTTCTTCTTTCTTCCGTTGGCTCTTGCGGTTTCAGTGGTGGTGGTGGTTGGTTCTTTCTTTCCCTTTCTCTGGTGTGGAACAGTGCGGGTGGGCCCACGAAAGGTGCTACCACTGCTAGAGGTGGGTTTCATCCGATACTTGACGGTGAGCTGAACGCAGCCACTGTCATCCCAGTTGAGAAGTGAACTGGCGTCCAACACCATCTGCGTATCTTTAATTTCTTCGGCAGGAAATCCCTGGCTAATTAGTTCAAGAACATAAAATGCACCCGCAAGCTAAAATACTCAGTTTCAAAACAAAGCACAGAAAATGGCAGAATGAAATGAATAAATAATGGTGCCGTTTTTGCCATCTGAACTGGTGCAGTTTTTGCCTACCCATGGTGCTGTTTTCGTCAGTGCAATTGGCGCCGTTTTTGCCACCATTGGCGACGTTTTCGCTCACTTGGTGACGTTTTCGCCAGGTGCTGTTTTCGCCAGGTGCCGTTTTTGCTATAACCCAGTTCCCTGAGGGAACCACACAAGCAAAAGGGCATCCCGATAGAGCCTAAGTGTGAACAACACCAAAATACTAAAGCTACACTACCGGAATATTAATAAATGCATCCTAATATAACTGTGATGAAATAAAACCCTGAATATTAACTGGTAAGGACATTGATAAAAGTAAACAACGTCAGGATAGAAAAACCGGAAACTAGACAAAAGGCACACTAAAGGCCCAAGTCAGTAAATAATTAACTGATACCTGATGCAAAGCTAGATCTTCATGTGAAGAAAAAACAATGCATCTGGTAGGAGATGCAAGACAAAAACGGCCCAACACCCCTAGGGTGAGGACGTAATAGTGGGGATAAACAGAATAAACATTCTGTACGACACGTTAAACTCCCAAGAAATTTAATAAAAAATTTCAATAAAAAAACAGCCAGAAAGCTTAGGAGTTTAACCAGAGGGTTCATGGAAGGACAGGGAAGGAACACATAATGAACAGTAGATAAATCATTAGCAAAACTAATGACGTCAAAGCGTATATCCCGAAATTGGGTAACATGAAATAATTTTCATATTATTTAAAAGTTACAACCCTGAACATCTCAAATCACCGTTGTTCACTTCCTCCATCATCTATTTACTGCCTTGAATCCATCATATACTTCTTTGATTTGTGTCTGGCAACCACCAAAAGAGAGATTTAAAGCACAGATGTCAGTTGAGATGTTTACTGACTTTGGGGCCCAAACAAAGAATGATGTTGGCGCCAATTCCGGTCTCTTCCTTAGTACTGTGCATGCGCAGATAGTAAAAGTATGGAGGGCCAGATAAGACTATTAATTTTCGGTACTGCATGCAAATTTGGGGGATGGGGGTTCAAAATCTGTGCTTGGCCCTTGATAATATTGAGTTTGCACCAGCCAAGTCTGGGCCATTGGTTATTAATATAAAAATTTTGCGTTTTACTTCTAGCCAAGAGATATTGTGGTCCAAGTCTTGTTTCGCTAATTTTCGCAATTTGAATGGGGATTAGTTGCTAGAGAATGACTCCTTAATATAATTCAACAACTACAGCCACAAAATGGACAGCTGGTTTTAAACATTCGCTTTTTCAACTTAGGTGGTTTAACCCTTTACCCATCATGAAAAGCAGGTGACACTTGCAAAAAGATTTTGGGAATAACCAATTTTTTTCACTTTTTGTCTCAAAAACATAGGTTATGACCCCTCATTGGAACGAGCTTGATGAGCTCATTCCAACGAGAGGGGTCATAACCTATGTTTTTAAGACAAAAAATGAAAAAAATAATGAAAATTAATTGGCCGGTTTTGGCCATTATGTTGGGTAAAGGGTTAAATTGCTAAATGTAACAATAATGTACGCAAACATACAAAACATTTCAAAACAGTCACTGGTAATTTCAATGGCATATGGTATCACAGCAGTAAATATTTTCCCATAGGAGAGCATTATAACGTTCAAGTGAAAAAAATTATGATCGCACCACTAAAATTTTGGCATTCAAATATTTTTGTCAAGTATAGCCCTTCAGACAACTTTTTCTGACCCCAAAACAGGGGGTCATGCAACAAATATGAGAGAAAACCTGACCGGAAGGGAAGCACCTATTTTTCATGGAATTCCCAACAATATTGCAAGATGTCATTAGAATGTTTCAAATGTTTACTGAAACAATATATTTTCCCAAGGCTGCTTATTTTTAGAGATTGCATCATTTCCGAGGGAAACATTTCAAGGCGGGTAACTCTAATTCAAATATTTACTGCAGCGATACCTGTAATCATCTCCAACCATCCCAAAGTTACATTTTACAACTTCCATGAGATAAGAGAGTCAATTCTGCATTAGTATTCAACTTTTGACTTCTGTTGAGTGAAAAACATGAGAAATTTGTTCTTTTAAATAAGTGTCCAAACTTTGTCAAATGAGCTCAATAACTGGCATTGGCCCCAAAAGATTTTTCTACCCTATAACCTAATAAGTATGCAGAGAGGGATAAGAATTCACAGCTTTCTTTGAAAACTACCCTGATCCCAAAATAAAATTAAAATTTGCATCAGTACATCATATTTGGGGAAAAAATCTGTCTCATTTAATCACATGGCATGAGATATAGTGTTCAAATCCCCTCGAAACAATATGAATATCAATTTTGGTTTCAAAAATTGGGGTTTCAGCTATAAATTTCACCAATGTAAGGGCAGTGCCTTTTTATTCCAACAATTGATGTCCAATTTTCTTCTTCCTACTGATTAGTGATGAAACAGACGGATAACCGGTTTGCAACCAGTTATCGGCGTAACCAGTTGAAAAAGCTGTCAAACGGATAACCGCTATACCTATAGTTGATGGGATGCCATCTGGAAAATAAATAGTATTTGGCCGCGAGATGTTATAATACTTTTGTCGACACAAGCATTGTCAAAAGCTACCAAACATTTGTCGATTTACAGTGATGTGTAGTCAATGTAACATGAAAGGGTTAAAGTGTTGGAATGTTGAAAGAACAGTAATTTCGGTAGCTTGGGATGTCAGTCCCAGATAAATGTCTGTTACTTTGTATCAAACTGCCAACAGTCCAATGCACTGAAGGTTGTTTTCTGCGTGAGCTGCAGTGAGCACATGCCTGTCAGTGTAACATTGTCTTCTGTAGACAAATTTGACATTCTCCTCTTTGATGAGGTGTTGTTGATTGCAGATTATAATGCTGAAAAAATCCCTCAGTGTGTGTAATGGTACGTTCAAAATAAATTGTTTGGTACTTTACAAACATATTTCAGAAAAAAACATGTTTTGATTTTATTGAACTGTTTAAAAGTATGAACGTATGTCATAAAAAAAACTATTTTAAAATCTAGCATTGTAAAATTCATTTTTCAATTGTCAATGTCGGACGAGGGGCTCTTGGTCAATGGGGCATATAATTTCTTACCACACCCCTTTCATGACTGGCAACATATTCCTGCCAGAAATTTCAGTTCGAGGAATAGGCAAATGTAATTTGTAAATGTGGAACTGTTTGTGACTTTTGTCTTAGCAGTGAACAGAAAAAGATATTCAAAAAATTAGGATCATATATTCACTCTTTGATCATATCAAATTCAAGCCACTCAAGGTAAGAGGCTATTTGTTAATACAGTTAACTAATAACTATGCCTAACTACAATTTACTAACTGGTTGGAAAATTCTTAACTAATATCAATGACATTTGTCCCTCACTTCAAATGCATGCTCGTGGGAATAAATAGCATACGCGATTTTTGTTTCAGGTGTGCTGCATGCCGTGCGCTTGTGATTTTCAAATGGCAAGGCCTGTTTTTGTGTCCGGGCAATGCAGGGTGACCACAGTTACGATGTATCATCACTATTATGTGGGACCATTGCAGTCATATAAATTGTTGACGATCGTTTGCACACTGACAATTCCCGTTGGCACTCGATGGTGTTCGTTTGTATACGTTTTGCGAAAGTCAGGTAGCAGTGTTTTGAACTGTTTTCTTGCCATTCCTTACTGATTTTGCATCATCGACAATGCAATAATACAGCGGTTAAAATTAATGGTTATCCGGTTGAAATCCGGTTATTCCTGACGGTTAGCTGGTTACAAAAATGGGCCAACCGTTTCAGGACTACTACCGATGTGGTACAATATAGCCCTGAATGTGCCCCCCCCCCCCCCCCTGCGGTATGCCCCTTTTCATCAAAAACTATAATATGATTCCTAATTGATGTTGACTCAAAATAAACCTCTTGTGATATTAAATTTCCCATTTGTGATAATTTATGAATTACATTGTCTTCTAAAGACATTTCTCATTGTGTTTGATGAACATTTTTCAAGTTTTCCAAGAAAAAGCCTCAGTTTTCGAAGTTAAGGCACCTAGAGTCATTTGTATGCACTGACAAAACATTAAACCCATTTTTTTTCCAACAGTATGACCAGTATTGCTACTGTGGTATCTCATAACACTGTCAAAATGCCTAAAACCATCAATTATTGATTCTATAGTGCAATACTTGTACTCCATGTACCTATAAGTGCACTTTCACAAATTTAGTTTTAAGCCTCAAAGATATCCATTCTGACAAAAAGAGTGAAATTGTAGAAAATATGTTTCCAAAGAGGATGAATCAGGTATTTGCTTCTGGAATAGAGTGGTCTTTGATGTTTAATATATTTGTGTGAGTGTTTTGGGGGGGGGGGGGGGGGGGGGGGGGTGAGGCTGAAAGATAGTCAACTGACAATTATTGAAAATGTTGAGCCAGGCAAACGAAAAGCAAAAAAAAAAACACCTTGTCTGATAGAGACAGACAGAGATAGACATGCAGTCACACATTTTAGAAGTCTACATAAGAGTACTGAATGACATACAATGAAAAATATAATGAGAAGAGCCAGGACAATGTTGTATTTATCGGTGTTTAAGGTCACATACTTATGCACAATGGCTAATCATGACCATGACAGCTTTATGGGTGAAGGAAGCCGGAGTACCCGGAGAGAACCACCGAGTAACAACGAGCAGCTGCCAGCTCCCCAACATCGTAACTCCGCACTGCAGCACAGGCAGGGTTAGATTGGTTGAAGACATGCGCACCATCGATGTACAGTACGCCTTAGTACACGGCGTCATCGTGACCCCATGTGGACAATGGGGGTTAAGTGCCTTGCCCAAGGACACAGCGTGGGAGTCTTAATCGATCGCTCAGACGGTCACCCATCCAAGGATTAACTTCGGTGATCTGACGAAAAACGGTTACTGCAACGCCACAGTGCCCCGTTATAGCCCCCCATATTATATGAGATAGATATGTTTTATTTCTGCATTTTCTGACTGGTCTGACTCATTTGCACTGAGTGACCTTTGTTTACATCTTTGTTACACTAATATATTGCACATATAGCTGTTGATTAAGTAGGTCAAGGACCTTGTTTACTTGGATTGTGACAGAATCACCTGGAGAGTGATAGAAACTGTTAGAATTTTCATCTTCTGGAACATTCTATCTGGTTACTATATAAAGGTTTGTCAACAGAATTCAAAAACTCATTTTTAGAAAGCCATTTCAGAAAGACTCACTTCAGTTGTTTCTATTGGAGATTATTATTGTTTCAGAACAGTGCATTTATTATAGAAGCAGTGCTTCTTTGTGAATTTGGAAGATTGATTCCAAAGAGAATTTTGAAGAGAATCATTCGTCTTAGAAAAGAGAATTTATACTTTCTGTGAAACAGAATATTATTTTTGTGAAAAGCCAGGATTCTACTGGATTACTTGGAAATTACCTGTGGCGCCAATACTTCTTGGATTTTTACTCCATTTGAAGTTTGCAGAGCATTTTATTATATTTTATTGGAGACTGCTGAAATTACTAAGTGAAAATTTTATTACAAATCTACAGGATACTGTTTCAAAAGTGACATTCTAATTTCTTGGATTTAATACTACATGTACCAGCTTGTAACTTTCTTCACAAGATTCTTCACCATTGGATTACTGGATTCTGTCAAACTGAACTTTGGACTAATTCAATAATTGATAAGTACCGCTGTTTTTTATTTTCTGTAAACCAATTAGTGTAAAAGATCTTTGTATCTTTTTTTTTATATTAATATTTTTTAATTAAATTTCAGAATAGTTAAATTCAAAGTATTGTTGCTGATTCTCAGATTTCTTTCTGTTACCAATATCAATAATATTTCCATACCGTAACACCCCAACAAGGTTGTCAAATAGAAAAAGGCTCAGTGACCCACGAATCCCAAGGCAAGTCATAAGAAACTGAAAAGTATGATATTGAATTCAATGTCCAAAAACATACTGTAGTCTTTCCAAATGGTTCCTATCAGCTGAGAGGTTCAGTATGGGCGGGAGAGGGACTTGGTTCAAGCAGTGAACAACATTTCACAACTGTCGTAGTTTTGTGCCGTGCCATAGCAACCATGACAGCACTAGTACTGAACTACAATACTGGTAGCTATGCACATATGCCATTCATTCACATTTGCTACTTTATTATGTTATTTTTGTCCAATGTACCCCCCCCCCTTCAATTCTCTTTCAATGAAGGAATTGTTTTCTAACATCTTTAAGAGCATAATATAGAGAACTTCTAAATACCAGTGACTAGAAGCACAGTATAGGTTTTCAGGCTGACCTGAGGGGAAGTACAGGTCACGTGCACCTATTTTTCAGGGAATTTCCAACAAAACCACACCAAAAATCAATTGTAATTTTTAGGTCCAAAAGTAATCAAATCACTGTCTTTATTCATCTGGAATATTCAACAATAATGCAAGATGTTATTATTTATTTATTTATTTATTGGTGTTTAAGGTCACATACTTATGCACAACGGCTAATCGTGACCGTGACAGTTTTACGGGTGGAGGAAGCCGGAGTACCCGGAGAGAACCACCGAGCAACGACGAGCAGCTGTCAGCTCTCCAACATCGTAACTCTGAACTCTGCACCGCAGCACAGGCAGGGTTAGATTGGTTGAAGACATGCGCACCATCGACGTGCAGTACGCCTCAGTACACAGCGTCATCGTGCCCCCGTGTAGGCAATCGGGGTGAAGTGTCTTGCCCAAGGACACAACGCGGTTGCCGCAGGTGGGATTCGAACCGAGGACCTCTCGGCTTGCAGCCTGCACCTCTACCAACTGAGCCACCGCACCCCCTAAGATGTTATTAGAATGTTTCAAATGTTTATTGAAACAATATATAGACATGTTAACCTCAGAAAATTTTTTTCAGGGAACTTGACGGTGATTTTCAGGGAAATTGGACGAATTTCAGGGAAGTGTACATGCGCGAACAATATACATAAGAACTGAAAGATTTCAGCTCTTGGACCACCACTGGCACAAGGTTGCACCCAGAAGTTCATAGGCTAAAGATTTGCTGACGCCTTTAATGCCATGTTAAAAGATCATTGGTTCAAATACTTCATCTCCCTCCCCCTGCCCCCTTCCTGCTAAGCCCCCCACCATACCTCTTCCTGCTAAGCCCCCCTCACCCCCACATAACACCACAAGCTGTGGTTATAATTTGACCAAAGTGCACTGCACAGTCAGATAATACCATTCTGGAATGGGCAATAAGATGTAATTCCATTCTTCATGACTCATGCAATTAAATCCAACTTCCCCTTATTTAGTGTTGTTTCTTTATATGCACCAATTCTGTGACGGAACGTTTCGGCCTTTGGGAATCAAGATTTTTTCTCCTCATCAGTAATTCATAATTCTGTTTTGAACTGTGCAAATAACATTCGGAGCCTTCTGGGAAAAGACGCCTCAACTGTCACTCGCAAAGCAGAACAATGATCAGTGTTATTGACTATTACAAAATACGTCTGTTGTGTATCAATTTTAAGCCATAATTTTTCAGCATATCACGGTAGCAAGGTGAATTTTTCCGAGCAAATTGACCGATTTTAACCTGTATTCTTCTACTTTGCCGAAGTGGATCACAAATCAAGTGGATAACTGAATTAAAAATGAGTGGATGTTTGAACCAAATAAAGAAATATGTATTCTTAAATTCTTTTGCATACCATTTTATTCACTAGGAATCATTAATTAAATGAAGGTGGATGTCAATAGGTGATCTACTTAAGTCAACTATTTTCGCTTCGGCACTCGTAAGACGTAAATTGACCACACAGCAAAATTTAAATGAATAAAACAGAAAAAAAACGTGGATATAAGTGAATTATTTATAATAAAGGGCTCTTTTATTAAATATAATTCACTTGTATGTATATTTTTTGTTTTATTTGATATGATCAGAGCTTTGAAGGCCTATTATTTGACAAGGAAAATTTTTCAACTGCACAATTTTCCTGGATTTTTGCCCAAAACTGATTCCCTTCCGTGAGGGTGGGAACTAAACTAAATTTACAGGATTTTCCCGGGCATTCCCGGGAGAGTTAACATGCCTGCAACATATTTTCCCAAGGCTGCTTATTTTTAGAGATTGCATCATTTCCAAGGGCAACATTTCAAGGCGGGGTAACTCTAATTCAACAAATATTTACTGCAGTGATGTCATATCTAACAAACATTGCCAAGTTTACTTTCCCATTTCCTGTTTTGTAAATGTTGCTGGAAATACCATAAATCTAAATTTTAGTTGCACTATTAATTAGTTCAGTAACTTGCAGCAGTGGTGAATCAAGCATAGCGATAGGATACAAAAATGCTTGGAGTTTGATTAATGCTGTTCCTCAGTGTAGATTCACATTCTGGAGATGAAAACAGGGGGTATCCCAACCCTCAAGAGTTTATTCACCCCCCCCCCCCCAACCCTCCCCTCCCCTCCAGAAAAATGTTGTTTTCAGTGTCAGATTTG
This sequence comes from Pictodentalium vernedei, assembly GCA_031216915.1. Classification (NCBI taxonomy): domain Eukaryota; kingdom Metazoa; phylum Mollusca; class Scaphopoda; order Dentaliida; family Dentaliidae; genus Pictodentalium; species Pictodentalium vernedei. The sequence continues at coordinate 276,983,180 of CM062295.1, read as the reverse complement.
TTTTCCTGACATAATAACCCATTCCTCCTACTGAAAGGCAGAAAATGATTGGCAATATCCAGAGTGAAAGAAATAATGCATTTGAGACTCTGATTTTGAATTTTTACCAACATTTCAGTTAACAATTAACCCTCTGCACTCTGGTGTGAAAATATTAAAATATCATTATCAACATACAATTATTTCACATAAATATAATGCGACTAGGAATTTAACCAATTTAATCAATCAGTGAGCTCTGTCAAACCAGATCAACAGTTGAACTGGTTAAATTCCTTGTTGCATCATGGGAAAAATTAGTAGACTTAAATTTATAGAGATTTCTACATCAATGTGCAGGAGATTAAATGAAATACTATAGCTTCCTCTGTTTGGCATTACCCGTCTACTTTTTATTGGACAATTTATAGCCTTTCCGTTCACCACTGAAAATGCTATCTACTCCAGTCCCTGGTTGTTCTGGTGTATGTTTTAGTTTAGTAATGGTGTCAGCTCAACATTCATTATTATTTTCTGTGGGGAATAAGAGAGGAAATTAAAAAAAAAAAACAGTTCATTATTTTCTAAAATTTTCAAGTTAAGGTGCTATATAAGTAACAAAATTTTGTTTATTTTGAAATTCCCACCTCTGATTTTCCTTAAATTCAAATTAAATGTATACACATTGCACATCAAAATGAAGGTTGAGGTGTATAGAACACGAAAAATATATGAAATCAACTCAGAGTTGACAGCAGGCACCACTGGTTCCTGGAAGTCTTCTACCATATTCGTACCAGAACTGATAATACAAGAATATTTCCGGAGAACAATCTATGGCCAAATGTGCTTCACATATCCAAGAACAAAGCTAGGCATTGAAAACACATTAGGGTGCAGCGATAGGACTGCATTTGGGAAAAGGACAACACTGTCTGCATTTTTATTGAAGATGGATTCCATGTTCAAAGGACATGTGCAAATCACTGGATTAGGGCTGTCGCGATTATTCGACTAACCGTCGACTATTGAAGTAGTCGACGTTTTTTATTTTTAGTCGATCATCGTTCATTTTCAAGGTGGTACACGTCTACTACACGTCGGGGCTAAATTGCATTGTTTTGTGAGGTGAATGATCAATGAAGGTGAATAACTTTAAATATCTAACCATAGTTAACATTCATATCCGGAAGACTGTACGACTGTCACTGACTGTGTAAGAAAGAACACTCACAGTTACTCGAGAAAAATAGATTCTTCTGAATTTCTCCAGTCTTGTACACACGAATGCACCCATTGGAAAACCCAAAGTGCGGAAGTGACAAAATTATGACGAAAGTCAGAACGTCAGATGACTTCTCAAAGTTCGGAACTTCAGACTAAGATCCAATGTTAACAACTGACGAGGGAATGCATAGATCTCAATGTTCAAAATTTCGAGAAACTTATTGCAGAAAGGAAACATATGCAGGAACGTTCTTTGGTAAATTCATTTTAATTCATCGGCTTCAATCTAGTTCAAACTTGGACCCGCAGTCAGTAATATTATTTTTGGAGTTGGTACGTCCTACAGGACGTACCAACCCCAAAAATTATATTACGGACTGTGGGTCCAAGATTTGACTACATGTAGCTTCAGTCGGGACCGATTTGTTGTTCCCACAACCCCACTTCGTCTGAACACACTGGTGCCATTGTCATTTTCAGAGTTTTACGAACAGAAGAATGATTTGCTAACAAATCATGGGAAGCGACTATTAATCGACTAACCGTCAATTACTGGTCACAATTAGTCGATTACAAAAAATGATAGTCGCAACAGCCCTACACTGGATACCACGAATTTCCATCCAAAACGAAAATCGTAATTCTAAGAAATTTCACCAGGTGTTGTGTTACCTTTAGTGCTGTGCAGTGTACCAAATTTTCGGTACGGGTTCGGAATTATAGGGATACTGAAAACCGTACCAAAACCAAATCAAAATACCACTTATTTCGGTATTTATATTTTTCTGTGAGAGAAAGTCAACTCATCAAGGTAGATCGTAAATCTAAAAGCCTATGGGCCGCATATTTTGACTGAATTGATAAGAAAATGTGCAAATGTAAACTTTGTAAGCTACAGGTAGCAGCAGATGCTGATGAACACATCAGTGAAAGAAATAAAAAAGTGACAGCAGAAAAACGAAAAATGGCAAGTTGTTAACTTGGTACTTCTGTTTCTGAAGAACGCTCCGGTGCCAGTGTTTCCAACATTCTGGCTGATTCAACTTATTTTCTGGACATTATTGTGCGATTTATTCACAGGGGACATTGGTGGTCGTGTGGGTGGCTGACTGGCAGACATTTGGTTGGAAATAATCCTCTGGTTTTAAAAATTAAATACGTTGACAACTTTACATACAAACGTTAATACTGCCATGGTTATCGTCTCCGTGATTTTTTATAGCATTTCTTTCAATTCAGCATTAATATTTTAAGTTGCAAATACTTTTAACAACTGATCATTTTATTAAAATATAAGCCCTCAAACATTAACACCGGATCATCTGCTTTATATTCTTTGAAACTGATAATTTATACTGCACACCAGTGTACATGGGAAAGACGTGATTCACCTTAATTTTAAGACACATTAAAAAACAATGTACACAAGCCAACAGGTGACATCAGATTTAGCATTATCGAAGTTCATTTGGTGGATTTGGATGCAGAAAATGCTTTGAAAATGATTTGCTGTTATTAGTAAATAATCGATTTGTAAATTTTTTTTCATGGAAACTGAAAACTTATCCTAATTTATCCTGGAAAATCATAGATTCTCTGGAATTTTCAGAAATGTGTATAGGCAAAGAACCAGAAGTGAAGTTAGTGAACACTGATAGAGTGATTCCACTCAAATTGCCCTATAATTACAATTAGGTAAATGTCACAAAACATGTTATTTTATACATTTATCATGGAAGAACCCTAACAATGAAAGGTGGATGGCAGCATGTCATTGACACATTGCATCATTGATAATGATTGCACAATGTTTCACAACTGGGATTATCATAGAGAGATTAATTACAGTTGCATTACTTCAATTTAATTGCATATTTGTGTGGATATTGGACACTGGATTCACTGGACAGTGGACATCAATCCAGGGGGCAGACCAAGAGTGTTACTGCTAGTGAAAACTTACTAAAAAGCCCTGAATTTGAAGATCATATATGTTTCTTCTACCCGATTCAATGGGGAAGGGCATGGTACATGTATGAAGGACACAGAGGCCAAGTGATTACCTTGGCAAGTTAATGAATCACTCAATGCACTGTGATGATTCACAATGGAGTGATTCATTAAATAAGTTGCTAGACTAATCAGTTATCACAGTAACTTGTCAAGTTCATGAGATGTCAGTGCCGAACCAGTTATGTTATTATATGGGTGAATATTGGGAAATTGGGTCAGTTTGCGACTATTTTCAGTGTTCTATGCATATACCAAATACCTACCGAAACTGAGGTATTTACCCGAAAAATACCGATACCGAACCTGAAATTTCAACACCGCACAGCTCTAGTTACCTTGCATAGAATATGGCAACTGTGCAGTCTCTATATAATAATAGTATGATGTACTTGAGGCGATCATCCTCATTATTTGATTTTAGACCACAAGACAGCATTGTTTTTCGATCCTTTTTTCCGTCCGATGACATTGACCGGAAATCAATAGTAAGATTTTATGTAAACAAAGCCGCCAATTTTGGAATTTACTCCCATGCAGCTCTGTCGCTGTGTTTTGAATGATTTTGATGTACTAGCTTTGTTCTTGGATATGTGAAGCACATTTGGTCACAAGAAATATAATTGTAAATTTGTATTATCAGTTCTGGTACGAATACGGTGGCAGACTTTCAGGAACTAGTGGTGACTGATGTCAACTCTCTGACTATGAGTTGATTTCTTGTTTTCTAGCTCCCAACCTTCATTTTAATGTATAATTTGTGTATACTTAATTTGAATTTAAGGAATATCTGAGGTGGGAATTTCAAAATAAACAAAATTCCATTACTTAGCACCTTAATGTTGTAACACTGGGCTCGCTGGTTAAGGGCCTATATAAGTAATGAAATTTTGTTTATTTTGAAAATTCTCACCTCCGATATAATGGCGATATTCCTTCAATTCAAATTAAATATACACAAAATGTACATCAAAATGAAGGTTGGGATGTATAGAACAGGAAACATATGTGTAATCAACTCATAGAGTCGACTGTAGGCACCACTGGTTCCTGGAAATCTGCTGCCGTATTCGCATCAGAACTGATAATTTAATAATATTTCATGAAAACAACTTGTGGCCAAATGTGCTTTACATATCCAAAAACAAAGCTAGGGAATAAAAATTCTTCAAAACACGGCGATAGCGCTGCATTGGGGAAAATTCCAACACCTTTGCTTTTATTTACGTATGGGTATACTTTTGATTTCCGGCAGATGTCATCGGACAGAAAAAGCATATAAAAACAACGCTGTCTAAAATCAAATAATGAAAAAGATCGCCTTCATACAGTATACTGTTATTAGATAGAGATTGCACAGTTGCCATATTCAATGCAAGATATCATGATACCTGTTGAAATTTCTTAGAATTACGATTTTGTTTTTTGATGGAAATTCGTGGTAACGAGTGATTTGTGCATGTCTGTCGAGCACGGAAACCATCTTCAATAAAAAATGCAGACAGTGTTGTCCTTTTCCAAAATGCAGACCTATCGCTGTATTCGAAAGTGTTTTGAATGCCTAGCTTTGTTCTTGGATATATGAAGCACATTTGGCCACAAGTTGTTCTGATGAAATATTATTTTATTATCAGTTCTGGTGCGAATACGGTAGCAGACTTCCAGGAACCAGTGGTGCCTACAGTCGACTCTACAAGTTGATTACACGTGTTTCACGTTCTATACATCCCAACCTTCATTTTGATGTATAATTTGTGTATATTTAATCTGAATTTAAGGAATATGAGAGGCGAGAATTTCAAAATAAACAAAATTCCATTACTTATATAAGCCCTTAACGATCTGACAAGTCTAGACACGCCCCCATCCAAATGGGTGACCTGGTTTGTTTTGATATGTATCATGTATGTCAACAAACCTGTGTTTTCGAAGGTGCGAACGTAACTTGATGAATAACTGCGTTTGTTATTACAGTAAAATATCACATTCAATCATCAATTAACAACTTGTCATTTATTATATAATATTATTTATTAATAATTAACCGACTTGGATTCCAACCTTTGCGGTGAAATTGATATACCTAGTCTGATAGACTGACGTGACGCATTCAATCAAATTCAAAGCGGTATTTTCCTTGCTACATTCGACATGTTCAGATAGAAGTCTGAAACAATATCTCATTAAAAACTTTTATAAAAGCTGATAGATCTAAATTATAAAAACACCAAGCGAGTGTCTTTCCACATACCAAGATTGTCATGTTGTAAGTTTACTCGTTTCCTTACAATTTCTTCAGTCAAACTCAGCGCCATGCTCTCACAATTTTCGTCATCAGACAACATTGTCCTGCAGACTGTGCAAACTGAACAGACTTCCGAAACGTGTCCTAACCCGAACCAGCGTGTCACGCAGCAAACTTATCCTTTTGCCGAAATCTTCTTAACCTTTGGAAAATTCACCGCTTAATATTAAATACGACTTTATCTGAATGAATTGTGGCCACGCACTTTATATTTAATATGTCCAGCTCGTTCATGTTATTGACAAACTGTCATTAGAAAATAATATGTAAGATTGATCTCCACTCACGTTGACTACAGTTTGCGACAAGCCCGAGATAGGCATTTAAAAGTGAAGGCCAACTGTGGAAGTGTGGATAATACAGCTCTATCGAATGTTTTTTTCTTTTATTATTATTTTTCTGTGTGTAGAAAAAACGCAAAATAAGATGGTACAACAGGTGCGTGGCCGAACCCATGATGCCCGACATGAGGGGGCGAGAAAGTCATAGTTTGCGACAGGGGTAGGCACAGGCTGCCACGAAGGGCAAAACATTAGGATGGGGTAAAGAGTGTGCACGTCTTCCATTGGAAGAATTCAGAGCATCTCTCTCGTGATTTCTTGTAGAGAGCGAGCATAAATAGCGCTGCCTGCATGTCCTATACCGGCCATCTAGGCCTAGGGCCTACGTCTTAATTTGGGGATGCATTTGGGAAATTGTTCAAGTACTCGAGGTAGCCTGTAGGCCTGGACCAATGCTCACGTAGTCGGGGTATAGAGCTAGGCCAATGCTTACATATAGCCCTAGTACCGGCTAAAAATGTTTAGAATATTTTAAAAGTACAAGTATATTTTTGTTGGGCTTCATTTTTTTTTTGGTAAACAATTTCAAGTCTTGACATCTTTCTGTTCAGTTCCTTGCGTCTAAGACCCAAAAAGGTCATAGGGTGGTCCAGAAGCCAGAAATCCATCAGGTGTCTGGAGTGATAACTACCCTCTAAAAGGTATCCTCCAATTGGTATCCTGAAATTGTACATCACCATGTCGTAGGTGTATATATATATATATATATATATATATATATATATATATATATATATATATATATATATATATATATATATATATATATATAGTGGAAGCTGATCATAGGACATCTATGATGATGACTGTTGGTAGGTCAGGAGTAGTGGCCTAGACGCAAGGAACTGAAAGAATCCATTAGGCCTACTATCCTCCATAAGGTATCATTCAAAAGGTATCTTCTAATAGGTATCCTCCAATAAGTATCCTCCAATAGCACATCCCCGTACCATAGGTATTCTCCAATACTCGGATGAGCCGTAAAAGGAGTCATTCGTTCGAGTAATTATTAGATGACTTATTTGCTAGATTAGATTCGAATTGTTCGTGCAATGCATGTTCAAGTCACTACTCGATAGCTTACTTTTTTTCCATAAGATTCGAGCAAGCAGATTCTATTAGACTGCTAGTTGTTGTGGAGGCTAAGTATGATAGTGATATGAACCGGGAACCGTAGAAGTTGTGGTGTAGTGATATATAGGTGTTGAGAGCCCCGGTCGCCAGTAGTAAGTGTGGGGGACTCTAGCACAGGACAGATAGTTGTGGCCAATAGTAGTGGCACAGACAAATAGAAGTGGAAGTAGATTGGATGCTAATCATAGGACAGACGGTGGTGACAATGGACAAATTAACAGTTGTGGCTTTGAAGCTATGAAGAAGTGGGGGTGGCTTAGAAGCTAGGAACTGAACTGTCGCTAGGCGCCATAGCTATCCTCTAAAAGATATCCTCCAATAGTACATCACCATGTGATAGGTATACCCCAATACCCAGATGTGCATAACAGTCGTAAAAGGAACCACTCGTACTAGCAGTTACTCGATAGTTTATTTGCTCGATAAGATTCGAATCGTCCGAGCAATGCCTGTTCCTGCTCGATTGTCTTTCACGCTTAAGAATCATATTGGACTTCGTTATACACAAGGGAGATAACTGTATGGGTAGGTACAGATTAGATCTGATTGGACATTCTGAGATTTGGGCAAGAGCTAAGGTAAGAACTAGAGATAGCGAGGGCTAGATAGACTGTTAGGATCAGAGTAGTGAGAATAGAGACTGTGATAGTAGTAGTAACAGACTAGGTTTGGAATGTAAAACGGTTCTAAGTTAAAGGTTCTTTTGTCATAAGGGAATATCCCAAAAATACAAAGTGAAGTAATACCGTTGTTTAGAACTGTCGAACGGACCAAGAAGCCTAAAAAGTAACCAACATGTATGTGTACAGTGAATAAAGAATCTGAGAATCTGAATCTGACCAATAACTTGAATAAGCCAAAACTGTTCCAGCTTAAAGGCTGTTCTATGCTGCTGGAGTATACTCCGAAATAATCGAACGCACCCAGGGAACCTCTCGGTCCTATAGCACTACGTGCTACTCTAATATGTAGAATTCTCCAGAAATGATACCTGAAAATAAATTTATTTATTTATTAGGATTTAACGACACTTTCGACATCCTAGGGTCACCTCGTGTCGGACCTGAAATAAATAGGTAGAAACCGAGAATTTAATGAGAAATCCGAGCCAAATAAATAGTTGTCGGGTTGTTTGTGGTATCTCTAGGAAGTAATTGAGGATTCTGGGTAATTAGATTGATTCTTATACAAAGGAACGCCCCTATTATTTAAAAAAAGAGGATTCGGGGGAACTCGTAGCCCGTTTTGGGTGGTTTTTGGTGATTTGAGAAAATTGTCGGGTCTATTTGAGTAATTAGATTGACAAAGGAACGCACACTCAGGGCACATTCAAGTCCCATTGTAGGCCTTCGGGTCACATAACAACCACAGAAACCAAGATGGCGGCCTGCAGCACACAAAACGGACGACGGAAACACGAGTCGCCCTAACAACACGTGCTGCGCATGTGCACTGACACCACGTATCACTATGAGGATCACGACAAAAGATGGCCGCTTACGCGAGCTACCATACAACCAAACATGACGTAACTGGGACACGTTACCCTGGCGTCACCCCCCCCCCCCCCCAGCCAATGGGGCCCCGGTCTCAACATCTCCTACTACCGACGATGGCACATTTTCTCACACCATCAACACCGTTTTAGACACAAAGGACACATGAATAAGATTAAATACTGGTCTATATCATTTTAACACCATGATGGCTCGGGTGAATTAACAAGTGAGAGATGGCTCCACAATTTACGTATGAGGGTACACACTCGAACCTCTGACTTCAGAATGTGAAGACTAACTCGTGCTAATTGTCTACTCTCAGTGGCTACACTGGAGTTCGCAGCTAAATGAAAGAGAAACCTATTAGCCCTTTGCGTCTCTTGTCTTCTCACCTTGATTCACCAAATGAAGGGCAAGGGTGTCCATGTTATTGCGGAATCCAAGACCACAGATGAACAACCAGCTGCTACGAGGAGAGGTAGCACATCTTGTGAGGGGGCCTCCCCTCACGCTGATCCTCAGCCAAAGGAGACAGAACCTACCACCAAGAAGAAAAGGAAGAGGAAGAGGAAAAGTCTATCAACTAAGCGCCGGGATGCTCGACGCTTGGAGGAGTTCTTAAGGATGAAAAAGAAAGAAGAGAAGGAAGAAGAGAATACAGAGAGGCAGTCAGAGAAGGCCACTACCATCTCCCCGCCTTAAATTAAGTAACTCCCACCCAGACCACACTTTCCCCTCCCCAGGGAGCAAAACTGGATGACGAGGGTGTAACTGGTGAGGATGGAAACAGGCTCTTTGAAACCCACCTCTTCAAACTCTCCCCTCACTCATGTGCTATTTGCTAGGATATTTTCGGAGTCCCAAAGGTTGATCGAAATGACAGAGGCGTGCCGATGACCACCTGGAAAAAACCATGACAATAAGCCAACAGGATGTTATAATTCTGAAGGAAGAGATAGCAAGACATCAGCAGGAAGTAGAAGCTGACTGGAAGAACCACTTATAGGAGTGGAGAAACCAATCACCCCTATCGCTAGTCCGACTTCACCTGCTGAGAATACATCAAACTCACCGATCCGGAAAAAGAAGAAAGTACACAAACCATACAGACTCCGTTGAAATACCTCCCAAACGTTTGCCGCATTTGCCCTCAAGCTGCGTCAGTCACCAACACAAACGAATACCACCACCAGGGTCGAAAAGAGTTGCATAATCCAAGACCATCCCTGCGCGCCTTCTGATGCACAATTAAAGAAACTTAGCAATGCTACTCAGAGTACTCACGCGTGCCGTCCCCCACAATACTCTCGATCGCCTGTGATATGGTATGGTCACTCATTCGAAAGGTTGTCTGAACGCTGGTTCTGTGTGCAGAAAAAATGCTGCTACATAGCCGTACCAGTCACACCATTTCCTATCCATGCCTTTGTAATTAAGATAAAAAGTTTTGAATTGCACCGGCCCTATCCCAATATCATATTCTGTTTTCCAGTCCAGTGCATGTTGTATACCAAATTTCGAAAGATTCTGAGTGGTGGACCTTTAGATGAGGATTTTTCACAAATATTCTTCATATTGTATCAAGTTAAAATTCTATCTCTCGCAGGAAGCCCTAATCTGAACCGAGGGATTTGACTGGAACAATCTTGAATCTGATTCTCCTAAGATGCTGTACGCCAAATATCGAAATATTCTGATTGGTGGTTATGGAGAATATTTTTTTAATTTTTGAAAACGAGAAAGAGTCCGCTCAGCATTTTTCCATTTCCGACAGTGTTAAGAAGAGCATCCCCACATAGTACCCAGTGACACAACCGAATATGGCGATTTTTTGCCCATTTAATTCGAATGGTCCTTAGGACTGCTTCACGTGATATAACAATTATCTGTTCAGCGTAATTTTGGAAAATAGGGACGTGGGTGTGTGATTCCCCCCCCCCCCCCCCCCTATTTTAACTTCCCTGGGATACGGGAAGATTCGTTTTTAAATGCAGGGGTGTAGCTAGGTTGATATGTGGGTGTGGGTGTGAGTGGAGGGGGAGAGGAGAATATTCCCTCCCACTTCATTTCACCTCATGTTGGACTAAAAGTGTGTATCTTCCATATGTGAAGGTCCATGGTTTTCCCGTGGTAACACTTTTCATGACAATTAGATCGCCTTTATAAATTTTAAAGTCTTTTTAAGTACCCAGGAAATGGAGTCATAACTATAGCAAACTGAATTAACCCTTTACCCTACGTAACGGCCAAAACCGTCTGGCGCTATTCTAAAAAATCGCCAACTAATTTTCATTATGTTTTCACTTTTTGTCTCAAAAACATAGGTTATGACCCCTCGTTGGAACGAGTTCCTCGAGCTCGTTCCAATGAGCGGTCAAAACCTACGTTTTTGAGATAAAAAAATGAAAAAAATGAGTTATTAAAGAATTTTGTTTGCAAGTGTCGTCTGCTTTTCAAGTTAGGTAAAGAATTAAGAAATATCAGGATGAGAGTACATGAACTACTTTTCGAGATTTCATGCATGAATGTATATAAGGTTGACATTTTTCAGGAAAGGCGCATCCCCCAATCACCAATGGCTGCACCGCTGTTTGCATAAATCAAGCACTCATGACCCAATAATACCTCATACAATATTTGGTTCAAATCGACCGATTGGTTCTGAAAATAAAATCTCGCCCTCCCAGAATAACTGAAATATTGCCCCCGACCTTCCCTTGAACAAACTTTCATGTACACCTCAAAAGAAAACTCAATACTGATATCAACTAATTCCATTCATTGGATCATGAAAAGATTTTCTTTTTAAATTTGGGACAATTCTCACACACACCCTCCTTAAGGGGAAGGGTAATTTTATTCAATCAGAATCAAAATGCAACGCTATATAACTAACAATTCTCAATGAAAGTGTCAATGACACTGCAGCTCAACTTGTCCAAGAAGGGTCTGAACAAAATAGAAAGATCTAGTACTGCAAAGTCATTCACTCAAGTTTCTACAGAAGACATCATACCAAAGCTACATATGAAATCTGGTGAGAAGAAAATCGGACGAGGGATGCGGCCTGTTGGGTGTACTAATGGAATTGTTGACAATTTGTATGTCAAATTCAAGATGGCCGGTGGAGGCCATTTTTTTTAACTAAATGCAGAAAAATTTGGTAGCTCCCATCTAGACACCATACCAAAGCTACATAAGAAATTCGAAGAAGATGGGGTGAGGGCTGTGGGCTGTACTTGTATTCAGTTTGTTCTAATGGGATTGTTGACAATTTATATGCCAAATACAAGATAGTCACTGGTAGCCATGATTTTTAACAAAATTCAGAAAAATTTGATAGCTCCCATCTAGACATAACACCAAAGCTACATATGAAATCTGGAAAAAAGATTGGGTTAGAGACGCAGCCTGTAGGGTGTGCTAATGGAATTGTTGACATTTTATATGCCAAATCCAAGATGACTGCTGGCGGCCATATTTTCCGACGAAATTAAAAACAAAAATTTGATAGCTCCCATCCAGATATCACCCAAAGCTATATATTAAATTCGAGAAACATCAGGTGAGAGATGCGGCCTGTAGGGTGTGCTAATTGAATTGCTGACTATTTATATCCAAATCAAAGATGGCCACTGGCGGCCATATTTTTCAACAAAATTAAAAAATATTTGATAGCTCCCATCTAAACATCATACCAAAGCTACAAATGCAATTAGAAAAAGATAAGGTGGGAGATGCGGTCTGAAGGGTGTGCTAATGGAATAGTTGACAATTTATATGCAAAATCTAAAATGGCCGCTGGCGGCCATGATTTTCAATGAAATTAGGAACTATTCGATAGCTTCCATCTAGACATTGCCTCAAAGCCACATAAGAATTTGGGACTAATCGGGCGAGAGCTGTGGTCTGTAGGGTGTGCTAAAGGATTTGTTGGACAAGTTATATCCAAATCCAAAATGGCTGCCGACAGCCATGTTTTTCAACAAAATTCAGAAAACTTTGATAGCTCCCATCTAGACCTTGAGCTAATGAAAGTGTCAATGACACTGTAGCTTAACCTGGCTGTGTGTTGTGTTTGATGAAAAGGATAATGTTCAATGTTTATAAAAGGATTATGGAATAAGACAAGAATTGTGATAATTGGGAATATGTTAATTTCTATTCCCTGTATGTTATGTTTTCAATAAAAATAAATCGATCGCAACCAAAAGGGGACGTCCCGATCTAGACATCATACCGAGTCATCCTACCAAGTTACAATGGAATCCCTCCATATTAAATATGACCTGTAGATTGTGCTAAAAGTTTTTAGGTTTCGGGCTTGGGCAGCCATCAAGGTTGTCAGATCATGACCAAAAGGAGACATTCTCATCTTGGTAGTATACAGAGACATCCTACCAAGTTACCATGAAATCCCTTCATAAATACGACCTGTAGACTGTGCTAAAGGTTTTCGGGTTTTGGGGTCGGGCAGCTATCATAGTTGACCGATCGCGACCAAAAGGGGATGTCCTCATCTAGCCATTATACTGAGTCATCCTACCAAATTACAATGAAATCCATTCATAAACGCAACCTGTAGTCTGTGCTAAAGGTTTTCGATTTTAGGCTCGGGCAGCCATCTTGGTTGACCGATCGCGACCAAAAAGGGACGTTCTCATCTAGACATTATCTGGAGTCATCCTACCAAGCTATGATGATATCCCTTCATAAATATGACCTGTAGACTGTGCTAAAGATTTTCGGGCTTCGGGCCCCTGTAGCCGTCACAGCTGACCAATCGTGACCAAAAGGGGGCGTTCTCATCCAGACAATATAGGGAGTCATCCTACCAAATTACAATGAAATCCCTCCATAAATACGACCTGTAGACTGTGCTAAAGGTTTTCGAGTTTTGGGCTCGGGCAGTCGTCACGGTTGACAGAACGTGACCAAATGGGGAAGTTCTCATCTAGACATCATATGGAGTCATCTTACCAAGTTACAGTGAAATCCTTCCATACTGAATATGATCTGTAGACTGTGCTAAAAGTTTTTGGGCTTTGGGCTTGGGCAGCCGTCACGAATGGCAGATCATGACCAAAAGGGGACGTTCTCATCTAGATATTATACAGAGTCATCCTACAAGTTACCATGAAATTCCTTCATAAATACGACCTGTAGACTGTGCTAAAGGTTTTCGGGTTTTGGGCTCGGGCAGCCATCACGGTTGACCGATCGCGACCAAAAGGGGACGTTCTCATCTAAACATGACCTCAAACCTGCATATGAAATTTTGTGACGATCGGACAAGAACTACGGGGTGTAGCCTGTGCTAAAGGAAAATGTGAACAGACTAACAGTCTCACAGACAAACAGACTCACAGACTTCCACACGCGTGATGGCAATAGCTTATATCGACTTTGTCAAGTTAAGCTAAAAATTAGACGAAAGATTTTTGAATAAAAGTCACTAACACCACGTTCACACAGGACGGTGGACGAAGAATAATCACAAGAAGATGGCTGGAAATGTTATTTTTCTCGAAAACTTAGCAACTGAAGACCTACCATCTAAATTTGTTTCTAAAATAAGCACACGCAAGTTCAAGACAATCGAATGGGGGTGCTTGCACCAGCCTGCCCAAGGATACAACAGCAAATCCAAAGATGACCGGATACAACCATGTCTTCCAAGTCACAGAATAGGACTACCAAAGCTCATGACAGAATGCCATCGAACAGAGAAATCTTGTCTCCTCCAGGAAACAACACTGGTTCTTCAGTTTGTCCTGGTCGGGGAACCGAATTTGGTTACATGGAACCAAACACACACAGGTTTTGGTTCTTCAATCTTTCACATTAGCTGAACTGTCAAGGCCACATGACATTGTATATATATATATAAATTGTAAAAAATGAAGCCGTGCCAAGTTTTAAAATGGCGACGAGAGAACCTTAGAAAAACATTTTCAGTTGTTCCATCGCGCATGCGTTAACCATTTGCAGAACGCACACGATATCAAAATTAATTATTTAATTACGTTTTTTTTTTTTTTTTTTTTTAAATTTCAATTCAACTAAACCATATAATATGACCTTTAATTGGAACAAGCTCGTTCCAATGAGAGGGTGGGTGGAGATGATGATATGAATTCGTTGGAAAATGTTGACAAATATAATTTTTTCAGACCTTTGTTTAATTTGTAAATTACGTCCGATTCGTTAGGTAACGGGTTAAGTGGCACAACAACGATAATTTTTTGTATAAATAAAACAGGCAAGTCTATATGAAATTGCTAGGTTCTAGATCACACGAAGACTCATTTGTTTTTGGTTCATTGATGGATTTTGGTTCTACTTGAACCCAAATTTGGCGCGGATTTTTTCGACTTCCCCAAATCTTCAAATCAAATTTCATATTTTCTGATAATCAGTACATGCTGTAGGTCATACCACATCTATAGGGTCCCATAGGTGTGTGTGTGTGTGGGGGGGGGGGGTATCACCTGACCCCCCCCCCCGTATCTACGCCCATGCCCGTATTAAGTTTTTCGTAAATCAAAAGATAAAATCTTTAATCACAAAAATTTCTTTGACTTTGTTGATGAAAAGCTGTGATGCTATATACCGTTAAGAAGGGCTCTCCGAGACCTTTCAAACGATGACTTGCATGACAGTAGGCCTATATCACCAGCTTGATAAAAGAAACCAAAGAAATAATATGCAGTTTTCTATTTGTTCAGTTCAGTCTTTGCGTCAACACGGGAATCTTAATACTATTGTCTTTCTCTTGTTCTATATGTATGACGAAATTACCTTCGTTCAAACAGTATGGGTTGCAGAAGTGAACCGAACTGACACACAGCCACAGTGATCGCCTTATTGACTTCTTTCGGGGACGTATCCGTTCGTATGCAATACTGGGTTAGTGACAGCAAGATTTATCCCTCGAACTGATGGAACCACACCTTGCGTTTAGTTAAATGGACATGCAGACTGAAAAAATATTAAATAATAGACCAGTGCCTATTCGGTACAAAATCTAAATAATTTTTTGTTTTAACATCGAGTTTTGATTGGACCTGTTTAATGACTAACCACTCGAAATACATTTAACTATTGTTTAGTTTGGCCCACAATAGTGATTGAATAGCAGATAACAGGTAATATTATATGTAAACAAATCAAACATCCACCTAACACAAATACAGGGGCGGCGGAGGCTCGATAAAAGTGGAGGGGCACAAATTTACAATGCTACCATGGTTCGACCCAGTGTGAGAAAGGTTACAATCGTATATCGGTAAATGTACCGTGTCTCGCGAAAGTCTCTCGTTTTGATGAACATATCGCTGTGTGGTCACAGTCCCCTGTCCGTTTCTTCAACTTCAACCATCTTCCAACCCGAAGGCTGAACACAGCTGAAGTAGAAGAAACGGGCCGAAGAGACCGA
Source organism: Pictodentalium vernedei (assembly GCA_031216915.1). Taxonomy (NCBI): domain Eukaryota; kingdom Metazoa; phylum Mollusca; class Scaphopoda; order Dentaliida; family Dentaliidae; genus Pictodentalium; species Pictodentalium vernedei. Next base: position 276,967,247 of record CM062295.1, on the reverse strand, counting down.
AAGTGGGATTCTTTGGCTAAATATTTGGATTTGCAAATAATGCTACAGGAATATTTGTCACGTATAGTGACACGTTCGAATGCGCCCGTTTTAACTCATTGTGTAACTGCGAAACAAATCTGTGGAAAAAGGTGGAGGGGCACGTGCCTCCTGTGCCCCTCTGGCTCAACGCCGCCTCTGCACAATGAAACAGACAGACCCTACTTTTCCCAATGGAAGAAATACCCACTCGGTCACTGCACGGAGATTCGCCACTCTATAAATGCGCAGTTGTACAAATGATACTTTGTTCAGACTGAATTCGCTACAGCGAAATCCAAATTTCTGAATATGCATTTTGTACTGGGAATCCACAAATCAACGATTTTGCCTGAACTCAGACATGAGGCCGTACTTAAACGTGCCAGAGACCGGTTCAATGATTTATCCCAGTGAAAATCAGGGTGACCCATAGATTCCTCATTGAACATTTCACAGTAAATAATTGCACTCTCTCCGAATTGCAACATTTCTTCAGAAAATTACACATATACATCTCAGTGCCAATATCTTCTTTTTTGTCGAAAGCAACCTTAAACACCAATAAATAAACAATTCAGTATGTCTCCTCAGTTATTCGTGTGATCGTTTGAAAAAGGGGCTACACTTGCAGCAAGGTGTTTGAAGTCAATGATTTTTTTTTATTTATGGAACGGTTTATCATACAACACACAAGTTACCGATTCAGTGCTAAATTTTCAAGTGCTTTTAGTTTTAGTTTGACATGTAGCATAAATGCTAATCATTCTTCTTCATCATGGTCTCTTGGTTGATTTATCAGGCCTGTCGTTTGAAAATCACAGAAGACCGACTATTATTACCTTCGAGGAAAATTGTGCAGTATTTGCCCCCAAAGAATGACAGGCATTTCACTTGGAGTGAAAAGCTTGTACCATGGGCGTTAATGTAATACCATCCACGGGAAGCTGATAACCACAAAAGGTCTTTATCTGACATTCACAACCTTTGCGGTCTGAGAACAGGTACTTCAACATACAATCAATATGAGGTCATGTGGAGAATAGTCCAAGTACTTTCGCAATGCAGGGTTCCTAGTTAAGCCACTAGATCCACAAGGCGTGGTGTAGGAGAAACTCTCCAAATTACTCGACCCTTATAGATAACAGATGGCGAGACTTGGTCTCCGAACATAACCCCGGGTTGCACTTACAGCATAAATATAAATCTTGGAAGTGGAAAATATATCTACACTGTAGCTGCAACAAGGGGTCGGGCTCTGAGGTGCATTCATTGTTAGCGATGAGAAAATGGTTAGTGGCAGAATTTCCAGCAACTGTGATTCGGCCGATAACACACTGTGAAATGGGGTTCAATGAGTGTAAATCATCGAACCTCCAGAAACCGCCCGGAGCAAAGTACATTGTGGGTGGTCTTCTCCCTAAACGTTCCAGAAACCACCCGGAGCATGATCGTGTGGCCTTCTCCCCCCAAATTTCACTTGCTGATCACAGTAGTTACTACCCAAGTCACATATGTACACCATATCGTTTCATGAGTTCAACAAGGCATCATCTGCAATGCGCGTTGCAGATGGCGCCTTGTTGCGCGCAATGGACGATATATCAACTATGTTTTACTGATGTGTTGTTGGAATAGACAGTTACCGATTGCTCACGTAGAAGCACGGTGGAGCTGTGTATTCCGACGTGAAGCACGACGGCGGCACACTTGACGTCAACCAATGCTAACCCTGTTCACACCGAGTTAGGAAGTTGCAGAGTCCGACAGATACTCATCGTTGCTCTCCGGCTACTCCTGCTTCTTCCACCTGAAAAACACTCCGTTGGAAGCATCGTTAACCCTAATAAACAAACAATCATGTTCACAAATTTGGTCGAGTGACAGCTGATAATAATAAAATAATAATAACACTGACCGCCCGCCGATTTGTCGCGGTTCTCATGTGAGAAGGCCTTGATTAAACATGTGCGCACACATGTCCCTTCTCACCTCCCGACACCCGGAAGCGAAGTGTTTGAGGAGATCCCTTACCCCATTCTTCAAATCTCTCCGATAAGCATACTAACTCCCCTTTGTGTCACCCACCAACATGTGCAATGCAACACAGGGTGGGTTCGGAATGTAGACTTATGGGTCCATATGTGGTTTTGTTTATTTGGATTCAAGCTCTCTTTCAGTGTCTACGGTTATATATTGACCGCATCACATGTATAAAGTAAAGTTCAGCCAATCGTTTATGTTTATGTTGCACTTTAGAGGACTTCATGTAGCGCAGGCGTAAATAACAACGTTCTTTTATATCAGAAAAAACAGAACTAATCTATCACGGCAAAATAATTACTGCTGAACCTCCCGTGCATGGAGTGTCCGTGTGGTGGTGGAGGGCTAACTGTAAAAGACAAACAAAAGTACCACTGTGTATGGGCTTATGTTTCGGTCAAGTGTATGTACGAATTGGGGCCCTTTGAACTTCGAAATTCGACATCGTCGTAAGGGTACGATTCTACCCCCGTAGATTCGATTTTTTCGATTATTCTCTCCATCGTTTCAGTGTGGTGGTGCGTATGTGTGTGTTTGTGTGTGTGTGTGGGGGGGGGGGGGGGGGGGGGGTGGTCACAATCATTTTGGCCTGTTCGATTCTACTGTTCCTAAAGATGTTTCATACCAAATAACATTATGCTCCGAGCAGTTTTGTAAATATGGACGTCTGGAAATCTTGTCTTTAGCTCTTATGGATCCCATGGAGATGCGGGGATTTTTTTTGCCTGAATCGTACTTTTCGCACAATAATACCACATACCAAATTTGGTTAAAATATGTAACCCATCGGTTCTGAAAATAGAAATTTTGGGTAGTGCAAAAAAACTTTCCCCACCAAGAACAACTCAAAATATTGTCCCTCAAACTTCCTTTGGAAAAAATTGAGCGTACACTTAATGAAAGTGTCAGTGACACTGTAGCTTAACCTGACTGTGTGCAGTGTTTAATGAAAAGGATAATGTTCCAATGTTTATGAAAGGATTATGAAATAAGACAAGGACTGTGATTATTGAGAATATGTTAATTTCTGTTCCCTGTAGGCTATGTTTTCAGTAAGAATAATTTGAGTGTAGACTGTACTAAAGAATTAAGACCCGGGTTGGTGTGGCCCTAACAGTTAACAAATGTCAACCAAAGTTACCAAGTTACAGTAAAATCATTCCAAAACGAGTCATTCTACCAACTACCAAGTTACAATGGAATCCCTTCATATATATAACTCGTAGACTTTGCTAAAGGAATCTAGTTCAGGTGACGGTTCGTCGGTCACGGTTGACGATCATGACCAAAATAGCAGAGTCTCATCCAGATATCCTATCAAGTTACAATGAAATCCCTTCATAAAAACAAAATAACCTGCAAGCAGTGCTAAAGGAATTTAGGTCAAGTGATTCATAAATACGACCTGCAGACTGTGCTCAAGGTTTTCGGGTTTCGGGCTCTCGCAGCCGTCACGGTGGACCGCTCATGACCAAAAGGGAACGTTCTCATCTAGACATTATATGAAGTCATCCTACCAAGTTACAATGAAATCCCTTCATTAATACGCCGACCTGTAGACTGCAGTATTATTTATTTATTGGTGTTTAAGGTCACATACGTATGCGCAATGGCTAATCATGACCATGATAGTTTTACGGGTGGAGGAAGCCGGAGTACCCGGAGAGAACAACCAAGCAACGACGAGTAGCTGCCAGCTCCCCAACATCGTAACTCCGCACTGCAGCACAGGCAGGGTTAGATTGGTTGAAGACATGCGCACCATTAACGTGCAGTGCGCGTTGACCGATCATGACCAAAATACGAGTCTCATCTAGATATCATACCAAGTTATCCTACCAAGTTACAATGATCCCTTCATAAAAACAACCTGTCAGCAGAGCCAAAGGAATGTAGGTCAAGTGACTAGGCGGTGGTAACGCCTGGCCGATCGTGACCAAAACACGATTCTCATCTAGACATCATACAAAGTTACAATGAAATTGCTTCATAAATATGTGGAGACTGAGCTAAACAAATCGAGATCACGTGCCTGTGCGGCTGTCACGGTTGGCCGATCAGGGCCAAAATAGGATGTTATCATCTAGACATTATAGAGAGTCATCCTACCAAATTACAATGAAATCCCTTCATAAATACGAACTGTAGACTGTGCAAAAGGTTTTCGGGTTATGGGTTCTCACAGATGTCACAGTTGACCGACCCCGACCAAAAGGGGACGTTCTCATCTAGACATTATACGGAGTCATCTTTCAAAGTTACAATGAAATCCCTCCATATTAAATATGACCTGCAGATTGTGCTAAAAGTTTTTAGGCTCTCGAAGCCGCCAAGGTTGACTGATCGCGACCAAAAGGGGATGTTCCCATCTAGACATTGTATGGAGTCATCCTACCAAGTTACAATGAAATCCCTTCATAAATACGACCTGCAGACTACAGTAAAGGGTTTCGGACTCTCGCAGCCGTCACGGTTGACCGATCGCGACCAAAAGAGGACGTTCTCATCTAGACATACAGAGTCATCATACCAAATTACAAAGAAATCCCTTTATAAATACGACCTGTAGACTGTGCTAAAGGTGTTTCGGTTTCGGGCTCCCGCAGCCGTTACGTTTGACCGAAAGGGGAAATTCTCATCTAGACATGACCTTAAACCTGCGTATCAAATTTCGTGATAATCGGACAAGAACTACGGGGTGTAGCCAGTGCCAAAGAAAACGTGAACAGACTGACAGACTTCCGCATGCGTGATGGCAATAGCTTATCTTGACTGTCAAATTAAGCTAAAAATGAAAGTGTCAATGACACTGTAGCTCAACTTGTTTAAGACATGTACATGTATAGCATGTGACACAGCAATGGCAAACATCTAGGTAACGACCTGATAACAAAGGTGCATGTAAAGTAGTGAAATGATCTGTACATAACTGCTGACCGTAGCCTGTAACAAATGTGTAGGTAAAGTATTCTAAAGGTGGGCGACAGTTAGATGATAAACTAGAAAAGAAATCTTTGAGTCCCAGAGTGGGTCTAACTGAACCCACAAATATTTGTTCGCATAGCACAGTGATAACAAAGACACCCAAAAGCACTCGTTCCTGTCACACGGTGATAACAGTGGTACCCCAAGAAGTTTCGTGAAGATCAGTTCATAAATACAGACTCTAGCCCAAGCCGTATTGACATGTGCACTTACTGTGTATAAGTAGCACTGAACAAATCAAAGTTCATCTAATTCGCATAATTTCTGCACGTGAAAAAAACCTGTATTATATGTGATGTATCGCATGTTACTGAACAATCCAACAAAAATTTATTCAAATCAGAACTTCCATACAGAAGTTCTGTACAAAAAACTGAGTGCACTAATTTTGGTACAAAAAGGTTGCTGGCGGCAATCTTGAATTTTGGACCGCACCCAAAAACACCCATTCTCGTCCCACGGTGATAACAAAGGTACCCAAGAAGGTTCGTGAAGATCGGTTCATAAATACATACTCTAGCCCGAGCAGTATTGACGTGCACTTACTGTGTATAAGTAGCACTGAATAAATCAAAGTTCATCTAATTTGCATAATTTTTGCACGAGAAAAAAACCTGTATTATATGTGATGTATTCCATGTTACTAAACATTCATACACAAATTTATTCAAATCAGAACTTTCATACAAAAGTTCTGTACAAAAAACTGATTGTACCAATTTTGGTACAAATGCCCGCCGGCATCCATCTTGAATTTTGGACTGCACCCAAAACACTGGTTCTCGTCTCAAGGTGATAACAAAGGTGCCCAAGAAGTTTCGTAAAGATCGGTTCATAAATACGGCCTCTAGCCCGAGCCGTATTGGCATTTGCAGTTACAGTGCTGAAAGTAACATTAAATAGATCAAAGTCAGTCTAATCGGCATAATTTATGCACGAGAAAAAAATCGTATTATATGTGCTGTATCCCATGGTACTAAACATTCACACAGAAAATTATTCAAATCAGCGCTTTCATATGGAAGTTCTATGCAATGAAAGTGTCACTGACACTGTAGCTTAACTTGTGTGTTGTGTTTGATGAAAAGGATAATGTTCAGTGTTTATGAAAGGATTATGAAATAAGACAATAATTGCGATAATTGGGAATATGTTCATTTCTGTTCCCTGTATGCTATGTTTTTCGATAAAAAATAATATGAGGTGTACACTGTACTAATATGACCTCACAGTTAATGTGTGTGGCCCTCACAGTTAACGTATATCAACGAAAGTTACCAAGTTACAGTGAAATTATTCCAAAACAAGTCATTCTATCAAGTTACATTTAAATCCCTTCATAAATACGGCCTGTAGACTGTGCTAAAGGTTTTTGGGCTTCGGGCCCCTGGAGCCGTCAGTTTCCCAATTACGTCCAAAGGGGACGTTCTCATCTAGACATTATATGATGTCAACCTACCAAGTTACAATGAAATCCCTTCATAAATATGACCTGTACACTGTGATAAAGGTTTTCAGGCTTTGGGCTTGGGCAGTCATCATGGCTGAATGATCGCAACCAAAAGGAGCCATTCTCATCTGGGCATCATCTGGAGTGATCCTACGAAGATACAATGAAATCCCTTCATAAATATGACCTGTAGACTGTGATTAAGGTTTTTGGGCTTCGGGCCCCTGAAGCCGTCACAGTTGACCAATCACGACCAAAAAAGGGGATGTCATCATCGAGGCATTATATGGAGTCAAACTAACAGGCTACAATGAAATCTTTCCATAAATATGACCTACAGACTATGCTGAAGGTTTTGGGGTTTTGGGCTCGGGCAGCCATCAAGGCTGAATGATCGTGACCAAAAGGGGACGTGCTCATCTAGACATTATTTGGAGTCATCCTACCAAGGTACAATGAAATCCCTTCATAAATATGACCTGTAGACTATGCTCAAGATTTTCGGGCTTCGGGAAACCTGTAGCCATCACAGTTGACCAATCACGACCAAAAGGGGATATCATCATCTCGGCATTATATGGAGTCAACCTAACAAGTTACAATGAAATTCTTCCATAAATACGACCTATAGACTATGCTAAAGCTTTTTGGGCTCGGGCAGCCATCAAGGCTTAATGATCGCGACCAAAAGGGCACCTTCTCATCTAGACATTATTTGGAGTCATCCTACCAAGCTACAATGAAATCCCTTCATAATTATGACCTGTAGAGTGTTTTAAAGGTTTTCGGGCTTCGGGCCCCTGTAGCTGTCACAGTTCCCCAATCGTGTCCAAAAGGGTACGTTCTCATCTAGACATTATATAAAGTCAAACCTACCAAGTTACAATGAAATCCCTTCATAAATATGACATGTAGACTGTGCTAACGGTATTTGGGCTTCAGGCTCGGGCAGCCATAATGGTTGAATGATCGCAACCAAAAGGGGACATTCTCATCTGGGCATCATCTGGAGTGATCCTACGAAGATACAATGAAATCCCTTCATAAATATGACCTGTAGACTGTGATTAAGGTTTTTGGGCTTCGGGCCCCTGAAGCCGTCACAGTTGACCAATCACGACCAAAAAGGGGATGTCATCATCTAGGCATTATATGGAGTCAAACTGACAGGCTACAATGAAATCCTTCCATAAATATGACCTATAGGCTATGCTAAAGGTTTTGGGGTTTTGGGCTCGGGCAGCCATCAAGGCTGAATGATCTTGACCAAAAGGGGACGTGCTCATCTGGACATTATTTGGAGTCATCCTACCAAGGTACAATGAAATCCCTTCATAAATATGACCTGTAGACTATGCTCAAGATTTTCGGGCACCTGTAGCCATCACAGTTGACCAATCACGACCAAAAGGGGATGTCATCATCTCGGCATCATATGAAGTCAACCTAACAACTTACAATGGAATCCTTCCATAAATACGACCTATAGACTATGCTAAAGGTTTTCGGGCTCGGGCAGCCATCAAGGCTGAATGGTCGCGACCAAAAGGGCACGTTCTCATCTAGACATTATTTGGAGTCATCCTACCAAGCTACAATGAAACCCCTTCACAATTATGACCTGTAGAGTGTTTTAAAGGTTTTCGGGCCCCTGTAGCTGTCACAGTTGCCCAATCGTGTCCAAAATGGTACGTTCTTATCTAGACATTATATAAAGTCAAACTTACCAAGTTACAATGAAATCCCTTCATAGATATGACCTGTAGACTGTGCTAAAGGTATTCGGGCTTCGGGCTCGGGCAGCCATAATGGTTGAATGATCGCAACCAAAAGGGGACATTCTCATCTGGGCATCATCTGGAGTGATCCTACGAAGTTACAATGAAATCCCTTCATAAATAAGACCTGTAGACTGTGCTCAAGATTTTCGGGCTTCGGGCACCTGTAGCCATCACAGTTGACCAATCATGACCAAAAGGGGATGCCATCATCTTGGCATTATATGGAGTCAACCTAACAAGTTACAATGGAATCCTTCCATAAATATGACCTGTAGACTATGCTCAAGATTTTCGGGCACCTGTAGCCATCACAGTTGACCAATCACGACCAAAAGGGGATGTCATCATCTCGGCATCATATGAAGTCAACCTAACAACTTACAATGGAATCCTTCCATAAATACGACCTATAGACTATGCTAAAGGTTTTCGGGCTCGGGCAGCCATCAAGGCTGAATGGTCGCGACTAAAAGGGCACGTTCTCATCTAGACATTATTTGGGGTCATCCTACCAAGCTACAATGAAACCCCTTCACAATTATGACCTGTAGAGTGTTTTAAAGGTTTTCGGGCCCCTGTAGCTGTCACAGTTGCCCAATCGTGTCCAAAAGGGTACGTTCTTATCTAGACATTATATAAAGTCAAACTTACCAAGTTACAATGAAATCCCATCATAAATAAGACCTGTAGACTGTGCTCAAGATTTTCGGGCTTCGGGCACCTGTAGCCATCACAGTTGACCAATCATGACCAAAAGGGGATGCCATCATCTTGGCATTATATGGAGTCAACCTAACAAGTTACAATGAAATCCTTCCATAAATGCGACCTGTAGAATATGCTAAAGGTCTTTGGGCTCGGGCAGCCATAAAAACTGAATGATCGCGACCAAAAGGGGATGTTCTCATCTAGACATTATTTGGAGTCTTCCCACCAAGCTACAATGAAATCCCTTCATAATTATGACCTCATCTGGAGTGATCCTACGAAGTTACAATGAAATCCCTTCATAAATAAGACCTGTAGACTGTGCTCAAGATTTTCGGGCTTCGGGCACCTGTAGCCATCACAGTTGACCAATCATGACCAAAAGGGGATGCCATCATCTTGGCATTATATGGAGTCAACCTAACAAGTTACAATGAAATCCTTCCATAAATGCGACCTGTAGAATATGCTAAAGGTCTTTGGGCTCGGGCAGCCATAAAAACTGAATGATCGCGACCAAAAGGGGATGTTCTCATCTAGACATTATTTGGAGTCTTCCCACCAAGCTACAATGAAATCCCTTCATAATTATGACCTGTAGACTGTTCTAAAGGTTTTCAGGCTTCGGGCCCCTGTAGCCGTCACAGTTGCCCAATCGTGTACAAAAGGGGACGTTCCCATCTAGACATTATATGAAGTCAACCTACCAAGTTACAATGAAATCCCTTCGTAAATATGACCTGTGGACTGTGCTAAATGTTTTCGGGCTTCGGGCAGCCATCATGGTTGAAAGATCGCAACCAAATGGGACAATCTCATCTGGGCATCATCTGGAGTGATCCTACGAAGTTACAATGAAATCCCTTTATAAATATGACCTGTAAACTGTGCTCAAGGTTTTCGGGCTTCGGGCACCTGTAGCCATCACCGTTGACCAATCATCACCAAAAGGGGATGTCATCATCTAGGCATCAATGGTGTCAACCTAACAGGTTACAATGAAATCCTTCCATAAATATGACCTTTTGCCTATGCTAAAGGTTTTTGGGCTCGGGCACCCATCAAGGCTGAATGATCGCGATCAAAATGGGACGTTCTCATCCAGACATTATTTGGAGTCATCCTACCAAGTTACAAAGAAATCCCTTCATAAATATGACCTGTAAACTGTGCTAAAGGTTTTCGAGCTTCGGGCCCCTGTAGCCATCACAGTTGCCCAATCAGGACCAAAAGGTGACTTTCTCATCTAGACATTGTATGAAGTTAACCTACCAAGTTACAATGAAATTCCTCAATAAATATGACCTGTAGACTGTGCTAAAGGTTTTCGGGGTTTGGGCTCGGGCAGTTGTCACGGTTGGCAGATCACGCCCAAATGGGGAAATTCTCATCTAGAGATCATAAGGAGTCATCCTACCAAGTTACAATGAAATCCCTTCATAAATACGACCTGTAGACTGTGCTAATGGTTTTCGGGTTTTGGGCTCGTGCAGCCATACCGGTTGCCCGATCGCGATCAAAAGGGGACGTTCTCATCTAGACATGACCCCAAACCTGCATATGAAATTTCGTGACGATCAGACAAGAACTGCGGGGTGTAGCCCGTGCTAAAGGAAAATGTGAACAGTCTTACAGACTCACAGACTCAGACTAACAGACTTCCGCAAGCGTGATGGCAATAGCTTATCTTGACTATGTCAAGTTAAGCTAAAAATCTGATTGCACCTAATTTTGTACAAAATGGCCACCAGCGGCCATCTTGAAGTTTAGACCGGACCCCCAAAACACTCGTTCTCGTCCCACGGTGATAACAAAGGTACCCTAGTAGTTTCGTAAAGACTGTGTGTACGGCGCGACGGACAGACAGACGGACGACGGGCCATGGCAATACCTCAAATTTGACTTCGCCAAAGTTGAGCTAATGAAGCTGAATATCAAATATCAACCAATTACATCCATTGGATCGTTCGATGTTCTCAAAATTTTTGGACCCCCCCTCCCCCCTCTCCCCATGTGAGACAATGAACCGATTTTGACAAAACTGAATTGCCCAGCCCTAGGCAGTACTTTCATGGAATGTTTTTGGAATCTGACCAGCAGTTTGGGCGAAGACTCAAAACACCACCTTTGCAACTGACGTTGGATGATCGACGGAATAGAAATCAGGATAGCACACCCTGACTTTCAGTCAGGCGAGCTAACTTTATTTATTGGTGTTTCAGATCACATACTTCTGCGCATAGGCCAATCGTGACCGCAACATGGAGATGAAGTAAAGTCCAACCAATTATTTATACCCATGTTGTCCTGTTTTGAGGACTTCATCCCAGGTTTTGGCGACTGGGTCCTATTTTATCTGTAAAACAAAACTGCTTTACCACAGTAAACGAGCACTGATTAAATACCGGGGAGGTGAGCTAATAAAGTCCAACCAATTGACTCCACATACGCTGCCTATTGCAGAGACCACTGATAATTTATTGGTTTTCAAAGTCAATCTCAGCATCTATGGATGTACAGTGGTACCTTGTTAATTGAACAGCCACTTTGCCAGTGGAAATTATCTAACAGGAATATTTAATGAACAGGAATTCCTTCACTTTTCTGCATTCTGGGTAGTCATTCTATATCTTGTTTGACAGCGCTCATGGAGCTCTGTCAAAGAAGATATCATAGATTAAATGCCTGTATTGGGGACATACTTTTTGCCGGTAAAAAGGACGGTATCCGGTAAAAAGGACGGTAAGTGTATAAAAACTACGTTTTAAAGTTCTTAAAGTTCTTAATGTACCTCTGAATGTGTGAAAAGTGACAATTCAATGAAAAGTACGCAATAATAAATGTATATAACGAAGATTATGCATCGTTTGTTTTATTGTGGACTATTTTCAAGAGAAAATAGATCATTTTGCTATCGACACTGATCGACATGCCATTTTGTGCAAGAAAACAACGAATTAGCTGAGGTGCACGACGGGGTGAATATTATCATACTTGCTCGACTGAGGTGTAACAAATTTGTGTGCGTAACATTTTGATCTTTCTGTTCACTACGAGGGGATTTAACTGAAAGTTTTTGGGTAATAAACCATTTATTATTTGAAAATAGTCTACAATAAAACAAACAATACTTAATCTTTGTTATATATTGTGTACGATTCATTAAATTGTCATTTCACACATTCAGAGGTACATTTAGTACTTTAAAACGTAGTTTTTGTACACTTACCGTCCTTTTTACCTGCAAAAGGTTGTGTTCAAGCTATTTTTTTAAAGGGGGTTCATTATTTATTTTCTGTTAGCGTTTCGCCTAACACATGCCGAGGTTATAAATATTAAAACCATCCATATATCAGTGGATACTAGATCTAGATTCCTGTATGTCCTACTCCAGTAATACCGACGGGAGCCATCAAGACTGGACCCCTTATTCTCACTCCACCAATCCCTATAAAAACCTGCGAACGCACTTTGTCAGCCTACTTGACATCCAAACACACTTCGACGGTCAGCTTGACAGCCATACATAATCTATCAAGATTTGTCCCCACCCCCTCCCCCCCCCCACCAAAAAAAAGTCTTGAATTGTCATAAGCTTTTCGAGAGTGTCATCAGGTACTCTCTATTATTTTCAAACAAAAGCAAATGTTGTTTGCCCTTGGATCAATTTTGAGCCTTACTTATTTGTCTTTGGATTGCTAGAAAACACAAACACATCCAACTGCATCCTCAGCCATGCAGTCCACCAAACGGTCGTGTGCCGGACTGTGTCAGGTGGTCATATTTGTTCCCCCCCACCCAAAAACAAAATTTTCGTCTGCTGTGGGTTGTTGGAGAGTGCCATCAGGTACTCTCCAATAATCTCTAATAAACCAAAAATATACTCAGTAAATGCTATTTTCGTTTGATTGTTATAAAGCACAAGAACATCCAACTGCATTCTATTTCAGGCAGACCACTACCCGGTCGTGTGCTGGATTCTGTCGGGTGGCCATCTTTTGTCCCCCCCCCCCCCCCCCACCCAAAAACGGAAAAAAAAACGAAAAAAATTTTGTTTGTTGTGGGTGGTTGGAGAGTGCCACCAAATACTCTCCAATAATCTCTAATAAGCCAAATATATAACCAGTAATTGCTATTTGTCTTTGGATTGTAACAAAGCATAAACACACCCAACTGCATCATCATTCAAAAAAAAAAAAATTTGTTTGCTGGGGGTTGTTGGAGATTGCCATCAAGTACCCTCCAATAATCTCTAGCAAACCAAATATATACTCAGCAAATGCTCCTTATCTTTGGATTGTGACTGCAGCAGGGAAAAATAGTTGCTAACAAATTTTGACAATCTTTTGAAGCGAATTTATTCAGTCTGTGTTTGCCTCGCTGCGACTTGTGGGAGAGTGCTTAAAGGCACCTTCCCATGAAGTGCGGCAAGGCAAAAACCTGCGAACGCACTTTGTCAGCCTACTTGACATCCAAACACACTTCGACGGTCAACTTGACAACCATACATAATCTATCAAGATTTGTCCCCCCCCCCACCCCCCCCCCCCCCCCCCACCGAAAAAAAAATCTTGAATTGTCATAAGCTTTTCGAGAGTGTCATCAGGTACTCCCTATTATTTTCAAACAAAAGCAAATGTTGTTTGCCCTTGGATCAATTTTGGGCCTTATTCCGAAATACAGGTACCGCAACTCAAAGTCCTCACATTTGGTGGATGGTCTCCATAGGCCCTTCGAAGTGAAGTTATTCAGTCAGCAAACTCGTTGCAACTTATGTGAGAGCGGCTACGGGAGCCTTCCCATGAAATGCAGCAGGGCAAAGACCTGTGAAACTATGCCAGCCTGTCAGGACCTGCCACGTTGCGAATTGTGAGGGAGTGCAGGCGGGTGCTCTCCCACGGATCGAACAAATTTTGACAGTCTCTTAAAATTAATTATTCAATCTGTCAGGATCTGCCTCGTTGCAATTTATGGGAGAGTCCCTATGTAGCCAACATCCCCCCCCCCCCAAAAAAAAATACCTGTTCCTGATTTTAGTTATTGGAGAGTGTCGCCAGGTACTCTCTAGTGGTCCCAAACTCTCCATTATGGAAGAGTGCCTACGGGCACTTTCCCACGGATTGCGGTTGGGCTGAAATCTGTGAACACATTTTGACAGCCCACTTGACAGTCATTCATAAATTGGCACTCCACCAGGGAAAATTGCCATAGTGGCCAAGCCAACACTTCCACCCACCCACTCCCACCCCCCCCCCCCCTCACCCAAAAAAAAAAAAAAAAAAAAAAAAAAAAAAAAAAAAATTCGATTTGTTGCGAGTTGATGGAGAGTGTCATACCCTGCAATACAGGTGCCGCAATTCAAAGTCCTCACATTTGGCGGATGCTCACATTTGGTGGATGGTCTCCATATGCCCATCGAAGCGAAGTTATTCAGTCTGCCAGGTTCTGCCTCGTTGCAATTTATGGGAGAGTGCCTGCGGGCGACTTCCCATATATTGCAGTGGGGCAAAGACTTGTGAAATTACCCAGTCTGTCAGGATCTGTCTCGTTGCGAATTGTGAGGGAGTGCATGCGGGTGCTCTCCCATGGATTGACCAAATTTTGACAGGCTCTTAAATTTAATTATCCAATCTGTCAGGATCTGCCTCGTTGCAATTTATGGAAGAGTGCCTACGGGCACTTTTCCATGCGTTGCAACGTGGCATAAACGTGTGAACACATTTTGATAGTCCATCTGACAGCCAGGCATAATTTGGCATGCTACCAGCGTCTTCATAGTGGCCAACATCACCCCCACCCAAATCAGATCTGTTATAAGTTATTGGAGAGTGTCGCGAGGTACTCCCTGGCGGTTCCAAACAAAGTGAATCTCCATTATGGAAGAGTGTTTATGGGCGCTTTCCCGCGGACTGCGGCAGGGCAGAAATCAGTGAATAAATCCTGACAGTCCCCTTGACAGGTAGCCATAATTTGGCACTCTACCTGGGATAATTATCTTAGTGGCCAACACTTCCCCTACCCCCCCCCCCCCCCCCGAACCTGATCTGTTAAGAATTGTTGGAGAGTGTCTTCGGGTACTCTGTCCAGTTGGTTCCAATCAAAGCGAATCCCTATTGAGCAAATATTATTCGCCTCTGGATCAGTACGAAGCATGGCTCTAAAACAATAGGACTGCATTAGGACTTACTCACTTTTCTTTAACCGAACGAGGACCGGATGCACATCTTTGGGCTTTACTCTGAAATACAAGTTAGTACCGCAATTCATTGTACCTTAGTTTAAAATTAGGGTACCGCAACTAAAACTTCTCACACGCTGTGCATGGCCTCTAGAAGAAATTCCCTACCACCCATTGCCAAAGTAATCGACCAAATGCTACAAACCCAGCCGTGGGAGGTACAGAGAAACAAACTTCTCTTAACTGTTTGTTTCTTTGCCTATCACGGACCTCAGCCTGTGACCCTCACTGAATTGAGCCTGTTGAACTCATTCCAGTGAGTGCCATGGGCTGTGATCGGGGGAAAATTGACGATCTTGGAAAATGAAATGGTACCGTCCCCGGCAAACTGCACCAGTTCGGAAATAAGAGGTATTCCAGCTAATCAAAAAAAACAAACTATAAGCCGATATCACCACCCAACCAACCAACCCTGAATATGTGTATAACATATCTAATCTTATTACAAACTGTATATACTTGTTATTCCATAACAGTTACTTCTGTTTTTCTTCTCATCCTCTTCAAATACTGCCACTCACTCTCACTGTTGCGCAACCATACCTGTATCAAACATACTAACTGCATTTCACAGCACCTCGACGGGCCTTTTTCCAACTGTTATCCAGACTTGAATCATGGGTATTAGCATCGAGCAACACAGGACGGCAGTCGGTTTGCACAACAATCTCCTCGTGTACAGGCACCGTGTGACGATTAAACCAGGTAGACCTCAGCATCGCGTGACGATTCGTATCGTAAAAGTCCGTTTCACGCTGGTTTTGTGCGTTATTCTGGGCATCATTCTTCTGTCTGGCGACATCGAAGTTAATCCAGGGCCATCCCAAACTGGGACAGCAGACGTAAGTAGTATTTCTATACTTAATTATAACATCAGAAGCATCAGGAATAAGCTTGATCATATTATAGACGACATTGATGATTTCGACATTATCTGTTTTACCGAAACGCACCTCGATCCCAGTTTCAATTCCAACAACGTTTTGATCCCCAATTACCCCCCACCAGTTAGAAAGGATAGGAACCAACATGGTGGCGGTGTCGCGGTTTATTTTTCAAAAGAAATATATGCCAAACGTTTACCCGAACTAGAATTTGACCAGTCGGTCTTATGGTTTGAGATTACCTCAAATCGCAAGTTTCTGCTCTGCCTGGCATACCGATCGGTTCAGTTCTCTACCAATGACTACTGGGAGAAGCTCGAAAGAGCCATTGAAGAGTCAATCAGCATAAATCCGTCCTTGATAATTACCGGAGATTTAAATAGCGACCTTCTTAACCCCTCCAGTCGATTAAACGAAATTATAAACTTTTACAACCTACAAAACGTCACTGAACAGCCGACTCGTGTAACGCCAACCTCAAGTACCTTATTAGACCCAATAATAGTTAGTGATAAAAAATGATGTTGTGATTCTGAACTCAGAAGTTCACGATCTTGGTGTTTCCGACCACAAAGCTGTATCAGCAGTCATAGAGACTGGAATTGCACAGTCCGAAACGAAAATTCGACAGATCTGGAATTATAACAGGGCAGATTTCCCCAAAATGAATAATTTGATTTCTGAAACAGACTGGTCCTTCATCACAGACACGACTTCCCCTGATATATCATACCATAAATTTGCATCCAAATTTTTAAATATTGCTAGAGAATGTATTCCATCTTATAACATAGTTATCCGTCCCCATGATAAGCCCTGGTTTGACTCGGCTCTTCGCCGGGAAATTCGCCATAGAGACCGTTTACGGAAACGAATTCTGAAAAATTCAAACCCACGAATAATTGAAAAATACAAACACGCCCGAAACAAAGTAAATAACATGAAAAAGAAGGCTAAATCCACCTATTTTTCAAAATTAGATACTTCACTTTCAGTAAGTAGAAACCCTAAAGATTTCTGGCACACTGTTAAACAGTTACTGAATAATTTTGAAAGCAAGCCTTCTGTCCCTTTTCTTAACCATAAAGACAATGCGGGTAGTCCAGTTATGTTAACAGATGACAAAGAAAAAGCTGACTTGCTCAACAAAACATTTTTGTCAAATAGTAAGATAAATGACGACGGGCATAGTTTACCTGCTTTCAGAAGCAAGTGTTCTGAGAGTCTCTCTGAGATAGACGTCTCTGAAGATGAAGTGACTCGAATCCTAGGCAAACTAGATACCAAAAAAGCAACTGGACATGATGGCATAAGTAATCGCATGCTTAAAGAAACCAAAGATACAATATGCAAGCCTTTGGTTCAGTTATTTAGGCTTTCTTTTTCTTCATGTGTCTACCCATTGGAATGGAAGCTGGCAACTGTCGTACCCATATTTAAAAAAGGAGACACACACGACCCCAGTAATTATAGACCTATTTCTCTACTAAGCTGTGTCAGTAAAGTTATGGAGAGGATTGTTTTTAACCATATGTACGAATACTGTTGTGCCAACAATTTACTTTTTAAATACCAGTCTGGCTTTCTACCCCAAAATAGCACCGTCTATCAGCTCATCGAAATATATCATAATCTCTGCTTAGCCTTTGATAGGAACCAGTTTTCACTTGGGGTATTCTGCGACATATCAAAAGCGTTCGATAGGGTTTGGCACAAAGGGTTAATTTATAAACTGAGACAAAACGGTATATCTGGCCCACTCCTTGAGTGGACCAAAAGCTATTTATCTGATCGTAGACAAAGGGTAACTGTTAACTCAACTCCCTCTGAGTATTTACCTGTTGATTACGGTGTTCCCCAAGGATCCGTCTTAGGTCCCTTCTTCTTTCTTATATACATAAATGACATTTCTGAAAATTTAAATGCACCGGATGCTTGTAGACTATTTGCAGATGATACAAGTATAACAGAAACTGGATTTGAACTGGACGATATTGTTTCAAAGTGTAATGAAAACCTTGCGGCCGTTTCCGAATGGGCAAAAGCATGGCTTGTTACATTTAACCCTTCAAAAACTGAAACTGTTTTATTCACCAAAAAACGTGTTAATGTAAGCAGTATGGTAATGTTTGGTGACACGCCACTCGAAATGGAAAAGTCTCACATCCACCTCGGCCTATCTTTACAGGGGGACTTAAACTGGAATGTCCAAATTAATAGATTATGCCAAAAGGCTAATTCCAGACTGCCCCAGTTACGAAAATTAAAGTATATTCTAGGTCGAAAAAGCCTGGAAACGCTGTACAAATCATTCATACTTCCTATCTTAGAATACGCCGATGTGGTGTGGGCCGGTGCGCCCGACTACCAACTTACCAAATTGGATAGAATCCACGCGGATGCAGCGAGAATAATATCCGGTCTAACGAGATCAACCCCGGTATCTGCTCTATTTGCGGAACTTGGTTGGGAAACCCTTGCGCAGAGACGTCATCTCCACAAAATGAAAACATTTTTTAAAATCGTAAATAATCAGGCCCCCACATATCTCTCTGACTTATTGCCACGGACCTTCGAGGATATTTCCACGTATAGCACCCGGCTGCACACTAATTTTCAATTACCACTTACGCACACGGCAACATTTAAGCGCTCATTTATCCCCTCATGTATCTCGGAATGGAATGCATTACCCCAAGAAATAAGACAATCGAGTTCACTGAATAACTTTCTCAAATATTTTAATAGTGGCGCATGCAGACCACCTAAGTACTTTAACAATGGCGATAGAGCCGTCAATATTATACACTGCAAGTTGCGAAATTCGTGTAGCGACCTAAATTATGATAAATACTCCAACTACGTCCATGATACACCTATCTGTTCGTGTGGCTACGAGACTGAAGACGCAAACCATTACTTTTTCGACTGTAATAACTATTCAAACGAAAGACAAGTCCTACAGAGAAATCTTGCGCATCTTACAATAAGATCGACCAACGATCTCCTTTATGGTATCCCCAACCTACCAGAATCCGTCAACATCCACCTTTTTCGAAGTGTACACAATTTCATTAAGGCCACGAAGAGATTTTAAGACTGGACCGTAACCAGGCAGACTAGTCCGTCAACATATTCCCAGCCAAATGTCCTATAATACGAGTGTCCGTTTTCATTTTCATGTCCATTTCCTTCAGTTACGTCTTTGTGCATTCCGCATGTTCGTCCTGTATTCCCTGGCTATAACAGTGGTAACGGGGCTCCGTCTAAATCGCGGTTCCGCTGGAATCACGATTGTACCGTGATATGTCACGTTGGCTAGTTGACCAAGTCCAGCAGTGTTGCGATGTGGCAGTTCATCTTTCACCTTTCTGTTCTCCTTCCTCTCGCCTATCTGTTTTGACTCTTGTGAAGTCGAATACCTACCAACATCCATCTTGAAGAGTGTACATACACAATATTGTTTTAATTATTCATAAGTTTGCTTTGCCATTGCATGCACATTTTGGTAACTTTTTGTAAATATTTGTAAAGATAATCTGAAATTTTCAAATGTATATGAAGGAAAGGATATTATCTAAGTGCTAGGCACTTGTTATCCAATCCATTTTGTTATAACAAATAAAATATGTTTAATAATAATCCCTATGTGTGAGCTCCCAGTGGTGGGCCGGGGCAAATGCAAACTAACTGTTTTTAACCCCACAATTCCTCGGGGGGGGGGGGGGGGGGGCACCAGAATAGATCTCAAAGCTTCACAATTTGAAGGAAAAAAAATATCCGGGAAAGGGCCCACAGCCGTGGGAGGGGAATACGCCCAATTCCATTTCAAGCCTGTGAAATATGCCAGCGTTATGTCGATCTTGCCCGCTACCCTTGCCCCCCCCCCCCCCCCACCAACCCCCCTATTTCGAAAATATGGGAAATGGATTATATATCTAGCAGGGGTGTAGCCAGAATTCTATAATTGGGAGGAGGTGGCTAGCCATAGGGGGTGGGGGCAATCATGATATTTGGAAGGTCGTTGTGTGGTCCCCCCCCCCCCCCGGCATAACTAGGACTCTCGGACATTTCCCCATCCTCCCACTTCCCTTCAGGGAAGTAGGAGAATGAGGTAACGGCCAGAGGGCACTAGTTAGGACTAGACCTCCCCAGAGGTTGTTTTTTGAAGTTGCTTTGTTAGCCAGCATGGCGACCAGAATCGAAGACTTACATAACTATTTCCCCTCCAACCTTTCAGACCCGATCCCACACAAAACCTGGGCAGTGAGGGCAAAGATTATTGATCGAGTATAAGGATTGAGGTCAGTGTTGAGTCTCAGTATTAATCGAATGGGCGAGAAATATATACTGGGATTGTCGGGCGATACTATGTGGTTCAGATTGCACTAAGTTTATATAAAATGAAAGAAACTTGTCACCCAAACGTTTCTTTCACCTTATATAAGGTTTGTGAATTCTGGTCCCTAGAGTGCCCCACCCACTGTTTCTGGGCACTTCGGCTAGTGTCCAACCCCTGTGCATGTTAATTCCCTTCTCCATATTCCCTGCCCAGTAAGCACATACGATTACATTGAAACTGACATCTGAGCACAATCACTACTGCTTTTCTCTGACAGACACTGGCGCTTCAGGCCATCTCGAACTTGCTATCAAATGAATTCTTTATATTTTTTTTTCTGGGGAGGTCTAGTTCCAACTACGACCCTCTGGCGAAATGGGTGTGTGTGTGTGTGGGGGGGGGGGGGGGGGGGCAAGATCGACATAACACTGGCATATTTCAAAGGCTTGAACTATGGAATTGGGCGTATTCCCTCCACGGTTGTGGGCCCTTTCCCGGATTTTTTCCTTCAAATTCTGAAGATCTGAGATGGATTCTGGTGCCTCCTGAGGAAACGTGGGGTTAAAAACAGTTAGTTACGGTTTGCATTTGGTCCCGGCCCACCACTGGGAGCTCACACATTGGGATTGGTGGAGTGAGAATAAGGGATTCCGCTTAATGGCTCCCGTGGGTATTATTGGGATAGGACATACAGGAATCTAGACCTGATATCACTATCCACTGATGTATGCCGGATGGTTTTAATATTAATTATCGCCTCGGCGTGTGTTAGGCGAAACGCTAACAGAAAATAAATTATAAACCCCTGTTTAAAAAAAATAGCTTGAACACAACCTTTTGCCGGCAAAAAGGACCGTAAGTGTATACAAACTACGTTTTAAAGTACTAAATGTACCTCTGAATGTGTGAAGTGACAATTTAATGAAGCGTACGCAATATATAACAAAGATTAAGTATTGTTTGTTTTATTGTAGACTATTTTCAAATTATAAATGGTTTCTCTCCAAAAAACTTTCTGTTAAATCCCCTCGTAGTGAACAGAGGGATCTAAATGTTACGCACACGAATTGGTTACACCCCCGTCGAGCAAGTAATAATCTTCACCCGTCGTGTACCTCAGCTAATTCGTTGTTTTCCTTGCACAAAATGGCATGTCGATCAGTGTCGACAGCGAATGGATCTATTTTCTCTTGAAAATAGTCTACAATAAAACAAACAATACTTAATCTTCATTATATATATTTTTTACTGCGAAAGCTTCATTAAATTGTCACTTTTCACGCATTCAGAGGTACATTTAGTACTTTGAAACGTAGTTTTTATACACTTACCGCCCTTTTTACCAGCAAAAAGTATGTCCCCTGTATTGGATGTGCTGAGGCAAAATAGGTCAAAAACATTGGAGAAGTGGCTGACTATTCGGATAGTTTCTCAACATATTACAAGATTTTTTTATTCAAATAACAGGAAATTATTCTGTAATCTATATGCAATTGACAACTTATTGAAACTTACAAAGAGGTTTCTGACGGCATGGGAAATGTTTTTGTAGCGTTTGGGATTTTATTCAATTAACAAGGTTATTCATTCAAGAGATATCCAATTAAGCAGGCTCTTTCTGGAAGACGACAGCATTGCTCACCAATACAAAATGGCACTAAAGACGTTTTTTTCTGCATTACACGGACATCTGGGATCACACATATTGATCTGCTATTAGCACACAAGAGCTTCGACGGAAGCATTAGAAAGAAGTGGTGTAAGCCTGGTCATCAACACAATTAACTCTTCACCAAACATGAAAAGCAGACATTTGCTAACAAAATTATTTAATAACTATATTTTTTTTATATTTTGCTTCAAAAACATAGCTTGTGACCCATTGTTGGAGCGAGCTCAATGAACTCGTTCCAATGAGGGGGTCATAATCTATGTTTTTGAAGCAAAAAATTAAAAAAATAATGGCAATTTTTGTGAATAGTTCTGGGCAATTTTGGCCATTACATTGGATAATGGGTTAAAAGAGAGGGTAAATCACAAATCGTGGTAACTGAAGAGAAAAAAAAAAATGCATTCCGTAGATTTTATTAGAAATTTATTCCTGTTGTGATTTATATAATTTACATAAAATGAAACACACGCCGTACAAATTTTGTAACCAACTAGTGTTTACAATACTTCAAAATTTTGCTATAACATTACTGGTCACATTTCACATGCAAATGTATTATCAATATACACTAAATGTGCATAATTTGTGACTATATTTATTTATTAAAATACGCCTGCAGTTGTCACCCATTTGAAAGCATACTCACACATTTATCTTGATTAAAAAAAAAAAAATTCTTCCAAAACCTAGCCTTTGGCTGCTGTTGAAACAAGCACATTCACATGATGAGGTTAACCCTTTGAATTCTAGAGACTGCTTTTCCAATCCAGGAACATGATATGTCATAATTTCACTAAGTTGGATGACTGCAAAGTGAATGTGTGCAGTAGACCAATCAACATTTTCAACGTGCAGTCCCAAATAATGAATATGGACTCTTCCAATTGCTGCCATAAAACTGACATGGAAGATACCACCGGTATTCAAAGGGTTAACCTATGTTTTGAGGGAAAAACAGGAGATCTATATAGATATTTTATGGGCAAATTAGTTCAAATTCTTCAGAAGATCAAATGCATCCAAACCACAAAATAATTAAACACCAGTAACATTCTTTCATAATGGCAAATATCTGATGGGGCCCAACTGTGAATTTCACAAAGGCCAGAGACTGTCACGGTTTCAATAATGCGAGGAGCAATTTTATCCAGTCTATCTCCCCCTCCCAAACACACACCTTATTTCAACAGCCAAACAGTACATGACCAATGCTAGGTATTGATATATTTTTTCTCTGTGCAAGGAAGTTCTGGGGGTCTGAAGACATGCATCAACATGACAAAGCTCAATGAGCCCCTTCCTGTTGTGTGGCACATAACACCAATCACATGCAGCGCCAAAGTAACTTCAATATTCATGAAGAGATCACAACCAGCAAATAGTAAACTGTATTCTGATGTCAAAATTACCTAACGTTTCCCATGTTACCATTGGGAATTCAATCAAATATATGTCAAGCTCTGTCAAAGGTTGAATTAAATTCTCAGTCCTCTTTAGGCAAAATACTGTCATCAACCAAATTTTGTTTAGTTTGTTGTTCAGACCATTTGTTTAATTATTGGTGCTTAAGGTCACTTTCAGAATCATTGGCAACATCATGACAACATCAGTATGAATTAGTCAATTTAAACCAATCGTTTATATTTATGCTGCCCACTTTAGAGGCCTTCCACCCAAGAGTTTTAGGGCCAAACCACAGTATTGTAACATACCAACACAGGGTTCCTTCATCAACAGTTTTTCAAGATATGCTTTAGCAGATTTCAATAAAGGTCCAATGTTTGAATGGGGGGAAAAAAACAGGAATTTCAATGTTATTTTTTTCTGTTCGAATTTTCATCTGATTTTCCTTGGTACATGTATTAACAGTTACTGGTAGAGTGCAAATTTGGGCTTTATTCTGATGTGCAGGTACCATAACTTCAAGACTTCAAATTCTGTGGATATACTTCATATCACATTAGAAGTGAAATTACTTAGGCCCTACAGACTTGCAATTTTACAGTTTAACATAACATGTAACAAGGTGAAGACATGTGAACAAATTTGAGTGCCGAAAATAATTTAGCACTCTACCAGTTAATGTGTAAATATCGAATATACCCATTGTAACTTGGTTATCAAATGTTCACCACGATGAAGTGGTGTTAACAGCAAGCCTTTGCTGAACATTTGGTACACCAAGCTACTTTGGGTATATTTTATTTATACCACGATCCGTCAGATTATTAAGAGTTTAAATGTTAAATAATATAATATTCAATATTAAATTCTAAACAATATCCAAATCTGTTTTTGTTTACATGAGCACCGATGGGCAGTACTTCCGCAGTCAATTTTATTGCCGAAACGAAGTGGAAAAAGAAAAGCGTAAATCACCGGCCTTTTTCATTTTAATAATATAACATACTATTTTGAGTTATAGATGCTTTATTAACATGAGACCATGCATGTTTGTTAATTATTGGGATCTTATGAGGTAAACTCATTTAAAAACGTAATAAATAATTGCTGCTTTCATTTCACTTTTTGCGATGTGATGGGAGATAAATTTAGACAAGTTTGCATTCAGGTCAGGGTCACCAAACATCAACTGTAGGTGTAAATTTTAACTAATGAAATCCCCTTGCTGGTGTGTTCACAACGGTTGGTGTGTAAAGCTAAAATTTATATCATAGGCTTTTTATATATAGAATAGGTAATCATGGTATAACTATACTTTTCATTGACTTCAAGGACTATAACTATTCTTCAGTTTATTACTTCAAGTGTTCCAGTGGCATTGCTAATCAGATTTTAGCACCACTAAGTAGCTCATTAACCCGCTGCAAACAGATGTTGATAAAATGGAAAACGGAAATATCAAACAGGAAATTTTTCCAATATTGCAACTTGGCATTTAATCGTTTCAATGAGCTGTGTCAAACTCAAAGGCTCTGTCAAACAAGATTGAATTGGTTAAATTCCTAGCTGCATAATGCAGCTTGAATTCTGATATTTTGACATCAGTGTGCAGAGGGGAATATATAGTGCAACACAATGTTGGTTCAGAAGACACTTTTCATCTGCAGGTCACCATAACAGTATTTTGTTGGAAAAGAAGTTGAATCAAGTCATGTTTGTGAATTCAATACAGTACTGATACATGTACACGACAACGTGAATCTGAAAATTTACATTTCCATGATTCAACACAAACAGGGCAAGAAATCAACCAACTGAGGAATATGGAGAATGATTAACCTTTTACCCTTTATCCAACGTAACGGCCAAATCCAACAAGTGCTATTCACAAAAATCACGATTAAATTTTCAATATTTTGTCTCAAAAACATAGCTTATGACACCTCATTGGAAGAGTTTAAAGAGCTCATTCCAACCAGGGGTCCTAAGCTATGTTTTTGACACAAAAATTTTTTTTAAAAATTATTCAAGAATTTTGTTTGAAAAGTGTCGTCTTTTTTCCGTGTTAGGTGAAGGGTTAATGGCTAAAATTGGCCATAACTATTCACAAAAATCTGCTCAAATTTTAGTATTTGTTCCCATTAAAGACATATATTATTAGCCTCTCAGTGAAATTAACTCACGAGGGTAGACCAATTAATATTTTCAGGCCGCACGTTGAAGATATTGATCAGTCTATCCACACATTCACTTGACAGCCATCTTACTTTATGAAATTATGAGGTATTATGTTCCTGGGCTGAAAAAGCAGCCTCTTGGATTCAAAAGGTTAACTGAATAAAACCAGACAGTTACCAAAAGATGTTTTTCAGGGACTTTCCACGATCTACAAGGATGTCTGATCTTCAAGCACTTTTCAAGGTTCTCAAATTTCAGTTTTAGAATTCAAGCACTTGTAATCACTTGCAAGGACCCTTACAAACACTGTAATACATGTTATTTTTAATCCTTATGTGCCTAATTCTAACTTTGCTAACTTTTTAGTGCAGCAAAACAGGTGCCCCAACTTGCAGTCTAACTTGTTGCTTCTAGGCAAGTCTTGGCTGCCTATATAGAGTCAAGTCTTGCCTAGAAACAACTGCAAACCCACAGGATAAATAACGCCCAAGTGCAGTAAAAACATTTTAAAATCTCCAGGACTTTAAGGGTTAAACTATGTTCTTTCGGAATCCAACTGGTGACCTCAATGGAATGAGGCACCAAACTTACTCAACTTATGGTCATAAGCTATGTTTTGGAAACAGTAACACTTTGCTTTAGGAATATGTTTTGTTTTTCAACTTCTCTCCATACATTGTGTTATTTATTTATTGTTGTTTAAAGTCTGT
Source organism: Pictodentalium vernedei (assembly GCA_031216915.1). Lineage (NCBI taxonomy): Eukaryota > Metazoa > Mollusca > Scaphopoda > Dentaliida > Dentaliidae > Pictodentalium > Pictodentalium vernedei. The sequence goes on along the minus strand of CM062295.1, from coordinate 276,940,834 downwards.
TTCAGCCTATCATGGCTGCAACAAAAGAACAATGCCAAGTTTAGCCATCAGTTCGGAGTTTTGCCCACCTTACGGAATTTCTACTCTAGGCATTGGTTACCAGGTGCTATTTAACCAGAAAAACAGAACTTATTTTCTATAGTAAACAAACACTGCTCCATTAGCCAGGGTTACACCCTTATGACTGCATCACACTGCGCCTGACAGCACAATGGCTAATAATGACCACAACATGGATATAAAGTGAAGTCCAACCAATCATTTATACCCATTTTAGAGAACTTCCACCCCAGGCATTAGTTACCAGGTCCTATTTTACCAGTAAAAACAAGCTTGTTTATCACAGTAAACAAGCAAAGCTTCACTTCCCGGGGTTCCCAAAGGGAGTTTCATCAGAAAATGTTCACAAGATTTTTAACCAAACAGATTATCCCAAAATGTTTCAACTCCCAATGTACAGAATCACTTTGGTAAAGTTAATTTTTTTAGATGGAAGCTGTACCTCATGGCTATTCTCAAGTGAATATTTTCATTAAATTAGTATATATTATATAACTCATGAAAGAAAACAAAATATTCACACATTGCAGTTAGATATATATACAATGAATATGCATATTATGAAAAAAAGGAGTAGAAAACAGGGACGGGTTATCAAGCACTCACAGCAGCATTGTGAAAACTAACATTGAAACTCATAAGAAAATTGCAATAAACCATTAACGCAACATGAAAACTAAACCCTTTGAACCCGAGCTGACGCTTTTCCAGCCCGGAACATGATATATCATAATTTCATTAAATAGGATGGATGCTAAGAGCATGTGTGTGGTAGATCAATAAATATTTTCAACGTGCAGCCCCAAGGCTGCATGTTAAAAATATTAATTGGTCTACCCCTCAATAATGAACATGGACTCTTCCAGTTGCTGTCATTGAATTAATATGGAAGATACCACCAGGTTTCAAAGGGGTAAGTAAAAGTGTAAGATAATAATCTGGACTATCATATGAAAAGAAAATAGAGCAACACAAAGCATTGTATATGCCCCCTCCTGCAATATCAATACTATATGCTCCTCATTGGAGTGGTGGCATTCCTCAAGATGGCATAAATGTCTGCCATTCTGAATAAACAAATGAACACACATACAGACTAACTCAGATAAACTCCCCCTGCAAACCCATTAAACATGATCAATATAAAAATTATTCAATTTTCTGTTTGACATGGACAAAAACAAAAATGTAAGAAGTTAATAGAGACAATTCTTCTGAGTCTCACAAGGCCAGAACAATGGTAAGTATGCATGGACAAAACTCACAGTATGCAGATATTCTTTCCAACCATACTAGTCTATCACCATATCAAAGGGCACACATATTAAAATCCAACAACCAATTCTTGAGTTATGATGCCAAACATTGTATGGAAAGTTTAACAAGTGCCCTAACTCTGGTATGTATGCATGGACGAAATCAGCAATAAATGGATGTTAGTCTTTATCATACCAAATAACATTAAAATCCACCCACCAATGATTGACTTATACAAAATGTTTGTATGGTAAGTTTTCTAAGTGCAGACAAGGGCCATAACTCTGGTATGTATACATGGAAATAGTCTGCAATATGTAGATATCCTTTGCCCATGCTGATCTGTCACCATAACCAAGAATATTAAAATCTGACAACCGATGATCGAGTTATAATACAAAATGTTTGTATGAACAGTTTTCTTAATGTAACATAGGCCAGCACTCTGGTATGTATGCTGGACAAAGCCGCAAAATGTGGATATCCTTTCCCCCTTGCTGGTCTGTCATGATACCAAAGGACATCAAAATCCGACAACTGATGCTTGAGTTATAATGTAAATGTTCATACGGAATAATGGACGGAAGTTAAAGCCCTCATTTATATACCGACTGAAACCACCTGCAGAGGTTGGGACATAAAAAACAATAACGGATGTTTCTATATTTGTAGGAAAACAGTGCATTATTTTGGATTCATACTACTGACATGTATTGTTGGTCTTTTCATGTGGGAGTGGAATTTTCTCTACCACATGAAAAATATTTTCAATTAGCTCTATTTGGATAAGTCTGAAGTCAATAAGTGACTGAAACACTAGGAATAAGCTTACTATACACTGGAAAGTGCATGAATTGTATTGATGTTCAGTTCTTTTTATACTTAGCATTTGAAAACAAAGTATTTAAACCATTAACAAACAAAGCATCTTCAATTTAGTATCGAGAAGACTGCATTTTAATAACATAAATTTTATAAATATGCATACGAGACAGTATGAAAGGGCATTAATGATGGCCATCCTGATGCCTTGCTGGTGCACTTTATAATGTGCAGTTCTCAAAAAAGAAAGGAATTCATATAGTCCAATTTTTTTCAATCCACTATATTTGTATTTTGAGTAAGGGAATTTCTGTTTTGGGAAATGGGGTCTGTTTACAAGATCTAGAAGACCTAATAATGGCGAGAGGATTGAACAAAATGTTCGTTTCCTCGAAAATAAGTAAATAGACTCAATGTTAAGAGATCTGTCTCTTCTTACTGAAACTGGGAAATGCACTGTTGGCCTACACTAAAGGCCAAATTCCAACACTGACAAGTTATTATTGCAACAACATGCTGTCTTTGAGCAAACTTGCAGGTTACATTCAAAGTGCCTTGGCAGTTGTTTCTGTGCAGGTGTTGGCTGCCAAGACTTGCATAAAAACAAGTGCAAAACCACAGGTACCAGGTGTCAAATCCCCCCCCCCCCCCCCCCCCAAAAAAAAAAAACAAAAAAAAAAAACAAAAAAATGCCCTGATACATCAGCCCAGCAGAACTTAAAAATTTTGGGAGAAAAACCAGGGAAAATTCTAAGACAAAGGTCACTGCAACCTTGACCTTTGACCTCAAAATAAATAGGTTTCTTCCATCAAGTTTGGTTTCGACTGGCCCAACAGTACTTTAATTAAAGAGCACAAACCAGGAAAATTTGTATATTAAAGGTCACTGTGATCTTGACCTTTGGCACATCCCAAAAGTAAATAGGGTTCATCCTCTAATCATCCCCATCCTACATGTCAAGTTTGGTTTCAATCGGTTCAGCAGAATGTTAATTAGAGTGCAGAAACCAATTCTCAAAAAATTTTCATGTCAAGGTCACCGAGACTTGCACCTTTGTCACAATGACCCCAAAATAAAGAGTCCTTCCTCTCATCATATGTAACCAACACATTAAATATGGTTTTTATCAGCCAAGCAGAAATTCAATTTGAGAGCAGAAATCAACTCTGTGTACCGAGAGAAAAGTGGACAGTCAGCACTACAACTATTTTTTTTTTTTTTTTGGGGGGGGGGGGGGGGGGGGGAGAGGGGGGATAAAAAATATTTAAAACTCTGCAGGGCCTTAACAGTTAAAAGACTTGGACCATATGTTTGACTCAATGAGCTAGAGCCCAGGCCCAATAACAGAATGCACCTTGTGCCCTAAATTCCTTTTGTTGGTCCTGATCTTGACCTATGTATTCGTGTTAGTACATATTCATGTTAACTGGAACTACCAGGGCTGGTTACTGGGTCCAATTTCAGAAGTGAAGCAGAACTTACCTTACAAGGCAAGCATTTCTTCCACAATATGGAAGATTTTCATAGAGGCGAATGGTTGCAATAAATGGTCCTAATACATGTTTTGTAACTAAAAAGAAAAGTCTATTAAATTTACAAAAGCAGTGTGCCTGGACCACTTAGGTTTACTTGTTACAGTGTCTCTAAACTAAACGCTCTGAAGCTTACTATAACATATTATAAAAAAGAAACAAACTGTTCAACAGCCTATTCACAATAAATTATAATTTTCAAATTATTAAATAACATTAATTACTCAGTTAATCTAATCACAACAATTTCAATTTATCATTTAAAAAAATAATATAAAAGTGACATTCATACACAATTTCAAACAATGGTCGCATCAACAGCTGTATAAAAATAAAGTGCAGAAAGTATTATATAAGATGCATACCACAAAAGTGGGCTTGGGTTATTAATTAAATCTTCACATTGATCGCATTTTTTTTCAGCAACAAACCATTCTCCACACATTGAAATAAAACTGACCAGTTAATTTTATATTGATTACAGAATAAATTTGTGTAAACAGAATATAATTAAATTTTTTTTAATGATATCCGATTTACTTGCAAATGATAGGTTGAGATGAGTTTTTCGTAAGTCGATGAATAATTTTCTTATTGTATGAATGGTTTTGTTTTGTCCCACCCATTTGTGAAATAAACAAGAGGTCCCAGGGGGCCTGAGGGCACTCACCTGACATGGTAGCCTAAATATCAACCCAGAGAAATGATTTCAACAAGTTGCATCTGCTCCTCATAAGAAAAGCTTATGGTCTCACAGAACTAAATATTTTCCCATAGGCGACCATTATAACGTTCAGGTGGAAAAAAATATGATCGCATCACTTTAATTTTGCCATTCAAATATCTCTGTCAAGTATAGCCCTTCAGACAACTTTTTCTGATCTGAAAACAGGGGGTCATGCAACAAATAAGAGAGAAAAACTGACACAAAGGGAAGTACCAGTCACGTGCACATATTTTTCAGGGAATTCCCTACAAAAACACACAAAAAGTAAATTGTATTTTTTAGGTCCAAAAGTCATCAAATCACCCTCTCTTTTATCAGGAATATTCAACAATAATGCAAGATGTCAATAGAATGTTTCAAACTTTTATTGAAACAACGGATTTTCCCAAGGCTGTTTATTTTTAGAGATTGCGTCATTTCCGAGTGCAACATTTTAAGGCGGTTCACTCTAATTTCAATATTTAGTTCCGCGATACCTATAATCATCCCCAACCCCACCAAAGAGACATTTTACCACATCCATGAGATAAAAGAGTCATTTCTGCATTAGAATCCAACTTTTGGCTTTGGCTGAGTCAAAAACATGGAAAATTTGTTCTTTTAAGGAAAAGTGTCCAAACTTTGTCAAGTGGGCTTGAAAACTGGTATTGCCTCCAAAAGATTTTTCTATCCTGTTACTTTATAAATTAACTGAGAAGGATGAGAATTTACAGCTTTCTTTAAAAAACTACCCTGATCCCAAAATAAAACTAACATCTGCATCAGCACAAAATATTTTTAGAAAAAATCTGTCTCATTTAACCATACTGCAAGCAAAACAGTGTCCCAACCCCCATGGAACAATATGGATGTCAGTTTTGTTTTCAAAACTGGGGATGCAGCTATATATTTCACCAATATGAGAGGACTCTACCAGTTTATCCTAACAACTGATGTCAAATTTTATTCCACCATCTGATGCAGTAAAATTTTGCCCTGAATAGGGACCCCCCGGTATGCCCCTTTTCATCAAAATATGGGATATAATTCATAATTTAATTGATATTGACCCAAAACAAACCTACTGTGATATAAACTTTCCCATCTGTAATAGTTTTTAAATCACAGTCTGGCTTCTGAAGACATTTCACATTGTATTGATGAATATTTTGCAATTTTTGTAAAGGAAAAGCCTCAGTTTTCTCAGTAAAGGCACATAGAGTCATTGGTATGGCACTCACAAAACATAAAACAGTGTTTTTGTCCAAAAGAATGACCAGTACCTGCTACTGTGATATCTCATAACACTGGGTAAGATGCCTAAAACCATCAAATATTGATTCTATAGTGCTATGCTTATGCTGCAAGTTCCCATAAGTGCACTTTCATAACCTTTGTTTTAATCCCCACAGACACCCATTCTGGCAAAAAGATTGAAATTGTTGAAAACATGTTTCCAAAGAGGATGAATCAGACATTGCTTCAAGAATATAGTGGTATTTGATGTTTAATATAACTTGTGTGTGTGTGTGGGGGGGGGGGGGGGGGGGGGGGGGAGAGTTAGTCAGCTGCCAATTATTGAAAATGTAGATCCAGGCAAGTGAAAAGCAAAGAAACACCATGTCTGATGAAGAGACAGACACACAGACAGACAGACAAACAGACAGGCTTGCAGTCACACATGTAGGAGGTCTACATGAGAGTACTGAATGGCATACAATGAAAAATATAGTGGAAGAGCCAGGGCAAGGTTGTTAAACTGAAAAATAACTCAGTGGACCATGAGTGCTGAAGCCTCAAAGTAAATTATAAGAAACTGAAAGAGTATGATACTAACTTCAGTCTCTAAAAACATGCTGTTCAGTCTTTCCAAATGTTTATCATCAGCAGAAGGGTTAAATATGTGTGGGAGAGAGTACTTGGTTCAGGGAAAGAGCAATATTTCACAACTGTCACTGTAAATTTATGCTCTATCAGGGGAACCATGGCAGCACTAGTACTATACAACTATATTGGTAGCTATGCACAAATGCCATTCACTCACATTTGTAATTTTATTATGTTATTTTCCACTGTAGCCCCACCCCTTCCTCAAATTTGTGTTCCAGGATACTCTTTCAATGAAGGAATTGTTTTCCAACATTTTGAAGAGCATAATATAGAAGAGAAAAACTTCTAAATAATAGTGAATAGAAGGGCAGTGTAGGTTTTCTGTCTGTGTTTGAATGGTGATTTGGGAGGGGGTTGGAAGATTTGGAATCCTCCCTGCCCCTAGAAATATGAGGAGAAAACCATGGTTTAAATAAATATGTTAATAGGGTAAGATAGGCTGCTAGTTAGCAGCTGCCAGAGGTTATAGTGTGCTCCTGGGGAATACACTTGCTCAAGATGTGAATTTTCTTGCATGAACAGCCTTAGTTTTGGAAATATATAGCTTTAATTGCTGACTGTGACAAAAATGTAACTTCTCAAAACAATAAAATGGTTTGGTAAGGTGTATGGTCCCCACATAAATATTTAAATGTGAAATAATCCCCCAAAATAATAACTGAATCTGGTCTGGAAGCCAAAAAACATATTTCCTATAGGTCTCACAGAACTAAATATTTTCCCATAGGCGACCATTATAACGTTCAGGTGGAAAAAAATATGATCGCATCACTTTAATTTTGCCATTCAAATATCTCTGTCAAGTATAGCCCTTCAGACAACTTTTTCTGATCTGAAAACAGGGGGTCATGCAACAAATAAGAGAGAAAAACTGACACAAAGGGAAGTACCGGTCACGTGCACATATTTTTCAGGGAATTCCCTACAAAAACACACAAAAAGTAAATTGTATTTTTTAGGTCCAAAAGTCATCAAATCACCCTCTTTTTTATCAGGAATATTCAACAATAATGCAAGATGTCAATAGAATGTTTCAAACTTTTATTGAAACAACGGATTTTCCCAAGGCTGTTTATTTTTAGAGATTGCGTCATTTCCGAGTGCAACATTTTAAGGCGGTTCACTCTAATTTCAATATTTAGTTCCGCGATACCTTATACCAAATATCCAAAGATTCTGACCAGTGGATCTAAAACAAAAAAAAGGATTTTTAAAGAATATTCCTCATATTGAACTAAGTTAAAATTCAGGCTCCCACAGGGAGCCCATATATGAACCCAGGTACTTGGTTTTAACAAACTTGAATCTCACCCCCCTAAGGATGCTGCACACTAAATATCAAAACATTTCAACTGCTGGATCTGAAGAAGAAGATTTTTAAAGAAAATTCCTCATTTTGAACTAAGTTATAATTCGGGCTACCACAGTGAGCCCAAATATGAACCCAGGGACTTCGCTTGAACAAACTTGAATCTCACCCCCCTAAGCATGGTGCATACCCAATATCAAAAGATTCTTCCAGCTGGCTCTTGAGAAGATTTTCAAAGAAATTTGCCTGAAATGCACAAAGTTCAAATTTGGGTTCCTATACTGAGCCCAAATATGAATCAGATCCACCCCCACAATGTTGCATACCAAATATCAAAAGATTCTGCCTTCTGGATCTGGAGAAGAAGATTTTTTAAGAAATTTGCCTGAAATGCACTAAGTTCGAAATCAGGCTCCTATACTGAGACCAAATATGAACCCAGGGGGCCGATTTGAGCAAACTTGAATCAGATCCACCCTACAATGTTGCATACCAAATATCAAAAGATTCTGCCTGCTGGATTTGGAGAAGAAGATTTTTTAATGTTTTTCCCATTGCCAACAGTGTTTAAAAAGTGCTGACTCCGCACTTTTTCAAAGTCCTGAAAAAAGTACCTTGTGATCAAACCAATATGGATTTTTTTTAACCATTCTATTCTACTAGACCAAAGTAAGCTTTATACAAAATAAGAATTCTTGGTGCCGTGTAGTTTTGGAGATATGGCAGTTTTATGGTTTTTCCTATTTTTAGCACCCGAGGTTCCCACGGGGCAATGAGAAATTTTTTTTTTTTGCATCAATGAATTACTTATGACCCATTATCATCTCATATCAAATTTGGTTCAAATCGACCTCGCGGTTCTGAAAATAGAAATTTCAGGCATGGCCAAAATTTTTGTCCCTCCCATAATGAAGGCAAATAAAGCCCGACAAACTTCTCTTGAACAAACTTGATTCTAAACTTCAAAAGGACTCTGTATACAACATATCAAGTCTCTGCTACTGGTGGTTAATTAGAAGATTTTCAAAAAATTTGGTCATTTTTTCTCCACCCCTCTGCTCAATATGAGCCGAAACCTAATTTGCATAAAAATCAAAATGCCCTTATATAACCACTACTTACATGAAATTTAATTAAAATGTGGCCAGTGGTTTAGGAAAAAGAGGCTCAAACACCACCTTCAAGCAGGACGACGGACGGACTGACGAAGAGTGATCAGAAAAGCTCCCCCTGACTTTCAGTCAGGTGAGCTAAAAGATATGTGTGTTGCTCCAATGGTATATTTCAACTGTAATTGCAACAGGTGGGCTGTTAAGTTAGTATTCATGCAGGATGCTCATAATAGTTTTTCGCTTCAGTATCCAAAACAAGCGTGTATTAGTATATTTATTTATTTATTGTTGTTTAAGGTCACATATTTATGAACAATGGCTAATCATGACCACGCCAGTTTTACAGGTGGAGGAAACCGAAGTACCCAGAGAGAACCACCAAGCAACGGAGAGCAACTGTCCGCTCCCCAACATACTAACTCCACAGAAGCAGGGTTAGCATTGGCTGAAGACAGGTGCACCGCTGATGTGCAGTACGCCATAGCACACAATGGGGGTCAAGTGTCTTGCCCAAGTGCACAACGCGGTTGCCGCAGGTGGGATTCGAACCAAGGACCTCTCGGCTTGCAGTCTGCACCTCTACCCACGGAGCCACCGCACCCCCATGTATTAGTCTATGTTGAAGTAATAAAACTGTCATGTGCACAAAAGTTGATATGATTGCACTGATATAAATGACGGACTCTTTTGCCACGCAAGGGAACATACATGCAAACACTCTTGTTTTAAATTATAACATTTTAAATGAATTATCTGTCGCTAAATTGGAGTATGAATGTGGGATAGGGGCATATTTTACTTAAAACTTAACACGCCCTTACCCACATTCATACTCCATTTATTTATTTATTTATTAGTGTTTAAGGTCACATATTTCTGTACAATGGCTAATCATGACCATCATACTCCATTAAAGCAAAAGATAATTCATCTCAATTCTTATATAATTATTTATTGGTGCTCAAGGTCATTTTCAGCATGTAGGCTATATCGAAACACTGACACAAGTATGTCACATGAATTTAATCTTCAGTCTGATTTATTCGCTAAGTCATGGCAATTCTTAATTTAACCCTTAAAAGCCTGGAGTTTTGTCATACATTTTTGTTTGCTATTCATTTTATATTCTGAGACTGTGCAGTTGTATCTAGGCAAGACTTCACTGAACTGATAAAAAGGATTTTATGTACACCCACTAT